>CM060981.1:299773673-300973673 GCA_030765065.1 Deroplatys truncata | reverse complement strand
ACTATTAATACTCGCACAGTCCCAATGAAACCACAATTTACACTATACACAAAAAACACCTTGCTTCACGATTCTACTGCACGATCCGCACTTCCCTGTCAGATCCCACGCTTTTTCACTCATAGCAGCACTTTGCTTACTTCACTTGTTAAACTATTAGCAACACAGCAAACACTTCACTTCTTAACTCACTAGTAATACGACAAACACTTTCGTCACTTTTTATATCACTAGTAATGCACCAAAACTGTTATTTAACCTTTTATAGCACTATTATACACTAAATAATTTCCTATTTAAGTATAATCAGAAGCTACTAAGCATCTAAGTCAGAAAAAACACAAAAATAGGTTATATGAACACAAAGAGATCAGTTCAATATGGCGGATATAAACAGCTGATATTAGCATATGGTTTTAGTTGATTTTTACACTAAAATATATAATAGGAAAAATATACTTATAGTAACGCGAATGCCCTATATACTCGACTTCACTCCTAAAAGCTTTAACTACTTGAGAGATGAGAGTTTTCAGAAAATATAAGCAAAATACGGGAGCTCGCAAATCTAGCGCCTACATTTAAAAGCCACCTTAGCGGCAAGATGAATATAATGTCTATAATGGATCAGTGTTAAAACGACTGAATAACCTGTATTGTAATTCTATAAATTTAAACACTGAAGTTTCTGGATGCCAAAACCTAATAATTCTATGTATGTTTCGCTGCACTTTATATTGCAGTTAACTTCATTAGCAAAGCAATCTAAAGTATGTTTCAGAATTCAACCACACAAATTTAAAGGGATACAGAGGGATAGTAAACAGAAATCTTGAGATAGGTAACTTATAGTGTGTTGGCTCGAATCTCCTGCAATGAGGTCCTATCTGAAGTAGGGTACCACACCACTGATTTGGCACCCCTCAGTTACAAGATTAAAGTGGGCAAGCAGTTACAACACGTTAACTTTCGCTACATAGCTCAGTGCCTAGACTGATATAAATGACAAGAGTTCAGGTCTTAATTGTTTTGTTTTATTCATTTCTCTTTCTTATTATTGTGAAAGGCAATAATGCAGTTCTGGCTTATTATGGTTATACAAAATGCATATCAGTACAGCTGCATCAAAAATGCGATTGTAAGGTTTTTGTTTATTCAGAAATTTTGTCTTCTTTAATTTGTTTACCAGCAATGTGAAGCACTTGCAAATGTTTGAAAGTACAAATTAAAGAAAGGTGAAATTTGCAATTGCTGAAAAATAAATTGTCCCCTTCAGAGATTCTCATTGAGATTTTTATTCCTTTTACTGTGAATAATGTACGTAATGCTAAATCTTTCAACATTTCAGATTGTGTTCCAAAGCAGTTTCTGGTGATAACATTGATGATTCACCATTGTCCTCAGCTGAAGCCTTAAAGAAAAACATGGGCTTCAGTTATGGAACGGATTGTCCTGAATTTGAAAGTCGAAGTGATATTACAACAATACCATCTGTAGAAAAATTTGTTCACTTGGAACAACCTGTTAAATGCAGTGATGTAGGGGAAATTTACAGCAAGGCATTATGGATTCATAAAGGCAAAAGGTCGCACAAGTGTAACATTTGTGATAAGAGTTTTTCTCAGTTGTCAGCTCTGAAAATGCACAATTTGATACATCAGGGTAAAAAGCCTCACAAGTGTGAAATTTGTGAGAAGACGTTTAATCGTTTGTCACATTTAAAAGTGCATAATTTGATACATGAGGGTAAGAAGCCTCACAAGTGTGAAATTTGTGAGAAGAGCTTTACTCAGTTGTCAACTTTGAGATCACATATTTTAATACATGAGGGTAAAAAGTCTCACAAGTGTGAAATTTGTGAGAAGAGGTTTACTCGGTTTTCAGGTTTGAAATTGCATAATTTGATACATCAGGGTAAAAAGCCTCACAAGTGTAAAATTTGTGAGAAGAGCTTCACTCGATTGTCACAGTTGAAGTTACATAATATGGTACATGAGGGTAAACAGCCTCACAAGTGTGAAATTTGTGAGAAGAAGTTCACTCGGTTGTCAGATTTGAAATCGCATAATTTGATACATGAGGGTAAAAAGCCTCACAAATGTGAAATTTGTGAGAAAAGGTTTACTCATTTGTCTAATTTAAAGGCACATAATTTGATACATAATGGTAAAAACCGTCGCAAGTGTGAAATTTGTCAGAAGAGCTTTAGTAAATTGTCGCATTTGAAATTGCATAATTTGATACATGAGGTTAAAAATCCCCAAGTGTAAATTTTGTGAGAAGAGTGTTACTGCGTTTTCAAGCTTGAAATAACATACATGAGGGTAAAAAGCTTGAGCAGTTATAATACATGATGTTAACCTAATAGAGAGTCTACCTGATATATGGTGTGTTGGCATGTTTGTTATTCTCTTATGTTCCTTAATATAATTATGTTTCATTATTTGTTAATAATTATGTTTATATAATTTCTATATGCATATATGTCTGATTTAATGAGGTAAAAAGGAAAATCTTTACACATAAAAGCTACGTGGCCAATCCTAATAAATACTGTCAAGAAGGAAAACACTTTACCTCTTTCTTATAACCATAGACAACAAGCAAGTTGTTGACAAATTGAAATGTAGAATGCATGCATATATAAGCATATTTTCAGGAGAGAAGTTTCTCTCAGTATTCTGGACTGGTAACATCGCCTGTATTCATCAGTATTCTTAATGGGTATTATCTTAAGTGTTCATTGAATGTATAATTAGTTGGGGTGCTTTCAAATAAAAAATTGAATTCTCCTGTTATTACTATGAAAATTTAAATTTTGAAATAAAAACAAACTCGAAATTAAAAGGAGATAAATTTTATTTCACATTGCTTTTCCTGTATCATGCCCAAGAAATACAGGATATCTCATTGCTCCAAGTAATATAAAAATAAATACAGGATCTACAATGCAGCATAAAAGAGCCAGTGCAACTTAGACTTGAACCTGGCAGATAGTAAAAGCAGCCACAATTGGATCCTGCTAGTAAAAATCGCCACAACTGGCTCCCAGGCATGGGGCTGCAAGAATAATGGAAGGTTAAGAAAAGAAATATACAGCATTAAGACGGAAGAAGAAGGCAACATCAGAATAAGTACCAAGGAACAAAAGACACCATGATATTTGAACTACTGTGCACTACAAGGAAGAGAAAGGACCACCAGTCAACTACAAGACAATGGGACTGCAGACCACCACAAATTTTCAGAAGATGTGACTATGGGCAACTGGCCAAGATAGAAGACATCAAAAAGTGGATCTGAAACAAAAATATATGCTTTTAAGAAATAACAAATGAGTTAAATTAGTAAAAATAAGTAGGGAAAATAAAGGTGTGCATATATCACAGTCAGAATTAGGGAATGTAGTAAAGAAGGGAGATATGTGATGCAGCAAAAGCAGAATTGTTGATAATTCTACACAAATTTATGGCACAATTAGGAGAGAAATAGCAGAATTGAAACAAGATTTAAGAAAGCAAATAGAAGAAAGTAGGAAAGAAGACTTAGATAAGAGGAGAGGAGTAGAATTAGGACAGAAAAATAGAGCAGGGTAGGGAAGAATGTAATAAAAGCATTGGAGTGGTGAGTAGTAATTGGAAAGAAACAAATAGCATCTTAGTAAATAAAATGGGTGATTTAGAAATAGAAATGGAACCAAATAAGACAATGTAAGAGGAAGGGTTAGCAAAATGCAGAAACAAAATGATAGAGTGTAAAGTTAGCATAGAAAGTGAGTTCAGATTTGGCTGAGGAAGTACAAAATTTGATGACTCGGCAACACAATTTAGAGATAAAACAAAATGAGGAAGTAAAGAAAATGTTAGATCAGCAAATAGAAATAATTAGATAAAACAGTATAGAGATGGGAACAAAGCAAATAATCACATCTGAAATTAAAAAAATTGTTCATGTAATGCAATGACAACAACAAATGATAGACAATGTAAAACCCAAATAGAAATAAGAAATTGAATTGATAATGAATGAAAATTTACAGAAAAAGAACATATGAGTCATTCCATGTCAAGTCGCACAGATTTTTCATGTCTCCAATTCACTTCAAATTTTGTCCATGGATTACAGAAACAAAGTGAAAATATTGCGCAATCCAACTTGTGAAAAGCAGCACACCTCTCTACCTTTAAATTAGAATATCTCACAGGCGATAATTGATAAAATTGTGTTATAAAGTGCAATGTAAAGCTTAAAGTGTAATCTTTTACTTAATATTTATTATAATTGATGTAATTAACTATTTACATCAATTTTTAAAATCCAAACATTTAAAAGCTATATAACCCTGTTAACCCCGAAGTTTAAATTTCTATAAAAATTATAAATAAATTCCTTGTAGCTTTTGTGTATACTTAAAGCATAAATGGGGTCCTATATAGTTAATTGTAAATAAAATAACTTAGAAAGCACTACATATTGGAATTTCAGTGCAGTGCAGGTGGAGAGAGCAGCAGCAATCTGTCATTGGATGCCTTATCAACTGTTCACAGCACTTTAGTTGCACTACTTTGTTCACATGTAACTTAAATTTTGCATACAGCTGAATAATATTTGAACTTTCAATCTTATCCTATGGGAGGCAACTTAACTGCAATTTAAATGTGCACTTTTTCCCCTTCAAGCTCAAATGAGTACCTCCTGGTTATTATTTCATTATTAGTTGTTGGAATAAATGAATTTAGCTCTAAGGTACCAGGATCCCTTTCGCATTGCTGTATCTTGCCTTAAAATGGTCGCTATATTCAAAATCACTTCTGGATTATTTGCAGCATTGGTACTTTGTAGCACACAATAACTGTTATCAGTGGATGGTACTTTATTTTGTTTTGTAAGTTTATAAGGATATTGTTGGTAACTAAGCTTAATGACTTCTGGCTTGTGTTATGCTTGGAAACATTAAATGGAGTGAAGCAATAGTCATAGCCACATTTCTTCAGATCACTCATTACGCACTTTCATAAATCACAGAGCTAAGAATGAACTTCTTACAAAAAGCTGAACACAAAGTAACATTTAAAATTGAAACAGCAGAGAGAGGCTTTATAGGATATCAGATTTCAGTTGCTAAGTTACATCAAACACCGGAAGTGATAGCATATCATGTTCATACTGTGTGACGCATCAGCCGGCATGACGTGCTTGCTGCAGTGTAGGGTCTCAGTCAGTAGTCTGTTCTAAAACCCTATACACTAACACAAACTGTTTAAAAGCATACTTCTAAGGAAGATCTCATCCTGATATTTAACAGATTTAAAACAAAATATATCACAGATTTCTCCAGATTTTAATATTAGAGGGATAAATATGATATTGCAATTTAAAATATTCTTACATAAAAAGTTATTTTTTTTATTCTGAAAAAATAGTATTTTATGTAAGTGAAACCAGAATGTTTTTATCTACAAAATGACTTAATGTTCTTATCTCTGACCATTCTGTATTCCACCAATAAATTACTTTTATGTAACATTGTGCGGAAATAAGAAAAATGTTAAGCTGCAAATCCTAAAATAATTTGATTTTTCACAAAATATAAAATTTTTGTGTGGAACACATAAACTAAAATTCAGAGAAAGTGATGTTTTATGTGTGTTTGATTTGATGTGGAATGACTTATATAGGACATAAATAAGGTTATGATTGCAATGCATGCACAAAAGAAAGTAGCAAGAGAAATTAACAACCATGATTATGATGTATGTAATATAGATGATATAAACCATGATGATGTCATGCATAGCAATGTAAAACCAAACATGCTTGTGTGAGCATGTAATGCTTAACACCTGTTACACAAGCAATATATTACACAAAATAGCACCACTGTCATTTGGTGAAGGAAAGGAGACCAGTTGAAGCTGTTCATAAAAGAAATAGAAGAATATTTTAAAATAAAAGGATTCTGAATGAATTAAAGATGATCATAGTTAAGTGAAATGTAAAGAACAGAGCATTAGATTGGCTAAGGTTAACATTAGTGTGAGTTACATTCATTTTTTATAAATTTGTTCTTGCCGAGAATTTGGGGTCCTGATAAACGAAATCAAGTTACAGTTGAACTTGCATCACAGAAGTACAATACATCAAAGGGAACTACTTTAGTGGACTACCTCTGGAAATTGAACACAGGAAAACTATTAGAACCAAGCATATCAGAATTAATCTCAAGTATAACTAGGCATCACTTAGACACAGTTCACACAGGATTAATAATAGCCAAACAAGTAGATTTCGTGGATGTAATAGGACTTTTAGTAACATTTGAGATACAAAAAGCAAAAAGTAAATCGCATAACCACAGAGAAAACCATTATGAAAAAACATTGACAGGCATATTCAACAATAACATATTCAACGAATTTTGAAAAATACAATTGCAAAAGGAGGGAGGCACAAAGATGCAAATTTTCAACAATCACAGTGAGAAAGTACAAAACTTGAGGAATAAATACTACCAAACAAATTCCTAGAAATGAATATAACCGTGGAAATCGCTGTTTGAGGACATACAGTAACATAAGCTAAAACCTTTTAACAAAGAAAACATACCCCGAAGGTATAATATAATATTTGAATAATTTTGTATGTTTCTATGTAACCAGGAACATTAAGCATATAAGAATCTAACCAATCATTTAATACTTACTTCATACTTGGATGTGAATAAAGTATACCATAAATAGAAAAAAAATTGGTTTTCTTAAACTATAAGACGAATTTATTAAAAGAAACAACAGTTGAATATGAATACATATTAATATGATTTTTTTGCATCGTCAAAAAATCTTTGAGGGTAACAGTGAAAAGAGAAAATAATAGGTCTGAGATATAAGAGAATGAAAATGAATAAAATAATTTCTATCCCGTAATTAAAGAACTTATGGTTTCCAAGCAAGAGTAGCAAACAATTACTGAAAGGAAGTTTGTATCTTACTAATTAATCAAGACAAAGTGCTTTACAAGAAAATGTTAAAATTTCACAATCATTATTAAAGACAGATAACTTTTAAATATTAAATGCTACCCAAACAATTAAATTCAGTTTTATTTATGTATGCTCTTTAACTGCTGCGGTCCTTAGCATCCCATTCTATATTGGGCGTGAAAAACCAGCAATTTTGCTCAGAGGCTTGTTTATCAGGTTTGAGGTTCTTTTACATGCTGTAAATCTATGACACGGGACCACTGGCTGTACCTCCCTTCCAAAGGAAGCCAAGCTAAGGATTTTTATGACCGAAAAAAATCCATTGCCCTCCAACAGGTTTGAACCCGTGACCTTGGGAACTAACCACTACACCACGGAGGATGACGAAATGAAATAAGCAACTTTTAATTTTGTAATTAACTATAACTATTTTGGAAGAAAATGTGTTGGTAAAGAGCAATGATGAAGAGGTAACTACAGCATAAGGACATATAAAAGTTCTTTGTTAATGATAGATGAGTATGTGACGAATAAGGGATAAAGGATATATATGATGGTAGATTAATAAATAAAGAGAATGATTAATAAAAAGTTGATTTTCTCGTGGGATTGTTATAGCAACAGTATCAGTAATTAAAAGTTATTCAAAATAATGATAGATATGGACACACAGTACACAAACAAAATCAGGATGGCACTTAAGACAAAAATAATACTCAATGTTAAGAATTAATTGAATATCTACCGAATAGCTCGGAATGTTAATAAATGAATTGGTCTGAATTGGGAACTTAAGCATGCTATGGATATGATCATAAGACTAAATGGCTTATATTTCTTTTAAAAAATATTTCAGCCCAAACAAATAAAAAATTTCACAAATTATAATCCACATCTTGTATGAAAAACTAACCAAAGACGATATGATTATATACAAACATAACCTCCACCTTGAAGCAATTTCCACATTTGAAAAATGCAATGGTAATACACAGATAAGTAACATAATCGCAAACATATACAGGGTGAATCACCTAAAACTTGCACCGCAAATATTTCGGAAATGGAAAGTGCTATTGATGTGCAATTTTCACGTCATTGATTGGTAGTCAGGTGCTCGTACATTTAGCCTATAAACAAATTTTAAAAATACTGAGAAAGGTATTTTTTGAGCAAACATACAATTTTGTAGATGGAACAATGTCTAGTTACATCAACAAAATCAAGGTAGAGTGGGTTAGAATGCCAGTGGCGTTTGTTGCAAAATTCTAGTGCAAGTGGTTTACGAGAAATTTTATTTTGAAATTTTTATGCACCGACACTTGTACAACCTGTGGTAGCACAAACTAAAGAAAAACAAAAGGGAATTACAATACTTCTGTGGATTCTTACAAGTAAAGAGAACATAGCCCTTCAAAGGTTGTGTTTAAAATGACCACCGACAGCTTCAATACACGCTTCCAGTCTGCTATGGAAAGTGCTGCACAAGTTCTAGCATTTCAGAGCAGGCAGCAGCAATATCGTTGTTTTATATCGTCTGGTGTAGTTGGTACATCCTTATAGACTGTCTTTCAGCCTTCCCCACAGAAAAAGGTCTAAAGGTGTCATCCGGTGAACGGATCGGCCAAGGTACAGGTCCTCTTCGTCTAATCCAACGATTTGGAAAAGATCTGTTAAGACAAGCTGTAGTACTTCGTGCACTATGGGCTGGACAGCCATCATGTTGGTACTATAGGTTCCTCCTAGTTTGTAAAGGAACGTCTTCTAGCACCCGTGGCAGATGGTCTGTCAGGAGGCCTCGATACTTGTGCGAGTTCATTGTTCCTTCTATGAACAAAGGGCCAATGAGGTGATGGTTCACTATCCCACACCACATGTTTAAACTCCATGGACGCTGACGTTCCACCTGACGAAGCCAACGGGGATTGTCAACAGACCAATAGTGCATGTTTCTGCGGTTTACCTGGCCATGATTAGTAAATGTTGCCTCATCACTAAACAAGATACATGATGAATCTGGAGTATTATGTCTTAATGCCCATGTACAAAATTTAAACACGATTCTCAAAATCGTTCCCATGCAGCTCTTGATGGAGTGAGATGTGATAGGAACGGAACCTATGTCGATGGAGTAGTACACTTGCCTGACTTATGCCACTTTCACGTGCGATTGTGCGGGAACTAATTTGCGGATCTACTGCAGCGGCAGCCAAAACATTAATTTCTGCCTCTTCTCCAGTCACTTGTTTGTTTCTGTTACGTTTTCTAGGCGTTACAGTACCACTTTCACGTAATTGGTTGAAGAGGTTGATAAATAATTGCCGAGATTGTTGATGTCTATTGGAATACGTTTCCGCATACACCATACAGGAACGAACTGCATTCTTCCTATCTCTCCATGCACCATGAGCATGTTGGATTTTTCTGCATTAGTAAACCCCATCTTCCACTCACGACTGACTGCATGAACTGTCAGAAACTAACTGACCAGAAAGTCGCAATGCAATTAATGAACAGAAAACACATTGCAAACAAACAACAATAACATCGTACCTAGCAACTAAGCAGGTTGAATGGGACAAACAATTATGAGGGTGGAAACTTTTCAAAATACGATTTCTCGTAAACCACTTGCACTAGAATCGTGCAACAAAGAGCATTGACATTCTAATTTACCCTACCTTTATTCTGTTGATGTAACTAGGCATTGTTCCATTTAAAAAAATGTATGTTTGCTCAAAAATACACTTTCTCAGTATTATTAAAATCTGTTTATAGACTAAATGTACAAGCCCCTGACTACCAATCAATGCTATGAAAACTGCACATCAACAGCATTTTCCATTTGCGGTGCAAGTTTTAGGTGATTCATCCTGCATACATATGGGTAGGAATGAAGACAATAATGTAGCATACAACTGTAAAACGAAAAAAAATATTCTTTACACTAAATTTTTTAACATGAGTAAACGATGGTAAAGTAGTTAAATTTAAGGAATAGAGGCAATTGAAGCAGTTACAATACCGATGTTAAATCAATAGAAAGTTTACCTGATATATATTGTGTGTTGATAGATTTGTTATTCAGTAATGTTCCATATTAATATTATCGTGTTTCTGTACTTGTTAATAACTGCGTTTATATATTTCAATATGCATATATTGCGGTATAATGAAAATGAAAACAAAAATATTGAAATTTAAAGCTACATGCCCAACCCTAATAAATAGTGTCGATAAGGAAAACAGTTTAACTCTTTATAGCCACAGAAAGACGACAAGCAAGAATGGTTGTTTACAAATTGACATAGAGATAGTATGCATATATAAACATTTTCAGAAGAGAAGCCACCAGTGTCTCTTGTGTTCTGAACCAGTAACATCGTCATCAGTATTTCGGATGGGTAAGTATTCAGTGAATGCATAATGTACGAGGTACGTCCAGAAAGTAAGTTCCGTTTGGTAATAAAATTAAATTGTGTACAGACACAGAAAAATTATTTATTGCACAAAATTCTACAACTCTTAAACTACTTTTCCACATAGCTGCCGAAATTTTGCAGGCATTTGTCATAGCGTGGCACAAGTTTTTGTATACCTTCTTCATAGAAGTTTGCCGCCTGTGTCTTCAACCAGTTGGAAGCATTTTCATTCAGCTCTTCGTCATTGTTGAAGTGTTGACCGCCAAGGAAAGACTTGAGATGTAAGAACAGACGAAAGTCGCTAGGAGCGAGGTCAGGGCTGTACGGAGGATGGTCAAACACGTCCCAGCCAAATCCCTGTAGGAGGTTTTGCGTCACATTTGCAGTGTGTGGTCGTGCGTTGTCGTGAAGAAAAACAACACCTTTGGACAGCAATCCTCGGCGCTTATTCTGTATTGCGCGGCGCAATTTCCTAAGTGCCTCGCAATAAACATCTGCTTTGATTGTTTGACCACACGGTAAGAAATCAATGAGTAAGATGCCTTTCCAGTCCCAGAACACTGTGCACATCATTTTTCGAGGTGTCAAGATTTGTTTCGGCTTAACCTTTGCTGGGGATGAAGTGTGCCTCCATTCCATTGATTGCCGTTTACTTTCAGGGGTGTCGTAAGAAACCCAAGTTTCATCTCCTGTGACTATCTGTGTCAGAAATTCTTCACCGCCTTCATCATAACGGGTCAAAAACTGAAGTGCACTACCCATCCGGTTTGTTTTGTGTTGCTCGGTAAGAATCTTTGGTACCCAACGAGAGCAAAGTTTACGAAATTTCAGTTTTTCGGTAACAATTTCGTGAATTAGTGATCTGAGATTTGGGGAAATTCCATAGCGAGAGCACTAATTGTAAACTTGCGGTTTTCCTAGATCTTGTCATCAATCGCGTGAACCAGTTCTTCTGTAACCAAAGATGGACGCCCACATCGTTTTTCATCGTGCACTTCACTACGTCCTTCATTGAACTGTCGGACCCATCTTCTCACCATTGAATCACTCATCGCATTTTGTCCGTAAACTTAGCAAATTTGCCGATAAATTTCAATTGATTTCACTTTCCTAGCATTCAGAAAACGAATCACAGATCTGATTTCACAAGCGGCGGGATTTTCAATCAACACCGACATTGTAAACAAGCACAACAAAGCGTACGTGGCTGACAGCGACCTCAAAATGGCGCACGTTTCTTCTCCTTGATACAGAGCGTCTACCGCGCATGTGCGGAACTGCGATCGCAGCGCTGCAGTGGAGAGAATTTGAAACGGAACTTACTTTCTGGAGGTACCTCGTATAATTAGTGGGCATATTTTTAAGCAGACAACTAACTTAATTTTTCTGTTGCTACAATTGTGAAAATTTAGTTTTGATATAAGAACAAACCTCTATATTAAAAGGAAATAAATGTTATTCTCATTATCTTTCCTGTACCATATCCGAGAAATACAAGAAATCTCATTGCTCCAAGTATTATAAATAATTACAGAATCTACAATACAATGTAAAAGAATCAAACACAATGTGGCCTTGAACTCAGGGTTTAGTAAAAACCACCGCAATGGGTGGCACTTAAAAACACCGCTGCAAACACTGAAATTTGTGATAAAAGGTTTAATAGTCTGTTTCTTTGAAATTGCATAATATAATACAAGAGGGTAAACAGTCTCACAAGTGTGAAATTTGTGAGAAGAACTTCACTCATTGTCAGCTTTGAACTTATACAATTTAATACACGAGGCAAAAAGCCTCACAAGCCTGAAATTTGTGATAGGTTTAATAGTTTGTTAGGTTCGAAATCGTATAATATGATACAAGAGGGTAAACAGTCTGACAAGTGGGAATTTGTGAGAAGAACCTCGCTCATTATCAGCTATGAACTTACATAATTTCATACACTAGACGAAAAGCCTCACAAGTGTAAAATTTTTTAGAACTTTACTCAGTTGTCAAATTTAAAATTACATAACTTGATACATAAGGGCAAAAAGGCTCACAAATGAGAAATTGATGAGGTGAGATATACTCAGTTGTCAACTTTGAATCTGTTAATTTGATACGTGGAATTAAAGAACCTTACAAGTGTGATATTTGTGAGAAGAGGTTTACTCAGTTGTCAATTTTACAATCATAATTTGATACGTGAAGTTAAAAATCTCACAATGTGAAATTTGTGAGAAGGGATTTACTCGGTTGTCATAATTTGTTTCATCAGGGTAAAAAGGTGTGAAATTTGTGATAAGAGGTTTAATTGTTCATCACATTTAAAATTGCACAATTTGATACACGAGGGTAAAAAGCCTCACAGATGACAAGCATGAAATTTGTGGGAATAGCTTTAATGCGTTGTCAGCATGCTTGTTCATTTTTACTTCCATGTAAATGTAACTTATTGCCTATCACAAACTAATACAATTACAGAAATTTGTGACATGCTGTGAGATTGGTGTATTTTCTGTATCACACTCATTGTACAGCATCACAATTAAGTTGACGCCCAAGTTTATGCTTTTGAAACACCTTCATGTAACAGATGACGTGGGTGATTATATAATTTCATCCAGTTTTAAGAATGTAGCATTTAACAGTGTAATTTCTCTAAACCTGAGTGCAGCTAGCGAAACTGATTCTGGAAATTAATTGCAAACTGAGTACAGATTCTCTTGATATGAAAATTATATGTTATGTAGCGGGAGTTGATCGAGGTACGATGTTCAGAAGCCTACCCCCCCCCCAAATAAAATATTGAGAAATAGCGTAGTAAAAATGTAAAATAATGCAAAAGAAATGTTGAAATGTATATAGTTACATCAAGAGAAGACAGTCATAAAAGCATGTAAAATATAATATTTAACATTTGAAATAATTCACTTTTAGAAAGAAAATGCACGTAGAACAAAATCTCAGGAAAAGAATATAAAGGTAATGATATGATTTAAATGGGTGTATAGATAAAATGTTTAGAAAATAAGTAATGCAATTAAAGAGCGTGCGCGTAGAGGAATTATCTCAACTTGATCTTACGCGAGGCAGAATAGGAATTTACAGCTCCCCACCAATAGTGAGAAATGTGTGAAAGTAATTAAATACAAAGAACGCAGCATATAAACGAATATAATGGAACTAAAATCCGATATATAGTAAATAACATTCGTTTTGAGATTTTGTTCCAAAGAAAGGAAATGTTTAAATAAATTTGGACACTGGATTATTGTAATACCAAATTAACATTTTAATGGAGCTACATGTACCTGAAACCAGACAATATTTTCGTTCCTTTATGTTGGCAAATTTTTTGAACAAGAACATGTCCGCACCTGGAAGCCACCTCCATGCTTCTTCCCTTCAAGCTGCATTAGTCATTGCTGAGCTCCGTATTGTCGTTCGCAGTGTTGTAACGATTCTCAGAAAACAAGGGTTCTCGCATACCGGATAGCTTCACTAGTGTATATATTGCACCAAGTCTGTCATACCGCATAGCTCCAATAGTGGTATATAGTGTCAGCAAAGTATAATGGATAGACATTCTACGAGTCGCCGCGTGAGTGCTAATGTGAGTCGTCGCTTACGTTTGTGGTGATCCAGACCTTGAGAGACGACTTGACCTTATGTTACAAGAAGTTTTGAGAGACGAAAATGGTTTTTCGGAGTTAGAAAAATTCAGTGACTGACGATGATCCAGATTTGGTGGTTTGAAATGAAGGCGAGGATTGCGATTCTATTACCTCCAGTACTGCAAGTGAAGACCCTCTGGATGAGGATCGTGATAAAAATGAGCAGTGTTTTGTAGAACCTGAATTTTATTACGACAAACCTAAAAAGTACGAACCTGGGCTGAAATGGAGTAGTTGGGAGCCTAGACAAAATGTGAGGGTTTGTGCACACAATATTTTAGGGGAGGATTGCCCGGATTTAGAGGTCAAGCCTGGGAAATTGCCCATTTGCAATATGGAAAGCGCTTTTTGATAATGGTATACTAAACAAAATTGTGGTTAACACAAACGTCAAACTAGCTACAGTTGGGGAACCATTAGGGCCTAACACAAAGTTCTTACAGAAACACTGACGTGTTACAGATAAATGAACTTATAGGGTTACTGATAATGTCATCTATACTGAAATCGAAAGATGAAGACATATACTCTATGTTTTCTTTTGATGCTACTGTCCGAGCTATCTACTATGCCACCATGACAAGGAAAATATACTTGATTCTTATGTCCTGTTGGCGATTGATGAATCAGCAACACACCGTGATCCAAGGTATGTATACCAACAGGAGCGTCATTTCAGTTTCCTTGAGGGGGGCAAGATTCCTGAACATTCGTCCGCATTTTCATGTGAACTGCAAACAATTTAGCCTAAGAATAAATCCTATTTTATTTCTTAAATGTAAAATATTTTTATATATGGAGAAATATTGCTGGAGAGGGACTGTTACCTAAAGAACGAAAATGTTCATACCCACTCAGGCTATACTGCGCTTGCATCAACCTACACCAGGACTCAACAAAAACGTGATTGGTGATAATTGGTTTACCAGCGTTGAAATTACTGAAAAACTGCAGCAAAAAGGTCTAACATATGTAGGTAGAATGAAAAGCAATAAGAGAAATTCCTCCATAATGACCAATAGGAACAGCTATGTATGGTTTTCGCATAAAGATAAAACACTAGTGTCCTTTGTCTCTTAGCGAAACAGGCTGTGGTCCTTATTTCACCAATGCACCACAGGTAGACAAATCAAGAAAAGAAAAAGCCTGAAATAATCTGCCTCTACAACCACACTAAATGTGGAATGGACATTTTAGACATGAGATGTACCGTGTATGCATATAACCGAAGAATAAAGCGTTGGCAGCTTACTGTGTTCTATTGACTCCTAAACACTGCAAGTATCAATAGTTTTGTATTGTACACGTATTATTTACAATCTCCATTAATCAAGCGGTTTGAGTTTGTGAAGGAACAGATGAGGCTGCGTTTCCTAATCTACGTCAGGAAATGAAATGTTCAATCACACAGGCCCTGGGACCGTAATGATACCCCACCAAATCCACAGGGAATACCATGTGACCTGAAGGATAAACGAAAAACATGCAGCAAGTGCCCATCTATGAAAAAGATCCAGAACTAATGTATCAGATGTTCAAACCCTGTCTGGAATGCAGCTGGGTAGTCTGTACTGACTGCGTAACTGAACGCGTGTGATGCTTTGCAAGCAAGAATAAGAAGTACTGTGAGGGCTTCTTATTAGCCATCGCATTTAAATTGTTCTCATTTAGAAAAATGTTAAATATGTGAAAACCAAATTCTTGTTTTTGTAACTTCATCAGGGTTTAACATATTAAAGGTGTTGATATAATTATTTTCTCTGTTTCTAGATACAGTCAAAGCTATTATAAATTGGTGATTATAATAAAATATTGTTCATTCAAATGTGTTTAGTAATGACTCACTATATAAATTACTTCTAAATTAAGCGATATATATTCAGCCAACCGGTTTCAGAGTCCGGATAGCTCCAACAGCGCTCGTTGAAACCATGGCTATATTTTAGGTGTTAAATTTTGAAACATAATATTCACAATGTTTAGAAAGAAAGATGTAAAATCGAGTCTGAAAGCTATAAATGTGCAGAAGGAATTACGATATTACTTCAATAAATAGTAATTAATACTGAAATCAGCATTGTCATTTCGGTAGAACAGTAAGAACCCTGCGAATTCCCGGAGTCCCACAGCATCATCAATATTCATATCGCACTTCGCAAGAGATTCCAGCTACAATGTGAACTTTTCATTCGGCATTTCAAAGGGATGTGTTGTTTCCTGTTAAGAAATAACAATTCGTTCAGTAGATTACATATTTGTAGAATTTTCCCCATTGTTACTGGATTTTTTGGTGTTTATTGTTTAACACGAATAAGGCTAACATGTGTTGTCGTGTTATTTGCGTCATGACTGGCTTTAAATTCTAACCTTTCGTTTGCACTTAACTAACGGTTAAAAGTCATGGACGTCAACGCAGTGAGGCATTGTAACCTTTAGCCTTTTGTTCTGCGGATAGGACAAAAGTCATTGACGTGAATGCAGTGAGCATGGTAACATTTATTCCTTTGTTCTGCTGACAAGAGGGCAAAAGTCATTAACATCAATGCAATGGAGAATGGTGGCCTTGCATAATGTTATTGACTTTTAACCATTTGCTAACGTCGGCATATACATATAAAATTTCTCAGCGCTTGCGTAGTCTGCATGAGTAGTATGTATATATTCCTTCTATCACTATAACCGACACAAGGGACAATTTGTAACACAGAGTTTAGTGGAAACGCGACCCAAATAACATATACGTTCTGGCACAGGTCACGTGATCTTTGGTATTGGAAGAGGTCTTTAATTGATTTTAATTGGGTTTAATTGGCATCCCAGGGACTTCTAGCACAAGAACCGACACAAGCGACAATTTGTAACACAGGGTTTAGTGGAAACGCGACCCAAATAACATATACGTTCTGGCACAGATCACGTGATCTTTGATATTGGAGGGGGTCTTTAATTGATTTTAATTGGGTTTAATTGGCATCCCCGGGGCTTCTAGCACGAGAAGCGACACAAGCGACAATTTTAACACAGGGTTTAGTGGAAAAGCGACCCAAATAACATATACGTTCTGGCACAGGTCACGTGATCTTAGGTATTGGAATGGGTCTTTAATTGGTTTTAATTGGGTTTAATTGGCATCCCCGGGACGTGTTCATGTTTAGAGCAAGACTCGACCCAAATGACATATACGTTCTGGCACAAGAACCGACACAAGGGACAATTTCCCTTCCACGTGGTGGCTTTTAGAGGAAGACCCTACCTAAACACAATGAGAGTTCACCATCAAACTCAAGGTTCCTGGAGGATTTGGTAATTTTGAGGGTCGCTTACATGGCCACGTGGTGGCTTTTAGTGGAAGAAACACTTAAAAGTCGCGTCCCTCTACAAGAAAGTACTGGCTTTGGGCGGGGAAGTAATCAAAGTAATGTCTGTATTTCCAGTCAGCTATGAGACATGGTTCAACCACTATAAAGTACACACCGTTAATTCTAATCACGCAACTCATATACATGTGCTGGCACATAAAAATATAAGCTTCAATTTCTGTCGCGAACACGCCTAACGAATGAAAATGTTTTAAAAATCAAAATATTTCCTTTTCACCATGCAAGACGTTTCCTATCGGCACTTGTTGCTTTGTACGGCATGAATAACATGCTAGGGCGTACACTAAAGCATGCTGCTTTATTACGGTGAGAAATCACAAGCAAAATATTAGAATGTTCAGGGTTAACAAGCGTTCCTCAGTGCTTAAAGACGAGTGTGTATACGAGCTAGGTCTCCCTTCATGTGTAAAGCTTAAAAGACGATTGCGTCTGCTCTACTGACACAGAGACAAGGCCACGAAGGTTGTGGTGGTGTGGAGTTTAAGGGCCCGTCGACAGCTAGGTCATTTGGGCCCAAAGAGAAACATAAAGACAGTTAAAACTGAAAATGGTCGATCTATAAACGCATTAGAAGAGACTAAAAACGAAATAGCCGTAAGACCATAAATGGGGTTAAAAGAGAATAAAATCCAGGACTAAAAGTATCGGTAAAATGGAATAAAATCTAGGCTAAAAACACAAAACTAAAAGGCAAGTTATACCTGTGGAAAAACCCGATTTTGGTAACGAACCGAAGGGTCTGCCTTACTGCCACTGGGTCATCGCCTAAAACTGAGGGTAGCGTAAAACCCAGGCCATAAAACTGACGATCAGGGGCGTATTTCGGACAATCAAACAGTACATGGGACACGCTAAGCGGCACAGCACACGTCGAACAGACAGGGACCGGGGCACCACGCAGAAGATGACCGTGTGTGGCGCGCGTATGCCCGATTCTTAGGCGGGTCAGAACTACTTCTGACCGCCGTGATCCCCAACAGGAAGTGGACCAGGGTTGTACGGTGTCCTTGATTGTCCGGAGTTGAGTGCCAGCCAGAGACTCCCATGATAGCTGTCAAGCTAAAAACAGAGGACGATGGAAGTACCGCCGAACATCCGTAGAAGGCACAGTTAAGGTGGAAAACTCCGGCAAACGGCATGCGGCCTTAGCAGCTGCATCCGCCTCCTCATTGCCAGGAATTTCATCATGGCTTGTAACCAATGTAAAAACGAACTGGTATCCTCGACAGATCAGCTGAGATAAAAGTGTTTGTATTTTTGAAATCAAGGTGGATGAGCCGAGAAACTGTTGCAGGCCCTGGATAGCGCTCAGAGAGTCGGAACAAATAAGAAAACGGCCAGGGACAAACGTGGAGATAAAAAGGAAGAAAGAAAAGATGGCAAACAGCTCGGCCGTAAAAACCGAACTGGCGTCTGGAAGGCGAAATTTGTGAGCCCCACCGTCATAGATAAAACCGCACCCTGTGCTACCATTCACATGGGAACCATCAGTAAATACCGGGGAATAGTCCCGGTAACGGTCTAGGATCGCGGAGAAGAGCTGGCGAAACACTGGCTGCGGTGTAGCGACTTTGGCATCACCCGAAAGTTCAAGGTCAAACCGGGCACGTTGGAGCTGCCACGGGGGAATATGACTAAGACAGAATCGCTCCACAGGAGGCAGTCGGAGTTCATGTTGGCAAACAAGTTCCCGAAGCCGAACACCGCATGGACGGGAGACGGTAGCATTGCGCACATAACGGTGGGCGAGTTCCGGATGGAATACACAGTGGAACGAAGGGTGACTAGGATGAGCCGCCAGGTTTGCAACATAAAAAGGAGTAAAAACTTGCGTCGATGAGACAGAGGTGGTTCGCCAGAATCTGCATACAAACACTCGACACGACTAGTGCGGAAGGCCCCAGTAGCAAGACGGATACCAGTATGATGAACAGTGTCTAAAAGGCGAAGTTTAGAGGCGGAGGCCGCGCCATAGATAAAACTCCCGTAGTCAAGTTTCGACCTAACCAACGAGCGGTACAACCGGAACATAATCCTCGTCTCCCTATGTCTGGGGGTTTCAATCACAGAGGTATAATGATTCCGGAAGAACGTTCACCCTACTATGCATAAAGAGTACACGGCAATCAAAAATATGGATGTATTAATATCTGTTGGCGAAATATATCGCCTCTCTCTCATGCACACACATACCCACTCATAATCAGTCTTAAAAACGCTACAAATAAAACTGCCAGTATATGTATAGCAATTTTTGGGACAGGCAGTCGCTCTGTAATGGAAGGTGATTAGGGCTATTGAATGAATGCGTGCACTTCTGCACATAAAAAGAACCAGTATCAGCGAAACAATGACCACCACCTCTCATCACCACTATCATTTCCAAAAGCCTTCCCAACAATATAATCATCCTCATCGCTTCCTATCACCACCATCACAAACACTCCATCACACTTACAAGTGCATTACCTTATACGACCATGACCATCGCCTGCTTCCATCAGCACCGTAACTCTACACAGTCGCCACCGCCACCACACAACTCCACTAATAACGTCACTCCCTAATCCCGCAATTCCCGCTATCTTCATCGCTACATTAATCATTACAATCATCTAAAAGACAGAGCCTCTCATATATGAAACTGTATTATAACAGAGCCACATGCTTATAGCTTAGAGCGTCTCTCTCTATTGGTGTTTGGTATGTTCCTGTGTGTGTATATTGCCTGTACATGCATTCGAGTGTGCTCGAAGGTCTTCGCTCATGCCGGATGTTTGGAAGTATACATATATATATGTGTGTGTGAGTGTATCTGAGTCTGCTTGTTTGTGATTTGTGTGTGTGAGTATTTATGTGCGTGAATGAGTCGGTATGTATGTGTATGTTCGGATGTATTCGTAAGTGTTCGTACATGTCCGTGTGTTTGGGGAGTGTTCGACTGTGTGTATATCTGTATGTGTGTGGATATATCTGTATGTATGTACATCAAGAAAGAGAGAAAGAACGAAGATAAAACTCGATCCGGATCTCGTATACCTGAGAATCCCCTCCAATATATCCACATAATTCTGTAGGATTATTGTGATTTCCCACATGTGACTAAGTATCACAGTTCTTTAGCAGTTAAACATTTATGTTTTACCATTCCGAGATACAAACCATAGGGACACTTGCCTAGTTATTTGGAACATTCCAATTACTGCTGTAAAATTTAATGCACTTGTCGAGCATGTCTAAGTGCCCTAGCTCAGGAGTGTTTAAACATCAAAGTTTGACCATGCCTAGACTTGAACTGGAGATTGTCGATATACCTCCCATTAAGTAGATAATAATACCAGCGCATGCGCTGAACTTGATGATTGAAGAAAAGGATAATTTTCCTATATTTTACACTTCATTTTCTAGCATATTACCGATGTTCAACTTTTTCAGTTTTTTTACATTATAGGTTAAGTTTTAAGTATGTTAAGCTTTTTGTATGACGTAAGGGTATTGACCTCATATATTAAGCAAGCTGTTTTCTAGCAGATTACAGAGTTTCAACAAAAAAATTATAATTTAGTTAATTTGCGTTAATTAGTGTGTTAATGAAGTAATTTCAAAATTAATTGCTTTAAAACTAAAATTTTGCTAATAGCAGACATGCCTTAGGTTTGCTGTGAGTTAATATAAGCTGCATTTGAGAGAAATTCTTATCCCCAATTACCTGCTACTAGTTGTGCTTGTATTCTCAGTTTTGCTCTACTTTTGTATTTTCTTGTGATTTTCGTATTTTGTCTTTTTTATATTTGTGTGGAAATGTAACATGATTTTAACGCCTATATTCATTTTAAATCGTACTTTAACATCCTAAGTACTGAATATTTGCTTCAAGCTTTATTCAGTATGAAATCCAACGCTGGATCATCTTTACGTAATATATTTTTTATGTACTCTTGTTGAAATAGTGCAGGAAATCATCAATCCACAATTGCCTTTGAATCTACATTAGAAGGAAGGCATCATTTAGATATTTCTTTCTATAAATGCAAACACGTGTTCCGGAAATGACTCTTAAGTTATTCTCTAAAAGATGCTACAGAATATTATGTGTCCTCTTTCGGAAGTCATGACTGTCTTGTAGCCTTTAAGTACTCTGGGAGCTCTACGAAAAATAATATTAGTTATGCTTTAATAGAGAATTATAACTATTTTTTCCTTTTATTTCATATTGCATTGTAGATACGGGTGGAGAGTGATGCTGATTGATTTGTGATTATGTGTGCAATATGAGTTTGGGAGAACAGTTTAATTAGTATCTTTGTAAAGAAATATTTTTCATTATAATTTAATATGTGTTTGACTCTCATACAATTTTCAATGAAAATCAATAGTGGACTGGATACTGTCGGTATCTATAGTGACAGATATGAATTACAAGTGTTAGTTCTGTAGCCTTCTGGCATCTGCCGTGTAGAATATGATCTTCTAGTAGGAGACAACTATACAAAAGCGAATGATAGCGTGCAGTCTCACTGCCACCCTAAATACGAAGGGGAGCCAATAGCCTCAATCACCCTCCATTATAGGGTGACTGCCTATCCCGAACATTGCTATACATATACTGGCAGTTTTCTTTGTAGCGTTTTCAAGACTGATTATGAGTGGGTATGTGTGTGCATGAGGGAGGCGATATATTTCGCCAACAGATATTAATACATCCATATTTTTGATAGCTGTGTACTCTTTATGCATAGTAGGGTGAACGTTCTTTCGGAATCATTATACTTCTGTGATTGAAACCCTCAGACATAGGAGACGAGGATTTCCCTTCGTGGCATTGTCTCTGTGTCATTAGAGCAGATGCAATCGTCTTTTAAGCTTTACACATGAAGGGAGACCTCGCTCGTATACACACACGTCTTTAAGTACTGAGGAAGGCTTGTTAACCCTAAATATTCTAATACTTTGCTTGTGATTTCTCACCGTAATAAAGCAGCATGCTTTAGTGCACGCCCTGCCATGTTATTCATGCCGTACAAAGCAACAAGTGCCGGTAGGAAACGTTTTGCATGGTGAAAATGAAACCTTTTGATTTTTAAAACATTTTCATTCGTTAGGCGTGTTCGCGACAGAAATTGAAGCTTATATTTTTATGTGCTAGCACATGTATATGAGTTGCGTGATTAGAATTAACGGTGTGTACTTTATAGTGGTTGAACCATGTCTCATAGCTGACTGGAAATGCAGACATTATTTTGATTACTTCCCCGCCCAAAGCCAGTACCTGCTTGTGGAGAGACGCGACTTTTAAGTGTTTCTTCCACTAAAAGCCACCACGTGCCCATGTAAGCGACCCTCAAAATTACCAAATCCACCAGGGACCTTGAGTTTAATGGTGAAATCTCATGGTGTTTAGGTAGGGTCTTTCTCTAAAAGCCACCACGTGGAAGGGAAATTGTCCCTTGTGTCGGTTCTTGTGCCAGAACGTATATGTCATTTGGGTCGAGTCTTGCTCTAAACATGAACACGTCCCGGGGATTCCAATTAAACCCAATTAAAACCAATTAAAGGCCCGTTCCAATACCTAAGATCACGTGACCTGTGCCAGAACGTATATGTTATTTGGGTCGCTTTTCCACTAAACTCTGTTACAAATTGTCCCTTGTGTTGCTTTTTGTGCTATAAGGAATATATACATACTACTTGCATGTAAGACAGAATAGGACTATATGTCGTTAATGCTGTATATTTGTAACAAACAAATACACAATGTAGTTAATATACTGCATCATTTTGTGTGTAATGCTTAAGTGTGCTAGCCGTGTTTACAGCATTGCACAAAAATGTGCCAGGATTTTGCTGATAATACATGCACAGTCTATAAAGAAAATCATATATGTTTAGTTCGTGTCTTGGTAAGTTACAATCATGAAGTTTAGAATTGTTAGAGTACAGAATAGAATAATGGACGGATTCTATTCAGGATATTCCGAAACCGAGGGGATAGTCCATCTTATTCCTTACGATGAGGAAACAGTTTTAATGAACTGGTAATTGGGCAATATATAGAATTTGCCAACGAACGCTTATTAAATATTCACCTCAATTATTTTGTTATGTCCGTTTATAATTCTGCGTATCCAAACAGAAACTTCAATATTACCGTGAGACGTTCTCATCAGGTAAATGTGGATGTTTTATTAAATTCTATAGAAACGACCTTCTAAAGCAATGGGAATTTCTCTTTAACTAGTAAAGTAAAAATTACGCTTATTTGCACAAAAATAATGGAGGGTTAATGTTTTAATGATTGCGAAATCTGTTTTAAAAACAAAGGTATTTTTGTTATTAACAATACCGATTCTTTATGTCTACCTAGAGAAATAGCGGCATGGTTAGCAAAACTTACAAAAGATACAGAATGCAGTAAAAAAAATACAAATACATGCAAAAGCGAAAACCGATGATGCTGTGCTAGTTATTTCAAAAAACCAACATCAAGTTACAGTGTAGAGGACATAAAGAATTCGACAACAGTTTTAAAGTGTATTGTTTTGCCGTTTTCAACGGTCATACTGGCAATAAAATTATGTATAAATCAAAGATGCATAGTAACAGGTATGTAGATTTAATATATCACAACAACCATTTTAATGCCATTTTGGATTTACACAGGACATTTAAGTGTAAGTATTATTGTAGACAGTGTAAATTGGTTTCATAAAACACAGAACTGCATCGCTGCGAATTTAGTTGTTCCAAATGTCATCTTTTATGTGTTACTTCTTTTGACCTGCTCTACATGTAATCGTAATTTTAAAGGACAAATGTGTTTGAATAATAATTTAAGAAAACGTGCGTTTTATGCGACATATAAGTAATCAGTATGCAACATTGAAAAGGATTGCCTTAAATGTAGTAAGGTGTTCAACATTAGACGCAGAAAGGTTCCTTATATGTGTGAAGAAACTAGGGAGTATTTTTATCACTTGAATTATTTAAATTAAATTATATAATATGTAAATTCAATAACAGCTTGCCTTGAAGCAATATGTATGTAATAATTTGTAGAAATGTATGTAACATTCATTGCATATGCTTATATTATTGTAAACATGTTCAATAATGTTATGTATATGCATTACGTAATTTAATAATCTAAGAGCTGTGAGAATAATAAGTTTAAGGTTGCCAACAATGAGGTAACCTTGAGACAATAATGAGTTTGAGAGTTTGAATGCTACTATTCATTATTAAGGCAGCAATAATGTACATTTTGTGACAGTTTAAAAATAGCCAATCAACAGCCAGAAAAGCTTTAGTTAAATGCAGGTATTCTGTTGGACTAGGATTAGCCAATCAGAGACTTGAAATACAGAAATTCAAAAGTTGATACAGTTGAAATCTATTCAGTTGCCTACAGACCTTGATAGTAACCGTTCTCTAGAGAAATATTAAGTATTCGTGTGAGACGTGAAATAAGTATTCGCGTTAAAAAAAAAGTGCAAGGACTAAATTAAGGAATCTCACAGGTCTTGATATCAGTGAAGTACTATTTAATTTATGTCAAGGATTAATAAAAAAAGGGGAATTAAAACTTAAAATCTGTGTAAGCCTACATTCATATCGCACTACGCCCTGTCTAAGAGAAACGTGTCTCTAAAGTAATACTGACGCAGCCGAGGCAAACATAAACATAAATACTGTCTATAGAAGTAGTTTAATAACAATATATTTTTTAAAACTTGGAGCGTAACAACAAAAATACATCTTCAAATCGGCTTTTCATACGTAGCAGCATATTACGTAACAAACAACTTCAAATTGACGTCCATATGTGGAGCTAAATAAATAAACAATGTAAAGAACAATACTTTCTCAATTTGACGCCCAAAGCGTGGTGCAATCTCCTCCAACAACAGTAAAACACTTTCTCAAAACATATCGTGCAGCATGTGATAAATATGTTACAGCAAACTATGAATGCTATTTAAAACAGTATCGTAGGAAGCAACTGAATAAAAATGTTCTACTTTTATTTATTGATTTTGAGAGCATGCAAGGGAAACCATTTGGAAGGGAAGAAAATGCTTATGACCATGAAGCGAAATTGTATGTTCTTTACCAAGCAAGTAACTATTGTATTGATATTTATGAAAAAAATGCACAATTGCGAGCATCGCGGTATAAAAGAGTGGGTGTTCCTAAACGAGTCAGTTCGTGAACTATTTGAATACATTGCTTTACCACGCACAAACATGGCAGTTATTGCTCACAATTTAAAGTCATACATTGCTTCGGTACATGCTGGGTGTTTCAAAGTGAGCCCCTCAATTAATAACCAATGATAATCATATCCGCAATATAAAGCACAGGTATATTACTTTTTAGATTCCTTAAATTTTATTCCATTTGCATTTGAAAAATTCTCAAAAATGCTTGGTGTAAACGAAGGTAAGGGGTACTTCCGTATTTATTTAATACAAGTGAAAATAAGAATTATATCGGTCCAATGTCTGATCACAAATACTTTTGTCCTGAGATGTCTGTGGATGATACAATCTTATTTGATGAGTGGTACGCAGAACAGGTGACTTCCAATTATGTATTTAATATTAAAAAGGAACTTATAACATTGCCAATTGGATGCGCAAGTGCTGTGCTTTGGTGTGCTCAAATTTAAAAAAGAATTTATACGTGAAAATAAAATTGATTCTTTTAGTGAGTGCGTAACTATTACAAATGCATGCATGGGCGTTTATAGACACCGCTTCATGCCTAAAGATACAATTTGTGTTCTCACAGTTGGAGGATATCGTTTAGCAGATAAACAGTCAATATAACCAAATTGGCGAGAACAATCCTAACGTATTTCAATTCTCCACCTCTTAACGTTCGAGAAGTAAACACTTTACCCATAAAGTTGGCGGTTATAGAGATGTAGAGTTCCAGTGAACAATATCTAACGGATGATGGGCCTAAATGACGTTTCACGCCAGCAGCGTTGTCTACCGACTCCTGAGGAACCTACCGCAGAGTTAGTGTGACACTGTAGGTGAGAGCAGAACGCAATGACCGCGACAATCGTAGATCCCGCCAGTTGCGAAGTGCGCGGTATGATTAGATTATTGTTGGAAAAAGATCGTCAGCTGCGAACATCCATCGTGAGTTATGCCTCGTGTATGGACCGGACATAATGAGTGACAAACAGGTTCGACACTGGTGTCGAGAATTTCGAAATAGCACCACAAATGTGCACGATGAACAGCGGAGTGGTAGGCCTAGTATTCGGACCAACCACATCGTTGAGCATGTGAACCAAAAACTTCGAAGTGATTGGCGTTTGATGATGGGCAGACAGTTTAAGAAGTTACCGATTGCGCTGATAAGCTTCTCGGTTATAATTATTTTATGTTGTTAATTTTCACTAGATGCGTAGAACATAATGTTACATTAATATAACTTTAATATTTTATGTTTTAGGCATATCTATTTACAGAAAAAGACAATGCTGCTTACGCGCTCGTTTTAAATAAATAAATGCAAATAAAGTATTATCTTCTAAACTAGAATACTTAACAAATAAACAAAATTAATATCGGGTGTATGAACCCTGAGCACAAGTAACTGCCCTCATTTTTTTGGGTTATAGATAAAAATAAATCCTGTAGTAACATGGACGAAAAGCTACAACATCCCAGGCTTCTTGAATATATGCCTAGAACCCTGTAGAATTCAACAATTTCGTCAGAATGTCTTATTTTCACAGAGAGAATCAAAATATTCTAAAGTATTACCGTGTATTGCACATTTTTCAGTGTATCCTTAAGCTGCTACAACACACAGACCGTCCCGTGATATCCAACGAAATATAGATATGCGATCGTGATGAAATTGTGATGAATTGTATTTCGCATCGTAATAAGTATTCGATTATAAACTTTACCAAATGCCGTGTATGAAACGGAGTATATAGAAAATAAGTAGTCATTATGCGTTGATTAAACACTATTAACAGATGGGGAAAAAAGTGTTTGCATGCGAGAAGCGAACCTGCGGTCTTAACCGCAGAAGTGCCCTGTGCTTTGCCACAGCGCTACGGAGAAAACACGTAGAAGGCATGTTTAATAATGCCGTACAACTTGCTGCAACGGCTACACAACTGTATTGCGTATGGTGTAATCAATGTAATATGCCGTATAGGACTTAGAAAAATGTGGCGTTATAGACATGGCTCAAGTTTGTCCACGAGTGGAGAAAGAAAAAGCTTATCTAGTCGGACAATACCAAACTTCATAATCAAGTTAAGTTTCTTCCAAGGATCCAACATGAAGATTTTCAAGAAAATCCATCCAACCTAAATACCCTTTTGATAGAACTTTTTCAAAACTTTTTATTTTCTAAAACTTGGTTCTAACGATTTTGATTAAAATACTATACAATAAAGATATCTACATGACAAATAATATGCATATCTTGAATTTTCTGGAAATGGTCTGTGAAATCCTCTTCATTCGGAAGGAATTTTGTATAATATTGTATAAATTGTAAACGTTAAGCGATATACAAAAACGTATTTCATAAAAAAAATGTAAATCTCTTTGAAACACACAATTGATTTGAAACAAGTTTTTTGTGGCTAAACTATTTCCGAGGTATCCGTTGTTAATGGTTGGAATTGTTCATTACTTGGTTATTCTCTTAAAGTCCTATCAATATTCAGTTGTTTCTCGTGATTGCATGGAAACAGTATGGAAGTTGAAGGCTAGCGTATAGCGTCCAAATATTTATATAACAGCTGGGTAGCGTACCATGTACCGAGAATGCGAGCTTTCGTCTACAAGCTCTAACGCCATACTGGACGGATCCATCAGAGAATGCGATAATGAATCGTATACTTACATGTGTTAAAAACTTAACAATGCAATGATTCTGGTAGCGATTCAATAAGAAAGTGTACACAGCTAACGTCAGTATATTACGACCTAGGATATATTAAATCTATACTCGGCGCCAATCAAGAAGGTGATTGACAGTTACTAACCACGTGGCGGAAAGCTTTAAATGAATGGGAGGGGATGAATACGTCACAGCGGTCGTCATAGCAACCATTAGAAGGACCAATTAGAACTAAGACATTTCTATAGCAACGATAGACGCAAATGCGTTGTTGCGATATCGTAACACGTGATTGGCATGACGTGCCGGGCGAGCGACCGTTGCAGTAACATGAACTGAAGTCTTATCTTCTGCTGTCGTTGCAGTTATAAACAATTCCTCCTTTAAGCCCCAGCTTGCTTGTGTGTTTGTATCAGTTTAGAGATTGCCTGCGTACTGAAAAGTTCTTTTGCGTCGTCCTTTTTGTATGGTATTTGCCTTGTGTTACGTATATTTGAGTTCGTGTATTTGTGCCTGTGTGTGTTGTGTGAGCATTTATAATTGTGTTTAATGGATATTTAACAATGTCCAAAAATAGTGACAAAGATACCGTAGCCAAACGAAAAACTGGGCGCACTCGGGAACCGAATAAGTCTATCAAGCGGCAGCAGCAGCAACAACAGCGATGCAAGCGATTCGGAAATCAGTGGCATTTTTCCATTAGAATAAGCATCAATATTTCACAGGTATGTTTCCTCTGTTAACGTAGATCTTTACACTGATATATTCTTCTTTGATCTATCCTCTGCACGTAGATTCATTATTTTACAATTGTCTTCGTATATGAATATAAATAGTATCCGCTCTACAATGCAAGCGCAACCCAGTCTCCTTCGACACGCTCTCCACGTCGCCTCTCTCGCTCCGCGAAATGTCCATCGCCTTCTTGATTGGCGCCAGGTATAGTCTGCCATTTTTTCTTTTAATAAACAATAACCTCTTCTTAACATTACAAAATGACAAACGCATAATAAGCAATCATTGCTCCGATTTCTTTTCATCGACAGTTAAGGTGACCAGATGTCTGGATTTTTTTCGGAACAGTCCCAATTTGTTACCATTTGTACCGGATTTCTTTAATCTAATTCGGGACACTAATTTGACCAGAATTTGGATGATTCTGACAATCAGGCATACATAACTTTCGATTTCATGTAATGTTTTATTCTCTTGGTGACTTTAAGAGAATTTTGTATACCAAATTGCCCGGTTGGCAACACAGTACGATGTACTTTTATCTTATACTTATCAAGCCGTTTTCGTTGCGTCTGTAGCTCGTAATGCTTTGCGCCAAAACCATTCTTTCCACAGTGCGAGTTGCTAATGTCAAGTTGGCTATGCTGCAGTTGCAAGGTTTCCAACAATTGCCAATATACAAAAGCTGATAGCGTCCATAATAAAGCTTTTATTTATGGACGCTCTTTAACTGCTATGGTTCTTAGCGTCCCATTCTGTATTGGGCGTAAACGACCGGAAAATTTGCTCAGAGGTGTCTTTATCAAGCTTAAGGTTCTTCAACGTGCCGTAGATCAACGACACGGGAGCACCAGCTTTACTTTCTTCCGAAGGAAGCCATGCTAAGTGTTTTTATGCCCATCTCCTTTCGACGAGTTTTAGCCCGCGAATTCGGGAACCAGAAGCTCACATGATACTCCTAGATCACGGAGGACGACGCAAAAGCAGATAATATTGCTTTCCACTTTGCCTCAAAAGACGTATATAAAGAGTGTAGGTATACAGTGAATGCAAATGAAAAATAATATTTTAGCGGCATACCTTGACGGAAAGGAATGTCCCTTCATGAATCATCTGCAGGTTCGCTAACTTAATTGGTAGCTGTAAAGTCCAAATCTATTCCGGGGAGGCTGATATGTGGTGTTAGAGGTTATTGTGAATTAGTTACACACGTGTTACAAGAAAATGTGTCTGAAGCGTAAATGCAGATTCAGTAAATATTTACGTCGTCCTCCGTGGTGTAGTGCTTACCATGCTAACCTCTAGTTCCCGAAGTCACGGGTTCAAACCCGGCGGAGGGCGATGGATTTCTTCGGGTGTAAAAATCCTTAGCATGGCTACCTTCGGAAGGGAAGTAAAGCCGGTGGTCCCGTGTCGTAGATTCAGGGCACTAAAAGAACCTCAAGCCTGATAAAGAGGCCGCTAAGCAAAATTAGTTTTTCACGCCCAATGTGGAATGGGACGCTAAGGACCACAGCAGTTAAAGAGCGTCCATAAATGAAGCTTAATTCGATTCAAGTAAAGATTTACAAAAGAAATACCGCTTTATTAAGAACACTGCATGTAAATCGTAGTTCCAACGTAATATGCAATATCTGAGCTTCAGATTTTTATATCAGCCGCAAGGTGGTGATATTAGAATTCACATACATTCGGATAAACATAAGCGAGTTATAGTTACTAGTTGCATCAAGCTCATCATTAATATTTTTCATCAGATCTCAAAGAACTGGCAATAAGGAAAATAATTAGCTGCTACAGAACCTGCCTTTGCATACTATATAGTACTACATAACCGTACAGTTAGGTCTATGGATTGCACATCAAAATTGCTTCAAGTTTCTTTAGAGCCAAAATTTGCATTTGCACGTAAAAAACAGAAGCCATCATTCGAAACATATTGGCACCTGATATTCTTAAAGAGTTCAGATGTAATCTAGAAAGTGCATCATTTATCTCTGTGTTGACAGATGCATTCAACCACACAGAAATAAAGATTTTTCCTCTGCTCGTCAGCTATTTCGATCATGGTAGTGGAATCAAAGTTATTAAAATTGAAGTCATTACCAGGCCAAACATCTAATATTGTTTGCAATTTTATTAATGATATCCTTACTAGAAATGCTTTTAGAAACATAGTTAGCTGGATTCTGTGCAGACAGCACAAAATTCAGTTTTGGAGGTGCTGAAAGGAAAGGGCAGAACGATATTTAAAAAAAAACTGCAAGAAATCCTTGGACACAGTCTCATATGAGTTGGGTGTGCAGACCATATTTTTCACAACACTGTTCGAATAGCTACAGATGTACAGCCTGTTGATGCTGAAATGGCTATAGTCAAATTTTATCCACACTTCAAATCCCACACATTCAGAGTTGAAATTCTCAAAGAGCTTTGCCAATTTGTGAAAACATACTATCGATGATATTAGGTTATGTGCAGACTATATGGCTTGCTCTACTGCAAGCTATTGAAAGACCTCTTCAAAATTCCTGCCGCTAAAATCATTCTGCAGAGGCATGGCTATTTTTTACAGAAGGCTGCTTCTTTCCACGAAGCGGTGCGGAAAATAGAAGGACAAATGGTCACAGCGTTTTAAGTCATTGACAGCATCAACTGGTTGAAAACTGTATTGGAGTCGAAACTGGAAGTCAATTTCTTGTCATCAGGAGTTAAATTAATCTTTGAAAACTTGGAAATGGAAAGAAGGAGGTGCAGACATGCCAGTGTTTCCTCGTTCTATGACACAGCTATTATCTATTTGAAGAAATGGGCTATAAAATATTTTCAAGACTTGGAATCCTACTACTGGATAGTCTTGAACAGAACACCAACCTGGAAAGATATTGAGCTATCTTCACCATTGGTGATTTCAAAAATGCATTCAGTCCGCTTTCCAGAAAATAATATACAGTGAAGCAGTTTGTTACTCCTATGAAAATTAGTGAGTGGATTGCCCACAAAACACTCCTAACAATTGGTTTCTTACTTCAAAATAAATCGTGTACCAGTTTTAAATATTCTGAAATTAGCAGAATTATTTTTGTCTTCCTGGAACAAATGCTGCTACAGGAAGGGTCTTTGATGAACAGCTTGTGGACAAGTGACAAAACACGCTGGGTGTGGAAATATTGTAAATATTCCATATGATGACATGTCCAATAACAATGTACATTGTTCGAAAAGGATGAAAATAAACATGAATATGAAACGTTGGAAGCTATGTTAATCTCCAAAATAAATTATGAAGAAACTTGTGTTGAGTTTTTCAAGATGCTGCTTAAAAAGAAGGATCTTTTGAAAACAATTAACTCATCTGAAAGCTATATAAACCTATTCAATCTTAAGGAAGGACCATTGCCTTTTGAAATTTATTTTTCTCTTGTATATGTTTTAGCTACTCTTGTAGATAGTATAAAGAGTTAAAAATCCAATATATTGAATAGAAAATGGTAGTAAAAGGGAAATTCACAATTATGATTTCAATACTTCATATTATAATTTTAAAAGATAAAATAAAACTTGTTTGATAGAAATCTTCCAGAATAAAACTAGAATAGAGTTCAATGTTAAAATATCTATTTCTTTTTTCTCTTTACACAGATGAGAAATGTAAAAACTAACCCCCTGTCCTGGATTGGAGTTGGGAAAATTTGGTCACCTTACTGACAATGCAGTGCAAGTTCATAGGCAAAAACCATGACAATCTTACAGCAGAACTGAACTATGCTCTCAAGATGTTATAGGTAAAGGAACTAAATTATGTCCTTAACGTTTTTTTGATAAAAGGACTAAAACTCTTTACAAATAATTTGCAAAGCACCAAATTACATGTAAGACATTAATACTGGTTTGTTAGAGTAGTCTTCAGATGCAAACAATTATGTCCCTTAGACTTTAAGGGGGCATTGTTTGCTGTAGCTTCATTAACCAATTAAATATTTATTTCTCGTCCGTACTACATTAGTAGTAAAAAGTAATGAGGTTTAGTTTTGATTATGCATATTTTTTAAACTAAAAGTCCCGTAAAAATCTGTATCTTGACGATTATGTTTAAAAAATAAAGTAATTACTTTTCATATTTGGTGTTCCAGATTTGGGAAAATTTCTTGCACCTCATATTGAAAGTTAAATAATCCCGCATTGTAAGCATAAACAGAAATGCGAGTAAATGCGACTTGAAAGTAGCACTGTATTAATATGTACTATTAATGCGCTTATTCAAGAATTACCACAGTATCTATTTCCGTCTACACAAATGCCATACTATCCTTACTGGTGCATAACGCAGATGGTGGCCATTCAGTATTCTTTCATTCAGTTTAACTTATGTTTTATGTTTTAACAAGTGAGGGGGGAAGTTTATATAGATTTCTCAAGAACGTTATATTTTGCCCCCAAGCCTCAGCTGAAGCAGTCATCTTAAAATGACTACTACAAATCCTGTTGTATCTTGAAGATTTTCCGTTTTCCCTTCGAACAACTTCAACCCATCTTTCTAAGACATCGGGCCTTGAATGAGGAAACCTTTTTTAAATATTAAAATGACATACTGCTAAGTGCGCATGCATCATGTTAAATTTATTATTTATAAGTTACACTACACATATGAAGTGTATAGCAATAATTTAAAAGATGCAGAATCTGTGTTGTTTACGTACCTACAAGAACTTAATGTTTTATCCTCGGACCTCTGGGTGATTTTACAACCATACGCAACACAGTTTATTCCCATGATTTACCTTAAATATTATTAAAATACCAAATCATATACTCCACAATGGAACCTAGTTTTTTGCCTTGGGAAGCATGCCTGTGTCCATTTAGGTTACCCTGGGAACACCACGTGCAGGCGGACTACGTTGTTCCCATAGATGGGATAATAAATTACAATAATAAAATAACAAGAAGTATTAAAGAAATAAGAAGCCTAATTAAAGCAGTTCAAGCTAGAAATCATGTCACTCTACAACGGATCCCAGCTCATGTCGGACTTTTGGGCAATGAACATGCGGGTCAATTAGCAAAGAAAGGTGCAATACAACAAATAACACCTGTAGGATAAATAGAAATAAATAAACAATTAAATAACATTAAACAACATTTCAAAAACAGCAGAGACTTGATGAAGAAGAGAAATTAAAAGATAAAGATTACAAGGATATTAAAGATAGTGTTGATATACAAAAAATGCCAAGGAAGAGTGCGGTGGCGTTATTTACGATGGCAACTGGCCACAATTGCCTCGCAGAACATCTCTATAAAATGCGATGCCTACCTACACCCAAGTGCACTCTCTGTGAAGAAGATGTCATCCTGAACAAACAACATCTCGTCAAATGCAATGGCGTTAAAAGTGATACCTTACAGATTTTATATTGGGAAGCCAGAGGGAAAATGATGCAGATCAATTATTCCCCAGTGTCATTGGAGGTCAACAACAACAACAACAATGGAATCTACACATCCAATATGGCGTCTAATGTGTAGATGATGCCCGATTTCATTTTCTAAGAAGTCCATTTAGTAGTCTTTCTAGTATATATATATATATATATATATATATATATATATATATATATATATATATATATATATATATATTCTACTTCTATGGTAGCCCAGTTCTTAATTGATTCGGTGAATCTCCTCTTAGAGTATCTCCGTTGAAAATGTTTATAAAATCAAAAGGAAAGCCAATACATTACCTTAGGAGTGAGCTTAGGACATGATGTGATCTCTTCTATACCTGCCCGCCGCTTTTAGGTTGTTTCCTTGTATATAGTTTTTAGAGGAAGTCATGTGAACGTATCACAACCTGTGCATCTTTGTTGCAGAATTGTCAAGGTGGGTGATTGATTACTAACACAAGGTAGGATGTGAAACTTACAAAGAAATCGAGAGTATATTTGTATTTGTCTAGGATTGCTAATCGTGTTAAAGCAAAATACTTTTGTAAGTTTCTGTGCTGTGATGTATAATGGACAACTTGCCGTATTTGGAGGTTAAAGTATCCTTGTAAACATTGCTAATGAATTGTATACAGAAAATGAAAGTTATGAAGAAATCACTTTATATCGGAGTTATTTTAAAATTAACCGTGTTCCAAATTTTTTGGAATTAGTATGTGTAATGGGCACATATAAATAACATTTAGAGATTTAAGCTTGTAAACGTTGCTTACAAATCTTAATTTTAACGTCATATACAGCAATAAAATAAAGTTTTGTGACTCACCTATTAATCTGTCCCTTAATTGGAAGAAAAATTAAGATTTATTGGTGTTAATTCAAATATTAACTCAAACTAAAGAGTATAACGATTAATTCAAGCAAGCTTCTTTAACTTTTTACTGCATTTTACTCTAGTTTAACTTCAGCATTTTTCTGTTTAGTGACTTTTGGTTAAGTTTTATCACTGTTTCGCTTTGGTATGAGACATGTTTTGCAATTATAAGAAGTAGAGGTCTCGAAAGCTTCTCTAGAAGAATACTGTCCATTTTCTGATCACTGCAAATGCCACGCTTTAGTTCTTCAATAAATCTTCCTTTTGCAGCTAACTTTTTAACATGTTTCTTTGTGAGATACTTTACAGCCTCAACAGTAAATTTGTATATTATTTGCACCAAGTTGCAGAAAGCTCCATTTGGGTATGCAGTCCTCCTCTGTCTTGGAAGAGAATTAAGCTCGTTTCAGGGCTCTGACATACTGGGGAAGAGGCAGATGTAAAATACCAAAGTTTCTTAACATTCTGTACCCAGTAGAGGATCTGTTGGATAAGAATATGCAAATTTTTAATGTGTTTTCATGAAATTTGCATTTTTGTTTGCCAAAAGCTTCTAGCTGTTCAATCAAGAATGCTGCTTTTAAACTACTCTCTTTAGTTGTTTTATTTTGCTAACCTGGTTGGTTCCTTTTGCTTTTCAGCATAGCAGAGCTTCTGCTGTAAATCCTGTATTGTGTTTTTAAGCATTGAGATGACCTGCTTTTGTATTCTAAGTTTTCTAACCAGCTTTTTGCGCGGTACTTTAAAGGTTTGGAGAATTGCATTTTGTTTCCAGGTGGAGCGTTGTGTACCTATAGTTTTCTGCATTGGTTCACAATTGAAGTGCCATTGAATGTCACATAATATGTACTCGGTACAGAATACTTCACTTTCTTCATTGTACAGTATTCGTCTCCCATTTCAGCGTTTAGTTTTTTTTTGTTTCTGTATCTTGAAGAATGAACACTTATTTTTATATATGGAGGGAACCTTCAAATATTGATGGCACAACTTTAGGAAGTATACATTTGTAGATGTGTGGATGCTGTAATCAGTTTGTTTGAAATGCCTACTGCAGACCACAGACTTTGGCCCTGGTGTCCAAAGAGAGCCCAGCTTGTCTCCTTGGCCATAAATTACTATGCACAATTTTTTTTGTTCATTGTCTTTTGGGGACTTCAAATCAAATCATTTATTCATCTGTAAAAGCATATACATGATATTGGAATCATCACAATTATTAAATTAAAATTACAAATTATTAACTTAAAAATTATAAATAATAGATTATAAATAGTAAATTTACAATTTTTTTAGCATCATAAAAGATTTAGAATACTGTTTTTCAGGATCATAATGAATATATGTAAGATACTAGTGTTTAATTATATGTTATGGATATGATGTGAATGCCTCTAGATATGCACCCACACTATAGAAACAATTTCTCAGCAGTAGTCATTGTACACCAGTTTTAATTTTTTTTTAAAAACTAAATTTCTATTACTGATTGTGGTAATTTGTTGTATAATCTAGTACAGTTGTACTAAGTGCTATTTTCATATAGTGAGGTATGCCTTATGCTGCTCAACTGATGGTAATTTCTTGTATTATGATGTTTTTCTGAAACGTTGAGAGATTTTCTATGGTGTTCATTAAGACCTCTATATGTAATTACAAGGGAAAGGTAATATCTTTAAATATTTAAATAGTGTTTTACATGTAATAATTTAAATGTTTAAATTTAATTTAATTAAATAATAATTTAAATTTAATTCTTAGTGCCCTTTTTTGCAATTTAAATATGTTTTTTGCCTTTTTGCTTCAAAACATGATTCCAAATGTAAGGCAAATGCGGAAATATGCAGAGTATAGATTTATCAGTGTCTATTTGCTCACCTTTCCCTTATTACCTTGAAGGCAAGCATAATTGATTCAGCTTCACAGACAGCTTTCAATGTGTGTGTTCCATTGTAAATTTTTGTGTATCCTCACTCCTAGAAATTTAACACTATTTACATAGGAAATTATTTTGTTTTCGAGTTGTATAATAGGTAAGTATGTATGTGTGATTCTTGGAGCCTAAAGGATGTTACTTGGGTCTTTTCTTTATTAATTATTAGCTTATTTGAATGAAACCACTTCTGTAGTTCACCCATTGTTTCATTTATGTTTTGTAACCATTAAATGAAAGATTGGCATCATCTGCAAATAGAGTTATCTGACATTTTTTTATATGTTTTGTAGGTCATTTAGCTAAAGTTAAAACAGTAGGGGATAAGTACTAAGCCTTGAGGAACATCTACACTAAGACATTGCATAGTGGAACTTTGTGGCTCATAAGTGCTTGTGCTCTCATTTCTGCCAATATTTCAACAAATTATTTTCGTTCACTGAGGTGGAACAAAACAATTGTTGTGATTCCCTTTACACCATAGCATTCCATTTTTTGTATAAGTTAAAAATTAAATTGAGTTTTATTTATGGATGCTCTTTAACTGCTGTAGTCCTTAGCATCCCATTCTATATTGGGTGTGGAAGACCAGTAAGAGGCCTCTTCATCAGGCTTGAGGTTATTTTACGTGCCGTAAATCTATGACATGGGACCTCCGGCTTTACTTCCCTTCTTAAGGAAGCCATGCTAAGGATTTTTACACCCGAAAAAATCCATCACCCTCCACTGATTTGAATCCATGACCTCAGGAACTAGAGGCTAGCAAGGTAACTACTATTTTTTTTGTATAAGTATTTTGTGATTAATCAGATCAAGGTCCTTTAATAAATCCAAGAACAATTCTATACTATATTCCCTAGTATCTAAAGATTTATAAATATTTTCGGAAAAAGCTTGGATTGCTGACTGTTGATTTCTCCATTATAAATCCATGCTGCATAGTGTTCAGAATGTTTTGCTTTCTAAAAAAACAAATCCAGACAGTTAAGCATTACTTTTTCAAAAAGGTTTAAGACTGAGCCTAATATTGATATTGACCTGTAATTTTAAACTGTAGTTGTTTCCACTTTTCGTACTTATTGGAGTTATTTTGGCAGTTTTCAGGTACTTTGGAAAGATTCCAAATAGTGAAAGGTTTATAATATAGCATAAGGGATTTATAATGCTTGCACAACATTCTTTTTCCAGATGATGTCTGAAATGTCATCAACTCCACGTGTATACTTAGGTTTGAGATTATTTGTAATATTTTTAGCTCACTTAGGTCGTGGGGTAAAAGAAAATTGAACTTATTGAAACACGTATCTAGGTTACGTTGCTGTAATTTATTGGCAGTACTGATAAAGTAATCATTTAACTTATGTTCTATTTTGCCAGGTTTAGTATGTTATTTACCTGATTTGCTTTTAATATGGATAGTTTATGTTTTGTTACTAAGCCCCATTTCTTTTTTTTGGCTACTATCCACATTGCTTTTGATTTATTTGCAGAAGAATTAATGATATTGTCAGTGCCATATTTTTTGCAGCAATTATCACCTTTTTATTCATCTTCCCATCGTTATTAAAATAGATCTTAAATTGGTTATGGTTACTTTTCTTGTATATATTGCTAAAGAATTTCATTCTTTCCAAAGACTTTTTTATGCCTTGCATTATTCATGACCTTTCCATACGCTCATTTACTTTTAGTTTTTGTTTTGGTATGGTGATGTTGAGGCAGTGTTGTAATGTTTTTATTGAAGACTGACAAGCTGTGTGTACATCATATAGTCCCAGGTTTCATACAATAACATTCTATAAAGAGTTTGTATACTATTATTATTATTATTAAATATTCTCCCTATTTTGTATTCCTTCTCCTTTTTGATTTGTGTATTTCCTCTGGGAATATTAATCAATGTAAATTCTTGTGCATAATGATCGGAAAATCCGGAATAAGAAACATTGATGTTTTTAACTATAAGGGATGAATGTCTCACAGAGACTGATCTATAATAGTTTCTGATTTAGGTGTTACTTGAGTGGGAACCTGAATAAGAGGCAACAAGCTATTTATAACCATAAAGTGTGAAAATTTTTTATTTAAATTTCCTGGCATAAAGTCTAAGCTCCAGTCACCTATTAGAAGAATATTTTTTCTGTGTGCTATTTCTTCTATTATTTGATCCAGTCTAGGTGTAAGTAAATCTAAATTGGCTTCAGGGAATCTATAAATGTACACAATCTGCTGAATTAGTTCCACATTCATACTTCACAATGGCTGTGTATCCATTAGATTGCTAAGTCTAGTAAGTCTTTTTGTTACAACATTACCTCTAACAAATATATAAGAGCCACCATATTTATTTAAAGACCTATGATAAATGCAGTTAATGTTAAGTTTGTAAGTAAATGCTTTTACCTCATGCTCTGAGAGCCAATGCTCTGTAAAGCATTAAATATCATAACTTTTACTTTGTAGTGTAACCTTAATATTTAGTACTTTGTTTCTTAAACTTTGAGTGTTCTGATGATAAATGTTTAGAAGCTGGCCTCAATTTGCATAAGAAGCTACTGTTTTTTCATCCTTCAATAGGATGGTCACACTCTTGTATGTATATAATTTGGAAACTTGAGTTTTACATACCTTGGTGTAGTCACTACCATGAGAAATGGAACATTCACCTTCATTCTGTAAAATTAGTTTCCCTGATACTGTTACACATACTTATTACCTTTCCCATGGTCTTGATTAACTTGTATGAGCCTTTGCGATTTAAATGCACACTGTCCCTATCTAGATGATTCACATGCATCCACATCACAAAAGATCACCTTCACTGAGTTGCAAGCCCATCTAAGAGAGTTATTTATTTGTTTTATGTATGAGGGATGCATCTCTCTTCTTTTCACCAAGCTAAAATTAAAAATTTAAGTTAATTTTATTTATGGACACTCTTTAACTGCTGTGGTCCTTAGCATCACATACTATATTGGACGTGAAAGACCGTAAATTTTGCTCAGAGGCCTCTTTATTAGGCTTGAGATTCTTTGATGTTTCATAAATCTACAACACAGGACCACTGGCTTTACTTCCCTTCTAAAGGAAGCCATGCTAAGGAATTTTACGTCTGAAAAAATCCATTGTCCTCTGCTGGGTTTGAACCACGACCTCAGAAATCGGAGGCTAACATGGTAGCCCTAGACTATGGAGGACAACTAGCTCTAAGAGTATCTGGTGTCCATCACATTCCTTGTGAATGCTGCGCAGTGTACATCAGCCAAACAGGATGCACTATAGCTACACATGTTACTGAACACCAAAGAACCATCAGGCTCATGCAACCTGAAAAATCTGGACTGGCTGAACAAGGTCACGGAGACAGTTTCAGCAAGACTAAGATATGGCGAAGTGTTGAGCTACTGGGAAAGAAGGATAACAGAAGCCTCAGCCATCTCATCTGAAATAAATAATCTTCACTATGATTCGGGTCTACAATTAAGTTCAGCATGGAAACTGGTGATAAAAACTCAAAACGCTTAGTTGTCAACATTTTATCGTACAAGAGTTTAGAAAAAGTTTACGGAGCTACTACCAGGTAGTTAGTTTTTTGCACAGAATGAAGATATCAGGTTACCAAAACAAGTTTCTACCAGATCTATACTCATACCTCAGTCATGTTAAATCAAAATTGTTTCATGGCCAAGAAAATCATGCGAACCAGTGAAATTTCAGCTTCAATTTGGTATTATAAATATGGAGATCTGTACTTCCATTTCTATCAGTTTATCCTGTAGACAAAGATGATAAACCCCTTCAAAATGTCAGGCTTCATACCATCATACTTGACTAGAAGCTAGAGAAAATTTAGAGTTACACGTAGTGCAGTAACGAACTATTTTCATTGGCTTCAAAGGTGAGCTGTGATGGTGGAACTTGCATTTGTTTACTCCAAGACCCTTTCTTGAGAAGGATAGAGCATAGGGCACACATTATCCTTCCCTTAGTTACTATTTTTTACGAAATTATCCAGAAGATAATTATGGAAGTATTATCAAGATTTTTGGCTTTTGCAAGCAAAATTTTTGTATATGAGACAGATTTTGAGGCACAACTTCACAGATATTCCCTTCTTAATCTAATAGTTGTAAAAGTATGAAGCCCAGGTCTTAAAGTACTTAACAACATTGTAAGTCACCATTGGGGTTTGTCCTCTCAATTAGACTTTAAGATCACTTTGTGGCTCGCTGGGAAAAATGTGCGTCATTTGGGGAATTTAATGTCCATGCTGGTATGTTGCCATGGTAGCTCAGTTGGTTAGAGCAACCGAACAGAAACCAGAAGATCCATGATTCAAATCCGTGTATGACATTAAATTTTTCAGCCTGGACGTACATTTCCAACCTTGTCCTACACACACTTGTATGAAAGAACAAATAATTACCATTGTAATAATTGGTTATACTATGATGCCCAGGAGTTAACGTACGAGGGTGAGTCAAATATAGGAATTGTTTTTTACAATTTTAGTGAATCCACCAAAAAACAAAACAGCAACAACCAGCATATTTTTCTATATAGTGTCCCAAATTTGACATACATTTTTGCCATCGGATTGCCAACTTTTTTATGCTGTCCTCGAAGAAACAAGAGGAACGTGTGTGCAGCCAGTAGCACACATACTCCTCTACCTCTGCATCATCATAAAATTCCCTTCCTCCTTGTTCTTCTTTCAGTGGCCTGAACAAGTGGTACTCACAGGTGACAAAAATGGACTGTCAGGAGAATGTTCCTGAGTTGTCCAGTGCATTTCCATGTGTGTGGCCTTGCATTGCCAGACAACCTACGGAAGTTGAGTTCATCATTGAGGTGGCTTGAACACTTCCAGAGCTTATTCCTACGAGTGAAGCAATTTCAGAAATTGTTATGCGCCAATCTTCTTCAATAAAGTTATGTAGAGCATGAATGTTGTCTCAGTGATGGTTGTCTGTGGTCATCTTTGTGGGGCTCCACTGCTTCACGTCCTGTGAAAAATTTGTTGTGTCATTCTTACACTGGGTCTTTGAAAGGGCAGCTTCCCCAAACTGTGCGTGGAGCCTTCTCAAAATTTCCAAAGCTTTGGTGCCTTCATTTGTCAGGAACTTGATGATGCACTGCACAATGGACGTGTGTACCTCTTGCTCGCTCATGGTGTACTGCCGCTGACACATCAAGATTCCTACTCCAGACATACTCTCAAAGCTCCACCCATTTTCATTGGCTACCAGAGCCACTAATTTTAAAATTCCAGTTTATATTTGGTTTACCCTTGTGCTTACAACATATCACCATTGAGGGTGTCATCTTAAAATTAATTTGAGGTCACCTTGTGGTTTACCGGGAAAAATGCGAACCAGTTGAGGAATTGCATTTTGCATGGTAACTAGTTAGAGAAATTCAATGGAAACTGGAAGATTCTGGTTCAAATCCCAGCTATGGCATTGAATTTTTTAGTCTCACTCTACCTTTCCAATTTTGTCCTGGTGATAGCAACAAGTTGGCGTTTTGGTGTTCATAAAGATTTCTCATATGTGCAGAGACTTTGAGTTGTTGAATTGTGCTTTCCCACTTCCTGCATCATGCCAATTGTCATGAGGCAGCATTATCACCATTGTATGCAGATGATCATGCCAATAATGAAATACAATCATCAGAAATGCCTGAAGAAAGTGCTTAAATTTCAGTCTAACTTAATGGAACTCCTGGCCTCCACAATCTCAATGCTAAAACTTTTTAACAGATGACCATATCTTTGAAAAAAATAAGAAATACAAAAAACCATGTGAAAGTTAAGACAGGTTGTGGAGGATATGCAACAAATCAGTAATCTTGAAAAACTGGTTTGAGAAATGTTTGGAACTTATTCAGGGGGAAGGTGACTAAACTTAGGCGTGGAACATTTCATTTCGTATGTGAATGTTTGAGGTGCTGTATGTAATAAGAACGCATGTTAAACATTATTTAAAAAAAAAGGACCATTTATTTTGACAAAACTATCAATACGTTTCAGTTCTTGGCTTGTATTTGCCTGTAACATAGCTGTTACCTTCTAGCTTGGGGCATCTACTGAAGTGAGTTAAGAAATCGTTAACTGCAGCTGTTAAAATGAAGCTGGAAGTCCATTTTATTAATACTACTAATGGAGCCAGGGCTCGCTAGTAAGAATGGTTAAGTGCCTGAAAAGAGAGAGTTGGAGCAAAACTTGAGAAAACAGGTTTTATTAATAACACTAATGGAGCCAGGGTTTACTAGTATGAGGGGTAGAGTTGCTGAAGGGAGAAAGGTCTTGTTACTACGAGGGCAGTCCCAGAAGTACCCAACCTAACGTATATATAGCGATTCTTGCTTCAAACAAATGACTGGTAGAAAGTACCATCCTAATAAAGCTTAAGTTTGACGATGCTATGTTGTTTAGTAATTGTTTGGCAGCCATTAATAGTGAACTCTTTCAGTGAATTTGTAAACATGGATAAAACTGGCCATCGTTATGTGATACAATACTTTCATTTGAAAGGTCTTAGTCCAACTAATATTAAAGCTGAGCTAGATTCTACTCTGGGGGAGTCTGCTCCTTCGTTTACAACAGTAAAATATTGGGTGGCAGAGTTTAAGCGAGGCTTTGCAAGCTGCCAAATGGAGTGACCACGCCAGAAATTGTGAAGAAAATCCCCAAAATGGTATTGGATGACCGTTGACTGAAAGTGTGCAAGCTAGCAGACATCATAAGCATTTCAAAAAGTGCTGTACATCGCACACTAACTGAAAATTTAGATATAAGAAAGCTGTGCGCAAGATGGGTGGTGCGTTTACTCACAATGGAATAAAAGCAGCATCATGAGGATGTTTCAGTCGAGTGTTTGGCGATGTTTCGCTGCAATAAAGCAAGTTGTTGCGTCGATTCATAACCACGGATGAAGCATGGATCCATTGCTTCACACCTGAGATGAAGGAACAGTCAAAACAGTGGATTGAAATGGGAAAATCAGCTCCAAAGAAGGCGAAGACAGTTCCATCTGCAGGCAAGGTCATGGCATCAGTGTTTTGGGATGTGCATGGGATAATTTTCATTGATTGTGTTCAAAATGGAAAAGCAATCAATGGCAAGTATTGTATAACCTTATTGCAGCATTTGAATGATGAAATCAAGCAAAAACGCCGCATTTAGCAGAAAAGAAAGTTCTGTTTATCAAGACAATGCACCAGTTCACACATCCATTATCGCCTGGCCAAAATCAATGAGTTAAAGTTTGAATTGCTTCGTCATGCACCTCGCCAGACTTAGCCCCCTTATTTCCTGTTTCCAAAGTTGAAGAAATGGCTTGGTGGTAAAAGATTTGCCTACAATGAAGAGGTGGAGTTTGCAGTTGATGGCTGTTTTGCAGAACTCGACGGTTCTCACAGGGTATCGAAGCTATTGAGCATCACTGTGAAAAGTGTATCAAGCTGAAAGGAGACTATGTAGAGAAATAAAGCTGTTTTTTCCCAAAATTTTTGTTTTCTTTGTTAGGTCGGTTACTTCTAGGACAGCCCTCATACTAAAGCAAGCCAGGGCTCAGGAACTGTTGGTTTTAAATGGTGGCTCACTTTTCATAAGATGATCCAATGTCTAACTTTTGAATTTTATATTCCTGAAATATTCTTTTAATCTGACTTTTGTCTGTTCAGTGTAGAATTTTTCACAATCCATGTAGCGGATTTTGTAGAAACCTGGCTTTTTGTTGGGAGCTTCTCTGTCTTTATGGTTTACTTTCATCTAATATTTAAGTTAGTATAAATTTTAGGCTGTAGTCTTGAATATTTCCTGGAATTTCAGTGTGGATGATGTGTAAGCTTTTTATTACTGCCTGTTGATTTTTTACTTTGGAGTATAGCAATTTGTTTTAACCATTTTTTTCTTGAACTTCCTGTTTTTACTCCTTTTTTGGTTGGGGTCCATCAGTTATATTTTTTATGGATTTTTACTTTTTCTACCATTCATTTGTAGTAAGGAGAGGAGGTATTGCTTTGTTCCAAAAACGACGACGTTCAAATTCTACCAGAAATATATGCTATGGTCCCCTGAGTAAAAAAAAAGCATCAAAGAAAGGTGTGTGTGTGTGTGTGTGAGAGAGAGAGAGAGACAGAGACAGAGAGAGAGAGAGAGAACAGAATATATTAAAAACAAAATACCAAACCTGGCATTTGGGTTCAGAATTTTTCAAGAATATGATATGAAATTTTTCAAGAAAATTCCCACCTTGAACTACCCTTTATGCAGAAAATTTCTCTTATTTTTGATTTACTCAAAAATGGCTGTAATGGTTTTGCATAAAGTCTATGCTTAAGATATTTTGATGCCTAATGAAATAGATATCATGAATCTTCTGGGAGTGATTGTGAAGTCCTCTTTATGTTGAATGAATTTTGAATAGTTCTCTATAATTAGTCCAACTAAAAGACAGACAAAAGCATGCAAGACAAAAAATGTAGATGTTGTTAACACACAACTGTCAATTTTTTTTGCGGCATTAACAATTTCCAGAATATTTGTTCATATTAGTTTGAATTTTCCAATATTTCTGCTTATTTTAAGTACCTATCAAGTCACCATTCTTTTGTTTCTTGTGATGCCATTCAAAGAGTATGGAATTTCAGAAGTCAGCATACAGCAGCTCGTGTTTTACTTACTCTATTATGTAATAGCTAGAGGAAGAATTACATTCCACCATAAAATTGTTGAGATTTCACTACAAATATATGTTTTGAGACCTGTTCAATCCAAAAGAGAGTATTTTTAGCCAAAGGTCTATGTCTATATGTATCTGAACAGCGTAACTCAAGAACAAAACGTCAGATAAATACCAAAATTGGCAATTAAGTTCAGTAACTTCTATAGATGGTGGCTTTATTGTAATAAATAATAATAAAGAATATCTTATTGTTGTTAAGCAGCACTAGACAACATCAAGATACTATGAACAATATGAAGTTTGTAATACATTAGGTATTATTAAATAAGGCATTGAATATTTTGCAACACTACTCAGTAAGCCTTTATAAAGTTACAAAATTACTTCATATTGGCATCAAACATTTTTGAATTGACTAATATAGTGTATCAATTAACCAGTTATATATCGTTGTTTGAATTTTGTCACAGGTAATTATACCAATTCCTGTGATAAACTGTTGTACAATTTTAGAACTAATATTACAAAGGTGTTTGCTGTTTTAATGAGTATGGTATGGTGTGTTTATTTGGTTATTATCTCTGGTGTTATGATTATGTATGTCTTGCCTGAGTTCCAAGTCAGATAAGTGTGTTTTTACATGACTGATTACAAAAAAAATATATATATATATAAAGAATATTGATATACTTATTGCTAGGGATTTTTACACGAATTTGGACATTTTTCAAAGAATAATGCAAATTTAGCCCATTTCTAAGAATAATCAAACTCCGAGATTTCTTAAAAAAAATATATTGGTTTTTTGTGAATGTGCCAAATCGATTATAAATAATATATATCAATCTCGTGAAATACATTGATGGATACCAATGATCACCTTTTGACGTTAGTAAGTTAATGCACTTGCATCTCTTAGTAGAAAACAAGCAGCTGCTTCAAAAATGTTAGTGAACCTCAATCTACTGATGTCACAAGATCCAGCAAGGGGACATTTCTAAAAAGCTTCCACTGCTGCATCCCAAAACTATCTTGTAAAAGAAATAAAAAAATCCATCTCTCCTGACAGAGTTAGCAAACTTCCTTTTCTCAAGGTTAAGTTAATTTCAGGTTTTACTGAACTGAAGAACTGTATTTAAACATGCCTCAAGTTCCGGATTTGTCGTAAGGACTTGTTGAAAGCTGTGAGTGTTTTGAAATCAGACTTTGCTGAGAAATCTATGCAACTAATAGGATTAAATTGTGTAAATGTGGACTCCAGCATTTCTTTATCTTGCAATAAGTGTTCTACAGATATGTGGACAAACTGAATAAAAATCATTTGTACATAATGTCAGCTTTTGCATTTCAAAGCTAAGTGTAATGGTTGCACCAAAATATGTTAATAAGTGTCAGGATAAACCATTTGAAAATAACATCGCTTTTTGGCAAAAATAAAATCACTTTTACGCAAAATATAACCTCACTTTTTGCAGGTCCTTACTTATTGCACAGAACTAAAAACGCAATATTGTCACAATCTCAAACAATTTCAGATGGTAGAGCACCGAGTTACCGGGAACATTAAATAATTTCAGAATTGGACATAGGATAGGGGCACAGCTTAACTATGCATACATTATTATTACAAATTTCCTAGCATCTACCTGCACAGGAATGGCAGGGAAATATTCCTTCAAGAACAATGAAGCTAGTTTACGAGGGCAGATCAAAAAGTTTAATAGTTAAAACAACAACAAAAAACCACAAATGAACCGCCTTTTACCTAATTTTCGACATAGTCACCAAGTTTCTCAACACATTTCTCCCATTGTGATACCAGTTTCAATATGCTCTGTTTGTAGAAGTCCTTTCCTTGGAGTATAGCCATCTGCGGACTGCTGTTTTCACTTCTGCATCTGTTGCAAAGTGTTGACTGGCCAGGAATTTCTTCATGGGACCAAACAGATGAAAGTCCGACAGCACAAGGTCTGGACTGTATGGTGGATGCTGGGGCACCTCCCAACCAAATTTGGTGATTTTCTGACAAACAGCAGCAGCAACAAGGGGGCAAGCATTGTGATGAAGAATTTTGACATCTTCAGCATTCATGTTGTAGCGTTTGTCATGAAGGGCATGATGCAACTTCTCCAAAGTTTTTATTTAGGCTGCAGCATTAACAGTGGTCTGTTTTCAGCAAAGTCCACCAATACAACAAATACCATGCATATCCCAGAATACTGTCACAAGCACTTTCCTAGCAGTTGAGTTATCATTTTGAATTTTTTCTTCACTGGGGAACCAGCATGTTTCCACTCCATACTTGCCTTCTTGGTTTCGGGCATGTAGTGATATGCCCATGACTCATCATCAGTGATGATTCCTTTCAGAAAGTGATGCCCTTCTGCGGTGTACTGCGTTAGGTGATCCAAGCTCATCATCATTCGCTGGCGCTTGTGGTTGTCTGTCAGGTTCTTATGCACCCAGCAAACACTAACTTTGCAAAATTTTAACGTGTCATAAACAATATTGTATACTGCACCATAGGGAATGTTGAACTATTGTGATAAGGTCTGCAGTTGCACATGCTGGTCGTTCAAAATTGCCGCTTCAATGCCTCTGACATTCTGCGGGGTTGCAGCTGTTACTGGCCTCCCGGAGCGTGGCAAATCACTAAGGTTCACACGGCCCTTTAGGAAGAATGCACACCACCTGGAGACATTTACAGTCCATACAATCATCCCCAGACACGCCATGCATGTGCCTGTGAATATCACTGGTTTATGCCCTTTGGTCCATAAATATTGAACCACACCTCTCTGCTCTTCACACATGGATGACAGTAACATGCGCGCCATCTTTGTTACGTAGTTCACGCTTCTCTCCATAGAGCTGCACATGGAACAAAGAATACCCTCTGTAGTGAAAACCTCAAACTATATCTGTGTGAAATTGCAACATTCCAGCTGTAATACCAAGGCAGAAAAATATTATTGTGCGTTACTTTTTGATCCGACCTCGTATTACAAAAGCACAAATGTAAAATTAGTACCTAGTGATTGGAAGATGTGTGTGCTGCCCATCCATAACTGTCCAATGACAGCATACAGAAAGACAAAGAGAAAACTCTACTCATAAGTAAAATATCTGCAGACTCTGCCACTCCAATCCCTTCTTTGCAACCAGCCCAAACTAATAACATTTGAATAGCTAACTACCCGAAATAGACTAACTAAACCCTTGGAAACCCACTAAATGTCACAATATTGTGAGTAAATTTCCACTCTGCAATAGAGTTTTCATTTTGAATAGTGTTGTGGTCTAAGTGACTTGCATGTCTTTCACGAATATTTTGTACCATCATTTGTATTCTGGATCTTGCTGTTGAAGAATCCCTTAGCACTATGCCACCATGGACGCCCTCTAAATGATGACACATTATTAACCAAACCTGTATATCAAAATGCATATCAAAATATGCTTTTGTGCTTGTAACACCATCTTCTTTTTAGCGGATAAAGTTAATTTAGTTTTAAGCCTGTGCCACAGTCTTCTTTTCAGCATTTAAACATTTGGTGACATGGTTAACACTGCTGTGTTCAACATAACAATGGAAAATAAACACTTTCTTCTGTTTGAATGCAACAAATGTAAGCGACTATGAACTTAAAACAGCCAATTGTAAAATTGACACTTATTTTGCAATGACACAATGAAGGGAGCAACATAATATAGTTTTAAGCTTGTGGCATCATCTTTCTTTTAGCGGATAAACACTTGGTGACATGGTTGTCAACTTTGCGATTGATGAATTCTTCTGTTTGGTTACAACAAATATAAGTGACTACAAACTTAAAACAGCCAATTGTTGTGAATAGATGCATATTTTCACAATTAATCAAGTAATTTTTTAATTTAATATTTTTGCGACATTGTAGAGATAGGAGTTTCAATTGGTATGCTACTCTTAATTTTGTACTTTCAGAATTAATGCCTAAATTCTTGTACAGCTTCAAATTATATATATTTACTAGTCATAATTCTTAATTTTATAAACAGTAGTTTGTAGTGTTCAAGTTTGTGAGAATTAGAAATTATGTGAAGAATCTTTTTCTGCAGTATTAGTCACATGGCTACTGCTTTCCCATAATAAAATGTTATAAGATATGCTATGAAAGAAAGCAAAATATACAGACCTTACATAGGTGCCAGATACATGATTTGTTTTAGATTTTTTTATTAAATAAATGAGTCTGGACAGTTTGGCTGTGATATAATGAATGGAGGTGCCCCAAAAATTTTACATTTTCTGCGCAGTTATCAAATGGAACATCCTTAGACTAAATATAAGTTGCTGAGTTTTAGTACCACTAAGCAAGAAACCATTGACCTTAAATCATATGTCTCCTTGAGCTAAGGTTATAATAACCTGAACTGAAATTAAGAAATGTAGTGTCATCGGCATATAAGATTTTATGAATGGTAATAAATTATGGTAGATTGTTAATCATTAATGAAAATAATAGGCACCAAGAATAGAGTCCTGTAGACATTTAAATGTACATGCTTAGTCTTCCATGACTGCAAGGTGGTCTAGTTGAAGAGATATCACTGACGGTTTGCTTGTAACTCTGTCGGGCATCTTCAGAGTAAGTGACTCCTTCCTGGTTTACAACTAGGGTGATACAGTTTGAGCACCCAAACTATACATAGGTAGGAGGGACCGCCCCCTCGCCTCCTATTTGTCACTTGTCCACCAATCCCTTTGTGATTTGTCCGACTGTTTTTTTAGTTTTGGTTTTGTATTATCTAGAAGCAGCATACAGGCTTTGCATAAGTGTGCTACTTCCTAGTTTTCTAGTAGGTAGAGAAAGTATTGCATTCCACTCAAAAATTTATTTTGAAATTTCACTGCAAAATACACACTTTAAAGCCCTAAATAAGAGAAGCATTTTTAGGAAAAAGGTCTGTATGTGTATGTGAACAGCACAACTCAAAAATAAAAAGTTGTATAATTACCAAATTAGTATTTAGGTTCAGTATCTTCCAAAGATGCAAACATGAAGATTTTCATCGTTCTCCATGGTGTAGTGGTTACCATGCTAGCTTCTTATTCCCGAGGTCACAGGTTCAAACCTGGCGAAGAGTGATGGATTTTTTCGGGTGTAAAAGTCCTTAGCATGGCTTCCTTCGTAAGGGAAGTAAAGCCGGTGGTCCGTGTCATAGATTTACGGCATGTAAAAGAACCTCGAGTCAGATATAGAGGCCTCGGAGCAAAATTTCCGGTCTTTCATGCCCAATATAGAATGGGACGCTAAGAACCACAGCAGTTAAAGTGCATCCATAAATAAAAAAAACCAATGAAGATTTTCAAGAAAATCCCCCACCCCAATATATCCTTTACATGGGACATTTTCCGAAACTTTTGGTTTTCTAAGAAACAGCTCTAAATGATTTTAATTAAAATACCATATGTTAAAGATATTTAGTTACAAATGTATATCTTGAATTTTCTGAGAATAGTCTGTGAAGTAACTTCATTAGAACGAATTTTGTATAACTGGTAAAACATTAAGCAATGGACAAAAATGTACTACACAAAAATGTGGATCTGTTTAAAACACACCATTTTTTTCAAATAATGTTTTTTGTGGTACCAGTCATTTCCGAAATATCCATTATTAATGGTTCGAATTATTCAATAGGCACCTTGTCATTCTTTCCATATCCCTTCCATATTCACATTGTTTCTCATGATTGCATGCAAAGAGTGTGGAATTTTAAGGCCAGCATATAGCGTCCAGTTCTTAAACATTTGACTAATACTTTTGCCTTTGTATCTATAACAAAATATGTAATGCAACTATTTTGGAAAGGTTTATCTATTGAAGTGAAGTAGATAGGAAAATAAACTTTCATAAGAATAATTTGAATACCCACTAATAAACGATAGAGGGTAGAGAAAGTCATGTGAATGTAACATACCAAATTTTTAGAAAGAGGCATGTGCACTTGTGTATGTTTGTGTGAATTTGTGTCTGTGAACACCATAACTCAAAAACAAATAGTTGGATAAACACCAAGCTTGGTATTTAAGTTCGGTATCTTCCAAAGATGCTACACGAAGATTTTCAAGAGAATCCCCCCCACACACCAAACTACCCTTTACATGGAAGATTTTTCGAAAATTTTGGTTTTCTAAAATATGGTTCAAATGGTTTTGATTAAAATACCATATTAAATATATTTACATCATAAATAAAATGTATGTCTTGAAACTCCTGGGAATAGCCCTTGAGGACCTCTTCATTTGGAAGGAAATTTGTATAATCTTGTATAACTGGTAAACATTAGGTAGTAGATGAAAACATACTATACAAAAGATGTAGATCTCTTTAAAATGCACCATTTATTTTCAATAATTTTTTTTTTGGTGGGAGCCATTTCTGAGATCGTTATTAATGGTTCAAATTGTTCAATATTTAGCAATTCCCTTAAAGTCCTGTCAATTTTCAGTTGTTTCTTTTGATGTCATGGTAAGAGTATAGAATTTTAAGGCCAGCATGTAGTAATGTCCAGTTATAAAATATTTGACTATCGCTATATCCTTTATATGTGTAGCGAAATGTGTAATGCAGCTATTTTTGGAAAGATTTATTTAGAGTAAAATGAAGTAGTTAGAAAAATAAAAACTTTCGTGAGAATAATTTATATACCCACTAATAAACAATAGAGGGTAGACAAAGTCATATGAATGTTACACATCAGATTTTTTTAAAGTGCTGTTACTGTATTGTATTTTGCAACACAGTGGAAAGAATATGGGTTTTTATAGTCACCATATAGCAGCATGCTTTCAAACCTGTGACTACCAACTTGGATTCCTTTATCCCCCATAAAATCTGTAATGAAACTATTTCTACAAGGCTTTAGCTTCATTAAGTAAGGAAGGAAAACTTATGTTTTGCATTCTCATGACTTTCTGTACCCATTCTCCCCCAGGGGCTCATGTTTTGTGAGTACGGGTTAGGCGCACCCGGGGTACCTGAGCCATTCATAGCCATTTTCACCCATACATCCCAGTCCGGTCGAGGTGGGCTCGTTCTCGTGACCGGGGTCTCAAGGTAGGCTCTAGTGCGTTCTATGCATTTCATTCCATGTCGCCCCTCTCCATCGTTTCTTTCTTTTCTTCTATTTATGCACATTTCGTCCCACGCCCATTCATTTACACGTCTCTTTTACTTCTTCGCCGGCCTACCTTGAGTGCGAAATGCCCACACACTTTTAGTTTCTTTTAACCTTTTATTTTAATCCTCCGTGGACACAGCCTGACGGATACCCGCGCACTGGGTGCACAGCTGGGCGAGTGGGTAATGGCGTCATCCTCACCACCCGGGGTCGTCATGTAGGGTTTGTGTTCGTATCCACTGTTCAACTGCAGTCCCGCGGGGGGGCCATTGCACGAGCTGCTGACTTCTGACGGCGATTGGGTCCCTCTATGTTCTGGGAGGTGTGACCCTGGGGTGAGATAGGTATAGATAGGCCACCCACCCAAGCCGGGGTAACGCCCGGGAAGTCAGAGCCCGAGGTCGGAGACGGTTGCAATGGTGGAGGATTTATTTCGCTATTGAGCACCCTTTCTCCATTATAAACAACAAGCGCCGAAAAGTTAATGTAACAGAAGTAGCACCGCCAACAGCTGATTGTTACTTAGTGATTACCCGTACAGAGGAAGGACAATCATTCGAGAAGGTGAACCCTTTTATCATCCAGAAGGGCATTGACTCAATTGCTGGACCTGTTCATTCCTGCACTCGCCTACGTAACGGTTCATTGTTGGTTCAGAGTAAGTCCGATCAACAAAGTAAGGCCTTGTTGCGTGCCACGCTTCTCCACGGTTATCCCATCCGTGTTGAGAAGCACCGCACTTTGAATTCCTGTCGCGGCGTTGTCACCACGCATAGCCTCGATGATATATCGGACGAGGACCTGGTAGAATATCTTGCAGACCAGAAGGTGACAGCGGTTCATCGAGTGCAAGCCAAACGCGACGGCGTATTGGTACCCACTCGTACCCTGTTTCTAACATTTGATGGCGCCGATCTGCCCACGAGCATTTCAGCAGGGTACGAACGGATTGCTGTGAGGCCTTATATTCCTAGACCTCTGCGTTGTTTCAAATGCCAAAGTTTTGGGCATACGCAAGTCTCGTGTAAGAGTGCCGTTAATCTGTGCATCATGTAGCCATCCCTCACACGAAGGTACCTGTTCAACAGCCCCCGACTGCGTTAATTGTAAAGGGTCTCATTCTGCGTCGTTTGCCGACTGTCCGCGGTACTTGGACGAGAAGGGATCCAGGAGATCCGGGTAAAGGGAAAACTCTCCTTCGCTGAAGCCCGGAGGCGTTATCATGCGCGCCAACCTTCACTCCTTGCGATCTGGCACATTTAGTTCTGTTGTTGCCTCGCCAGTACCACGAGTAGATGCCGAAACTCAGACCTGGACCATGACTGCATTAACCGCCACTACCATCCGGCCGTCCATTTCTGGTATTGTTAGCCATCTAAAGCTGGTCCCAAGTCACTGAAGTCGCAAGCCACTGAAAAGAAACCAAGGCAGAAACTTCGTAGGGAAGATTTTCTGAAGGACCCTCCGCGTACGCGCGGTAAGAAAAGTTCACCTTCTCCTCCTCGGAGGTCGCAGTCCCAGGACGCTCCTGGGACTAGCCGCGCTCAACGGCACCCCTCACCCATCGCCACCCAGAACCGATTCTCGGCGCTTGAATCGGTTTCTGGCTCTGAGCGCGTGGGCCCTCCCTTCGAGGAGGCTATGGATTCTGACCAACTCCATACCAAAAGCCCGAACCCAAAGGTTAAGCACAAGGTAATTTTGAGCCGCCCTTCTAAGTAAGAAGTTTATCTCTTTCTTTATGGCTATCCTGACCTGGAATTTACGTGGTGTACGATCGCATAGGGCGGAATTGCAACTTTATTGCGTTCCCATTCGCCTATGGTCGTGTGTTTGCAGCAGACTAAGCTTCGCCCTCACGATCCTTTTAATCTGCGAGGATATACTCCGGTTCGCTACGACCTTGAACCGGAGGAGGGTACTCCTGCTCATGGAGGTGTCATGTTGTTAGTGCGTAACGACGTTCATTTTCAACGTCTCACTCTTACGTCCGACTTGCAAGCTGTTGCCCTTAGACTGCAGTTACCCGGTTTTTTCTTTTCTGTTTGCTCTGTGTATTCACCTCCATCGTCTCCCCTTGCTCCCGCGGACATTCGAGCTCTCCTGTCCGCTCTCCCAACATCATTTCTTCTGTTGGGAGATTTTAATGCCATCACCCCCTGTAGGGTTCGCCAAGGGCTTGTGCGAGGGGAACTCTTCTTTCCGACATTTTTTACCAGTTCAATCTCTCTATTCTGAATACAGGTGAGCCTACGTTTCTTTATGATTCTTCCGGTACATTTTCTCACCTGGACCTTGCCGTTTGCTCACTCCAGCTTGCTGGTCGTCTGCAATGGAACGTCGTCGCTGACACCTACTCCATTACCCCTGCATCGTTTCTCTTCTGTCACACCACGTACAGCATTCCAGAGTAGCTACCTGGATATTCACAAAAGCCGACTGGACCTTGTATTCCAGCCTCGTGCATTTTGACGACCAGCCCTTCACCGACATTAACCAACTAGTGCAGCACCTTACGTCTACGATTTTCTCCGCCGCCGAACGCGCAATTCCCCGTTCATCCTCTCAACCTCGGCGAATGCCTGTTCCATGGTGGAACGAGGATTGTCGGGACGCCGTTCGTGCTCGTAGAACTGCACTTAGAGTGTTTCGGCGTCACCCTACACTTGATAATTTGGTGACTTTTAAACAATCGCGCGCCAGGGCTCGTCGCATTATTCAGGATAGCAAGAAGGCATCGTGGACTCGTTTTGTCGAGCCTTTTAATCGCTTTACGCCTTCATCCGTTGTTTGGGATAAACTTCGTCGCTTCTCAGGTACAGTGTCGCATTGTACTGTTTCTGGCATTCAGGTTTCTAATGCCACCATAGTGGATCCGGCTGCCATCGCTAACACTCTGGGTGCTGCCTTTGAGGCGGTTTCCAGTTCACACCATTATTCCGCCGGGTTTCACTCTATCAAAGTCCGGCTGGATTCCGCCAGCTATAATTTTCGGTCTGCTAATACCGAGTGTTATAATGAACTTTTCACAATGAGGGAGCTGGAGCACGCTCTTCATTGCTCTAGGCACTCCGCTCCTGGGCCGGACGGTATTCATGTCCTGATGTTAAAGAACCTTTCAGCCGACAGTAAACTCTTTCTCTTACAGGTTTATAACCGTATTTGGCAAGACGGCCTTTTTTCCTTCCGTTTGGCGCGAAGCCACTATTGTCCCTATACATAAGCCTGGGAAGGATCGCCAACTACCTTCCAGCTACCGTCCTACCTCCCTCACCAGTTGCATTTGCAAGGTGATGGAGCGCATGATCAACGGGCGGTTGACATGGTGGCTTGAGTCTCAGAAACTTCTAGCGAACGCTCAGTGCGGATTTCGTCGCTATCGCTCTACCGTCGACCATCTGGTGTCCCTGTCGACGCATATTATGAATGGATTTCTGAGAAAGTGTCAAACCGTGGCTGTGTTTTTTGACCTGGAGAAAGCTTATGACACTTGTTGGAGGGACGGCATTTTACGTACACTTCACGCATGGAATATCCGCGGTTGTCTTCCCATATTTCTTCGGGAGTTTATGACGGACCGCGTCTTTCGTGTACGTGTGGGCTCGGTTTTGTCTAGTCGTTTTATTCAAGAGAACGGAGTACTGCAGGGCTCTGTACTTAGTGTCACACTTTTTGCGATTGCTATCAACCCCATTGTTGATTTTATTCCACCGGACATTTCATCGTCCCTTTTTGTTGACGATTTTGCCATTTATTGCAGTTCACGGCGGACCTGTCTACTCGAACGCCGTCTCCAGAGCTGTATCGACCGTCTCTACGCCTGGAGTAACGCCAACGGCTTCAATTTCTCCGCCGAGAAATCCGTCTGCATCAACTTCTGGCGCCGGAAATATTTCCCTCCGCCCTCTCTTCATCTTGGGCCGGAGATACTTCCGTTTGCAGACGAGGCAAAATTTTTGGGGTTGATTTTTGATAGGAAGTTGTGTTGGACTTCGCACATTTCCTTTTTAAAAGCTAAATGTGACCGTTCTCTTAATCTTTTACGTGTTTTAAGTGGCACATCCTGGGGAGCTGATCGGACCGTCCTTCTACATCTTTATCGCACTTTGGTCCGACCCAAGCTTGATTACGGGTGCATTGTCTATTCGTCGGCGCGTCCATCTGTATTACGTCGATTGAATGCCATTCACCATCGTGGCATAAGAGTCGCTACAGGGGCCTTTCCAACCAGCCCTGTTCCCAGTCTGTATGCTGAAGCTGCAGAGCCTCCGCTGTCCTTCAGGCGTGAGATGCTCTTGTGCAGCTATGCCTGTCGACTCTCCAGCTTGCCTGACCACCCGTCCTTCGCGATATTTTACGAGGATTCGCTTGATCGGCAATATTTAGTTAGCTCCTCTGCATTGCTCCCTCCAGGGGTTCGATTTCGTCAACTTCTTCGGCATTTGGACGTTACGCCAGCGCCGGTCCTTCCACGGGGGAAACGCGTTTTCCTCCATGGTCGCGCGCTGAGGCCCACTGTCACCTTGGGTTGATATCGATGCCGAAAAATGAAACCCCTGCTTCCGTCCTTAGATCCGCTTTTTTAGAACTACAGGCGCAGTCCGGGGACTGTCATTTTATATATACCATGGGTCAAAGACTGATGTTGGAGTAGGATGTACCTTTGTTTTTGGTGCACAGAGTTTTACTTTTCGTTTACCTGGACAATGTTCGATTTATGCCGCCGAACTTTTTAGTATATATCAATGTGTTTTATACATTCAGCGGCACGTCTTACGGCGCTGTGTTATTTGTACGGACTCTCTGAGTGCCCTTCAGAGTATTCACGCGCTGTACAGTTACCACCCGCTCGTACAGCGCATTCATGACCTGCTCCACTCGCTTGGTGCTTCTGGCATCAGTGTCTCCTTCGTGTGGATTCCAGGTCATGTGGGCATCTCAGGCAACGAGTCTGCCGACGCCGCTGCCAAATCGGCCATTTTATCACCCAGATGTTTTACCTGTGTTGTTCCTTCCTCAGATTTTTATGTCATTTTACGTTACCATATCCTCCTGCGCTGGCGCGATGAGTGGGCGGCTCTTAGGGGGAACAAGTTGCGGGAGGTTAAACCTCTCCCGTTAGTCTGGGGTACCTCTTCTCGTTCTTCTCGTCGGGAAGAGGTGCTTTTAGCCCGTCTACGAATCGGACATTGTCTTTTTAGCCATAGATACCTGCTCAGTGGTGACTCCGCACCACTCTGTGAGCAGTGTGATGCGCCCTTAACGGTGCGTCACATTTTAACAGAATGTCAAGTTTTAGCTGCATTGCGCGGTCGTGTGGGTCTGCCTGTTGGCCTAGCCAACATTTTGGCAGACGACGCGCATGCTGTAGAATGTCTTTTACGTTTTATCAATGACAGTGATTTTAATCGGCGCATTTGATGCGCTGAACGCCTTTTAACATTGTGATATTCTACTGCCTTTTTAATGGGGGCTCTACTCCCCAGTGGTCATATGGCACTCATGTCCCATACGTTCTACAGTTCTTGACACGTGGTTTTATTCTTTTATTGTTTTGTCTAACATGTTTTAGTGTGGTGGTTTTAGCATTTGTGTGCGTGTTTTTTTAGTGTTTTTGACTTATCGGATTTTCCGTATTTTAGTTCTTGAATTTTATCTTTTACACCATGTTAGGGCGCTGATGACCTTTGCTGTTTAGCGCCCTTAACCCCATATCATCATGTACCCATTCTTCTACAAACCATTGTTACAAAACTTATGCTACTGTCTACTACTGGTTAATTGGAATAAATGTTCATTACCCTTTCACACATTCCTAAAGATACATTAGGTTAAAGTGATAGTCAGATTTTTAAAAAAACGTGTTGCTATGTGAGGCTCTGAAATTCCAAGATCTTTGTATGAATATGCAAAAAAAACAAGTAGCAAGTAATCGCTTGAAAAAAAAAGTATTTCGATATGAAAACCAATAACAAAGAATATCTTGAAAATGTTTAATGCCACAAAAAAGTTTGTTATAATGAGACCTATATCTTTTGTGCAGCAAGTTTTTGTAGTATTGTAGGACTGCAGGATCCATTGTGAATGTGAAGAAGAATAAGAAAAATTAAATTATTGAGTTTTATTTATGGATGCTCTTTAACTACTGTGGTTCTTAGCATCCCATTCTATATTGGGTGTGAAAGACCAGAGATTTTGCTCAGAGCCCTCTTTACCAGGCTTTAGGTTCTTTTACGTACTGTAAATCTGACACAGGACCACCAGCTTTACTTCCTTTCCAAAGGAAGCCATGATAATGATTTTTACGCCTGAAAAAATCCATTGCCCTACGCTGGGTTTGAACCCTTGACCTCGGGAACTAGTATAGTAACCACTACACCACAGAGGACAACAAAGAATGAATGATGTGCCATACTCTGTTATGCTTTATTCCATCAGAATGCATTAACCTAGCATGTTCTTGTTTCTCCCACTCTTTTTTTTTATGGTGTCCTTAGAGGTCCTTTAATTTGTTCCTTGTTTTACTCTACTACTATTTTTGAGCACCTGTCAGCTTTAGCTGCTTCTTTTACTGTTTTTTAACTCATTTTACTTGAATAACCTAACACCATTATGATGTTGATCTCTGTAGTCTAGGTCATCCTCCGTGGTGTAGTGATTACCATACCCTCTAGTTCCCGAGGTCACGGGTTCAAACCCGGCAGAGGGCGATGGATTTTTATGGGTGTAAAAATTCTTAGCATGGCTTATTCGGAAGGGAAGTAAAGCCAATGGTCCTGTGTTGTAGATTTATGGCATGTAAAAGAACCTCGAGTCTGATAAATAGGCCTCTGAGCAAATTTTCTGATCTTTCATGTCCAATATAGAATGGGATGCTAAGAACCATAGTAGTTAGAGCATCCATAAATAAAAAATTCAACCATTATTATTTTGCATTTCTTAGTTTACTACCATTTCCTTTCTTGCTAGCTTCTCTCTCTGTAACTAAATATTTACGTAAAATATTAAATAACGTTCATAACACTTCACAGTGTTCCACACACTATAAACTTACACCTTCCTTACAACTGATGTTAACCTTCAGTGCATTCTGTCTGGTGTCTGATAGCTGAATAGATGGATGGCATTTGTCATAAAGGAAGAATGCAAGAAGTTACACAATTCTGGCTTTTTTAAAATCTGTCTTCAACCCTCCTCAACATTTTCTCTTGATTGGTCCACATTGTTAACCTTCTCACTAGCAAACTATTTTACTGCATGGATAAAGAATTTTTCTAAAATATTTATTTAAAAAAAATAATCATGCGCATCTTATTAAAGATAGAGAATTCAAACTAGGTTGGTATCAGCACTCTAGTTCACTCTAGCTAAGGAGAAAAATATTACTATGTTATACCCTTTAGTTTATTAATTACTATATGATAAACACAGATACAGTAAATATTGCAATTTTACTGAAAAATAAATTTTCTTTAAGAAATTTGGACCTACAGAAATCTATAAAGGTCCTAAACATGACATAAATTTGATAGAGATAAATATTCTGCATAAGATAATGTGTTGAAAGGTGAAAATCATAGCATAGAATATTTACTGTACGTTGTTGGCAACTTGGCGACAGCATGAGCGTAGAAAAGGATGAAGCTATAGCAACATGTATGCATTAGATAGAGACAGAGATATTCCATTTACTTCCATACTGTCTTTCAAGGTTGTATATACAGTAGTCTTGTCTCGTGACCATACAGTTATTCTATACTTTGCTTGCCATTGTTCTGCTATTCATGATTGTTTGTTTCTCCACAGATGCAGCAGCAGCTGTAAAATGAATACCAAAATAGAAATCAAAGAAGAGGATCCTCTCTCAGACTATGTACTCTTACAGAATGAGAGAGAGAGATTTACCAAGAATGTTGAAATGAAGACCAACAGCAATGCTGTGCTTCTGGACAATGATTGTGACATGACAATCAAAACAGAATTTAAATTAGAGACTCGCTTTCCAGACTATTGTTCACAGAAAAACAGTGAATGTTTTACCAAACATCACATAAAGCAGATGAAGTCTGAAACTGTTACATGCAACAACAACTGCAAGATGGATTCCAAAATAGAAAATAGTTCACAGAAAGAGAGAGAATTTCTTCCAGAGGTTCCTGTAATGAAGGTTAAGAAGTATAACAGTGATGATGAAATGGATTACAAAATAGAAATTAAAGAAGAACCTTGGTGGCTGGAAAAGGAAATTTCATCTGTTTGTGATCACCTTAAGGTGAGTTCCATAGAAATCTATAGCAGGTAGAATTTTTATTTATTATTATTATTATTGCTTGATTTGATACTATTTTAAATATGTAATGCAAAATTAATAAGGACAAGAGATGGTTTATAAATGTGTACAGTGTTTGTGTAATGTATATTTAAAGGGTTGAAAGCAATGGTGGTGATAGTACATGAGGAAAGTTTTGTTCAAATTATACCAAAAATACTCTGGTATATCAGCTCCACTTTCCTCCAACTTAAGAAAAAAGAAAATATAATGAACACTAAATGAAATCAAAGAGATTGAGACATTGGAAGAATACAGTCAACTCCATTATAACATTTAATGTCTCCTTTTAATGCTTAACACTGCAAGGGCTAAAAAAAATGAGATTTGTCTTATTTGCAATAAAGGATAAAAACAAATCCATTGATATTAATTAAAAAACATGATTTAGTGTTGAACGAATTATTCAAATCAGTTGTGATGCACACTCGTACTGTAACACTCAGTATATAATGATAATAATAATAAATAGTGGTGGTTATTATTATCATTATTATGGTTATTATAATTGTTTGAATGTATAAATACCTGGGAAAACAATGAAAATTGTCACATTTATAGTCTAGTTATCGCAACTCTGCTATAAATGGGATAGAATATATTCAGATATAACTGAATTGTGGACAAAACTATTCTTCTTAAAACACATTTGAATTTATAATTTTTGTTGATTTTATCATTATTAAAGAGTGAGAGTTTATATGGGAATAATCTCAAGAACCACTCAAATGATTTTTATAGTTTTTTTCAGATTGAAAAGCCCCATTCTTGTTAACATGGAATATAAAGCACCTTATAATATCAATTCAAAAACTAAAATGGGTTACAAAGCCTATGTACTAGAATATAAACACTTTGGAGTTATAAAGGAAAATATTTGTGAAGAAAGCTTCGAGTTTTCATTAGATTGCCATGGAGTAGAAAATACCACACAGAAAATGCATGTAGAATAAGACAAATGAGGCAATATTTAATTCCAAGTTCTACAAACAGGTGACCATGATTTAAAACTAAAACACAGCAAATTAATTAATTAATTTGAGTTTTATTAATGGACCCTCTTTAACTGTTGTGGTTCTTAGCATCCCATTCTGTATTGGGCATGAAAGACCAGTAATTTTGCTCAGAGGCCTCTTTATCAGCTTGAGGTTCTTTTACGTCCCATAAATCTATGACACAGGACCATTGGCTATACTTCAATTCCAAAGGAAACCATACTAAGGATTTTTACGCCCGAAAAAAATCCATTGCCCCCTGCCGGGTTTCAACCCGAGACCCTGGGAACTAAAGGCTAGCATGGTACCACCAGACCACGGAGGACAACAAGACAGTGCGATACCAAGTATTAATATTGTAATAATCCTGATGTAACAAACTGTTGCTTTATTTTGTGTGTAGTAATGAAGTTTGTTAAATAATTGTAAAAATAGAGAAAATTATGTTCAACTAACATTTGAAATCATTCAACAGATAAGATTATTTTCTTGCTGATTGCGAACTTTGTGTCTTTTCCTAAGACGTTGTTTAACTTGGTGGCCTAGGAGTGGAGAATTCTCATATTCACCAGCTTCACCTGTTTTGTTGTATATATTAAAGGTTTCTGTATTATGTGGAAACTATGTAGCTAATTGCTCTTCCACATAAGCCTTGTGTAGGACAAGGTTGGAAAAGTAGAATCAGGCAACTGAAAAATTCAATGCCATAGCTTGGATTTGAACCACAGATCATCTGGTTGCTGTAACCATTTGAGCTACTACGTCAACATGCTGGTACAGCATTAAATTCTTGGAATTACTGTAGCTTTTGTGTTATTAAATAATTATAGGGCCTATTTACAAGCCCAGTAGACATCATCTACCAGCTTATTGGTGCAGAAACCAGTTTATTTGTATACATCTTATTTTTACTTTCTCTGTAACATACATGTGGTTAGGAAGTAATGTATTCCACCCAAATTCAATTTTGAGATTTTACCAGGAATAAATATTTTGAGTTCCACTGAATCCAAAAGTAGTACTTTTAGAAAAAACAATAAAAAGAACTCTGTGTATGTGTGTGGGGGGGGGCGTGGCAGAGGGAGCAATAAATAGGAAATAAAAGGTTGGATAAATACCAAACTCTGTATTTAATTTCAGCATCTTCCAAGGTTGCAAAAAGAAGATTTTCAAGCAAATCCTTCACCCTGAACACATTTACATGTAAAATGGTTCATTATCTTTTATTTGCTCAAAAAATATCCTAACCATTTTGACACTATAGCACTGAATATTTCAGTCTGATGCTATCTCTCCGATAAGCTTAACATATTTCCATGGAAAATTATATGTATATTTTGGATTTTCTGTGAATGGCCTATAAAATCCCTTTATTTGATTGAGTCTTGTATAATTATATCTAAGAAACCTTAAAACAAAAACTAATTACAGGAAAAATCCAAGCTCTTCCGAATACACGATTTGAAAAAAATATTTCGTAATGTCGGCCGTTTCCAAACTATTCCATGTGCAAATTTAATGATTCCCAAATTTCATCTAATTGACATGTTTTAAATTTTGTAATTCTTATTTTTTCCACTTTTATTTCCATTGCAAGAGATTGTTACCATGAATAAGCATTTGAATACTGTTTCCACATGTTTACCTTGAAATTGTTCTTCAGAAAAAAAAAACATCTTGTAATGTGGACAGAAGAATAAGAATGCAGCTGTAGACATAACACAAAATTGGCACAGGTTATTAGATCCTTAAATTGCATATGAAAATCTTGTGAGTGTACACCAAGTTTGTAATTGAATAACCTAACCAGTAATATCCAATTTGGAAATTTATCCATACTTTAAATAGGATATAAAAAGCATTGTACAAAGCAATTGACATATCAGGTCTGGTGTGGCAAGACCTAATAGAAGAGCACCATGACTGTACAGTACATGGCATAAAATCTTGCATTTTTCATAAGCTGGAAATATTTGTGCTTACTTTTCATTTAGATTGGGGCTTAATTTTTTGTATGAATACTGATATTTTCGTAACCTCTGCATTTTCAAATACTCACGGGGGGTAGAGCACGGTACCAGATTTCAAACCATCACAAACTACACGAGGTCCGACGGGGCAAGCTCAACAAAGTTCCTAAACACCTAAAATATGCTTAGATCATTGTGGGGAAGGAAAGAAGGATCAATCTACATAAATAATTCACATGCCAGGAATTTGGATGTGCAATATATATTACAATAAAAGAAGATACATGTTACCTTCCGCGTGATGGAGTGTGCTTATTCACATGTGCACTGGTCGTTATGTTGAAAGAGACAGAGCGTCCTAGACGCTTACTCAGAAGAACCGGTTTATACCCCACCCCTATCACATCACTACCGGTCTGTGTTGCCAGTTCTAACATATAACCATACACAGTTACCAACTGAATTACAATATTAACACCTCACATGCCACATCTCCCCCTGGCTACCCAAATCAACGTCCCTGTCAAAACAAGAAGGATTTTGTTTTTTACACAAAATTACAGAAAATAAAATAAATGACTTTACAAAATTATTAAAAAAAAACAATAATTGGATATTTACAAAGTTAAGATGGAGCAGAAATGTCTCTCAATGAAGAAGTTGAACAGATGAATACCGGTTTACATGTGTGTGAAGCTAATACAAACATAATGGAGTCTCGAGTGCCACCGATGATATTTATTAAGATGTCTTGTCTAATTAAGTGAACCCCGCACATGCACATACCTTGCTGCCACTGTTACACATGCACTACACTGTACCAAGTCTCGACGTATCTGTTTATGGGTGGAATTGTCACATTGCCCATGACGAAATTTCAGCCGCAGAGTCTTTACTGTTGATGCGGGGAGCAATCGCTGACTTGGATTGCCCCCCCAAACAGTGGCTCCTTTTGCCACATGCAGTGTACTTAACTGGCAGCAGCTCTCCATGGTGTATATATATGCAGCTCTGGCATGTCTCTGTACAGCGGGGTCACTCCTCTGGACACTCGAGCTCCCGAACCAACAAAATCACTATAACATGAATTACAAACAGGTATAACTTGTGCTCCCAAAACATCATCATACATAAAATAAGGAAATAGTATGTCATTTAAAATAATAGGAACAGAAAATGCCACAAATTTGGCAAAAAATTACAAACATTCATCTTAGTGCTGAGAAAAGAAAAAAAATGATTACACATTGACATAAAAATGAATTTTGCAAAGGGGTACAAGCCAAAATTTTACAATAAATGTTTAAGAGTCAAAGTAAAGAGACATGAAAGGGTTAGAATGCATGAATATTATACCAATTATATCCATTGTCTACACATAACACAACAGAAATATAGCAAAACATTTGGGATCCCAATATTAAATCTGACCAGCTGGTACAACTAACTAATAAAATAAATAAATGCACTTATCATTCATACATTCATGACAATGAAACAAAATCATTCATACTAACCATGGCTCAAATAATACAACACACTCACTTTAATAACTACCAAAGGTACGTAACCATTACTACATGCTTGAAAATAAACACCTCGTTACATGCATCAAACTACAAATACTCATGCTTTACTTGCGATAACACAAATTCTCCTTCACATTACTATCTTTATCCTCCTCGTTATGATCATTTCTATTATTGTCATCCTAGTTCTCATCATACCGATTAATTACTGAGAGAAGAAAATATTCCTGACATGGCTCATTCAACTAGCTGCAAAATCAAAGATACCTGACATAGGCATAAACTGAACAAATCACATTAACATTTCAGGAATGACACAAATAATATAGCATTACACTGTTGCATCCACATCAACCGAATCAAGATGCAGCTGGAAAATAGATGGTACTAAAACTTGTTGTATAAGATGGTACTAAAACTTGTTACATAAACTCAAAAAAAATAATTAATCTCATTACATTACTCTCTTTTGTGAACACATCACAAAGGCTATACTGGGCACACTTTAGCAACACCAATATGGACATCATCTCTCGACTCGTCACAACAAATTTCCAGGTACGTGTTAGCCCTCCTGAAAGCTCAAACATTCAAACTTCAAGGGTACATTGTAGCTATCCCATCGAAGCTGACAAACTCGTCACATATCACTACCACCATTAGGGTTACTCTTTGGCATGTCCACCAAGGCAAATCTTCCATATACTACTCACATAACCTCACACAAATACACAAAATTTATGCAACTACTTCTGCAAAGAAAGATCACAGCATCATAATGAAACACAAAATCAAACCAAAAGAATGCAACAGAACAAAGCACTTCATTTCCAAAGTAACACTTTCACATATCATTCCTGGAAGTCAAAGGAAATTAAACACTCAGTGCACATCAGACAATTACACGGCAGCATAACATAACAAACCAAATAATTTCCATTGCCCAAAGCAAAATCCAAAATTTTGGTTACACAAAGTGGTGACAAAACCTTCAATTTACCAAAACATAAACTTCATTCCTGAAAATCACAGCTTAATTAAGCATTGGTCATTAAAACAAAAATTTAGCATACCTGTCTTCATTGTGAAACTTTTCAGTTGGTCAAAATTTACATACCACACTTTACTACACACAATGTGCACATACTTACAAGTTGTTTTTCTTTTTCTTTTCTTTTTACCAGAAAATTCCAGTGCAACTTTCCAAATTTCTTGTAATACACACTTATAACTGTACCATCGACATCCAATGGGGGTGGATAAGTCCTGCTGGCCCATATTGGATGCTCGTTAAACCTATATAGGTGAAGATATTGGCACAGCTGGTGGTAGCTGAAACTTTCACTCAAATTAGTCATTTGAAATACTTTCCAAAAAAAATTGCGTAACTCGATAAAACCAAAAATGGCAATGGTGAAGCAAAATTATTATTAGTACTACCACAGCAAACGTTCCTGAGTATGGTACACAAATACAGATTTTTTTTTAAATAGATGCACTTCACTTTACTTTTTTTTTTTTTTTCTTTCTTTCTTTTTTATACACACACACAACTTAATACACAAAACACGTGAACTGTAAAAAATTTGCTTCACATTCTAGAATTGTTGCTGAAAAGCCAAACTACGCAAAGATTACGCAACACCAGCTAACACATGGCAACCACATTATTGAATTTATTTAAAGGTGAGTCGAAATTGTAACACTAACATCACTTAAGTTTACTCACTTAACATGTTTCGGGAAACCGTTGTTCCCATCCTCAGAAGGTTAACTCGACTGAGCAATGTCGAGTTAACCTTCTGAGGATGGGAACAACGGTTTCCCGAAACATGTTAAGTGAGTAAACTTAAGTGATGTTAGTGTTACAATTTCGACTCACCTTTAAATAAATTCAATACACATCACTGTTTCTAGCTTCTTTCATTACAATACATACACATTATTGAAGTTTAAAATACCAGGGAAATTTCCAGAATTCACAAAAAACAAGAAATTTACAAAGAACAGTGTAAACATTTTGTCATAGAAACAGAATTTAAACAATGGTAAGGGAAAGAATGAAGCCAAAACTTAACGACGCTCCGCCATCATAAAGACAATGTAAACATTTTAAAGTGAGCTTAAAATAATGATACAAAGATGGGACTTTTAAGAAAATACTTTTTGATGAATTTACAACATAAAACCACAATTTTCAAATAGAAACTCTTACCATTAAGCCAAAACTAAAGAGTTACATGTTACATCTAACACGTGGAGGACCAAACTATGCAAACTACATTACCAAAACTAAGAGAGGAAAAAAAATTTTGCTACAAAATATCACATTGTTCCCAGTCCTCCACCAAAAATACTCGGCGACTCACGCCAATATGTCATAACCTCTACATTTTCAAATACACACGGTGGATAGAGCATGGTACCGGATTTCAAACCATCACAAACTACACGAGGTCTGATGGGGCAAGCTCAACAAAGTTCCTAAACACCTGAAAATTCCTAAAATATGCCTAGATCATTGTGGAGAAAGAAAAAAGGATCAATCTACATAAATAATTCACATGCCAGGAATTTGGATGTGCAATATATATTACAATAAAAGAAGATGCATGTTACCTTCCGCTTGACGGAGCGTCCTTATTCACATGTGCACTGGTCGTTACGTTGAAAGAAACAGCGCATCCTAGACGCTTACTCAGAAGAACCGGTTTCTCCCCCATCCCTATCACATCATACCGGTCTGTATTGCCAGTTTTAACTTATAACCATACACATTTACCAGCTGAATTACAATATTAACACCTCACATGCCACAATATATATAAATTTCTTACTGGTACGGAAAGTCATGTGAGTGCAGCACATCAGATGATTGAAAATATGTGGTTATCTGAATTATAGATTCTGATTTATCTTATCTAAACATTCCTTTTGCCAGTTCTTTAAACAAACTATTTATTCACATCTAAATACTTTTCCAATGTTTGGGTTCTTTTGTAAATCAAATCTGGTAATTTAAAGATAACTATCTGATGCATGGCATTTAATTAATATCATATAGATGATTATGTGAAACTGTACATTTTTATTATTCTGTTACAGTTTGGGGACTTCACTAAGGTAAAATCACCAAGGTAAGTCATGACTTTTGGCTAATGTTTCAATAAGAAACCTGCTTCTTGTTACATTTTTTTATGGTGCTTCTTTATCTCTACTAATATTATAAATGGAGAAAACTTGTATGTACCCAAGGTCGCGGGTTCAAACCCGGCGGAGGGCGATGGATTTTTTCCGATGGAAAAATCCTTAGCATGGCTGCCTTCAGAAGGGAAGTAAAGCCAGTGGTCAGGTGTCGTAAATTTACCTCAAAAGAACCTCAAGCCTGATAAAGAGGCCTCAGCAAAATTACCGATCTTTCAATTCCAATATAGAATGGGACACTAAGGACCACAGTGGTTAAAGAGCGTCCATAAATAAAACTCAATTTAATTTAGTGCCTAGATTGCAAGATGGACAAGGGGTAAGGTCTTGATGAGTGCATTGTTGTTTTTATTTCCTTTCTTTTTATTAATGAAAAAGCAATAATGCAATTCTCGTTTAAAAATGTTATGAAACACAGAATAGTACATCTACATCACATGATGGAATAGGCATTTGTTTATTTGGAAATTGTGGTTTCCTTTCATTTGTTTGCTGGCAATTTGAGGGACTTGCAGATGTTTGAAAGTAGAAATTAACATTATTGAAAAAGAAATTTCCCTTTTCTGAAAAGGTAAACAAAGGAGATATATTGTGATGAAAAAAACAAGATGACAATGCTTACTTTTAGTTTTATTTGAAGATGTTAGAAGTGAGTAAATGATAATAAGATAAACAGATTTCATGCTTTATGCTTCATAATGAAAACAACTTCCCCACTTCTGAAGGGTAAACAATGGCAAATGAAGCATGATGAAAGAAACAAAGTCATTGTGGTTTGCTTTTAGGTTTAGCAGAGATGTTAGAAATGAAGAAAGAATAATATAAATACATTTCATACTTGTTCATTGTATGCAAAAGAAAATCAATATTCTGAAAAAAAATCTGTTTTCTCAACTAGCATGATAGTACAGCAACACTTGTCCTTGTTTTCAGTGTTTTGGTTATGAAAACATTACAGGAATTGTTGAAGATGACAACCCCCGGCATCTCTGCAGAGATTATATTGGTGGATAAATGTGTTCTGCTTTCTTTCAAAACGGGCTTCTGCATTATGTGAAAACTATCGATATGGGATCAAGTAGAAGTTACAAGCTAGCATATAGCGATGCACTTTTTAAAAATGTTCCTATCACTTCTCCTCTATCACCTTATACCTAAAACAAAATGTGTAATGAAACCATTTCTACAAATGTTTATTAAAATTAAATTAAATTGAGTTTTATTTAGGGACGCTCTTTAACTGATGTGGTCCTTAGCGCCCCATTCTATATTGGGCATGAAAGACCGGTAATTTTGTTCAGAGGCCTCTTTATCATGCTTGAGGTTCTTTCACGTGATGTAAATCTACGACATGGGACCACTGGCTTTACTTCCCTTCCAAAGGAAGCCACGCTAAGGATTTTTATGCCCGAAAAAATCCATCACCCCCCGCCAGGTTTGAACCCGTGACCTCGGGAACTAGAGGCTAGCATTGTAACCACTTTACCACAGACAAATGTTAATCTCGCTTAACATAATGTAGATATAATACTGAACGTTTGTAAAAGTGGGTAGAGAAACTCATGTAACACATCAGAGTCTTTATTTAAAAAGCACTGTCTGTTTTTGAAACATTCCACATTTGAATATGTAACCTGTTGATCTTAAATTGATACTTGAAAATCTTTGAGAAACATTCCATCCCTTAGATTGGCTCCTCACTGTGTACTGGCTTGTTGATAACCACTTTGTTATGAAAATGTTTTCTTGCCAAGTTTAGTCAACACAGCAATCACTTTGTATAGTTGTCAAAGAAAACCTGAAATTTGATGTATTTCTGACTGCATATAGCACACATTTCTTGTGTTACCAGAAGCTTCAGACTGGTTTTACCATTAACATGTGTTTCATTTCAAATATTTAATTTTAAAAAACTATATTGCAGACTAGCAAGGCTATTTTAACTGTTATGAAAGATAAGGTTGCTCTGCATGAAGAAATTGCAACTACAGTTGATTGTTAACAAACAGAGATCCTTTTTTCAGATTTAATTCCCTTTCATCCTTCATTAATGTACTTAATGCTAAATCCTCAAACATTTCAGATTATGCTCAGAAGCAGTTTCGGGTGATAGCAGTGATGATTCACCATTTCCTTCATCTGAAGCCTTAAGTGAAGAGACAAGCTTCAGTTATGGAAAGGATTGTCCTGAATGTGAAATTCCAGAAAGTGACATCACAAATATACCCGTAGAAAAACATGTTCACTTGGAACAACCTAGTAATTCCAGTGATGTAGGGGAAATTTACAGCAAGGCTTTATTGATGCATAAAGGTGAAAGATCACACAAGTATAACATTTGTGATAAGAGCTGTACTCAGTTGTCAGCAACAAAACTGCATAATTTGATACATGAGGGTAAAAAGCCTCACAAGTGTGAAATTTGTGAGAAGAGCTTTACTCGGTTGTCACATTTGAAATTGCATAATCCAATACATAAGGGTAAAAAGACTTACAAGTGTGAAATCTGTGATAAAAGTTTTACTCAGTTGTCAACTTTGAAATTACATAATTTGATACACGAGGGCAAAAAGCCTCACAAGTGTAAAATTTGTGACAAAGACTTTACCCGGTTGTCTAATTTGAAATTGCATAATTTGATACATGAGGATAAAAAGCCTCATAAGTGTACAATTTGTGAGAAGAGGTTTAAACGCTTATCACATTTGAAATTGCATAATATGATACATGAGGATAAAAAGCCTCACAAGTGTGAAATTTGTGAGAAGACGTTTACTCATTTGTCAACTTTGAAAACGCATCATTTGATACATGAGGGTAAAAAGCCTCACAAGTGTGAAATTTGTCAGAAGAGTTTCACTCAGTTGTCAACTTTGAAAACTCATAATTTGATACATTGGGGTAAAAGGTCTCACAAGTGTGAAATTTGTGATAAGAGGTTTAATCGTTTGTCACATTTAAAAGTGCATAATTTGATACATGAGGGTAAAAAACCTCACAAGTGTGAAATTTGTGAGAAGAGGTTTACTCAGTTGTCGACTTTGAAATCGCATAGTTTAATACACGAGGGTAAGAAACCTCACAAGTGTAAACTTTGTGAGAAGAGCTTTTCTCGGTTGTCACAGTTGAAAATGCATACTTTGAAACATGAGGATAAGAAGCCTCACAAGTGTGAAATTTGTGAGAAGAACTTTACTCAGTTGTCAGCTTTGAAATTGCATATACTTATACATGAGGGTAAAAAGCCTCACAAGTGTGAATTTTGTGAGAAGAGGTTTACTCAGTTGTCAACCATGAAATCGCATAAATTGATACATGGTGGTAAAAAGCCTCAATAGTGTGAAGTTTGTGAGAAGAGTTTTACTCGATTGTTACACTTGGAAAAGCATAATCTGATTCATGAAGATAAAAAGCTGTAAGTGTAAAATTTGTAATAATTTTAATGGTTTGTAACATTTAAAAGTGCTTAATTTGATATAAGTATGAAATTTGTGAGAAGAGCTTTACTGTCTTGTCAAGTTGAAAAGACAAATTTATTCATGGAGGTTAATATACCCTAGACCTGCAAAGCTTGTGTTAAGTACTGTACTCAGTTGTCAGCTTTGAAACTACATAATTTGATTCCTGAATGCAAAAGGCCACACAAGTCACAAGTGTGCAGTTTGGAGCACATAAACTGTGAAGAGGCGTAATTGTTTTATTCACCAGTGCCATTAAACCAACTCAATGTGACATCATATTGTGAACAGAGGATTACCCTTTTGTATATATTGAAAATGCATAATTTGATTTATGAGGGAGGAAATGCATCCAAGTGAGGCATTATAAGTACTACAGTGGTTTGTCATATTTTAGAGACATAATGTTAATTAGTAAAGAGAAATGGGCATACAAATGTCATGTATGTAAGAAGGTCTTCATTGAGATTTATAACACACAAATTCCTTCATGAGGACAAAAGGATGTAAACTTCTAAACTTTTCATGTATTTCTCTTTAAATTTCCATTTGGATGACTTAAAACTCAGTATTCAACTGTAAGGAATATTTTGTGTGAATGTCCCAACAGTTAGCAGTCTGCACCAAGTTCAGAATGTCAGCAAATAAAGATAAATTAGCTCAGAATTATCAATATTGGTGCTAGGAATTTTAAGGTATACATGTAGGTAAATAAATTTGCCGACAAGTTTGTAAATATTACTTCCAAACATTATATTATAAAAGCATAAGCTACATAAACCAGTGAGGTCTAAGCTTCATTTATCTTTTTAAGGATAATTAAAGTGAGAACATTTTAGGTTATTGGATAGTATATCCTCAGCACTTCACTTCTTGTTCATTTTGTATCTGTTTACATGGTTATGGTTAATGCTGCCAGCTAGTGAATTGTTTGCAGTATCATTTGGCAAGCATGTCAGTAATTATTATACAGAGTGGTGAATTACATTTCAGTTGTAAGTACACTGCAGCAATATGCAAAGTTATTGTGTCTGCTTGCTCACTTTTACTTCTATGTAAACAATGTCATTCATTGCCTATCACATATGAAAACAATTACAGAAATTCACATGAATTTTGCTGTCAAATGTGCGTATTTCTTGTACCACACTCATTATTCAGCTTCATATTTAAGTTGATGCACAAGCTTATGCTTTTGAAACACCTTCCTGTAAAATGTGATTCTAAAACTACCCTAGTTTTCTTCAGTTTTCACAATCTCGCATTTAACAAAGCAATTTTGCTAAATCTGAGTACAACTAGTGTAACTATCCCTCTGGAATTTCAGTGCAAATTGACTCTATATGAGTCAATTTTACATATACGAAATGCTTCATTGTGTAGCTGAATTCAAAAATGGTTAATTCAGAAGCCCAACCCCCCCCCTTCCAAAAAAGAGATATTCAAAAAGAAAGTAGCTAAAATGTAAATTAATAATCCAAAACTAAAGTTGAAATTTATATAGTTACATCAAGAGAAGAATAACAAGGAAGTCATAAAGCCATGTAAAATTTTAAATAATTCCTAGATAGAAAGAAAAAACATTTAAACCAAAATCTCGAGAAAAGAACAAATCAAATTATGATAGGAACGATTTAAATGAGTTTATAGATAAAACATGTTGTAAAATAAGTGAAAGATGCGAGTGTGCAACAAAGTGGTACTCGTCAGAGATGAAGAAATGAACAGAGAAAAAACATGAGATTGTAACTTTATGAGCAACAGACATGTAAACTTCAAAGAAGAGAAACCTTGTATAAGAAATTTGTGGAAGAGAAACATAGTTAAATTTATATTGTATGAAGTAGAGAGGTGATATCGTGAGGGATATATAGGCAGCTCGGCGATAATGCAAAGAGGAATTATCTCCATGTTGACAAATACTTGATCTTTGACGAGGCACAAAATGTGAACTTTTTGACCAGTATTTGAATGCTATAATAATATATATATATGTGTGTGTATTTTTAGTCCAATTTATACTCCATCTTTAACTGCACTGGTCTTATCGGTAGCCAATAATATTATATTCCTGCTGAAACACAATCTCAATGTTACTGCCTTTTCTTTTATGTTTATGGCTTAACTTCATAATTATAACTTTCTGAATACCATATCATTGTTTTTATGAACTTAACTTCTAAAAATGTAATCATTAAAGGGTTTATTTACAAAAACTATAGTTTATTGTTTTATTTCTTCAGATTTTAGAATGGAATAGTTCAGTAATATTAACAAAGAACATAAAAGTAATCCATAGTTTGATTGTCTTGGGTATAATGGGTGCCCCACAAACTGGTACATCTGAATGCCATTCATAAAATATATTAATTCCACAATCAACTTCCTATGTAAATATGGCATAGGCCAGGCTTACCAGTTTATATCAAGTGCTGAAAGTGCCCTCCACCAGCATCCAGGCATCGCTGCGCTCTTACAAAAATATTCTGGTTAACATGTAATTCTTGAGGTTGAAACGGTATTACTTATAATGTTGATGCTTGTGATGTTTGTGTATGTGTGTTTACTTAATGTGAAGCCATCTTGTGACGTCATTCATTTGTTCGGTTTATAGCTCCATCTGGTGTTAGCAATTTGTGGTAGTATTAGTGTTTGTTTGAAAGAATTTTTAATTTTATTTTTTTATTTAATTCTGTTTCACTGTCCTCCGGCTAGCTATTATTTCTCGGTCGAACATGTCTCTTGATCAGGGTTGTGTAAACGGTAAGGAATCTTTTATCCAAATATAACACTGATTAAGAAATTTGTTTTACACATTTATTGTCGAACACGTTAACTATAACATTTATACATTGATCTTTACACTCGCCAAACTGAAACTGTTATAATAACTTCCTACTGATCACTCTTAATCCACGTACTTCAACCTTTTGTATAATTAACCTTACAACACTTTAGATTATTCATAATTCTGCTGCGCGTAACTTGTGACTTGATACCCGACGTTTGCCGTACAAATACTTTCAACGAATTGACTGACTGAAGACGACGTGTAGTGTACACAGATTTTTGATGAACTGGCCGACTGAAGGCGACGTGTAATGTACTAAGAATTTTGATGAACTGCCCGCGATCTACCTCTGACTTGGCTTTTTATACACCCACTCGCCGATATGCCTAAAGATTATAACTGAACTGCAATTGGCTAATAAAACGCGCCAACATTAGCGTCTATTTTTATATCCAATGAAAATTATGAATACATATGCTCTAGGGAAACATTCCAGAAGGTTCTAAATGGAAAAACGCGCCAACATTGCGCAACTTCCTCGTTTCCAATAATGATAAACAGCTCACCTCCCCTCGCTGCATTATTGCGCGCTATTATTGACAGTTTCAGTAAGGTCATATAAACTTACTTCTCAACAATAATTACATTCAACAAACATCTCAAATCAATGTCACATAAAAATGCATATTCATATTACAATCATTATTTACATTTAAGTAATTTGTGATACAAATTACTGCATCAAGATGAGATGTTACTTCTCATTTATAATGTTCTCTTTAAGTTGATCTGTTGTCTGAGGGTTGTTACCATAAACTTTGTTTTTCAGATCTCCCCATAAATAAAAATCACAGGATGTTCAGTCTGGCAATTGCGGAGGCCACAGGTTTTTTCTGACAAGCCTGTTTTCGAAACACCTCGCTGATATTAACTATAGTATTGTCGGATGTGTGGCATGTGGCACCATCTTGTTGAAAGATGCCATACTCTGTTTCATTTTCTGTTAATTGTGCTTAGAAAGACTTGAAAGACCTCCAGATATCTTGCACTGTTGATCATATAATTGAAAAAAACCAATAATGTGCATTCCTGACACAGCACACCATATGCCCATCTTCTTTGTGTGAAGAACTTCTTCTGTGACCACTATGTATAATTCATGAGTTAATATAACCATACAGATGAAAACAGGCTTCATCTGTCATGGAGAAGAGCATTGAGCCCAAGTAACTCATTTCTCTTTGGTTCTTTCAATTCATGTACTACTGTCACACGAAATGGTTGGAATTTAAGGTCTTTTAGCACACGATGGCATGTTGTGCGGGATACACCAACTTGCTGAGATAATTTCCTTATCGATTTCTTGGGGCTTATTATGTCCATACTATCTGCTGACTACTGTCAGGGTCTCACTATTGGATGCTTATTCTTTTTGTCATCCTTCCTGTTCTAGGGGTACCATTAAACTATTTACAACTGTCTAAGGGATTTCTTCATTTTATTATGGGTCATGGACCCTACAAGACGTATTGGAAAAAAAATAATAAAACTGATGATGTTCAGGATACTCCTGAAGATACGGTTTTTGAATGTACAAGATATCAACAAAATTTATTAAAGAAGAAGAAAAAAATTTTGAAGGTATATAGAATCTTGCAACATCACAAGTTGGTTTTAAAATTATAACATCTAATAAATTATGTGAGCATAACTATATGGGAACCAGATGCAAGATACGGAGAAATAAGATGTCATTTACCTAATGTAGAGTTGGAGAGAAGATCTTAAAGAATTCAAAATTAAAATCCAAATGTTGAGAATACTTTACTTTTAAATCTGCAAGTATTATTGGATGATGAAATTAATATTAATGAAATATAAATAGAAGAGAATATTTTGTTGTTTTAATGGACAGCGAGAATGGGGTCAAGAAGGAGAATTCGAAGACTGAATGGGAAGGGAAATTGGGATTTTGGAATAGAAGGTGCAGAGGATTTGCCTGTAAATCCTGAGGAGGAGGTAGATAAGGATGCCTTTTTGGAATTTGGGGAGGAAGAAGGCGTCAGTGTAGTAAACGAGGCCATCATTGTTGTGGAGAAAGAAGAGGAGATTGGAGAGATTTTGTGAGAGATGGATGTTTGAAGATGTAGTTTGCTGCAGGTTATTATGAGAGAAATTTATTAGCTCCAATTAAAATGGTGGATGTGAAGTGTAGGTATGGAGATAAGTGCTGTGTGTATGGAAGGAAGTTTTGTGTAGTGAGTGGTAGATAAGAAGAATGAAGATTTGGTTATAGATATATTTAAATTAAATTATTGTAAATTGAAGTATAAATGCTAATTTAATAATAATAGGATGTAATGCTATATATATAATTTTATTTTGGATTAAATTTTTTAAATGTTAGCTTATTGAACGCAAATATAAATAGGATATATGATGATGCAGGAATGAAAAAAGATATGTGTGCGTTTATATATATAGTTTATAAATTTATTGTGTCTAGGTTATTAAATTAACATTTTATGTATGGGCATTTGTGTTTAAATATATAATTTAGCATTAAATAGTAAGTGTGAAGATAGGTATGAAATGTTTTAAATAATTGTAAAGGGGCATAAATAATAGGCTTTTAGGGTTAATTATATAATGGCATGTAGTTATAGATAATAGGAAATGAATATTCAAATTACAAAATAAATGTGTTATAAATATATATATATATATATATATATATATATATATATATATATGAATATAAATAAGGTAGATGATTATAATTTTCTTTTGCAATTCAAAGGAAATTAATAAATTAAAATGTAAATAAGGAAATATTGTTAACTTTTATATAATTATTTTAGTGAGAAAGTATAAATTTAAAAATACAAGTAAATTTGTAAATTATTATAATAATGTATGTAAGTAAGTTTTATTGTATATTTAACTGTATAATAGTAAACAAGAAAGAAAAGAAAAAAAAATCTGTGTTACACTCACATGACTTCCTCTACTCTTGTACAAACTATTTTCACAAACACTTGGTAGGCCTTGAAGCTATAGTCAAATATTTTAAGAGATGGTTGCTATGTGGAGTATTCCATTCTCTTTTCATTACCAGGACAAAAAAAATGAATAACGAATTTCCATTTGAGAAAAGGTATAAAGTATTGGAAAATTTAAGGGAATAACAAGCAATATCTCAAAAATAGTTCACTCAATAAAAAAAATGTATATGACATGAATTGTGTATTTTAACATGATCTACATTTTTTGTGTAGTAAAATTTTGTCTATCTCTTATGGTTTACCAGTTATGCAAAAGTCCGTCACAATGAATACTTTTGGAGACATTCCCAGAAAATTCGAGATATACATTTCATTTGTCATGAAAATATCTTAAACATACGATATTTTAATCAAAATCGTTAGAGCCATTTTTGAGAAAATGAAAATTTTCGAAAAATGTTCCATGTAAAGGGTAATCTGGGGTGGGAGGATTTTCTTGAAAACCTTCGTGTCGCATCTCTGCAAGATACTGAAACTAAATACGAAGTTTGGTGTTTATCCGACTGTTCGTTTCTGAGTTATACTGTTCACAGACATGTTTCCAAAAAACAATTTTTTTTGGATTCAGGGGATCTCAAAACATATATTTCTGGTGAAATCTCGGTATCGAATTTTTGCGTGGAATACAATACTTCCCCTACTTACTATACATAGAGAAAGTAAACAAACCTTTTTAAGCCAGAAGATTTGATAAGTAGTACTGTATACCAGTGGAGTAGTTTTTAGCTTTGTTAGTTAAAACAAGTTGCTTTTATGCTGGTTACCAGTATTAGTATAGATTTAGTAGGTTTGTAATTATTATTTATTTACCTTTACTATCTATTATTTATGTTCTTTACTTATGTTTTCTTTGTTTGTAGTCAGGTAGTAGTTATAGACTTAATCTGTAAAATGAATGTACACAAGAATTGAAAATTTGATTCAATAAATAGAAAATTTGGATATATGCCCCGGTATAGTAACCTAGATGCTGAGTTTGAATATTCAGATTTTATTTTCTCTAGGGGTACCATGATTGCCTCTAGTTACTATGGTTGTATGTTCAAACTCGGCAGAGGGCACTGGAATTTTTTTAGGCGGAAAAATCTTAGGCATGGCTTCCTTCGAAAGGGAAGTAAAGCCGGTGGTCCCATATTGTAGATTTATGGCAAGTAAAAGAACCTCAAGCCTGATAAAGAGGCCTCTGAGCAAAATACCTCGTCTTTCACACCCAATATAGAATGGGATACTAAGAACCACAGTAGATAAAGAGCATCCATAAATAAAACTCAATTTAATTTTTTTATTCTTCTTCACTTTCACAATGGATCCTGCTGTCCTCCATTTCTTATACAGATCTGGAATTGTTCTGCTTGTGGGTATCTTGTCATATTTCTCCTCAAACATTTCTTTAGTCTCCTTAATGGAGCCTGTCTATGTAAAAATTTCACAATATCAATTCATTTTTCAATTGAAAACTGCATCACTTCTCTCGCAATACTTCCACAGTATTCAGGATAATTACTGTTAAACTCAACTGTAACATTTATTTAAAGGTGAGTCGGAATTGTAACACTAACATCACTTAAGTTTACTCACTTAACATGTTTCGGGAAACCGTTGTTCCCATCATCAGAAGGTTAACTCGTCAATACACATCACTGTTTCTAGCTTCTTTTCATTACAATATCAACTGTAACAGGTAACTATGTAAATGCAGTGAGACAGTGAGGTGTACCAGTTTTATGCGGGACACAATATTTGCCTGAGTACCTTTTGTGGGCACACATTTCTTTTGAGTTATTGTCCATTTTGCATTCCCTAATCATAGTTTCTAAGTTTCCTGATACCCAGGTACAAATATGATAGTGCTTCCTGAATACCACTGGGAACAGTTATGAAATCCCTTATTGAGACTATTGTATGTTGGTTAATCTGAATTGGTACTTCTGATAGTGATGAGCTTGTCCTGAGATGTAAATGATATAGCATATAATAAGATCTGTTCCCAAGCATTGTATATGTTAACTCTTTAGAGCAGTTAGAGCAAATTTTATATTCCACCCAAAAATTAGATATCAAGAAATACATGTTTGGAGATCCCTGCCCCCCAAAAATGTTTTATGAAGAATGTATGTGATTAACTTAATCCAAAAGGGGAAAGTAAGATGAAACCTTAAATTGAAATTGAGTTTTATTTATGGATGTTCTTTAACTGCTGTGGTTCTTAGCGTCCCATTCTATATTGGGCGTGAAAGAAATGTAATTTTGCTCAGAGACCTCTTTATCAGGCTTCAGGTTCTTTTACGTGCTGTAAGTCTACAACACAGGACCACCAGCTTTACTTCCCTTTCGAAGGAAGCCATGTTAAGGATTTTTACCCCCGAAAAAATCCATCGCCCTCCGCCAGGTTTGAACCCGCGACCTCAGGAACTAGAGGGCTAGCATGGTAACAACGGGGGATGACAAATGAAAGCTAAACCTGGTATTTAACCTTAGAGTAAAACTGCCAGCAATGAAACAAAATACTCAATGTTTCACTTACCACACACATACTCAAGGAGCTGCTTTCTTAGATGTTAGTAGATTGTCAGTAACCTACAGAGCCATAGTATTTAATTTCATCTTCTTTCAAGAATGTGACGAAGAGTGGGTGACCCCATCCTGGCCCCTATTTTCTAGCAGGTGACATAATATTTCTAACATGATTGTACAACACCACTGTGAGAGCGTTACATGGTATGTAGTGTAGTATTTGGAAAATAATTGTAATGAGTTGATGCAGGACTACTACCATTACATGACTTTTAAATTAAATTTAAGATAAGACTATTATTAATATAAACTTCATCATTATTCCCTAACATGCTTAAAAGCTCCGTGGATGTGTTTGGAAAAAGTATGCAATAAGATTTTACTTTTTCTGATTGTTTATTAATGGTATGACTCATACATTACGTGAAACTCACTCCATGTACACTAACAGCCAGATCACCTCAATATAATTTACCCCGAGTTCAATTAACAACATTTATAACTTCAGTACTCTCCTCATTCCCTACATAACTACATGTTGCTGAAGTAACTTTAAACAAAGGATAATTACTATTTACACAATTAAAACATGCAACCTTCATTAGCTATAGAACAAGTTCTGTACTCATAGCTGAGTAACTACAACATTACTCTTTTAACCACATTTCACTGAGTAATTAAATCTCATATTTACTGTAATGTGAATCATAACTTTAAACAGCATTGCCTTTAGGTTATTTAACCATTTTAAAGAGAGAGAGAGTACTCTTGTAATCTGATAATACATAACATTTAACTTACATTTCCTGACATACATATTAAAACCCCTTTAAACAAATTTAAAATATGGACCACTGTGAATGACCCTGACTGAAATGCCCGACTTAGAGTTGTAATAAAATTGGTCTCTCATTTAAACAGAATGATTTAACATTTCTTAATTGGCCATTTTCATGTCCTGGCTCCAGGTCGTGGTGTGTAGTGAACAAATGTGACTTCGCATGCACTAACCTTATAGCGACTTCTCTTCCAAATATTACATGTTGTAAAGTGCGCGTCTAACAACGACTCCCCTTCTGTTTCACGTGTATTCTTTGCCAAGTCGAATTCCCAATTCTTCAACTTGCTCTTCTATGACGCTTCCCTGGGATATGCAACAACCTCTTCGTTGACATGAAATGGTAGCTTAAGCACGTGTATATCAACTAATCTTGTGCTAACGTCCCTTTCACCTTAACTACGACATCGACGACGTAAGAAACTACCACTGACTTCATTAGGAAAGTCTAAACAATTTCATCTGGTTTTGCTAAGTTCCGTAATTACTGCACTACATATGATGAAGTTTAAATATTCCTCTTACGAGAATCTTTATTCCAGTAATGGCCGCTAGATACTTGGTATTAACTACTCCACATACTATAAGTTCATACTATGTAACAGTTGTGTCCTTCAGCCACCTCTCTGTCACGACCGGCCACAAGCCTTGCTCTAACTTGAGCAAATGCAACGCATGGTATGATTCGGGCAATCGCCACCCTTAGAATCATTGCTTGTCTTGTCTGATACTTATTTATTGACCCTACTGCCAGCCTGAAAAGGTGGCTCCCGCGTCGAGTAAACACGGTAGTGAGAAGAGAAACTTAGGCTCATGGGTGCGATAGGAGGCACAACAAGGGCGTTACACTTTCATTCTAGTACGTGTTATAACATGGAAGAGTGCTTTACGATAGGAACGGTAAATAGGAAAAGTAACGAAAGTAACTGAAATGGGCAACAAGGTAAACCTGGTATAATGTAGCCAGAAATACGGACGTAGCGGTTGAATGTAAAGGACAAGCAAAAAACGTGTGATTTAGATCCCCATATTGACCAGTTTCACCTCGGGGAAGCTCGCAGGTTAATCCGGCAGAGATAGGCCGGTGTCAAAACCACATTTAAAAAGACGCGGGCAATCCTGGGCATCCGCGGTAAATAGGAAAAAGTATAATGATTGATTCCGAGTAATAGCATGCGGTTTATTCGTGGGCGGTGGCGCCTTAATACGTCCAGGGTGATGTCGGGAGGTCAGGTGTGATCGTGTCAAATGCCGTCGTTCTCGCGGCGTGATCGACCCTCTCAATTCCGGGTATTCCAACATGGAATGAATAGAAACCTAACTAGGCAGGTGTAACAAATCTAGAATATTTCATAGATCTGACGGATATGGGCGATTAAGGGCCGACAAAAGGCTAAGATAGCTCGAGATAGTCGTAGTCTTCGCTGTATAGTAGACGTAGAATCGTATAGGCGCCATGTATACGTTTCTTGAGTGGTCCAAGGATAGACACCCACGCTGACGCCATGAAAAATTTTAGAACCATCCGTAAATAAAACCTGTAAGGAATCCGTGCCAAAGGCAGCAAAACGGGAAGACGAATTCCAATCGTGACCTATGAAAATCTATGTGATGTTCACGAAATAAGTCAGTATCGATCGTAACTATAGGGGGCGAATAAGCAGTCATATCAAGGAGAGAAATTGGTCGGGTTGGGGTACGGTACATATTGTCATACGAAAGAAAAAGTGGCAAATACCGGATCACAGGAAGAGAAGTATGCTAAGTCCGATGACAGATTCCGAAATAGTTCGTATAAGCGAGTAAGTTTTGGGAATAATATGTTACGTGAATGTGTCATCAATTTCGTAATGTGTCTGCAGCCCAGACTCAGCTGACGGCACTCTAAATCATACAGAAAAATGACTCCACTTCATTGTGAATGTCTTTCGCGTTCCAAACGCGAGAATAACTGGTGCAAAGAGACGGAGCAGTATACGGGGGTCAGTGCCGCATCTCCATGGCTTTTAGTGACTGGAACGCAGTGAAAATATGAGTGGTAAAGCTAACATTTAGCTGCAGATGCATTCCCAGGAATTTTACAGAGGTGAATGCGAGGAGGATGTACCCTTCAGGTGAAGGGGTCGGTTAGGCGATGCATTTATTTTCGAAAGATAAATCTAGTTTTGTTCAAATTAACAGTTAAGCCAAGGGTTTCTAAATAGTCGACCTTGTGACAATGGAGTTCATACGTGCGAAAATCCATCCGGGATCGGAGCGCGATCGAGTTATAGAGGATAACATGTCAGCGTATTGTAAGTTACGTATGGAAACCGTCACGGCCGAGGTGATATCCCCAACGTATAACAAAGAGCTGAATGCCGAACCTTGAACAAATCCATGAGAAGTATTCCGAGTCTGCGCGTATGTCAAATACGGCGGTCAGTGGGTATCGCCGCCAGTACACAGTATAGGTTGCGGGAAACCAGTCGTCTGTAGCCATCTCAGTGAAAGAGGGATAGAAACGTGGTCACAGCGGTGAGATGTCCAGAAAAATTGCAAGGACGTGGCGATCAGTATGGAATGCGATATGTACATCGGTAAGAAACGCACAAAGAGGGAACGTCGTTCTATACCCTCTCGGGAACTCGTATTGTGTATTCTGCCAAAGGACGTACCGTTCTAAATGACTAAGACGTCCTGAAGGATCTTTTTCCGCAAGTTTCCGTAATGTAAGCAAAAGGATAATCGATATACAGTCTATAGCACCATAGTGGTTAAAGACCGTCCATAAATAAAACTCAATTTTTAATTTCGGGTACCAAGACTCCGGAAGGAGTTTCAAGAAGTCATAGGTGATGTCGTGCGCTCCCGGGGAGGACCTACCACTTGTATCATGAAAGGTTTGTCGAATTTCCATCGCAGTAAAAGGCGAGAGAAGCAAGTCCGAGGTGAGGTTGGATGGTCTCCAGTACCGAGTCCGGCATAACCTGTCGTAAAAATTTTTCTTGTAGGTCAGGGTTCCCAGTCAAAGGTGAGAGTTTCGGAAATTGCTGCGTGGTTTTAAACCAAGATAAGTGTCTCCAGAGTTGCGATACCGGGATATCCGTTGTAATGGAATTGCAGTATTCAACCCAAGAAGCACGTTTAATACAACGCAAACGACGTCGCACACGGGCCTTCGTACGTTTAGCGGCAAAGTAGGTTTCGGCCGTTCGGGAGTGAGCATAGCGGAATACGCTAATCGGTGAGCACATGTAAGATTCCACCATGGAGGTTTCGGAATCTTCGGCATCTTCACCGTCGCCAAAGGATTATATATCGCGGTAACGTCTCAGTTCCACCTCTAGTAGATCGTATGTCACTTCTCTGTAAGCATCTGGGTAGCTTTATGGAGACTTGTCTGCAAGTGACCCGGAACGATCACTCCCTACCTTCGTCTACGATACTAACTACGTCATCGTCTCCGCCATTAACATTAGTGTAGAAGAAACGGGAAGTACCTAAGGTATTTTTTTTTGTTAAAGTAAGAGCGCACAATGTCCTCAGTAGCCAAAATCAAGTCGGTGAAGAATCCTGTTCGGAGTGACCCAGACTAGTCGTATAATTATCCGACATAAGCGTCCAAAAGTATTGGCTTGCCAGTGGAAAATCGGATGTTGACGTTGTACGTCGGAGTCCGCGAAAGTTTGGAATGTTAAAACACCCACAAATCAACTGGTGGTGGGATTGAGGCCCTATAAAGCCCCCCATTCCGTGAGCGTAAATTTACGTCCTGTCACGTAAAGTTCAAACAAGTTTTCCCAGGATCAACCGCATGGCTTCCAGCGTATATCCGTATTCCAGCACTACTAGCTATGCCGATGGCAACGCCCCAGGCTGGCTCTCATGATCATTCTGGAAAAACAGGTAGCCTGGGATACGACAGGGTAATAATATAGGTAATAATTCCACACAATTATTACTTGTGGCTTCACCTTAGCTACATGGCTTTAAAAGTCATAAGGTTGTTACGAATACTTTGAGCATTCCAAAAAAGTAAACGTAGGCAAGGCAAGGGTAAAAACTAAATCACATTATAAATGCAGTTGGGTTTTGAGATACGTTAATGTATTAAATAAATATTCTGGGGTTTCTGCGAAGACTCCCGCATTTGCTGGGGCCATCGATAAGACGAAGCAAAGACCGGGGCCTCCCAGGGCAGATGAGGTTTCCAATGGTCCACATTCCGGTGCAGAAAACGCCCCTCCAGCTGCAGTGATACAGATGGGGCTCCACCCACACGGGTAGTACCCCCTGATCACGACTTTCCCAAGTGGGCGAATATGGCCAAGGGCTCATATTCGGCCAATCTGTCCCGCATCCACTCTCAAAGAGGGTTTGTCATCTCACCCTGGTCCAGCACAGGCCCATCTAGCCCAAACCAGGCCTTCCCAGAACCAAACAGCTAAGGGCAGCATAGCCTCCACCCCAGCCACCAAACTAGCCCAGTCACGCCCCGTCCCATTCCACCCCAGCCACCACCACAACCCAACCCAAACCCCAGAGTACCCTACCCCACCACAGTCCAGCTCTCTCCCCAATACAGAGCAACTTCCAGCACATCCTCCAGGCCAGACCAAACCCCCACGCTAGGCCCAACCCAAGCTAGTCCAGCCGCTAGCCCAGGCCAGGCCAGCCCACCCCGAAAACTTCCCACACCAGACAAGCCCCACCACACGCCAGCCCTTGCCTCAGGCCAGCCACCAGCCCAAACCTCACACCAGGCCAGTCCCGCCTACAGCCAGTCAAGAGGCCACCAACCAGCCCACAGATCAGCGGCGACACACCCTGGACGGCCCGGCCCAGCCCAGCCAGATCTCCGGCGACCAGCCCAATGGTGCCCTGCCAAGTTAGCCCAGTGGCTCACAGCAGAGACCAAGGGCCAGCCCAGCCCAGCACAACATCCCTTACCATCCCAGCATAGCACAACATCCCTTACCATCCCAGCATAGCACAGCGGAGCCCGTCACAGCCTGGCCCAACCCAGCCCAACTGCGCCAAGCCCAGCCCCAGCCCCAGCCCCAGGCCCAACAGCCAATCTTAACTTGGAGCGGAGCAGAGCAGAGCAGAGCAGAGCAGAGCCGAACCGAGCCGAACCGAGCCCAGCCCAGCCCATCGGAGCCCTGCCCAGCAGCTCCATCCCAGACCCGTGGTGGCCAGCCCATTCCAGTGGCGCACAGATCAGACCAGCCCAGAGGCACCCTAACCAGCTTGGCCCAACCTGCTCCGCCCAGCGGCGCCCATCCCAGACCGTTTACTTCCATCTTTGAAGAAGTGTAAAACAACAAAACTGTTTTCATGTAAACATAACAAAATTTATTAATTTTCAGCTTAATAACACAATAATGCCCTCATGACAAATTTCACACTTGTGGCTACCAAGGTTTATTACCCTCATGTGTCAAATTGTGCACTTTAACATGTGAACAAAATTACACATTTTATCACAAATTTCACACCTGTAAGGTATTTTACTCTCATTAATCACAGAATGCAATTCAAAATTTAAAGCTCAGTAAACCTCTTGCAACAAACTTCACAGTTGTGAGGTTTTTTGCCCTCATCTAATCAAATTGTGTAATCTCAATTTTCACAACTGAACAAATTTCTCACAAATTTCGCAGTTGAGGCTTTTTGCACCTACATTTAAAATTATATTATTTCAAAGCATCCACCTGAGTTAGGCTCTCACAAATTTCTCACGTATCATATTATGCATTTCAACTATTAAAACTCTTATCTTCAATTTCACATTTCTGAGGCTTTTTACTTCCGTGCATGGTATTCTGTAATTTTACATTTGATGAGTGAGTAAAACTCTTCTCACAAATTATTTGCTTGAGACTTTTTACCCCTATGTATCAAATTATGCAGTTTCAAACCTGAAAAGTGAGTAAAGATCTCACAAATTTCACTTGTGGTTTTTTTTATCCTATACAACACATTAAACAATTTCAAAGTACATCAAACATTTAAAGTTCTTATCACAAAATTCACATACTTGTGGCTTTTTACACTTGTGTATCATATGCAATTTCAAAACCTGACAAACTACTAATCCTCTTATCACAAATTTCACATTTGTGAGGCTTTTTACCCCCATGTATGGTATTATGCACTTTCAAATTTGACGACCAAGTAAAGCTTATTTCACACTTGAGGCTTTTTTACCCTCATGTTTCAAATTATGCTGTTTCAAACCTGACAAGTGAGTAAAGCTCTTCTCACAAATTTCACACCTGTGAGGTTCATTACCCTCATGCAACATATGAGATTTCAAGCTTGACAATTGAGTAAACCTTTTCTCACAGATTATTTTATTTGTGAGGCTTTTTACCCTTGTGTATTAAATGATGCCGTTTCAAATTTGATGAGCGAGTAAACCTCTTGTCACATATTTGACACTTGTGAGGCTTTTTACCCTGATGTATTAAATTATGCACTTTTAAGTTTCCTAACTGAGTAAAGTTCTTCTCACAAATTTCACACTTGTGAGGCTTTTTACCCTCGTGTATCAAAGTATGGCTCTGCAAACTGTATATACGAGTAAATCTCTTCTCACAGATTTCACATTCGTGAGGCTCTTTACCCTCATGTACCAAATTATGATTCTTCAAATGTGACAAACGAGTAAACCTTTTCTCACAAATTTTACATTTGTGAGGCTTTTTACCATTATGTGTCAAATTATGCAATTTCAAAGTTGACGATTGAGCAAACCTCTTCTTACAAATTTCACACTTGTAAGGCCTTTTACCCCCATGTATAAAATTATGTACTTTCAAGTTTGCCAACTGAAAAAAGCCTTTCTCACAAATTTCACACTTGTAAGGCTTTTTACCCTCATGTATCAAACTGTGTATTTTCAAACCTGACAAACGAGTAAAGCTCTTATCACATACGTTACACTTGTGTGATCTTTTACCCTTATGAATCAAAGCCTTGCTGTAAATTTCTCCTACATCACTACATTTACCAGCTTCTTCCAGATGAACAACTTTTTCTACAGGTGACATTTTTGTGATCTCACTTTCTTGACTTTCACATTCAGGACAATCCTTTCCATCACTGAAGCTTGTGTTTTTCCTTAAGGTTTCAGCTGCGGACAGTGGTGATTCACTATTGCTAACACTAGAAATGACTCTTGAGCATAATCTGAAATGTTAGGAGGACTTAGCATTAGATACATTATTCAAAGAAAAGGGAATTAAATTTTGGCAAGCACACATTTTCATATCTACCAGCCAGGACAGTCAGTAACCAATACAATGGATGGAATGCTTCTCACAGTTTTAAAAGTATGAATGGAAGATCATCAACACATTATATATAGGCTGAATCACCTAAAACTTGCACAGCAAATATTTCTAAAATGGAAAGTGCTATTGATGTGCAGTTTTCACAGCATTGATTGGTAGTCAGGGGCTTGTACATTTAACCTATAAACAGATTTTAATAATACTGAGAGAGTGTATTTTTTGAGCAAACTTACACTTTTTAAATGGAACAATGCCTAGGTACATCAACAGAATAAAGGTAGGGTAGGGTAGAATGTCAGTGGCGTTTGTTGCAAGATTCTAGTGCAAGTGGTTTACGAGAAATCTTATTTTGAAACTTTTACGCATCGACAGTTGTACAACCTGTGGTAGCACAAACTAAAAAAAAACAAAAGGGAATTACAATACTTCTGTGGATTCTTACAAGTAAAGAGAACATAGCTCTTCTAAGGTTGTGTTCAAAATGACCACCGGCAGGTTCGATGCACGCTTCCAGTCTGCTATGGAAAGACTGCTGCACACGTTCTAGCATATCAGTGGAAATTTAAGAGCAGGCAGCAGTAATGTCATTTCATATCATTTGGTGTAGTTAGTACATCCTTGTAGACAGTATCTTTCAGCCTTCCCCACAGAAAAAGTCTAAAGGGGTCAGATTCGGTGAACGAACCGGCCAAGGTACAGGTCCTCTTCGTCCAATCCAATGATTTGGAAACAATACAAGCTGTAGTACTTCATGCACTATGAGCTGGACAGCCATCATGTTGGTACCGCAGGTTCCTCTTAGTCTGTAAAGGAATGTCTTCCAGCATCTGTGGCAAATGGTCAGTCAGGAGGCTGCGATAGTTGTGCGAGTTCATTGTTCCTTCTATGAACAAAGGGCCTATGAGCTGATGGTTCACTATCCCACACCACACGTTTAAACTCCATGGATGCTGACGTTCCACTTGACAAAGCCAACAGACCAATAGTGCATGTTTCTGCGGTTTACCTGGCCATGATTAGTAAATGTTGCCTCATCACTAAACAAGGTACATGATGAATCTGGAGTATGTCTTAATGCCCATGTACAAAAGTTAACACGATTCTCAAAATCATTTCCATGCAGCTCTTGATGAAGAGAGATGTGATAGGGATGGAACCTATGTCGATGGAGAATGTGCAGTACACTTGCCTGACTTATGCCACTTCCACGTGCGATTATACAGGAACTAATTTGCGGATCTACTGCAATGGCAGCCAAAACATTAATTTCTGACTCTTTTCCAGTCACTTGTTTGTTTCTGTTACGTTTTCTAGGTGCTACAGTCCACTTTCACGTAATTGGTTGAAGAGGTTGATAAATAATTGCCGAGATGGTTGACGTCCATTGGGATACGTTTGTGTATACACCATACAGGAAGGAACTGCATTCTCCATACACCATGAGCATGTTGGCTTTTTCTGCATTATAAACCCCATCTTCCACTCATGACTACTGCTTGAATTGCCACAAACTGACCAGAAAGTCACAATGGTAACATGCTGTAAACTTATGACATGGGACCACCGGCTTTGCTTTCCTTTCAAAGGAATACTAAGGATTTCTACACCAGAAAAAAATCCATTGTCCTCTGCCAGGTTTGAACTTGCAACCTCGGAAACTAGAGGTTAGCATAGTATGCCTAGACCACAAAAGACGACTCTCCAGCCACTTGGTGAAGTAATCCATGACCACCAACAGATACTTGTTTCCCCTGTCAGACAAGGGAACAGTCCAGCTATGTCAATGGTGATGTGTTCAAAGGGTGCACCTACATTATACTGCCTGGCTCGTGGTCAGTGGGCTGCAACTTGCTACAAACACATGACATGGAACTATCTCTCAGCAACTACCCGTAACCTTAACCAGTAGTATCTTTGTCAAAGCTCATTCAGAAGCCTCCTCCAGGACTTCTGTCACCTTAACACGAGGATCAGCTGTTTTAGGTCCTCCCGTAAGGTGACTCTCAAACTCTGAACAAGACAGCTTCCTTGGTCTTCAGTGAGTTCCATTGGGACCAGTAGGATTTATACACACTACTTCTGGGCATGGTGTCTTCCCAGCTCAGCCTATCCCCTTCCCCACTTATCTTAGAGGCCAAGTAGGCATCCACCAGCTGCACTCTGCTCAGACCTGCACTATCCCATCGATCTGCAGGCACAACCAAAATTATGCAGACAGCTGCAGTACACTCCATCTCAACCTTAGTGCAGTGGACGCACTCCTCTGAGCATGGGCTTCTTGTCATGGCATCAACATTTGAGTGGCTACTTACTCTTGATATTCTGATGTTAGGTTCTTACTCTTGGAGCCTCTGGACTCAATAAGTGTCTAAGTTCTTCAGCTCAAGAACCAGGTGACAGGAGGATCAGTTATCAGGTGAAATGGCTAACTGTACAGATACTTATGGAAGTGTTCCAGTGCCTTCATTACTGCCAGGAGCTCCCATCAGGTAACACAGTAGTTCTTTTCCACCTTGGAGAGCATCTTGCTGTAGTGTGCTCTTACTCGCTCCTGCCCATCCTGGACTTGGGATAGTATGCCTCCAATACTGTAGTCACTGTTTTGGTGCCCATGATAAAATTGCTGCCTGGTTGTGATAAACCTAAGACATGCGCACGGACTTAAGCACCTGGTACCCTCCTTGGTCTCTTCAGTCCACACATAAGGCTAGCGTTCTTCCGTGAGATGATTGGGGGCTTCGCGATTTTGGAGAAACCTCTTGACAAACTGGCAGTAGTAGCTGCAAAGGCCCAGAAAACTAAACTCTCTTTTGTCCTTTAGATGAGGCCAATCTCTCAGAGCCTGAATGTTCTCTGGATCCATGGCCACCCCAGTTGTTGAGATGTTGTGGCCCAAGTAGTGAATCTCTCGCAGAAGAGTTGACCTTTCTTCATATTCAGATAGGCTAAAATAAAATAAATTGAGTTTTATTTCTGGATGCTCTTTAACTACTCTAGAGCCACCTGCCAGTATGCTGATTTCAAGTCCAATGTCAAAAACCACTGGACACCAGAGTGTAAAAAAAAAAAAATAAAAAAAATAATAATAATAAATTAAATGCGTTTCTTTATATGAAAAATCTCTAACCACTACGGTTCTTAGATTGCATTCTATATTGGACATGAAAAAGCGCTGGAAGAAATAGGAATAAAAGATATATGGTTACAAGGGGAAAGGAACTGTCCAGTTTTTGGAAACAAGTGAAAGGGTGGAGGATATCGAAAAAAAAAAACTAAATTGAGTTTTATTTATGGACACACTTTAACTGCTGTGGTCCTTAGCATCCCATTCTATTTTGGGTGTGAAAGACTGGTAATTTTGCTCAGAGTCTCCTTATCAGACTTCAGGTTCTTTTACAAACGTAAATCTATGACACGAGACCTTTACTTGAAAAAATCCATTGTCCTTTGCCAGGTTTGAACCTGCAACCTCACACCACAGAGGACGACGAGGAGGATATTGAAAGGCGGGAGATATGGGGAAGTATGGAAAATAAAAAGGAAATGGGGTAGAGAGAAATACATAGAGCAGTATAATAAGAAAAAGAAGGGTTAGCTTGGATGAGAATGGAAATGATATTCTTAAGAGATGATGATGATGATAAAGGAATGTGTGAATTTTGTGGTGGCGAGGAAAATGTAGAACCTTATCTGAGTGTGAAGACTTAAAAAATGGAGAGAGAAAATTTAGGACAAGAAATGGAACAATATAGGGAGGAGGGTAATTTAGCTCGTTGAAAATGTTAACAAGCAAACGGAAGAAAGAAATACAAAGGTAGGGGATTTTTTTTAAAAAAAATTAAAGTCAAATGGATGAAAAAAGGGAAGGAGCAGAAGAGGGAAGGGAGATAGGATAAAATGAATTCTTTTGGCATCTTAGCAAAGGGAAGTAAATGTTTCACAGTAGTGTTGAGGGCCAGGGAGTCATATTGGCTGTGCAACACAGAGGAAGGTATCTGGCATGTACATATTAAAGTAAATGTATTGGATTACTGTAAGCTGGAATGTGTACAATAAATATTTCATTTCATTTCATATTGGGCAGGGAAGACCATAAATTTTGCTCAGAGGTCTCTTTATCAGGCTTAAAATTATTTTACGTGCCATAAATCTGCGACATGGGACCACCGCATAACTTCCTTCTAAAGGATGCCACGCTAAGGATTTTTATTCCCCCAAAAAAAAACCCATTGCCCTCTGTCAGATTTGAACCCGTGTCCTCGGGAACTAGAGGCTAGCAGGTACCCCTAAACCAAGGAGGACTGCAAAGGTGTCCAGGGTGTCTTCAATCAGGGTAACACTTCTTTCAAGTTACAGCATTGGGCTTTCTAAGTCCATGCAGAAGCAAGCTCACTGTTCTTCTTTGCCAGGACTAGAGGAGAGCACCAAGTCTGCCAGATGCTTCTATATTCCCTCTGGATCTCGTCATCCAGCATGAGATAGTATGTTCACTAGAAGAACTTGCTTCACTAAAGGAACTTATCTTGGTGGTTGACAGACAGAACCAGCATCTCCAGTGTGGTTGTGGTGGAGTACACGGTCGGTGCAGCCCATAATCGCCATTCTATTGGCTGAAATAGACTGGCATCATCTAAATAGAAGCCATCCCCTCTTGAGTTGTGCCACTGTCAGATGGTAGCTGCCCTATTCAGTAAGTCTTCCAGCCAAGGCATCAAATCTTGTAACTGCTGGCTCTTCAGATCCATCACATGGTGATACACTCATAGCTGACTCGCACTTCCCTAACTCTGTTCTGGTCTAAATATCCTGAATGGAGTTCTTTGGATTCAGCAGTCTCACTGGAACTTCTACTTGGCAAGGCAACAATGGCCTGGCAATGCATAATCTGTTCAATGGTTTCTTCTGATCCAAAATTAGGTTCCTTGACCTTCCAGGCGTGCCTTCACCATCACCTCACTCCTTGCAGACACAACCACATCCTGCATCAGGATTACCCTGCAGATTTCCGATGTCCATTGGGGCTCCAGACCATTACCTTGTCTCAACTTAGTTGCAATAGCATCCTGCTGATGTCGATCGTCGCCTCATGACTCCTGAGGGCATTCAGTACCAGTCACCATCACGACAAAAACCTACAGACACACAATGCTCCGCCCCAAGGTCAACTCCAGCAGGGCTTCTTTCTTCACAGGCAGGGTATCACCCGATGCCGTCACAGTTGGTAGGGATGATTCGATTTCCTTGACGGCAAGCCCTTCGTCTTCGTTGACCATGATCGACATCAGGTCTGATCACAATCACAACTGCAACTGTGTCTGCTAGTAGTCGGCATGGCTTTCCCCACACTCAGTCGTCCGCGATGAGGTTGCTAACCATTCTTCTGCCCAAGATAGGTTGCTCGAGGGGATGGTAAAGATGGCTCTGACATGCCTCGTCACACCAGTCCTCATTTGTTTCCCGACTGTTCATCGGCTTGGTGTGTGCAGTCCCTCAAACATACCCTGGCTGGTCATAGCCTCAACACGTACCACCTAAGGATCTTGGTCATCTTCGTCTCTGGCTTGATCCTCTGTCCCCCTCGTTGGTCATCAAGGTGAGAGCAGCTGTTACCTTGGCCGCCTCCATTCTCAATGCGGTCGTTAACGCACCATGAATGGTCATGTAGTCGCCGTACTAATTGCTGTTGTATCTCGACATCACGCACCCCGTCGACAAAGAAGTAGGCAGTTTCCTGGGGCATGTAACTAGGCGGAAGGTTGACCAGAGCTTTGTTGAACAGCTGTTCAATTGTTAGGGCAAACTCCTGAAGTGTTTCCCCTGGCTGTTGCAGCCTTGATTTGGGCAGACTGCAATAAACTGCTGCCAAGCGATGGTTCCTGAACCGATTCTCAAGGGCCTGCCAGATGTCACTGGACGGCGCCGACGTAATTGCATTCAAAATTCTGCCGCCCGCGCCTGAGGCTGGCTATCAGCTGTGCATCGTCCTCCTCTGCTGACCATCAGTTGTGGACGTCGAATTGTCGGCGGAATATTTCGAAGGTCGACGTTCCATCGTATTTGGGTGTTTGATGCATGCAGATGTTGTGTCGCATCCTGGCGTCTTGACCTTCAAACCCTTAAGTCTCACGTCAATCATTCCTTCCAGCATGGCATTCAGTTCCTTGTTACCATGCTAGTCCCTCGTTTCCAAGGTCACGGGTTCAAAACCCAGCGGAAGACGATGGATTTTTTTTTTGGAATTTTTACAAGAACTTGTAAAAATTCTTAACATGGCTTCCTTCAGAAGGGTAGCCAATGGTCCCGTGTCATAGATTTGCGTCACATAAAGGAATCTCAAGCCTGATAAAGAGGCCTTGAGGAACATTACTGGTCTTTCACGCTCAAAACAGAATGGGATGCTAAGGACCACAGCAGTTAAAGAGCGTCCATAAATAAAACTCAATTTAATTTTTACTCCCATTATCTTATTTCCCATCTTCTTCATTCTTCCAGATTCCATTTCTCTTCCATCTTCTCCATTCCGGATTTCAGCTAATAATAATTCTTTAACCATTGCTTCCATCGTGGCGTTCTATTCCATGCCTGACACCACTGTAACAAAGGATGGCTCCAAATTGCTGCCAAATTTTCGTTGTTTGGATGCTCAGCTGTACTCAACTTCTCTGCTGATCTCCAGCTGACTACACGCCACTATCTCTCTAACTCAACAACTTAATGCCAGCAGCCCTCCTTATATAGCCCTGCAACAAAGCTGGAATGTTCCCCATGGGATGGCTTAATCTGGGGAAACTTCTCAAACCTGCTGCCAAGGAAATTTCCAGAAAGGTGGTGAGCGCACATAAAGGGTTTGTTCCTTAGGCCATTTGCTTTAAAGGTGCCGGCCGCATGAGCTAACAATTAGGTAGCCAGGTAAAGGGCCTGGCATGCTCTGGCATATGGCGCGGCCTGCCACCATCTTCGCGTATGTGGTCACACTATATTATTATTTCTTCAGTTCTAACATCTTTGCTAAACCTAAAAGCAAACTACAATGTCTTCATTTGTCTCATCATACTTCATTTCCCAGTGTTTACCCTTTGAGAGGCAGGGGAGTTGTTTAATTTATGAAGTGTAAGGCAAGAAATCTGTTTATCTTATTATCATTTAATCACTTCTAACATCTTTACTAAAACTAAACGCAAACATTGTCATCTTTTTTCTTCATCATACTGTATTTCCATTGTTTATCTTTTCAGAAGAGGACAATTTATTTTTCAATAATTGTAAATTTCTTTGTTTAATTTCTTTCAAACATTTGCAAACACTGGTTGCAAACAAATTAAAGAAATCAACAATTTGTGAATAAACAAAACCTTACAATTGCACTATTATGCAGTTGTACTGTTCTATATATCATAACCAGGGTTAGGATTTTTAGATGTGCACCTTTTTTCTTAGGATAAGTTAAACTTTGCGGAAAGCTATCACAGTATAAAATTTTGTTTCTAGTTGTGAAGAGAGGCATTTTTTCTTGCACCTTTTTCCCTTTTTTGGGACCTTTACCCCTTTTGGCACCATTATCCCATTTTCCCCCAACCATGGACATAATCCCCTTTTCCCCCCCTTTTTTCTTTTAAGTTGCATTCCAATTTATTCTTTAACTTTCAATTAACGTCTCCTCAGCTTGCTGTGTATGTGCAAATAGTAAGCCTACCTCTTTCAGTAAATGCCACGCAGGAATTGAAAGCACATCCGCAACAATGGATAATAATTGTGTTCGACGAAAACTTCTTTCTCTTGCTTTACCGCTAAAAAGTAGCCCACAATAATGCAATTGACAATGAGTGATTCTATCCCACCAAAATCAGTAGCCTGCTGTTTGTGAATGTGAGTTTGTTACTGTGAGAAACGTCATCTGTTTGCATGGAGGCGAAGGCTGGGCACGCAGAGACAGCAGTAACCTCACCCACGCAGTTCCGAGAATTATTAAGACTGGGTCCTGCTCAAAACTACCAGAAATCGCTGAGACTGAAGTTCCAGCATGAATGAGAACATTCTGGTAATTGTCACGGTGTTATAAGAGAATGTGGACAGCGAATGGGCGCAAGAGTGAGTTGTGTGACAGTCGCATTGTGTTAGCAAGTGAACTAGTGTTAGCTCTCCAAACAAGTGTACTAGTACTAGATAAGGTGTCCAGTGCTCGATTTATTGTTCTGGCTGAGGAAATCAAACAAGATTTCATAGACACTGATGGAATTGTTATGCAGTGTACTATTTGTGATTCAGGAATTTTGTTAGATGAAAAACACAGTGAGATCGCATCAAACAACAGATTTCCAGCTCTAAGCATCAAATGAACAAGACTCTTCAAGCAAACAAATCACGGCAACCTCTATTACGAAATGCTTTTCAACAGAATACTTCAAAAGCCAAAATTTGAAGGAATTAAACATTGACTTGAATTAAACTTGAAGCATGTGACATGCTTGGCTCATGCCCTTCACAGGGTTTGTGAATCCATAGGGAACGAATATAACATCGCAAATCAATTCATCTCTGCTGTGAAGAAGATTCTACTGAAAGCTCCTAGCCATGTTGTTTACTACAGGGAAATCACTGGCCTGCCCCTTCCAAATTTCCCAGTCATTACTCACTGGGGATCTTGGATTGAGTGTGCTGCTATTTTGTGTGAGAATTTCGACAAAATTAAAGAGTTTGTGCTTTCTTTGGATCCATCCAACGCAGGTGCAATTTCCAAGGCACAGCAACTTCTGTTAATGGAGAAAATGCATAATTTGCAGACAGAACTATATTGTGTCCATAGTAACAAGTATCTACCTACAGCTATTAAACGATTGGAAGAACAAGGTCTAGAAAAGGAAAAACAATTTTTTACTTCCATGAGGGAGCAGCTAGATGACTTTGCCAAAGACAAACTTGAATCTAGTCTTCAGAAGAATCCAGACATTGAGGAATTTGCCACATCTGTAGAGTTGCCATTCCGAGTGAATACAAGGTTTGCCCCACTGGTTTCTGTGGATGTTGAAAGAAGCTTTAGCATCTACAATGACATTCTGTCTCCAAATAGAAACAGACTTACTTTTAAAAATGTGGAGATGCTTAATGTCTTGAAGTACAACAGCTTCATGTTTTTTCCTTCTTTTGATGAATGATAATTTGATGTAGTTGTTTGTAGTTCAATAAATTAGAATAGAGGAAAGAGAAATCGCTGAATTAGTTAAGGGAATGCACAACTGAAATTAAGCCAAAATCTAAAACAAAAAAACAATGTTTATATTTTTAAAACTTGTTTTTAAGGCGTTTCTTATTTTCAGCATTTCTGCATATTCAAAATGTTCTACATGATGTAGTTTTCATCCATTCATATTGACATTTTTTATACTTATTTCAAAAACCCAAATAAATAACACTGTCATATAATTTTTCTGTGTAATGAATAGTTTTTGCGCTACTAATTTTTGAAGATGATAAATGTATAAAAAAACTAAAAAAATGCAAATACAAAACTTCAAAACTTTTTTTTCTCTTAAACTAAGATTGGTAGAAAAAAAATGTTATGACAGATTTGTAGTTCCTTGACATAGAAGCAACATAAGATTTTTTTTAAAAAAAAATGCATCATGTGTTGCATTTTGCATATACCCATAATTTTATATTTTGAAAGTTAATAACTTGAAAACTAATTAAGATTTTGGATTGAAATTCACAAAACAATTATATTTAAAGAAGACTGACATGTGGTTTAAATTTCAGCCCAATTGAATGGATAGTTTACAAAATAGCAATTTCAATTGTGCATCCCCTTAAATAAACCAGCACCATATTGTCCCTTTTTTCGCCTTATTTGAGCACCTTTTCTCTTCCTGTTTTCATCTGAAATTTGCACCTAAAAATCCTAACTCTGCTCATAACATTACTAACCAGAACCACATTACTGCCTTTTACAATAGAAAAAGAAAAGGAAAAACAACAATGCACTTGTCAAGACCTGAAACCTTGTCCATCTTGTAGTCTAGGCACTGAGCTACATAGCAACAGTGAGCATGTTTTAACTGCTTGCCCACTTTGATCTTGAAACAGAGTGGCTGCCAAATCAGTGATGTGGTACCCTATTTTAGGTTTGACTTCATTGCAGGAAATTTGAACCAGCACACTATAAGTTGCCTATCTCAAAATCATTGTTTATTATCCCTCTGCATCCCTTTAAATTTGTGCAGTAGAATTTGAAACACACTTTAGTAAGCTTTGCTAATTAAGTTAATTGCAATATAAAATACAGCAAAAATTACTTACATAGAATTGTTTGGTTTTGGCATCCAGAAACTTCCATGTTTACATCTATACGAGGGTGGTCTGAAAAGTTTCCGACCTCAACATGAAGATGGCAGCACTCGTAAATAAAAGCTGGTGAATTTCGTTGTTCATCTGTTGACAGTTACTCACCAAAGTTTCAGCCATTTTGGACACTCAGTTGTTATGTAACAGTTGTTTGAGTGAGGTGATGTGTTTTTATGGAAATGGACAAAATCGAGTATAAGCTGTCATTAAATATTTGTTTTTGAAAGGCAATACGCCTATGCAAATCAAAGATGAGTTGGGTTCTTTGTATGGGGACTCTGCACCATCATTTACCACAGTGAAATTTTGGGCAGTTGAATTTAAATGTGGCCATAAGAGCTTGGGAGACGATGAACATTCGGGACGTCCAAAAATTGAAACTACCGACGAAAACATCGCCAAAGTTCACCAAATGGTGCTACACAACCGCCTAATTAAAGTGAGAGAGATAGCAGAGGCTATGAACATGTCAAAAGAACATGTTTGTCACATATTAAATCAACATTTAGACATGAGAAAGCTGTCTGCGCATTGGGTGCCGCATTTGCTCACGTTTGACCAAAAACGTGCTTGAATGAACGTTTTCGACGTTCTGTTGGCACAGTTTAGGCGCAATAAATCCGAGTTTTGGCGCCAATTAATTATTTTAGATGAAACTTGGATACACTTATATGCCCGAAACAAAAATACAGTCCAAACAGTGGACTGCAAAGGGGGAACTGGCTCCAAAAAAAAAACAAAAACTGTTTTTTCAGCTGGGAAGGTGATGGTGACTGTTTTTTGGGATAGTCATGGAGTTATTTTAATCCATTATCTTCAAAAAGGAAAAACCATTACAGGAGCATACTACGCATCATTACTTGACAAGCTGAAGGCCAAACTTGCAGAAAAACGGCCACATTTGCAGAAAAACAAAATCCTGTTTCACCAAGACAATGCACCATCTCGCACCTCAGCGGTTGCAATGGCAAAAATCCACGAATTACGGTTTGAACTGCTTGACCATCCGCCTTACTTACCAGATCTAGCCCCAAGTGACTTCTTTTTGTTCCCTCATCTGAAAATTGCACTCGGAGACAGATTTTCATCAAATGAAGAGGCAATCACCTTCGTGAACAATTATTTTGTAGAGAAAAACGCTGAGTACTATTTGGACGGATTACAGAGATGGGTGCATCGCTGGTAGAAGTGTGTAGAGTTACAAGGAGACTATGTTGAAAAATAAAAAAAAAATTCTGAAAAAATGTCTTGTATGTTTATTAGGTCGGAAACTTTTCAGACCAGCCTCGTAGAATTACAATACAGGTTATTCAGTGGCCTGGCATTGATTCTTTGCAGACAGACACATCTGCAGTACTTGATAACTGGCAACTAATGAAATAAATATAACATAATTATACCATTATATGATTGTTGCTTTTTAAGCTGTATCCTGTCTGATTGTCAAATCTCTGTATATTACTTAGAATAAAATATAACACACATTCTCTGTAGAGTAACTGCAACTCAATGCCTTTTTTAACTACACACATTCTCCATATAGTAACAAATATTTTCTATTCCATTAGAATTTCAAGAAAGGCTTTATAAGTTCTTTTTATCCATTTAGTAATTTATGATTAAAATTAGATGTTTTATAGCCATGTTTGTTAGAAGGAATACAGCTTTTCAATGGTGAAAGAACTATCAAAACTGGTTGAGTGGATTTAAGATATCTCTCTTGCGCGCTCTTGCTCTCTCTCTCCCACACACACACACACACACACACACACACAAAGTTTTTTCTGTTTCTATTATTAGTATAGATAAAGAAGTACCAGTAAAGGAAAATATAACACAAGAACCAGAAGATTTCTTATTGAAACATTAACTAAGAGTCATGTCTTACCTTGGTGGTTTAACCTGAGTGAATTCCCCAAACTGTAACAGAATAATGCAAATGTGCAGTTTCACATAATCATCTATACAAACATCAATTAAATGCCCTGCATCAGATAGTTATCTTTAAAGTACCAGGTGTGGTTTATTTTTAAACTGATATATAATATTAGGAGTTATGCAGAAACAAACATTTGATAATATATCATGTAATCGGGTGAAAGAAAAGTGAGCAATGGAAAAGGTGTTTACAGGTGAATAAACAGTTTGGTTTAAAAAACAGAGAACTGACAAAAGGAATGTTGATAAAATTGTAAATCAGAATCTATGATTCAGTTAGCAAAGCATTTTCCAAAATCTGATATGCTTCACTCACATGACTTTCTTTACCAATGACAAATTCACAGATGCAACATAAATGCAAGACTTTGCATGCACGTTATTTAATGCTAGCATTCACATAGAATCCCATAAGGTGTTGTGTAATGCAAGAGATTGCAAACTGCAAACCTTATTTCTTTCTCCACGCATTCCCAGCTTATGAATAATGCAAGATTTTAAACCATCTACTATACAATCTTACTTATTTTCCATTTTGCCTCACCAGATCTGATCTGCTGATTTCTTCGTACAACACTCTTTATGCCCTATCTATTTATAAAGAATGGATGAATTTCCATATTGGAAATTATTGGTTATCTTATTTAATCTGACATTTGAGGTACACTCACAAGATCTTCACATATAATTTAAGGATCTAGAAACCTCTGCCAATTTTGTATTATGTGTATGGCTGCATTGTGAATGTGGCCTATTCCTTAGATGTTTTTTTTTCCCTAAGAATAATTTCAAATTAAGCAAAAAGCACTTTAGTCACATGGGAAATAGCATTTAAATGTTTATTGATGGTAACAAACTCTTGCAATGTAAACAATAGGAAGGAGAAAAAATATTAATTGAAAATTTCAAGCATGGCCATTAGATGAAATTAGGGAAATCTTAAACATGAAATATTTTGAAAACAAATAAGATTACAAAAATGTTTTGTCAAATTGTATATTTGGATGAATTTGGATTTTTCCTGTAATTCTGTTTTTGTTTTAAGATTTCTTAGATATAACTATACAACATTCAATAAAAAGGGGAGCCTTTATAAGCTATACATAGAAAATCCAAGATATACGTATCATTTGCCATGCAAATATATTAAACATATTAGAGAGGTAGAATCAAACTGAAATATTCAGTACATAGCATCAAATTATTAGAACATTTTTTTAAACAAATAAAAGATAATCAACAATTTTATTGTATAATAGTTTGGGGTGGGAGGATTTGTTTGAAAACCTTCTTTTAGTAACCTATGCATATCTAAAAAACATGCATGCGTACGCTCGCACACACATACAGCATTATTGTTGTTTTTTTCCCCCTCTCTAAAAGTGTTACTTTTGGGTTCATGGAACTCAAAACATTTATTTGTGATGAAATCTCAAAACAGAATTTTTGGGTGAAATACATTACTTCCTAACCGCATGTATGTTACAGAGAAAGTAACAATGCTTAACACGTATAGGAATAACTGGGTTCTACACCAATAACCTGATTGTTGACATGCACTCAGGTTGTATTATACAGATCCCACAGTTATCTTAATATGTAAAAGTCTGTTTCTGTGTTCCTTATAGGCTTCTACACTGCACCAATTTTGACCAAACTTGGCACAGGTAAGCTTTGACACAAGGCAAAAATTACCATCTGGCTCAGATTTTGAAATTCCATCCCATTTCACACAATTATTTTATTTTATGTGATGCCTACAAAAGCTTGCAAATCTATGTATACATTTCTCAACAATAATCATTAAAGGTCCAACATAAAAATAATCACTTGGGCTTTCACAACTCATAAAATAACAAACAAACAGCATGTTCACACATTATTCATTGATCTCCTCTCTAACATTGATCATGAAATAATAAGACAGTCAAGCAAATAATTACAACAGCTATGCCACCTGTGTTTTAAATTGAGTTTTTTATTTATGGACGTTCTTTAACTGCTGTGGTCCTTAGCATCCCATTCTATATTGGGCATGAAAGACCGGTAATTTTGCTCAGAGGCCTCTTTATCAGGCTTGAGGTTCTTTTACATGCCGTAAATCTACAACACGGGACCACCAGCTTTACTTGCCTTCCGAAGGAAGCCATGCTAATGCCACCTGTGGCTATGCTTGCAGAAATGTAAAGACACCACAATCACTTAGTTGAGAAATTGAACAAAATTTCAACTGTATTATATTAGACTATGATAACATCACCAAACCACACTAAGGGTCAAATTCATAGCTGTCACTTATTTCAAGGAAGTCCTTATGCACCAATTTTCAAATCACAGACTTCACTCTTTCAGATGAAAGAGAAAGTAATTGTTCCTATAAGAAAGCTGTGATCTTCGCTTATATGTAATAAGGAAAGCAGATGCCACTTTGCACCAATCACTTACATGGATGTTAACAACAATAATGACTTCATGGAGTATATAGAATTTTATATCAAAATTATACAGTGAAATAATACACGATATTTGTGCAATTTGCAGAATTCTCTGGAAATGTATGGTGATGTTGAATTTAAGAAGTAATATCACTTCACCAAAGCCACTGCCATAAATAATCTAGTGCCTCTGCTAAACATAACCTTAACAAACAAGAGTTTACCTATTTCACCACTCAAGATTCTGATAGCAATGGGCTTCTATGCATCATCATCTTTTTAGGTAAGTGCATCTCACATCAGAGACTTCATAATTCAGTGTATATTTGTGAATTAATGGTGAAGAAGCGTGACTTGTATTTGTGGTTTGCTTCCAAACTGCATGCATATGCATCTTCAATTTTAAAACAGTATATGAGTGAATAACATTTTAAGGTTAGTTCATACATGCACTTGATTTTATTCATGTGAATACATGATAACATCGCAACGTAAAATATAGATGGTTATTATATATGACTGGGCCACATGGAAACCCATAATATACATTCTTTCATGTATATTTCTATATGTAAATGATTATAATAATAAAAGTTTTTGGAAACAAAGGAGGTTTGACCTTAGAAGAGTTGAGCCATAATATTCTCAAAAGAAAAGGAAGAAAATCTGATGTGTTACACTCACATGACTTTCTCTACTCTTGTACAAACTATTTATACAAATGCTTATTCTCCATCTACTTCATGTTAATCGAGATAAACATTTGCAGACTCTATCTTATTGCTAATTTTCTTGTAGATGTAAGGGAAAAATATATTTACAAGGGCAATATAGAAATACAGTAGCCTTTAAGAACATACATATCTCTTAATAGCTGGTTGCTAGGTGCAGCACTATTCCCTTTGCCACAGAGTAATACTCTTTGCATATCCAAGACAAAAAAATGAATAACGAATTCCCATTTGAGAAAATAAGTATTGAAAAATTTAAGGGAATAACAAGTAATATCTCAAAAATGGTTCACTCAACAAAAAAAATGTATATGACATAAATTGTGTATTTTAACGCGATCTACATTTTTTCTGTAGTAAAATTTTATCTATCTCTTATGGTTTACCAGTTATGCAAAAGTCGTTCACAATAAAGAATACTTTTGGAGACATTCCCAGGAAATTCAAGATATACATTTTATTTGTCATAAAAATATCTTAAACATATGGTATTTTAATCAAAATCGTTAGCCATTTTTGAGAAAATTAAAATTTTCGAAAACTCTTCCATGTAAAGGGTATTCTGGGGTAGGGGGATTTTCTTGAAAACCTTCGTGTCGCATCCTTGGAAGATACTGAACCTAAATACCAAGTTTGGTGTTTATTCGACTGTTCGTTTCTGAGTTATGCTGTTCACAGACAGACACACAGACATGTTTCCAAAAATGCTTTTTTTTGGATTCAGGGGATCTCAAAACATGTATTTCCAGTGAAATCTCGGTATCAAATTTTTGGGTGGAATACAATACTTCCCCTACTTACTATACGTAGTAGAGAAAGTAATAAAAATTTGACAAACCTCCCCTAAGTATTTACATTTATTTTATGCTATTGATTACGTTGTATTTAAAAAAACATCGGGTAAGGCAGATAGTAATATTCTAATGTCATTAGCATTGAAGAAAAGTGGTACACATATCATGGCCTAGTTTTCATATATTTACTGCGCAGGGTTTGGTTATTACTAATGATTTTTGTCTTTATGTTATGTCTTGAATCTTTACCACCATGTGCAATTCGTGTAACATAGGCATAAGTATGTCATATACCTGCATTTGTTTGGTCTCTTGATTATGGTGTACACACTTTAATACATGAAACATTAGTTTTTACAGTTGGTGTGTGCAGATCTGTAACACATCAGCCAACTTACGGTATGCAGAATCTTAACGGAAGTTTCAGAAACTCTGTCACATATATTAAAAGATTTGTGCATTCTCCAAGCAGTGAAGAACAGCTCAATAAGTTAAAGGTGGACTTCTACTGAAAAGCTGGTTTCCCAGGTGTGGTGGGTTTCAAGTCCAGGTGGAGCCAACATGGAGGTGCTTAGAAATAGAAAAGTTGTTTCTCCATCAATGTTAGCTGATTTTACAATACTATGAAATTTAAAAATACCTTACTTACTCCTGCTTCTTATGCATATGTTTACTGGATAAACTAGGCAAAGAAGGGGCAGGTTGAGCATTTCCAACTATTTCTTATTTTTCTGAGAATGATTGAAATTGAATGTCGTGTTAATTACGTCTTTAATAATGCTTTCCATGCCATATTTGTATGTAGGTTTGGTAGTTCATAGTCATCCTACATGGTCTATAGGGGTACTATGCTAGCTCTGGTTCCTGAGATTGCAGGTCAAACCCAGTGGAAGGCGATGAGCTTTTTTTGGGCATAAAAATCCTTAGCATAGCTTCCTTTGGAAGGGAAGTAAAGCTGGTGGTGCCTTGTAATAGGTTTCTGGCACATAAAAGAACCTAAGCCTGATAAAGAGGACTCTTAAAAGCAAAGTTTCTGGTCTTCCACGCCCAATATAGAATGGGACGCTAAGGACCATAATAGTTCAAAAAATGTAGATCGCGTTAAAATACACAATTTATGTCGTGTGCATTTTTTTTGTAGAGTGAACCATTTTCTAGATATTGCTTGTTATTCCCTTAAATTTTTCAATACTTATACTTTTTCTGAAATTTGTTATTCATTTTTTTTTATGTCCTGGACATGCAAAGAGATGGAATGCGCCACATAGCAACCAATGCTTAAAAGATTTGACTATCGCTTATAACCTACCATATTCCCCTTGCATCTATAAGAAAATTAGTTTTAAAAATAGTTTGTACAAGAGTAGAGAAAGTCATGTGAGTGTAGCACATCAGATTGTTTTAAATCACTTCCTGCAAAAGTTGGTCCTTAAAGGGTTGGTTCTCTTAACAGGGGTGGTTGTTAAGAGAGTTTTCACTATATTTACATACTCCTATCTAGTTTTTACCCTAGTTTTCTCTGATATTAATATCAATGAATTTTTTTTTTTTTTTTGTCCTTTGCTGCAAATAAGGCTAATCTCATTATTTTTAGGCCTTGCAGTGTTAAAGCTTAAAAGGAGACATTAAACTTTATAATGGAGTTGTCTGTATTGTTCCAATGACTCAATTTCTCTTTGATTTCATTTAGCATTAATTGCATTTTTTTTTTAAGTTGGAGGAAACTGTAGCTGATCATGAGACACTACATCACATAGTGTTTTTACTTTCTCTACCATGTAATAGTAGGTAGATAAGGTATTGCATTCCACTCAAAAATTCAATACCAAGACTTCACTGAAAATACATGTTTTGAAGCCCCTTGAATCACAACAACACATTTTTAGAAAAAGACCCCTCTGTGTGTCTGAACAGCATAACTCAAAAACGGAAAGTCAGATAAGTACCAAATTTGGTATTTAAGTTCAGTATCTTCCAAAAATGCAACATGAAGATTTTCAAGAAAATCATTCACCTCAATGGAACATTTTTCAAAAGTTTTGATCTTCTAAGAAATGGCTGTAACAATTTAGATTAAAATACCATATATTAAAGATATTTATATGTCAAATAAAATATATATCTTGAACCTTCTGGGAATCGCTTCTTAAGTCCTCTTCATTCAGAGGGAATTTTGTATAATCTTGTAAAACTGGTAAAGCTTAACAGATAGATAAAAATGTAGATATCTTTAAAACACACATTTATTTCAAATAAACATCTAAGTGACATAAGCCATTCGAAATATCCATTATTAATGGTTTGAATTGTTAATTTCTTGGTCACTCTTTAAAGTCCTTTTAACATTCAGTTGTTTCTCGCAATTGCATGGAAACAGTATGGAGCTTTATGGCTAGCATATAGCATCCAGCGTTTAAACATTTGACTGTCCCTTTGCATCTATAATGAAATGTTTACACAGATATTTCTGCACAGGTTTATTTGGATTAAAACTTACTAGATATAAAAATAAGCTTCAGTAAGAATAGTTTGTATACTTACTAATAATAAATGCTAGAGGGTAGAGAAAGTTATATGAATGTATCACATCAGAGTTTTTGTATAATTTCAACAAAACTTTCCTCAAGTATCTTATAATTTTCAAGAAGTACACCACTATTACTTTCAACCCTTTAAATATACATCACACAAGCAACATACACATTTACAAATCATCTCTTATCCTTATTAATTTTTCATTACTTAATTCAAATAGTATAAAATCAAGTAATAATAATACAAAAGTTCTACCTGTTATAGATTTCTACAAAACTTACCTTAAGGTCATCACAAACAGATGAATTTTCTGTTTCCAGCCACCAAGGTTCTTTTTTAATTTCTATTTTGTTATCAGTTTCATCATCACTGTTGTATTTCTTAACCTTCATTACAGGAACCTCTGCAAGAAATTCTCTCTCTTTCTGTGAAACACTTTCCATTTTGCTATCTATCTCGCAGTTATTGCTGCATGCAACAGTTTCAGACTTAATCTGCTTTACAAGATGTCTGGTAAAACATTCTCTCTCTTTCTCTGGACAAAAGTCTGGAAAAAGAGTCTCTGATTTAAATTCTGTTTTGATTGCCATGTCACAATCATCATCCAGAAGCACAGCATCACTGTTGATCTTCATCGTAACATTCTTGGTAAAGAATGCTCTATCATTCTGTGAGGCTACATCCTCTAAGGGAGGATCCTCTTCTTGAATTTCTATTTTGGTATCCATTTTACAACTGTTGCTGCATCTGACGGTGCTAAGTCTGTGGAGAAACAAACAATCATGAATAGCACATCAATGGCAAGCAAACTATAAAATAATTGTATGGTCATGAGACAGGATCACATGTATAAAACCAGTATGGTGGTAAATCGGTTATCTCTGTCTCTATCTAATGTACATATGTTGCCTTAACTTTGTCCTTTTCTACTCTCGCACTGTTGCCAAGTTCTTCATAACATATTGTAAATATTCAGTTGTTATAATTTTCAGTTTTGAACACATTCTCCTATGCAGAGTATCTTTCTTTACAAATTTATATCATTTTTAAAGCCTTTTATTGTTTTCCATAGGCCCAAAATTATAAAGAAAAAATTTTAAGTAAAACTCTGATATTTGCTGTTTGTATACTTATCACAGTAACTAATAATCTAAAGAACATAATGCAACATTATTTTTTTCTTAGCTAGAGTAAACATGAGTGCTGATACCTGCCTAGTTTGAATTCTGTCTTCAATAAAATGGGCATTATAATTTTCTTTAAATTAAATACTATCAGAAAATTCTATATATATGGAGTAAAAAGGTGAGTCACCAAGAGACTTTCGTGTTATTGGGTTTACAATAGAGACCAAGCGAAAGGAAATGTTGAGGAGGGTTGTAGACAATTTTTAAAACAAGCCGGAATCCTGTAAATTCCTGCATTCATTGTGTATGACAAACTAAAGTCATTCATCTATTCAACTAACACGAGCAAAGCAGAAGGCAGTGAAGGTTAACATCAGTTGTAAAGAAGGTGTATGTTTATAGCCACCGTGAAGTGTTGACCTTATCTACGTTATGTATTTAACATTTTACATAAATATTTATGGTTACGGAGGGAGAAGCTAGGAGGAGATGAAATGTTGGTAAACTAAGAAGAAAAGCAAATCAATAATGAATGTTTTAGATTCTTTTTCAAGTAAAATGGGTGAAAGTGAAGCAGTAAAAGCAGCAGCTAAGGCTACCAAGTAATCAGAAGCAGCAGTATAGAGGGTAAAAAAGGAATGAATGAAAAGTCCTTCAATGATAGCATTAAAAAAGAAAAACATTTATGTCAAATACATTATTTTTTGTTTTGCGGAATTAACCATTTCTGAGAATATGCCTTGTTAATAGTAAGTCATTAGTTTTCTTCTCTTAGTCATGTGAAGAAAACAGCACTTCAAAGCCATCACATAGCAACCAGCTCTTACTTATTTGATTATCGCTTAAGCTTACTGGATTCCTCTATTGCCATTGTACCTATTACAAAATATGTATAAAACCATTTTTATAAAGTTTTTCTCGATTAAGATGGAGTAGACAAGAATAAAATTTTGTAAGAATAGTTTGCTGAAGAACGGTTAGAGAAAGTAATGTGAATTTAACACATATGTTTACAAAAAGGTGCATGTGTGAATCTGTGAACAGGATCATCATAATCAAAAAGCCAGTTAAATAAACTTGGCATTTAAGTTTCAACGTCCTCCAAGGATGTGAAACAATTTTCAAGAAAATCCCCCTCTGCAAACCGCCAGACTGTTATTTTTTTTTATTTCTCAAAAAATGGCCCTTAACAATGTTTATTATAAGATATGTTTGACAAAGAGATAGTGCACAAAAAGTATGCAACTCTATAAAACACACAATTTATTTCAAATAATTTTTTGTGGTATGAGCCATTTTCAAAATATCCCATTATTTTGGTTTCAATTTACAATACTTCATCAGTTTTATAGTTCTGTAGCTTTTCAGTTGTTTTTCACAATACCACAGAAAGAGTACGGAATTTCTAGGTTAGCATAAAATGCCCAGTTTTTAAACATCTGACAATCAATAGGGTTTCCTCTATCCCCTTGTACCAAAACAAAATGTACAATGAATCTAGTTCTGCTAAGGTTTTTCTCAATTAACCTTTTAGAACAATAAAATATTAAAATCTTCCGGGCTGGAAGGCCATGGTCTAAGGGTAAAATTATTTGTACCCGACATTTTGGTCAGCTCTTTAGTTGCCATCTTCAAGAGGGTAACACCCTGAACAGCTCAACGACTGCCAGCCCAGAGGATTTTAATATTTTATCAATTAACTCTGGCCATGAATGCCTTCACACTTATTTCATAACAATAGTTTACAGAGCTAAATAAAAATAACTGATAATGGATAGAGAAAATCATGTGAATGTAGAACATCAGATTTGTTTCTTCTACCTATTTCACGTTGATGCAGAAATATTTATTACAGATCTCGTTGTGGGTACAAGGGGGGTAAAGGAAAACAAATTTATAGTCACAAATTTGAAAGCATGCTACTATATGCTGACTGTGAAATTGCATACTCTTTCCACTGTCGTGAAATATAATTGAATAGCAACAACAGTTTAAAAAACTGACAAAGTATTGAAAACTTCAAATCAATAATAACAGTTATCTCATAAATGCTTTATGCCACAAGAAAACTTATTTGAAATTAACTGAGTGTTTAAAAGAGCTACACTTTTTCTGTAGTAAGTTTTTTATCTAGCTCTTAACATTTACCAGTTATACAAAATTATACATATTTCCTCCCAAATGAAGAGGACTTCAGAGACTATTCTAGAAATTTCAAGATTTGTTATTAGATTACAATTTTATTTGTAATTTAGATATACATTAGATATATGCTATTTTAATTAAAATCATTAGCACTATTTCAAAAAATTTTCCATGTAAAGGGTAGTTTTGGGGTAGGAGGGATTTTCTTGAAAATTTGTGTGTTGACCTCCTTTGTATGAAATCTTTGATGTATACTTTCTCAAACAACATCTCATCATTAATGAATTATAGTTAACAGTTAAAATTGTTAAGTCAACAGCAGGTCTTGTATGAGCAATTCTTGCTGAAAAAGGAGGATAAACAGCTCATCCTGGAGCAGTTCCTCCTTAAGAGAAGAATCAGGCTATGGTAAAGATTTAGATTGCGTTGATCATGCACATTTATTAACTAAATTAAATTACTATGGCATACAAGGTACAGCCCTGAAACTGCTTTAATCATATCTTGAGAATCGAATGCAAATTGTTTATGTTGGAAGTGTAAGAAAAGGGGAATAAAGTAGCCTGCCTCCTCGTGGTGTCCCCTGGGAAATGCTAAATAGGCCACAACACCGTGCAGAAGTCAGCCAATATAATGCACAAATATTGGAAGAGGGAACAGAAAACAGCACTTTTTAGTAATTTAACCTGGAATGCCAGTGGATTTACCAAAAATGTAGCAAAATGGTAGTATGTGGATGAAATGATCAGAAAATATGAAAATTATTATCTTTATCATATGAATAAACGGAGAAAAGTGCGCTAGTGGCATAATTGTTGGAGTCAAATCAGAATTAAGTTGTAAATTTAATATAATTAAGGAAATGAATGAGCAAGACAAATCAGAAATTACACAAACAACTGTATATAAAAATAATATAAAATACACTGTTTATTCAGTTTACAGCCCACCTGGTAATCAAATTTAAATATGGATATAATATAACCACAGAAGAAAACTCTCTCTCTCTCTCTCTTACGAGATTTTAATGCACACTCAAGACAATGGGGATATAAAGATGTAGATTCAGCAGGGAAGATACTACAAGATTTTATAAATACTAAACAGGTACAGTTGATATATTAAGATGCAGACCCTAACACATACATACACTATACAGGAAACTCTAATAACCCAGATCTTACAATAGTGTCAGATGACCAAATTAACAATACAAGAACATTAGTTTCTGAAGATGGAGGAAGTGGACATAGAGCCATAATTACAATTGTTGACACTAAGAAACAATGCCCAATACTGAAAAACGATATATTTGGAATTTTAAAAAAGCTAATTGGCCTAAATATAAAAAAGTATAGAAAATGAAGTACAAGGCTTAGACTCATCAAAGAATGCTAGTCAAATGGTTAAGGAATTTAACGATATAACATTAAAATCAGCAAAGAAAAATATCCAAGGCAAACCTAAAAAATATAAACCCTTTTGGAACAAGAAATTGGAAACACTAAAAGTTGAAAGAAATAGTGCTAGAGATTTAGCACAAAACACTAAAAATAAGGAAGATGCAATAGAATGGAGAAAAAAACACTACTTATAGAAGAGAATTGGTAGTATTCAAACGTCAATGTTATGATAAATTCTTATCTGGGCTGAATTACAGAACTAATAGCACCAAAGTATATAAGCATCTTAACAATATAAATGGAAAGTATGCCAATAGTAACAAAAGTACATATATTAAAAAAGGTAACAAAAATATATACAACAATAAAGATATAGCCAATGAATTTAATCAACATTATAACAGTTAATATACTAAAAAAACATTTGGTAAAAGATAACAATATTTAAAAAAAAAATCCAATATGATAGAAATAAAAAAATACAAACAGTACCTCGTGATTCAAAGTTTCAATTGGAAGAATTAAACAAGCAATTAAGACATTAAAAAACAAAATACAACCAGGACCAGATCTTATACATCCAGAGTATATTAAAAATCTTGGAATAAGAGCTAAAAAGATATTAGAAATTATTAATAAAATATGGTATGAACAAGAGAATATGCCATCAAACTGGTGCAAAGCCCTAGTAATCCCAATTTTGAAACCAGGAAAGCTCACAAATGAAACACAAAGTTATACACCCACATCACTGACCTCAATCCCGGCAAAATAGCTGATAAAATGGTTACCAATAGATTAATGTACTATCTAGAAACAAATAACCTATTAGCAGATGAACAAGTTGGATTTAGAAGACAATACTCAACCATTCACCAAGCATCTAATTAATAGAAGACATGAAAAGTAAACTAGCCAACAATGTGTCAGTAGCACCAGTATTTATAGATTTTCAAACAGCTTTTGATCTTGTATGGAAAGAGATGCTAATTAGAAAAATAATACAAATGAACTGCCCAAAAAATATAATTAGATGGTATAAAAAATTTTTACAACAAAGATGAATTGCAGTCAAATGGAAGAACACATTATCCAAATACACCCAACTTAAAACTGGAGTAGCACAGGGTGCAGTATCCAGTCCTATATTATTTAATATATATTAATTATATACTAAAGTTTATAAAACAAAACGGAATAAACATTGCAATGTATGCAGATGATGTGGTTCTATGGATGGCTGAAAAAAATGACAACAATGTATATAACAGATTAGAAGAAAAAATAAAAAAATGTGTTAGTCAAATTAACTAATTGGGCAAAACTAAATAAGATGTCCATTAATGTAGCAAAAACCAAATATCAAGTTTACACCATGAAACATTTTGATGACAGGGAAAAAAACTTAAAACTTGAAATCAATGGAATATGCTGAAGAAATTAAATATCTAGTAATTGCACTAGATAGAAAATTAAAAATAAAAGACCATGTACAAAATGTCATGCAAAAGGCTACTAAAAGAAGTAACACATTGAAGAGATTAGCTGGATATAAATAGGGCAGTTCAATAACAGTTAATAAAACATACAACAGCTACATAAAACCAGTATTAAAACATGGATGTGAATTACTATTAACTGCAACTGACAATAAAATTAATATGATTGAGAAATGTCAAAATCAGCGTTTAAGATTGATAACAGTAGCAGTGAAAACACGCACTTCTTGCTGGAACAAATAATAACCCAATGAAAGCCAACATTGAAACACAAGCTGCACAATTATATGTAAAATTAAAAACACACCCAAGCAAACATCAATGGTTTCAACAACTACCTAGAGAATACAAGCTAAAAACACAGATTACAAACAAATCCTTTTTAGAAAAGAATTATAATTGCCTAAATTTATTAGAAAAATGCACTCCTCTTCCTCCTAGAACTAATCCATTGGATTTTATCAAGATAGCAACAAATAAAGAGCTGATAGAACAACTAAAAAGAGGACTCACCTCAAGTATGCAGAATTGCTACACTTGAATATCTACATAATCAATTCCCAGAAACAGAGTGGCTTAGAATTTATACAGATGGTTCTGCAGAGAAATAATGTGGGAGGTGGTATATACTGTAAATACTTTTCACATTATTTTACATTGCCTAGACAATCCACAAATTTTGATGGTGAAGTTGTTGCAATACAACGAGCATTCGAACAAATATGCTACAGGACTGATATAAAAGAAAATAAAGTAGTTGTTCTCACAGACTCAGTTTCTGCCATTCAAGCCATAAAATGATGTGACTGTCCAGAAGAATCTTATAATATTTAGGATGTAAGATCTCATTATAGATTACCCCAAACAAAATTTCAACACTGTGGATACCAGCACATGTGGGAGTGAATGGTAATGAGACAGCAGACTTTCTGGCCAAAAAGATTGCAGTGTTATATTCAAAATCTATAAAGTCTTGTGGAATAGATATGAAACTAAAAAGTGTCAAAATTAATATAGAATAAAATACCAATATAATATTCAAAAGGAAATTACAAACAAAAATTACTCCAACATAAAAGAAATAGTACAAAAATTAAAAAATGTCCCAAGAAAAGAAGCTGTTGCTCATTTCAGATTAGCCACTAGCCATGACTGTCTGGTGGAACATCTACATAGCTTTGGTTTTATGAATGACAAAGCATGTAAGATTTGCAATACCTACAAGATTTTAAATGGAGAACACCTACTAGAATGCCCAGAATTCAGATGGGAATATACACAATTTATATTGGCTAGCAAGGGAAAAATTGATGGATCAAAATCCTGCACATTAGATCAACAACAACAGGGTAAGAAAACTGAAAAAATGGAATTTAAATGTGCAGTTCCACAGTTCTTGGTCCTCTATTATTTTCATTAATGATTAATACTCTGCCATCTTTTATTATCATTCATAACTTATGAGGCATGTTCAAAAATTATGGAACCTCATTTTTTTCCTGTGTAAACCCATGAAGCGCAGTAGACTTCCTTTGATGGAGATGTGGAGGGGACATTCATGCACAGTCGTGAAATTTTTTCCACCTGCAGAAAGATTCAGTCACTGGCAGTTGGTCTACGAGTGAAGATTTGTAGTGAGCTGTCCTCGGATTTCAGTTTTTTGTAAAAGGAGAGAACTCAAGGAGCAATATTACAACAAATCTTGCCAAAAGCTTAACGATACCCAAGTGGAAACTATTTGCAAGATTTGACAAGATTTCGGAGATAAATGAGTGGTACATCAGTGGACAGTGAGCCAAGTTCAGAAGTGCCCTTAACAAGCTGAAATGACAATGTCATTAAGTAAGCGTGGACTCTGCCTTGCAGGACCATCGTATCACAATCTGAGAACTTGCAAACAAGATAGGGTTAAATATTGGATCGATAAATTCAATTTTGACCACGGATATGGCATGAGAAGAGTGTCCGTGATATTCTTACCACAGCTCCTAATAATATAGCAGAAGCAACGGTGTCTGGACATGCTGGCCAATGGAAACAGTGATCCTGCCTTTCTGAACATCATGATCACAGACATGGCCTCATGTGACTTTTGGTTATTTCCCAAGTTGAAAATACCACTGAAAGGGATCCGATGGCCCGGCTGCTTACCATTCCAGAAGTGTTTCCAACAATGGCACGAGTGTTGGGAGGAATGTGTGCATCACCAAGCAAACTACTTTAAGGGGATTAGTGCTTCGGACCTTCAAATCAATAAATCTATTTTTGCGTACCAAAAGTTCGATACGTTTTGAACATACCTCGTATATGCTCATGACATTGCATTTCTTAATATCAGTTCAGATTATTATAATAGAAAACACCTTAGCTTAAGCAGATATATTGTTCAGGTCCAATGGTTTCTTGCTTAATAATATTAAAACTCAGCAACTTATAACTTAATGGATGTTCCATTTGATACCTGTGCAGAAAATGTAAAATTTTTGGAGTTGTTAGTAGATAAATCTTGGGCACCTCACACCACCTATATCACAGCAAAACTGTCCAGTCATTTATTTAATAAAAAATCATGTACGTGACATTTATGTAAGGTCTGCATATTTTGCTTTCTTTCGTACCATAATTAATATCTTATGGCATTTTATTATGGGGAAACAGTAGCCATGTACTTATGCTGCAGAAAAAGATAATCCACATAATTTCTCATTCTCACAAACTTGAACACTACAACCACTGTTTATAAAATTAAAAATTATGACTGCAGTAAATCTATTTATATTCACTGTAATTCAATCATATAAAAACATACTTATCTGACTTGGAACTCAGTCAAGACATACATAGTGATAACACAAGAAGTAATAACCAAATTAACTCACCATACCATACTCACTAAAACAGAAACAGCTTTGAAGCATTAGGTCTAAAATTGTGTAAGTTTACCACAGGAATTGGTATAATTACCTGTGACAAAATTCAAACAAACGATACATAGCTGTTTAATTGGCACACTATATTACTCAATTCAAAAATGTTCTTATGCCAATAACAATAAATTTGTAACTTTATAAAGGCTTATTGTGTACTGTCTGTAGGGCCGGTTTCACCAACCGATGTTAACAAGATGTTCAAATTTAATTCACAATAAAATTGCTTTGGTGGACTTTGTGTCAGTGATGTGTCTATAATTAGTAATTATTGAGTCGATTGTAATACTACATCACTTACCTGTTTTTATAACGAAGTCAACAGGGAACTGAGGATGGGAGCAATTAGCTCCTGAAACATGTATTCCTTATAAAAACAAGTAAGTGATGTAGTGTTACATTCGACTCCATAATTACTAAGGTGTTCAAAGTTTAACATAAGGTTGAAGCTTTTGCGTTTCATCAAGCTTTTACAGCAAATTGTTAGCTAACATTTTATTAATGTCAAAGACAACTGCAAACGCTAGCTTTCGAGAAGGCAGTGACCAAACTACACTGCTTCTGAACGTACTCCAATACACTTTTGTCTACGTATCGCCATGCTCTCTGTGTCAGTAGCTGACAACTATTTACATTCATGGCAATGGCCATGTAATGTTCCCGGTTGTTTGAGTTTAGAATCACGGTGTCAACTGAAATAAATGTTTCACCGCTTGAAACACGTTAATAACATCTGGTTAATAAGTATAGACGTATTGTCAAGTGCGAAAAAGCTAAGGTTCTTACATTAAAGGATATGTTTGCAGCCTGGAACAAAATCCAGAGTAATTTAATTGGAACAAACGCATTTCTCTTAAGTTCAGTAAGCAACTACGGCAATGCTATGCTAACATAAAGTGCAGCACCAGAAACGTCAGGTGCAAAGAGTGTTTAAGACAATTTAAAACTGGTGGTGGCCACTGCATTGAAACTAAAGTGGACGAAAAGGTGTTAATCAAGCAGTTTGTTTCTTGAAGCAATTGCTTTGAAAACCTTCCAGATAAACACACAAACGGCAGCTTTGAAAATTCGAACATTATCACAAGTAAATTAAAAATGTTAGTAGCATAAAATCAAAGTACCTAATTAACACTTAGCATAGAAGAAAGAGGCATGCTTCTGTTGGTAGAATTGTAACCTTTCATATTTCCCATAAAACCATGCTTGTGACCCCTTGGACAGTCTATATTGCTTTAAAAATTCCTCTTTTTGCAGGGTTTCAGATTTATTATGATGTACGACTACTCTTCTATTAGGAATGACATTCAAAGATATCAATGTAGCAATTCGCATCAACAGCTTGGTTTGCGGCATCCATATCCAATTTCTTACATTTGTTTTTTAATTTATGGACGCTCTTTAATTGCTGTGGTCCTTAGCATCCCATTCTATATTGGGCGAGAAAGACCAGTAATTTTGCTCAGAGGCCTCTTTATCAGGTTTGACGTTCTTTTACGTGCTGTAAATTTATGACACGGAACCAACGGTTTTAATTCCCTTCCAAAGGAAGCCATGCTAAGGATTTTTACGCCCGAAAAAAATCCATTACCCTCTGCCAGATTTGAACCCGTGACGTCAGGAAGTAGAGGCTAGCATGGTAACCACTACACCATAGAGGATGACTAAAAACATTTGTTAAACGCCTTAACACAGGAGTATGGGGATGTTAACTTAACACAGACTTTAACACATTGTTAAAGTTAACATTGTATGATGAAGCAGAATTTGTGTTAAACCAGTTTAACATTGTGTTAAAATTTAACATCTGCTGGTGAAACCAGTCGGTAGTGTTGCAAAATATTTAATATATTATTAATTGATGATAATTAATTACATATCGACGTATTTGTATGAAACATATATATATTATCTGTATTATAAATTTCACATTGCACATAGTTATCTTGATGTCTACTGTGTAAAGTTTAATAAAATTATTATTATTATTATTATTATTATTATTATTATTATTATTATTATTATTATTATTATTATTATTATTATTATTATTATTATTATTATTATTAGGCAACTTTGGTATTTATCAAACATTTTGTTTTTGAATTATGCTGTTCACAGACACATATAGGCATGGACCTTTTTGTAAACATTCTTTTCTTTACATTGCAGGGTCCTCAAAACATGTATTTGTAGTGAAATCTCAACACAATTTTAAGGTGGAATGCAATTCTTCCTGTATCTATTAAGTATGAGCAGAGAAAGTAAAAAATGGGTTGCTGTTTGGCGACTTCTGAAATGCCATACTCTTTCAACTATATCACAAGAAACAAAATGGTGACTTGACAAGTACTTAAAACAAGTAGAAATATTGGAAAATTCAAATATAAATAAATATTCTCAAAATTGTTAATGCCACTAAAAAATTTGACAATTGTGTATTACAAGATCTACATTTTTTGTCTCACAGGTTTCTGCCTGTCCTACAGTTGACCAGATATAGAGAACTACACAAAATTTAGTCACACAAAGAGGAATTCACAGTCACTCCCAGAAAATTCATAACATCTATTTCATTAGCCATCAAAATTTCTTAAGCATACAGAATTTAATCAAAGTCATTACTGCCATTTTTGAGTTAATCAAAAATAACATTAAATTTTCTGAATAAAGGGTACTTAGAGGTGGGAATTTTCTTGAAAATCTTCATGTTGCATTCTTGAATCAAAATGTACTTAATATACTTAACCATTTTGTGTCCACCGCAGCTAATTTAAAAATAACATACCTACAGCAGTGTAGGACTATCAGACAAATTGAAATCCACTTCTAGTATGTACCTCTATCCTACAGATAGTACAGAAGTATCAAATATAATGAAATCTTTGAAAACCCATAACAGTATTGGAAATAATAATATTCCTATGTCCCTCTTAAAAGCATGTAGAACAAAAATTGCAGATCCCCTTGCAGAAATTATAAACTCATGTTTGGAAAATGGTGTCTTCCTTGATACTTGGAAAATTGCTAAAATTATGCCTGTTTTCAAAAAGTAAACAAGCAGGACATAAATAATTACCGGCCTATATCTATCTTAACTGCCTTCTCTAAAATATTTGAACACATTCTCTACAAAAGAATTATGAATTATCTAGGAAAGTACAATTTATTGCCCAAACATCAATATGGATTTGTGAAATATAGTTCTACCATAAAATGTATATGGATTGCACTGAAGAGATAATAGCCAACATTGATTCAGGTAATTACACAGTTGGTGTCCTGTTAGGCCTATTAAAAGCCTTTGACTGCGTAGATAAGGCTATATTGATGGACAAAATCTATGATCTGGGCATTACAGCCATGCACAAAAAATCCTAGTCATATATGACTCACCAAAAGCAATCGCTAATATTAAAAATGGAACATGGTGAATTTATATCAAATAAGCAAATACTAACCCATGGCGTATCACAAGGATCCATTTTAAGACCTATGTTATTTATTCTTTACATGCATAAATTAGTAACCTCATACCTGCAAATGTCAAATTATTTCAATATGCAGATGATTCCACAATCACTGTACGTCATAAAGATGTTGCTGTACTGGATACCACTTTAAATGACACTAAAAATAAATTACAGCAATATTTTAGAGATTTGAGTATGTTTGTGAACTCCAGCAAAAGTGAACTAATGTTATTTGGAACCAAAAACACTAATTTTCAAATAAACTTAAACAGTGGCAAAAACCCAGTTAAAATAGCAAATGAAGTAAAACTATTAGGAGTCACACTAGATAAAACATTCATTCACAAACCACATCTATAATTTAGGAAATAGCATCAGTAAAAACCTATTTGCTCTAAAATACTTGGTGAAATAAATACCCAAAGATACTACCAAAATGATTTGTTCTTTAATCCATTCACATCTTTTATATGGAATTGGACTATGGGGAAGCACAACAGTAGCCAACTTTAATAAAACCTTTGTGTTACAGAAGAAAGCAGTCAGATACCTCAGTAACCTTAAATACAATAAGTCTTGGTGCAAAACTTTCTCATAGTTAAAAATCGTAACTCTCCCTAGCCTATATATCTATCAAACTATCCTGCATTTAAAAACTTCAACTTCCTCCTAGAAATCAATTATGATAGTCACAACCACAATACTAGACATAAAGATGACCTAACAACCCCCCAGTCATAGACTACAGTTCTTTGAAAACATGCCTAGTTTCATGGGAATAAAGCTTTACGATATCCTCCCAAATGACATCAAATTGTGCAACAAAAATAAATTTAAAACAATACCAAAAAGGTCTGTAATAGAGAAAGCACATTATAATATTGACGAATTTGTAAATAACTAGTAGTTAGGATTCCTCTGGATATGCGTGCACATTTGTGCATGTGGGTGAGTTGAGTGACATGTATAAACATATTATTGTATTATTTTGTATGATCTTGACATTGTTGTTTTGTGTTCTGACACTGTACTGAACAGCAAATTAAATAAATAATAAAAGGGCATCTATGCCCTGAGAGTTTAAAATTCCAATATAAGTTTTGACAAAATTCCAGTAATACATAATCATATTGTAGTAAAAATGCAGCAGTATTCAAATGCGTGTTATGGCTAGTTTAACATCTTTGCTGATTTTATTTGTTTTCACAGCCATAATATGAAGCTGTGTTTATTAATAGCTGTCATACCTGATGTTGAACATGTGGCTTTTTAAATCCCAAATGACGATTTAATTGAATTTACTCTCTACACTCTTTATGAAATTAATGGATCTAGAAGATTTTTATACTGCATTCTCCCCTTTACCCCTTAGAACTGCAATTTCATAAAAATTCCTTGCTTTTTATAATAATGGACCAAAAATTCACTGATACTCAAAAAATGGAAATAAAATAGCAGATTTTTGCATTTCTAACCTTAGCCTCCCCAACTATTCTCTTGCAACAATCTTAAAAAGTTTGGAAATTTTGTATAACCTGTAAAAAATGTTAGAGGCGAAAGATTATCCAAATATTTGAGTCATTATTACATAAAATAAACAATTATGGAAAAACAGATATCATGCAAAAATATAACAACAAAAAATTTATTTAAGATCTTCCATGAACCAATCATCTGAAAATAAGGCACTCTGAAATAAAGCAATGTAATATGAATATTTCCCCCAATTTTTCGAGTATGTAATCACTAATTCCAGTATTTCCAGTATCCATAGACACTAAAGATTAAAAACAGAAGCACTATTAACAGTGAAATTTCTTCATGTTGATAGTTTTGTGAGTTACACTTATTTACACTCACCTTCACTTTTAAAAGCAGTAAACCATTGAAACATTTTCAAGAACATTTGTACTCATCATCAGCTGTTAGGTGACTGAAGCTCTCTTTTTCTAGTCTCCTCTTCCTCCTACCACACCAATAGAATTGAATATCTGGGAAAAGCTACATATCATTAAAAACTGCAACATCATTAATTTCTAAATCCGGCCTTTAAACAAAGAATTAAAACTTTGTGCTCCTGACATCAGATTGCAAAAGGATCAGTCACAGGAGGAGGAAGAGGAGACAAGAAAAAGAGAGCTTCAGTCACCCAACAACTGATGATGAAGACTGATGTCCTCAAAAACGTTTCAATATTTCACAACTTTTAAACGAGAAGGGGAGTGTAAATAAGTGTGACTCAACAAAACTATCAACATTAGTAGACACCCTGAGAATGCTAAACCTAAATGTATGGTTTGCTATTCATCTGATATTTTGTTTCTGATATATTCTGTTGTCTTTCTCACAGACTCCCAATATCATTCTTTTATAATTTTTTTTTTTGGGGGACCTCACAACATATATTTCTGGTGAAATTTCAACCTCATATTTTTCAGTGGAAAAAAAATAGCTCCTCTACTTACTACAGTTAAGTGGTAGAGAAAGTAAAAATGAATCAAATATAAACTGGTGGACCTCAGCCAAGAAAAGGAGGAAGAAGAATAGGATGTTCAAGAAACAAAAAAGTTAAAAATATTCGCTACACTACAAAGTAAAAAATAAACATCCATCTACAAAAAAACTCCTGCATCATCCACGCAGAAATTCCAGAAATATTCAAGACTACAACTTAAAATTGATACCAAAACTTAATTTAAATATTTGATGAAAGTAAATCCTAAAGCCAGAACCTCCCAACAAAAATTCTGGTTTCTACAAAATTCTCTACATGGATTTGAAAAATACTACTGGATTGACAAACATGAGATTGAAGGTGAGTTTCAGAAATATAAAATTAAGAAAGGTACACACTGAGTGATCCTAGTAAAAATGCGCCATGATTTAAACAGAACAACTCCTGAGCAGCGTTTGATTTAGTATTAACAAAACCTCCTGTCAAGTTTTGCTCAACATCTCTCCTTTCAGCAAATCTACCTCTCCTGTTGGCAAGAGCTGGCTACGTTAGTAGCATTAATAAAACCTGTAAGACAATTCAAGTAAAAGGATGTGGCTTGTCAGTCCATGTATTCTCAAAAGACAATGAACTAAAAAAGAAATTATGCATAGTAATTTCTTGCCAAGGAGACATGCTGGGCTCTCTTTAAACATCAGGACCAAAGTCTGTGGTTTATAATAGACATTTCAAATAAACTGATTACAGCATTAGCACATCTAGAGAGTACCTACTTTCTAAAGTTCTGCCATTAATATTTTAAGGTTTCAACGTGTTCAGCCTTTAAGATGTGGAAACAAAACACTGAAATAGAAATTGAAAACCTCTCCCATAAAGCAAGTGAAATATTCTGTACTAAGTACATGTAATGTGACATTCGATGACACTTTAATGGCGAACCATGCAGAAAACTACAGGTACACAATGCTCTACTCAAAAATAAAATGTAGTTCCCCAATTCTCTAAGATACTGCACAAAAAGCTAGGTAGAAACTCTGAAAAACAAAAGCAGGTCACCTCAAGACTTAAAACACAATACAAGATTTAAAGCGGAAGCTTTGCAATGCTGAAAAGCAAAAACCAACCAGTTTAGCAAAATAAAAACACAGCTGAAGAGAGTTTAAAAACAGCACTCTTGATTGAACAAAAAGAAGCTTTCAGCAAACAAAAGTGCAAATTTCAGGAAAACATAAAAGATTTGCATATTATTATCCAACAGTTCCTCTGCTGGGTACAGAATGTTAAGGAACTTTGGTATTTTATATCTACCTCTTCTCCAGCATGTCAGAGCCCTGAAATGAACTTAACTCATTTCCAGACAGATGAGGACTGCAATACCCAAATGAAGCTTTCTGCAACTTGGTGCTAATAATATAAGAATTTATTGTTGAGGTTGTAAAGTACCTTGCAGGAAAATACTTTTTAAAAAGTTTAACGAGAGCTGTAAAAGCAATATTTCTTGAAGAACTAAAGCCTCATATTTGCAGTGATCACAAAACGGCCAGTATGCTTCTAGAAAAGCTTTTAAGACCTCTGCTTGTTAACATTGCAAAAGATGTGTCATATCAAAGTGAAACAGTGAAAAACTTAACCAAAAGTCACTAAACAAAACAGTGCTAAGTTGAATTACACTAAACTATGCAGTGAAAAGCAAAAGATACTTAAATTAACCATTATACTCTGCAGTTTGACTTAACAATATTTCAAATTAACAGCAGAAAATTTTAATTTTTCTTCAAATTAGGGACAGGGTATGTTGCTGCAGAGGTCGACGTGTCATGTGGATGGTGTTAATGTGCAAAGTCAGGTATGAACTGTAAAGCAGATGCTGTGGCTGCATGAAACACGAAAACATTTGGAGTTGCAAAATGTTATACACTGCGGTAAAACAAAATCGCAAAATAGTCGTGTAATAAAACTAAATCATTACTGCAAAGTAGTGAGCAACTGTAATACAACTAATTACCTACTGTGAAGTAGTAAACAAATGTAATAGTGAAATAACTGTTTCGGGTATCTGCTTCATCATGTAGCCAACGTTTTGACCTCTTGTTGAGGTAATCCTCAGGTCTGCACTGCAACACATGCTGTGGGTTGTCGCCCTTATATCCCAAAAGGACCTGGAATTTAACACTACCTATTCGCTCACATAAAGTCACCAATCATGGGTACAAGTTCTTCCTTGCTACATGATTGGCCAAAGGTTTGTGGCGCATAATGCGTTTTTCCACAGGTCCGTGCCAGGGAGTGAGTGAGTCCGCCAGCCGGCCGTGTCCCGCTCCACTGATGATTGGTTCATTTGATTGGCCAATGAGAATGACAAAGCCTTGTGTTGCTTTGCCGGTTGCCCACTATGCCACTTTGTTTAGTCTCTGGATAAAACATTTTTCTTATTTTTGGCAAAATTATATCATAAGTTGTTGATCTGTATACAACACACAGCATATGTTGCAGTGCAGCCCGGAGGACGACCTAAAAAAGAAGTCAAAACATTGGCTATTTAAGACAGTTAACACGACACGGCAGATTCCAGAAACCAGTTCAATCAAATTATTTAGTTGTAAATAATTACCCATTACAAAGTAGTGAACCAATGCAATAAAACTAAATAATTACCCACTACAAAGTAGTGAACCAATGCCATAAAACTAAATAATTACCCACTACAAAGTAGTGAACCAATGCAATAAAACTAAATAATTACCCACTACAAAGTAGTGAACCAATGTTATAAAACTAAATAATTACCCACTACAAAGTAGTGAACCAATGCAATAAAACTAAATAATTACCCGCTACAAAGTAGTGAACCAATGAATACAACTAAATAATTACCCCACTACAAAGTAGTGAACCAATGCAATAAAACTAAATAATTACCCACTACAAAGTAGTGAACCAATGCAATAAAACTAAATAATTACCCACTACAAAGTAGTGAACCAATGCTATAAAACTAAATAATTACCCACTACAAAGTAGTGAACCAATGAAATACAACTAAATAATTACCCACTACAAAGTAGTGAACCAATGCAATAAAACTAAATAATTACCCACTACAAAGTAGTGAACCAATGTTATAAAACTAAATAATTACCCACTACAAAGTAGTGAACCAATGCAATAAAACTAAATAATTACCCGCTACAAAGTAGTGAACCAATGAATACAACTAAATAATTACCCCACTACAAAGTAGTGAACCAATGCAATAAAACTAAATAATTACCCACTACAAAGTAGTGAACCAATGCAATAAAACTAAATAATTACCCACTACAAAGTAGTGAACCAATGCTATAAAACTAAATAATTACCCACTACAAAGTAGTGAACCAATGAAATACAACTAAATAATTACCCACTACAAAGTAGTGAACCAATGAAATACAACTAAATAATTACCCCACTACAAAGTAGTGAACCAATGCAATAAAACTAAATAATTACCCACTACAAAGTAGTGAACCAATGCAATAAAACTAAATAATTACCCACTACAAAGTAGTGAACCAATGCTATAAAAGTAAATAATTACCCACTACAAAGTAGTGAACCAATGAAACACAACTAAATAATTACCCACTACAAAGTAGTGAACCAATGCAATAAAACTAAATAATTACCCACTACAAAGTAGTGAACCAATGCAATAAAACTAAATAATTACCCACTACAAAGTAGTGAACCAATGCTATAAAACTAAATTTCCCACTACAAAGTAGTGAACCAATGCCATAAAACTAAATAATTACCCACTACAAAGTAGTGAACCAATGTTATAAAACTAAATAATTAACCACTACAAAGTAGTGAACCAATGAAATACAACTAAATAATTACCCACTACAAAGTAGTGAACCAATGTTATAAAACTAAATAATTACCCACTACAGAAGTAGTAAACCGATGAAATACAACTAAATAATTACCCCACTACAAAGTAGTTAACCAATGCAATAAAACTAAATAATTACCCACTACAAAGTAGTGAACCAATGCAATAAAACTAAATAATTACCCACTACAAAGTAGTGAACCAATGCTATAAAACTAAATAATTACCCACTACAAAGTAGTGAACCAATGAAATACAACTAAATAATTACCCACTACAAAGTAGTGAACCAATGCAATACAACTAAATAATTACCCACTACAAAGTAGTGAACCAATGCAATAAAACTAAATAATTACCCACTACAAAGTAGTGAACCAATGCAATAAAACTAAATAATTACCCACTACGAAGTAGTGAACCAATGCTATAAAACTAAATAATTACCCACTACAAAGTAGTGAACCAATGCAATAAAACTAAATAATTACCCACTACAAAGTAGTGAACCAATGCAGTAAAACTAAATAATTACCCACTACAAAGTAGTGAACCGATGCAATAAAACTAAATAATTACCCACTACAAAGTAGTGAACCAATGCTATAAAACTAAATAATTACCCACTACAAAGTAGTGAACCAATGAAATACAACTAAATAATTACCCACTACAAAGTAGTGAACCAATGCAATAAAACTAAATAATTACCCACTACAAAGTAGTGAACCAATGAAATACAACTAAATAATTACCCACTACAAAGTAGTGAACCAATACAATAAAACTAAATAATTACCCACTACAAAGTAGTGAACCAATACAATAAAACTAAATAATTACCCACTACAAAGTAGTGAACCAATGCTATAAAACAAAATAATTACCCACTACAAAGTAGTGAACCAATGAAATACAACTAAATAATTACCCACTACAAAGTAGTGAACCCATACAATAAAACTAAATAATTACCCACAACAAAGTAGTGAACCAATGCAATAAAACTAAATAATTACCCACTACAAAGTAGTGAACCAATGAAATACAACTAAATAATTACCCACTACAAAGTAGTGAACCAATGCTATAAAACTAAATAATTACCCATTACAAAGTAGTGAACCAATGAAATAAAACTAAATAATTACCCATTACAAAGAAGTGAACCAATGCAATAAAACTAAATAATTACCCACTACAAAGTAGTGAACCAATGCAATAAAACTAAATAATTACCCACTACAAAGTAGTGAACCAATGCAATACAACTAAATAATTACCCACTATAAAGTAGTCCACCAATGCAATAAAACTAAATAAATACCCACTACAAAGTAGTGAACCAATGCAATAAAACTAAATAAATATCCACTACAAAGTAGTGAACCAATGCAATAAAACTAAATAATTACCGAGTACAAAAAAGTGAACCAATGCAATAAAACTAAATAAATACCCACTACAAAGTAGTGAACCAATGCAATAAAACTAAATAAATAGCCACTACAAAGTAGTGAACCAATGCAATAAAACTAAATAATTACCCACTACAAAGTTGTGAACCAATGTTATAAAACTAAATAATTGCCCACTACAAAGTAGTGAACCAATGTTATAAAACTAAATAATTACCCACTACAAAGTAGTGAACCAATGCAATAAAACTAAAAAAATATCCACTACAAAGTAGTGAACCAATGCAATAAAACTAAATAATTACCCACTACAAAAAAGTGAACCAATGCAATAAAACTAAATAAATAGCCACTACAAAGTAGTGAACCAATGCAATAAAACTAAATAATTACCCACTACAAAGTAGTGAACCAATGCAATACAACTAAATAATTACCCACTACAAAGTAGTGAACCAATGCAATACAACTAAATAATTACCCACTACAAAGTAGTGAACCAATGCAATACAACTAAATAATTACCCACTATAAAGTAGTCAACCAATGCAATAAAACTAAATAAATACCCACTACAAAGTAGTGAACCAATGCAATAAAACTAAATAAATATCCACTACAAAGTAGTGAACCAATGCAATAAAACTAAATAATTACCGAGTACAAAAAAGTGAACCAATGCAATAAAACTAAATAAATACCCACTACAAAGTAGTGAACCAATGCAATAAAACTAAATAAATAGCCACTACAAAGTAGTGAACCAATGCAATAAAACTAAATAATTACCCACTACAAAGTAGTGAACCGATGCATTAAAACTAAATAATTAACGAGTACAAAAAAGTGAACCAATGCAATAAAACTAAATAAATAGCCACTACAAAGTAGTGAACCAATGCAATAAAACTAAATAATTACCCACTACAAAGTAGTGAACCAATACAATAAAACTAAATAATTACTGCATGGTAGTGAACCAATGGGTAGGGGTTGGGCTATTGGGTGAAGCTGCTATTCTAAGTCCTGGTGCATGCGCACAGGGTAAAACATCTGCGTGAGGTCATCTGGTAACTGGCGGGATGGGGAGAAGCAGGGTGACCATACACGCGAAGTAAACATTAAAAACACTAGAGGAGACACTGTAACAGTCACACGATGTACGCTTTAAATATGTGTTTATTTGTACAGCAAATAAAACACGGCGTGACAGTCACACAGCGTACGTATTTAAAACATGGTGTAACAGTCACATGATGTACGTTCTTATAGCCTGTTTATCTGTACACTTAAGAAACAGTGTGTCAGTCATGCATACGTTTTTAATACTATCTCTTAATAATAGTAACCAAGAACAGTTGATAACACTAGAAAATTGTGCGCAAAATGTGAACATAGAGATTGAAGGATTAAATATTCATAATTTCAGCGTAATAGCACTAGATCTTAAATTAGGTTTATCGGAAAAATGATAAGCAACTGAAGAACTTAATGCTGTACATCGGCCAATCGAGGCTTTGTTTGGAGGTTTAGGTGTTCAAAGGACACCGACTAGAAGCTACCAGCAATACCTTTCTCCAGCGCGTATGGTTTAATGGCAAACTGGAAACTAATGTCATTGTTCAGTTCGCATATGTGGCTGCAGAAGTGTCCCTTAACATATATTGAGAAAGAACTGGAAGTAGCACATGATACCGCCGTAGCCTAGAGCGGCTACATCCGCGATGTGGCCACCAAGATCGCCTGGCACGATTTTCGTCAACTTGGTGGTCCCAATGACATTGCGGAAGTAGACAAGACACACCTCTTCAAGAGGAAGTATAATGTTGGACGGCCAAGATGTGGTGGAATCACTGGTTGGTCAGAGGGTTAATCCGAACAACTAAGCTGTGCTTTGGACTCCTGGTGCCCAACCGGTCTAGAGCAACTCTGCTGCCCATTCTCCAAGATTACATTGATGCGGAGAGTTTCATTGTAACGGAAGAATGGAGGGCATACAGGGTATGTGATACTGTATTCAGTGGCCAACGGAAGGTAAACCACAGCACACACTTCATAAATCCTCCCAGAAATAGGTATCCTTTCTGGGTGCCAGAAGGGCAATTTAATCCCGAATGCCTGGATAAACAATGAGTAGGACCTGCACCAGCCCCTAACGTGAGCCCAGTGCGATATCACACACAAAACAAAGAAAGGTGATGAAGAACTTTAAGGCAGGTACTCTCTACATGTACCAGTGTTGAGCATGCTACCGATTACATTGGAGAATGGATGTACTGGCAGAACAAATTGAATCGTCTCCAGAGCAACACCCAGCGCTTTGAAACAGTTCTACAGGATATCTCCATGGCCTATCCAGGTGTAGGGAGGATAGCCATGTCTGCTGATCTGCACAATTCTTTATGCCACATATGCTTTCCCAACTGAAAACAACATTGAAAATCTCATCCTCTTCTACATACTCATCTCCATTTCCACATATATTGAATTAACACACATAATTCCTCTCCATCCCCATATAAATTCCATATTAAACACAATTCCTTAACATCGCCATATAAAATCCATATTAAACACACAGTTCCTCTCCATCCCATATAAATCCATATTAAATACATAATTCCTCTCATCCCATATAAATTCCATATTACACACAGTTCCTCTCCATCCAATATAAATCCATATTAAGCATACAATTCCCCTCCATCCCCATATAAAATCCATAATAAAAACACACAATTCCCCTCCATCACCATATAAAATCCATAATAAAAACACACAATTCCCCTCCACCCCATATAAAATCTATATTAAACACACATAACTCCTCTCCATCGCTATCTAAAATCTATATTAAACACACATAACTCCTCTCCATCTCCATATAAAATCTATATTAAACACACACAATTCCTCTCCATTCCATACAAAATCTATATTAAACACACACAATTCCTCTCCGTCGCCATCTAAAATCTATATTAAACACACATAATTCCTCTCCATCCATATAAAATCTATATTAAACACACATAATTCCTCTCCATCCCATATAAAATCTATATTCAACACACATAATTACTCTCCATCCTATATAAAATGTATGTTAAACACATAATTCCTGTCCATCCCCATATAAAATCCATATTAAACACACATTATTTCTCTCCATCCCCATATAGAATCTATAGGTTTGTTCCCACATGATTCAGAATCGATTCCGAATTATCTGAGGGTGCGCAGTAGCTAAGTGGCATTCCAACACGACAGAGAATCAGTTCAGAACTAATTCTGAATTTCCAGTTTGCTGTTCCAACGTATTTAGGAACTAGTTTGGAACGAGTGAAATCGGTTCGTGATTAAGAATAGGAACTGAAAATTCCAGACATGCGCAGATTGTATGGTCTACAGCGCATACTCAGTTAATTCAGAATCGATTCTAATCGCTTGGAACAAACCTGACAGAGAGTATAGAAAAAGCGACATACTCTCTGTAATCAGTAGAAAATAAATTTGAATATGTAATTTATTCCTCCATGTGTGTTTATTTCTCAATACGGAATAGCAAAGGTGTTTGGTAAGCAGTTGCTCGCTGTTGAGTAGTATGGCGACATACTTGAGGAAAAGAACAAACGTCTAACAAAGCCAGGGAGCAAAACAGCGTTCAAAGATAACAATAATGAGTGATTTAAAAGGTGACAGTGATCTTTTTAATGATGCATCGACTTCCGAAGAAGAGGATTATTTCCATTTAAACATTATTCCATTATTTTGGGACCTTTACCCCTTTTTGGCACCTTTATACCATTTTCCCCCACCATGCCCATAATCCCCTTTTTTCTTTTAAGTTTCATTCCAATTTATTCTTTAACTTTCAATTTTCGTCTCCTCAGCTTGCTGTGTACGTGCAAATAGTAAGTCTACCTCTTTCAGTAAACGCCGCGCGGGAATTGAAAGCACACCCACAACAATGGAAAATAATTGTGTGTTCGACGAAAACCTCTTTCTCTCACTTTACTGCTATAAAGTAGCCCCCAATAATGCAATTGACAATGAATGATTCTATCCCACCAGAATCAGTAGCCTGCTGTTCATGAATGTGAGTTTGTTGCTGTGAGAGACGTCATCTGTTTGCGTGGAGGCAAAGCCTGGGCAGGCAGAGACGACAATAACCTCAACCGCACAGTTCCAAGAATTATTAAGACTGGGTTATAATTCACAAAACAATTGTATATAAAGAAGACTGACATGTGGTTAAAATTTCAGCCCAATTGAATGGATAGTTTAGAAAATAGCAATTTCAGTTGTGCATCCGCTAAAATAAACCAGCACCTTATTGTGCCTTTTTTCACCTTATTTGAGCACCTTTTCCCTTCCTTTTTTCATCTGAAATTTGCAACTAAAAATCCTAACCTTGATCATAAGCATACATTGGTACCATGTAGTTTTATATTATTTGCATTACGTTCGGAATAGAATTTATGTGGGGTGTCATTGTCTAGTATTGGAGTTTTAAATTAAACATTGTGTTTAGAAGTTTCTGTAGCAGGAAACCTAATGTTAAATTGGAACTGGTTAAATTACTTTTTTCGGGTTCTGGTTTAAATATAATATCTATATATTACAATTGTTATTCGCAATAACTCAGTATCAATGGCTTTAAGCCGATAAACAAACGCGATTTATTTTTGCTCGAATATCAGCACTGGAATCAGTATGAAAGAAACACTTACGTGTAGTGTTAAGGGAATGCACTGCTGAAAGTACCATTTCCTAAGGTTCTCAATTAATTTGGCTAAATGATGATCTTAATTTTGTCTTATGTAAACATTGAAAGCTGTTAACTTAATTTTGAACATTTTTTTTATTGTTTTCAAGTTATTGTGTTTCAAAAATGAATTTAATTTCCTGTTCCAAATCTTATACAGGATACAATTTTAAAAACAATCTTCCATTTAACTGTTCGTGTCATTTATCTTATCACATCGCACAAATTTGTTATTTGCTTCATTTGCATGGTTTCAGTTTACAAGAAAATAAATTGTTTAAGAAGCCTTCATTATACATTTACATTTCTGCATAACCTGCTGGTTTTAAAAATTAATCTGTCAATACCCTTTGCAACACAAAAAGTTTACATGATAGTTTTAATTGTTTGAACCTTCGCAATGTGCATGAATAATTCCAAAAGAATTGGATAAAACCTCATCGTGTAGGATATATTGAGCGACGAAAACTTCGGGGAAAACCAATTCTAAAAGCAAGTTTGAAATGTAAATAATTTTAATTACATAATTTCACTTCATTACAAAAGGAAACATCCACAGTATTAAATGAAAAATAAATGCTTAGGTCATACCCTTTAAATATTACTTGTGGAGGTGCAATCATCCTAAGTCCATTTTCTCGCGATTTTAACATGTTTCAGTTGTGCCTTAACGATACAGTAACACTCAAAGGGCATTTTATTGACGACATACATGTCTTAAAATTTGGCTTATGCGAAGCGTATTTTTTGTCTTTTTGCATAGTACTTATAATGAGCATACAATAGGAGAATCAGTATGTTTTATAAGCTTGTAATACATGAGCAGGAGTGCTCTAAATAAATAAAGTCCTTCGCACCTAAAGCCTGTTTTCGTTAGAATGTAAAGTCGGATATATAGCAGACGGTGAGTACGGATTAAGATGTCTGACATGTGAAAGGACCAGTTAGAATCACTTTGGTCTGAATTTAATGATATATAAGATTCTCCATGATGTATACCCAGCACAGCTAGGTTGATCTTTCATCTTCTGATTGACCGTGCAACAAAGAAGGCCGTGACAGAACGCGAACGGTTCAAATAGTGTTCGAACCACACAAAATTCCGAATTAGTTCTGTGAGCGTACCGGACTGGCGCATGTGCATTAGCATGTGTTGGAATTAGTTCGGAACCCATTCAGAACCGTATGGAACAAACCTTAGATTAAACACATCATTCCTCTCCATCCCTATACAAAATCCATATTAAACGCATTAAATATTTTTTCCACGCATTATTTAAATATAAAAAGAAAGGCCTACATTGAAGGAATGTGTAAAAATGCTGTTTCATTGGGCGACAATAAACAAAAAAGTTGCCTTGAAATTTTTTAAGGTGCTGGGCTTAAACAAATGATGTAAAACGATAGAGAGGCTCTTTTACATTGTGCAAGAACTTGAAACATTTCCGCTGGCAAACAGAGCTGACACCCGGAGTTGGGCACTTGGGTCAAGCCAGTGCTCATGCGCTGGGACTAACATTTGCTAGCAAGGCACACCAGTCATTGGGCACTTGAGTATAAAATAGTTTTTAATCATATCAATGGATGACAAATGTAAGGAACTAGTCATTGGCCAGGTTCCACATAATTACGCACATTGCTCCCGAAAATATTTGGTTCAATTTTAAGTGGTTTAACGTAAAAGTTGTATGAATATTCTATTGGAAGGGGGGAGGTTTTCTATTCAGCCTATAAGTGGAGGTAGATTTCAAAGTTCAGTTTTTACTTTCTCTACCACGTACCTGGTAGGTAGAGAAGGTATTGCATTCCACCCAAAAATTCAATACTGAGATTTCACAGGAAAATATGTTTTGAGACCCCCTGAATCCAAAAAGAGCATGTTTAGAAAAAGGTCTGTGCACTTGTGTGCATGTGTGTGTTTTAACAGCATAACTCAAAACCGAAAAGTCGGATAAATACCAAACATTATATTAGGCTCAGTAACTTCCAAAGATGCGACACGAATTTCAAGAAAATTCCTTCACCCCAAACTACTGTTTTCATGGAACATTTTTCGATTCTTTATTTTCCAAAACATGGCTATAACTATTATGATGAAAACGCCATGTATTGAAAGATATTTACATGACAAATACAACCTATGCCTTGAATTTTCTGGGAATAGTCGTGAAGTGTACTTCATTTGGAAGGAATTTTGTATAATCTTGTATAACTGGTAAACGTTAGGCAATAGACGAAAATGTACTGCACAACAAATGTATACTGCTTTATAACTAATTTATTTCAAATAAGATTTTTTCTTTTGGCGGCATTACCACCTCCGAGATATTTGTTATTAATGTTGGATTTCTTTAATGCTTTATCATTCTTTTTAAGTCCCATAGATTTTCAATGTTTCTGGCAATTGCATGGAAACACTGTGCAATTTTAAGGCCAGTGTATAGCGTCCAGTTCTAAAACATTTGACTATCGCTGTTCCTATTATGTGTGTAATGTAACTATTTCTACAACAGCTTATTTGGATTTCAATGTATAGACAGAAAAATAATCTGATGTATTGCACTCACATGACTTTCTCTACTCTTGTACACACTTTTGTACAAATGTTTATTCTCCATTTACTTCATGATAATCTCATTGCTAACTTTCTTGTAGTACAAGGGGAATATGGTGGGCTTTAAGCAATAGTCAAATCTTTTAATAACGAATTTTCATTTGAGAAAAAGCATAAGTATTGGAAAATTTAAACAAATAACAAGGAATATCTCGGAAATGGTTCACTCAACCAAAAGAAAAACAAAGTATATGAAAGTGTGTGTTTGACAAAATCAAAATGTTTGAAAAATGTTCCATGTAAAGGGTTTAAAGCCTCCGTGTCGCATCCTTGAAAGATAGTAAACTCAAAGTACAAGTTTTGTATTTATCCGACTTTTCGTTTTTGAGCTATGCTGTTGGCAGACTGACAGACATGTTTCCAAAAGGCTTTATTTGGATTCAGGGCATCTCAAAACATGCATTTCCGCTGGAATCTCGATATCAAAATTTTGGGTGGAATGTAACACTTCCTCTGCTTACTATACGTAGTAGAGAAAGTAAGAAGTTTTAGTAAGAGTAAGAAAGTTAGAATCAGATGACTGAAAAATCCAATGCCATCGGTGGGATTTGAACCACGAACCTCCGGTTTTTGTCCAGTTGTTCTAACCATTGAGCTACCATGGCAACATGCAAGTACGGCATTAAATTCCTCAGTTGCTTATCATTTTTCCGATAAGGCTAATTTAAGATTTAGTGCTATTATGCTAAAATTATGAATATTTTGTCCTTCAATCTCTATTTTCACATTTCGTGCGCAATTTTATACTGTTTTTGGTACTATAATTAAGAGATAGCATTAAAAACGTATGCACATCGAGCAACTGGCACACAGGACAGATAAACAAGCTATAAGAACGTACGTCATGACTGTTACACCATGTGGCAAAATTGCCTTACTTGTGCCAACCTTAATTAGGTATAAGTGAGAGATAATGAAATAAAGTACCTTATGAGGGAATGTAGAAGTAGATGCGAACGGTTGTACATCAAGCACCTGCCAGAATGCGAGTTTTTTGTGCCTTACTGAAATGGAGGAATTGGGAAAGTAACTAGAGAAAATGTGGCCATCTTCACGGTAATACTGACGCTCATTCGGAAGTGCAAACAGAAGAATAATCTGGGAATTCGCTAAGTAAGGGATGTGTTGGCATTTCTTTTTCTTCTTATTCATATGTTATAGCCACTTAAAAAGAGTCATATGCATTCAGAGCCAGCTGTGCTCAAAGAAATGAAAATGGTGCACACAGGATGTCAGAATAGCATGAAGACAGTACTGAAAGACTATACAGGTGTTGAAAACTTCCAGTTAGTGCAGGAATTCCTGGAGCAGCATGGAATTATCAACGAAGTATGTATCTGCAAAGTATGCAACGAAATTCTTCCATTAAAATGGAGGAAAGGAAGACAGATGTTTCTCATATGGCAAAACGGTCACCCAAGGAGGATACTAAGTGCTAGAAAAGGTAGTTTTATTGGTGACTCACCTCTCTCTCCACAACAAATAATGCATTAATGTGGTGCGAGATGGATGCAAACTCGCATACAGTAGTAAACTGGTCTAGCTATTGCCGAGAAATCTGTGTGAATTGGGCCCTACAAAACTGCAGACAAACTGGAGGAATCAGAACAGTGGTTGAAATACCAGGACAAAAAAAAAAAGAATAACGAATTCCAATTTGAGAAAAAGTATAAGTATTGGAAAATAACAATAAGTATTGGAATAACAAGCAAATCTCAAAAATGGTAAACAACACAAAAAAAAATCTGATGTGTTACACTCACATGATTTTCTCTACTCTTGTACAAACCATTTTTACAAACTCTTATTCTCCATCTATTTCATATTAATGAAGATAAACATTTGCAGAAACGATCTTTTGACGTGCAAAGTGAATTACATTTAACACATAGCGACCAGTTCTAAAAATATTTGACTATCACTTAAGGCGTACTATATTCCCCTTGTTTTGTGTTTGCAAGGGCAATATAGAAATACAGTAAGTAGCCTTTAAGCATAGACATATCTCGTAATAGCAGGTTGCTATGTACAGCACCATTCCCTTTCCCACAGATTAATACTCTTTGCATATCCAAGACAAAAAAATGAATAACAAATTCGTATTTGAGAAAATAAGTATTGAAAAGTTTAAGGGAATAACAAGCAATATCTTGAAAATGGTTCACTCACAAAAAAAAAGTATATGATATAAATTGTGTATTTTAACGCGATCTACATTTTTGGTGGTGTAAAATTTTGTCTATCTCTTATGGTTCACCAGTTATGCAAAAGTCGTTCACAATGAAGAATACTTTTGGAGACATTCCCAGAAAATTCAAGATACACATTTTATTTGTCATGAAAATATCTTAAACATATGATATTTTAATCAAAATCATTAAGAGCTATTTTTGAGAAAATTAAAATTTTCTAAAAATGTTCCATGTAACGGGTAATCCGGGGTGGGGGGATTTTCTTGAAAACCTTCGTGTCGCATATCTGGAAGATTCTGAACCTAAATACCAAGTTTGGTGTTTAACCGACTGTTCATTTCTGAGTTATGTTGTTCACAGACACACACATGGATATGTTTCCAAAAATGCTTCTTTTGGATTCAGGGGGTCTCAAAACATATATTTCTGGTGAAATCTCGGTATCAAATTTTTGGGTGGAATACAATACCTCCCCTACTTACTATACGTAGTAGAGAAAGTAAAAAAAAAATGTATATGATATAGATTGCGTATTTTAATGCGATCTACATTTTTTGTGTAGTAAACTTTGGTCTATCTCATATGGGTTACCAGCTATGCAAAAATCGTTCACAATGAAGAATACCTTTGGAGACATTCCCAGAAAATTCGAGATATACATTTTATTTGTCATGAAAGTATCTTCAATATATGATATTTTAATCAAAATCGCTGGAGCCATTTTTGAGAAAATTAAAATTGTGGAAAAATGTTCCATGTAAAGGGTAATCTGGGATGGGAGGATTTTCTTGAAAATCTTCGTGTCGCATCTCTGGAAGATACTGAACCTAAATACAAAGTTGGGTGTTTATCCGACTGTTTGTTTCTGAGTTATGCTATTCACAGACACACACATGCACTGACATGTTCCCTAAAATCCTTGTTTTATATTCAGGAGGCTTCAAAACAAGTATTTCCGATCAAATCTCGGTATCGAATTTTTGGGTTGAATGCAATACTTCCCCTACTTAATATACATAGTAGAGAAAGTAAAAATTACTAACGTTGCGTGAATTCAGAAACGTAAGCTTATATTAAAAAGAAAGAAAAAAAAACACACGGAGAAATTTGGGGATATACCTCTGCCTTTGGAGGTATTACTTATTCACATGTTGCCAGCATTGCGTTAAAGCCAAAGAATGATATACAGTGCCATCTTTTGGACATCACTTCAGTCGATAATGCCGGCGCAAGAAATGTAATTTATCCCACCATGTTTTAAATAAGTACGTTGTGCGACTGTCCCGCCACGTTTTATTTGGTGTACAAATAAACACATGTTTAAAGCGTACATCGTGTGACTGTTACACCGTCTCCTCTAGGGCTTTTAATGCTTATTTCGCATATATGGTCACCCTGCTTCTGCCCGTCCCGCAACTTACCAGACGACGTCACGCAGACCTGTGCGCATGCGCCAGGACTAACAGTTTGACCCAATAGCCCAACCCCTACCAGCAAATGTAATGCAACTAATATATTGTAAACCAATGTAACACAACTAAATTATCACCGCAAAGTTGTAAACGAATGTAATACAACTAAATGATTACCGCAAAGTAGTAAACCAGTGAAATAAAACTAAATAATTACCTACTGCAAAGTAGTGAACCAATGAAATACAAGTTTAATAAAAGTTTAAACAAATGGAATTCAGCTAAATAATTCAACGAAGCCGAGAACAAATACGAATAAAAATTATTGCTATTGTAATTATAACGGACATACTTGCTGTTTGATGATGCAATTGTTAAAACTTGATAAAGGTTGTTCTGCATTAATGCATATAAAAGAAATCATGAAGTTCTGAAAGACTATGCAGAAGAATAGTTTTAACAAGTTTCACAATCCAACTAGAGCCAGTAATTAACCACTCGCCTTGAGAATCCTGTAACACACAGAAATTGCCGGTTTCCCGACTTGCCTTATTGTTTAAATACCCCAAACGAACTGAGCATGTGTCACCGCCATCTCGATTAGTTACATACCAAAATTCATCTCTGACAGGCCGTATTTAAGGTTTTTTTTTTCCAAACCTCTAGTTCCCAACCCACCGCCACCCCGAAGCATATGACAATTTTATTTATTGAAATTCATATCAAACCAATACGAGAACATTTCGTTAGATAACAATAGGTCTACTGCTAGTAGCACTTTTACAAGGAAAAGGGAAACTTAATATTGTCGCCTTACATAGGTAAGGAGACAATTTCGAAGCAGTCTCGGCGTTTTGTGCTGTAAGGTAGAATATTTTCATTCTGGCGAGTTTTTCCTGTCTATATAATGTCTCCAAGCAATCTTCCTGCCCTCCATCATAACGTCTCTTTATTTTAGGCGGCAGTGACATGAAACAGCCACTAGTGCTCTCTATAGTCGCAAGCTGGAAACATGAAACTGGAAGCAGGACCGTCTAGAATGAACGGACCTGACACTGGGTTCGAGATTGAGAAAAATGGCGGCGGTAGTTGGTGGTGATCCCCATAGGGGTGAAGGTTGTATTGGAGAAGTGGAAACCAAGGGCACTAACTCCCCACATGAACACGGTGTGTCACTAGTTGTACTTTGGCGGGAAAGGCGAATTTTCTGATTGGCTGTTTCAACTTTCGAAGTTCGTAACGAACTAAATGACAGGCACAGAACACCAGAGTAGGCTTTGGTGTAGGTAAAGAAGAAAGGGACCATCTTGGATTTTTATTCTGGAAGTTTTCGTCCGAAGTTTTTTCAACAGGAACAAAGCAGAGACGGTAATCATACATTTACGCTATTTCTGATTGAATGTATATTTGTTGTAATATTGGTATTTTCTATTAACTTCAGTGATATTTGTAGAATGAGAAGAAAACTTTGGTAGTTTATTGTGTGTTACACATTTTTATATAAAATTAATTTTCAGATACATTGAGCCGTCCAGACAGAGGGGATACGCCTACGATTTACATTCCCATCCAGTGTTGTGTTTCGTGTCCCGAATGGTGACAGAATCTGAAGGTATGTTATTAAGTTTGAGCAAGTTATTAAGTTTCCAGCATTACAGTGCTGGATGAAAGGTTAAGTTTTTCAGAGCTTCTTAGTGTTGCTGAATTTTATATTGTCTGATTTACTTTTCAGATATTGTGAGTCATCCAGACAGTGGAATATACGATTAATTTTCTTGTTTGCACTTCATAATTGATGGGTGGAGATCACAGCCAAAAGTAGGTACGGTAAAATCAACCTTAATGCAAATTAATTAGCATGTTACTGTGCTAATATTCAAACACATAGATGCAGATCATGCGAGTGATACTCGTGTATAATTAAAAACTGTAGGATTATTGGTGGACTGACACACTAACTGCAAGGATACCATGCCAATGATACTATACTTCTTTTAAGACAGTGCCCAAATGAAATTTTTTAATACAGAAGGAAGAAAGATATTTGATATCATTCACAAATATTTCAGTAATTTACCCTCTTTTGGGCATTTTTATCTAACTGCCACTATGTCCTTTTTTGAACTGGGCATGGTGAATGAAAATAGAAATTCTGGTAGCTTTTTTGACAATTAATGTCCCTGTAATATGTTTGTACATATGCTCAAAAGCATTTGTTTCCAAGAATAACTGAAGTGTTTGTTTTGAGTGAAATTAGCAGCTTCAGTATGTGTTCTGAGGCTTTGAAATTCCAAAGTGGTTTCAATCATAAGAATTCGACATGGCGGCGAGTGGTGTTGTGACGCGAAGCATGCAGTATAAATATAGCAAAAACAATGGTAAATATACCGATACAGCAACTGAAGATGGTACTAATTTGAACCATATTAGTAAAGGAATTTGTGTGAATGTAGGAAACCTGGGGGATCAAGGCAATTCGGTAAAGCAAACAAGTAAATTGTGTCAAGATGAATTGGCGATCGGGGGCGTGCGTGAAAAGGAAATGGCGGTGCTTCATACAATCATTGACATTTTGAATAAGGATTTGAGAGAAGCGCAGAAAGAAATAATACGCCTTCGAAGTGAGAACAAGGTTCTGCAAAATGAGAGAGACGCGCTTTACAAAGACAAAACAGAAAGTGTCGTCCTGAGAAATGAAATTGAAGTATTAGAAAAAGAAATTACGGAAGTAAAAGAAGCAAACTTAATCCTTCAAACGAAGGTAGCAAGCAAGGATAATAATGGATATACTTAAGTGCTGCACAAACACAATAGAAGATATCAGCATCCAACTCAGAATAGTGGAATGCAACATACAAAATACAACAGAAGTGAGGTCGAAACGAAAAACAGATTTAATGTGCTGATGGATACTACTAGTTCAAACTACCACGAAAACCATGTGAATAACAGCGTTAAAAGAAACAAATCGCCTGATGTTTTGGTAGTGGGAGACTCCATGATAAAGTTTGCAGGACAGTTGTGTAGAAATCGTGGACATGATGTGCGGTGCTTTCCGGGAATTAAGTTAAATGAACTAAAGCACCAAATGGAGAGAATTAACTTGAAAGAACGCAATCCTGATGTCGTGGTGGTGCATGCAGCAACTAATGATGTAAAACCAGGAGTATATGCAGAAGAAATCATGGGAGATACCATGGATATTATTAACTATATACGACGAGAGTCACCTAACGCCAAGATAATTATTAGTGGCGTGATAAGACGGAGTGATACAACGGAAAAAAAGTAATGAGGATTAATAAAGAACTGAATTGGCTGTGTTCCACAAAGATTTGCACATTTGTGGATGGAAATTTTTGGCTAGAGAATAATGAGTTTGGAAGAGACGGCATTCACTTCAACCGCGGAGGGTCTCATAAGTTTGGAATGCTGTTGTGCGATGTAATTAGTTCGGTGATAATGGGAAACGAGTAAACCGGGTGGTGGATGTTGCATTAGTGCCTGGAAATAGTGGTCGAAGTGTGCAGGTGTTTAACAAAATATGCAGAACAGAAACTAATGTTGTAAGTGTGAATGCTTCTGGGGACCACTACTTTAAAGCTGTGGAATCCAACCAACTATCAGGGACGAACGATGTTATAGGTGCCACTTCGGCGAATTTCACTACCACTCTTACTAAATGTATGGAGGGAACAGAAAAAACGAAACTGTTAAAGGTAAGTGATTCTGTAAGAAAGCCTATAAAAATAGATGCACACTATCTAACAATTTTTCATCAAAATGTCCAATCTATTCATAATAAATTAAATTACATTGAAATCCTATTAGATAAAGATCTGAATGAGGTTGGTGTCTTGTGCATTTCTGAGCACTGGTTAAAGAGCAATGAAATCGATTACATACAGATACCAAATTATACATTAGCCAGCTCATATTGTAGATCTAACAAAAGTGGGGGTGGGGTATGCATATTTATTAAAACAGGTATCCGTTTCATAAATATAGGTACATGCCGGACATTATGTCGTGAAAGTGATTTTGAAGTTGCAGGTGTGGATTTGATCGAACTAGATATTACTGTGATTGTTTTATACGGTGCCCCAGATAGTAATGTTAGGATTTTTCAAAATAGCTTAGAGAGACTACTCAACATTCTCGTGAAAACCAAAAAAAAATTTGCATTATGTGGTGATTTAAATATTGACTTTCTTAAAGACAGCAAAGAAAAGCAAGACCTCATACATCTGCTTAGAAGTTATAACCTAATGCATGTCATAATATCCCCTACAAGAATAACTAGTCGCTCAAAACCTGCGGTAGATCAAATTATAATTAATGAAAATTGTACATATAAAGCACAGGTGATAAATACAGGATTTAGTGATCATGAGGCACAAATAATTCAAATTGAAACTAATAATACTAAGATGTTTAGATCAATACTCATAAAAAAAGAATATTTAGCAATGATAATATTTTGTATATGAATTATCTCTTAAGCAAGGAAGATTGGTTTGATATGTATAATACAGCTGATACTAAAGAAATTTAGATTGTTTGTAAATAGTTTTATGTTCTGCTTTAATACTGCATTTCCTCTCAAAACATCAAGAACCTCCAATGGGAAAGCTAAGAGAAATTGGTTAACTCCAGGTATAAGAAAGTCATGTGAACGTAGAAGATTACTATATGACTTAAGTAAGGGTAGTACAACGACAGATTTTGATAATTATTTTAAGAATTATAAACGCATACTAAATAAAGTTATAAGACAGGCTAAAATCAATAGTAATGACAATCATATTAAAAACTCTAAAAATAAGACCAAAGCTATGTGGCAAATAGTAAACCAAATGACTAATAAAACACGTCATATGCAAGGTAAAATAGAACTTGAGCATAATGATAGAAAGATCACTGATGCAACAGAAGTTGTTACATATTTTAATACCTACTTTACAGAAATAATTAAAGATTTGGTTCAAAATAGTAATGGACATCTTGGCAGTCTAATAAAGACTAATACTACCAATAATGTAAACTCTATATACCTTTATGAAGTTACGCCTGAGGAAATGCTAAACATAATAAATGGATTGAATAATACATATTCTGCAGGTGTTGATGATGTACCAGATATAATTATAAAACGATGTAGTGACCACATAATTGGTCCACTTGTCCATTTGTGTAATGTATCCATGACTAGTGGAATATTTCCAGACATGTTAAAAATATCTAAGGTTATACCCTTGCACAAAAAAGGAAAAAAGACTGAGGTAGCTAACTACCGTCCTATTTCCATACCCTCCGTATTTTCAAAGATATTGGAAAAAATAATGTATAGAAGACTTGTATCGTTTATTGGAAAAAATAATATAATTACCAATTCACAGCATGGATTCCGACAAGAAAAATCAACAGAGACTGCGATATATTCTTTCTTAAATAGTGTCATAACTGCTTTAGATAATAAAGATACAGCAATTGGCATATTTCTAGATTTAACTAAAGCTTTCGATACTATTAACCATAAAATTTTGCTAACAAAATTATTTGACTTTGGTATAAGAGGATTAGCATATTCTTGGTTTGAATCTTACCTTACAAACCGTAAGCAAATAACAGAGATTACAGATTATAATGCTAACACTAATGCACTTTTGGCAGTTAGATCTAATGCACTTGATATAACTTATGGAGTACCACAAGGTTCTATACTTGGACCATTTTTATTTATCTTGTATATAAACGACTTAACAAATAACATACAAGCTCATAACATTGTTCTATTTGCAGATGATACTAATTTACTAATAACAGAAAAGAGTAATGAAATGTTAAATAATTCACTAAACCAGGCCAGTAAGGATCTGGTATATTGGTTAGATAATAACAACCTGGTTTTAAATACGGTCAAAACTGTTTGTCTTAAATTTCATATTACTGATAGTGCAAACAATAATTATAACATCCCTGAAGTAAAATTAAATAATAAATTAATCTCATATAAAAACGAGACAAACTTTTTGGGCTTGTGGATACAGAATAACTTGAAATGGAAAACTCATATAAAACATTTAATAACCAAATTAAGCAGGAGTATATATGCCTTAAGAATTTTAAGTCAAAATGTCAGTCTCCATGTGCTGTTAACAACTTATTATGCACATATACATTCAATAATTAAATATGGTATCATATTTTGGGGAAACTCACCAGAAACTAAGGATGTATTTATCAAACAAAAACAAGCCATACGAATTATATGTGGTGAAAAAAAGTTATGCTCATGTAAACCACTATTCAGAAAGCTTGGCATACTTACTTTGGCATGTTCTTATATATTGGAAACAGTCTTATTTGTAAAAAGAAATAAATTTAATGTTCAAAATAATGACAATGTCCATAGTCATTACACTAGACATAATAAGGATATACACCTAACCTCTGTCAGAACTACAATATGTAAGAATGCAGTACTGCACTCCAGTATAAGGAATTATAATTCCCTACCTAATGCCATTAAAGATATAAATAATTATAATATGTTTAAGACTAGAACAAAGGCTTTCTTGCAGGAACACTGCTTCTACACCGTAAAGGAATATCTACAGTTTAATAAATCCTTGTTTGCATAAGACATTGTACTAATCCGTTAAGTTATCTAGTAGTATGTCATTTAATTTATAAATATATCTATTGTATATCATAGTTGAACTCAAATTATATATAACTTTATTGTAATGTAAATATATAAATTTAACTATTGACATATCCTGTATCAATGTACTATGTACTGAATTGATGTTAAAGGATTAAATAAATAAATAAATAAAATCTTTCGTGTCTGTTTTCTACCATTTAAACTTTGTAGCAATTTTGATGATACAAAATCCTTCCCTTAAAGACACATAGTGCAGTAGAAATTAAGTTGCAGGATATTATAAGAAATGTATGCGCATTTAAACGATCATGTTTTTGTGCAAAAATCAAAGGTTTTGAAGTAATGGGCATTTAATATTTTTAAATGTATTGAAGCCTTTTAAGTTAGCACATATGATAAACATGAAGTTAATCACGATATATGATGAATCATTGGTAGAATACTTATAAAAATAGCTTACTGTGAGTAGAGAGAGTCTTAAATGGCAGAGCAGTGGTATGGCAAGTTAAAGGTTGCTGGTTTGAATCCCAGGCATGGCATTGAATTTTTTATCTGAATGTATATACTCGTGCACTATTCTGTATATGCAAACAAACCATGCTCTTTTCAGTGAAGGTTCCATGAATCTTTTCAATGAATTGGATCTTTTGAATGATCCCTTGATCTGTTATTTATAGTGAACATTTTAACACACTAAGTATTTTAAACGCTTTTCATATATAGCGCATTGCATCCGAGGTACTATGAGAGTTTAGGTTTTTTTATATAAGCTTAGGTTTCTGAATTTATGGAAGATTAGCATTAGGTTAGTTTATTTATATATATATATATATATATAAGCTTAGTTTTCTGAATTCACAGAAGGTTAGTAATTTTTTTAATGAAAAGTGTCTAAAATTTCACTATAAATAACAGTTCGAAGGATCCTTCAAAAGATCTGATTCATTAAACATTCAATGAAAAGTTCCATGGATCCTTTGCGTATACTGAATTTTATTTTGTTCAAGTAACACAAAGTGGTGGTGGTTTTACAATAAAAGTGTTATTTCCTTCTCATTTAGCACATTACCATCAAAACTTTTTGCCACTTTTTAACGGTTTCCCAGTTTTGTGTTAAAACAGCTTATTCACAGTACGCACTTCTTCCTTTGTCATGACAACTCAAACACTAACTGATAAAATCGAAGATTTACCTGAGCTGAGCATATGAGTGCTAGCATATTATGAATGACTGTTTGCTTATCATATATCCTGTGTTATGTAAAGAGTTTATTTGGTACTCAGACAGCACAGCTGCGAAATCATTGCTGCATTTCTCATATAGGCAAGAGAATAGCAGTCATCCATACAGTTGGTAATTAACAAAAAGATACTCTTTGATTGTTAATGCAATAGCAGGTAGAATTAAGAAAATCATATTTTGTAATCTCTTAACAGTTGTTATATATCCATTACCTTTAAGAATGAGTTCTTACGATAACCGCAATAAAATGTGTAGTTCTATACCTTTCCTACTCCAATATTTCATGATACAATACGTTTAAGGAACTATTTACATTGGCGTAAGCGTAGTGCTTAGTTTCATGACAAGAGGAAGCATATGCTTTGTTTACATCAGAGAGAACTCTGGTTTACAGTGGATAGTGTGTAATATTGTGGCATGTGCACAGATTATATTAATGGTAATACGCCCTCTGGTTACCCGAGTCGAAGGTTGGCAGTTTATCTGAGGAGGGGCGATTAAGGGGAAACAGCCTCATTGGAGGGGATATGGCGTTAGTGACGCCAAGCTTAGCGTGGGTTTTCTGAGTAGTCTGTGACGAGTCTTCGCGTGAGCTAGACGCATAACTGCACCATGGCGTCCTCGCCCGGCAGACACATGGGGTAAGACATTATTATAATAAATCTACTAGTTGTCCATTCCTTTGCAGTTTCTAATTATGATAGTAGAATAGAATCCTTGCCTCTCCCTTCAGCCAGGAATTATGTTGTGAATCTAACTTTAGCTGCGTCCTTCGTCGTTGCCTCTTAAATTAACGTTCTTTGTTTGATTAACGATCCCTCTCATAAGCGAGTAGCTCTCCTCTGAAGTTAAATAAATAATTAAATGTGAGGTATACGACAAATTGGCGGAGGCGCCGAGTAATTGGTTTGATTTGTTTTGAGATTTTAAGTGCAAAAATTTTTTTCCCTCCAAATTTAACGGTTTGTGCTCCACGTGGTCGTGAAAAATGTAAAGTTCTTTCTGGCTAAAGGGTAAGGATTTTTATACTTTAATTTGTGATTCTCTTCTTCTAAATTTTGTTTCCATCATTTCTGAAAGTCTGGTGTCGAAATTTCAATTTTGAGCTCATTTTTGCATTTTTTTTCCATTGTCTGCCGGCGTGACCTAAAACTTCTACTCCATTTTCCCCTTGTTTTGGCTTCATTTCCGTTAAACTATATCACTGTGTTCCGTTCTTCGTGCTGGTTATTTTCAAAAAATGTTTCTGTGAAAGTTGAGTTGTGAAACGAGCGAGATAGTTGTAGTTTCAAAATGTGCTCGTCACGTGTTGGCTATCCGTTTGCAAATCTTGTTTTCTGTGCTTATTAGCAGTGGTTTGGAAATGTATAACTTTATATTCCAGTGATTGTGATTTCTAGCTATTTACTGCACTTTTCTGGGACATTTTTCGTGTAACTTTTATGTACGCACGTGTGTTGTGTAATTCCCGCGTGGTCGTGCATTTCAGCAATAATTTTTAGCTTGTGAAACCAGTCTTCCTCAGCACGTGTTTTGGCGCGTTTATTTGCGTGTGCATATCAGATTATATACATTTGATTTAAAAAAAAGAGAAGTTTAGTGTGCTAGTATAAATTACAAGTCTGTATTCTGCTCCTTTTGAGAATATTAGCGGTGGTCACAGTAAGTGTGACGTAGTTTTTTTTAACTTCCAGTTCGAGGTTTCTCACTGAAGCTATCATTTTGTTTTCTTCCATATGTTCATTCTGATTAAAAATCTTGGTACTGTGTCCAAGTGGCTTGTGTAGCCGTGTGTTAGTATAATTTTCTGATATTTCGCCGCGGGCGCTTAATTGTGTTCTTTCTGCAACTGTTTTATTTGGTTATGTTCTGATCTTGCTACTTAGATTCATGTGATGCTATAAGTGTTTAGTTTGGTGTAATCTGTATTGCTTGGTCCTACTGTTTGTTTATTGGTTGCGTTATCTTTTGTGCTGCAATCATGCCTAAGCGACGTACTGCACAGAAATCTGATATAGCAATTGCTCCAGTTAGCGAGCACAGTGAAGTAGATTCTTTGTCCAATGTTAGTACGCCTGTTGTTACGCAGTTGTCAGTGATGTCTAATCCGCCTGTTGTCGTGGTCCATGCCCCGCAACCAGCTGGCTGCCGCCCGGTCATTGACCCCTCGTACTTTGAGAATTCCAGTAGGATGTCGGCACATGAATTTCTGCAGAACTTTGAAATGGTCGCTGCTGCTAATGGCTGGTCAGAGGAAATGAAATTGAGATGCTTTCCATGCTATTTAGGAGATACTGCTGCATCATGGTTTCAAACTTTTCGCCATCGGCACCCTCACCATGATTGGATTTTCTTGTCTACACAATTTTTGAATGCATTTCAGATAACAAACCAGAGTGATATTCTGGAAATGAAACTCAGACAGCGGGTACAGTTGGATGATGAACCTGTTATTAGTTACATCTATGACGTACTATCTTTATGTGACCAAGTCAACCCAGCTATGTTGCAGTTGGAACAAATTAAACACTTGCTTAAAGGTCTTAGACCTCTGTATGTACAAGCTTTATTGCCATTAAATCCTCAAACTGTTGATGAGGTGATACAAATCATTCGACGAGTGGACAAAGCACAGTTTTACATGCAGAACCGTGAACATCTAGTGTCTGCTCAATCTCAGGCTGCAGTGGTTACGCCACCCTCTGTTCTATTTAATATTGCATCTGTTCCTGCTGTTACTTTACCAGCTTCTCCTCAGCCTTCTCAGGCTTCTTCTCTTGTGGGCGTACCTATCGATCCTATGCATCAGCTGATTGATCGTGTGGAACAGTTATGTAACAGAGTTAACCAGTTTCAGTTACCATCTTCGGAGAGAACTTCCCAGCATTCACCGCTTCCACGGTCAGCTGACTTCAACCGGAGGGACCCACCCGTCACCTGCTATAGGTGCAACAAGCAGGGCCACCTGGCTCGCTTTTGCCGGAGCCGCCTCCCGCAGTCAAAAAACGACTGGCGCCGAGCCTCGCGCGACGAGACGTAGCAGCAGCAGCAGCAGCAGCAGCAGCACCAGCACCACCACCACCACCACCACCACCACCCACCAGCATGGCTGCACCTCAACGGGATATGGCTGCACCTCAACGGGATATAGCTACACCTCAACGGGATGTGTCTGCAGTATCAGGTCAGATATTGCAAGTTCCTGGTCGTATTGCCCAGACAGAGCTCTCCATCTTGCTCGATACAGGAAGCGCAGTGAGTATTGTGAATGCTGCACATGTTCTTGATCATTCTACATTAAAACCTATAGAGATGATGCTCCGCACTGCAGGAAACAAGTTACTTGATGCGCCTTACCACACTGTGTTAGATTTCCATATTAATGATGTTCTTTTTCAGGAGGATGTACTAGTTGTGAAAGAGTTGTCCCATGATCTGATTTTAGGCAATGACTTTTTGCAGACCCATGATGTTATAATTGATTATGCACAAAATCTGATAACCTTGAAATCTTCTAAGAATGATGCATTCAGTATACCAATAACTCTCACACAAGGACCTTTTGTTGATATGGCAGTAAACCCTCTCCAAGATAATGATTGTACAGATTCTGGTGTTAAAATGGCAGTTATGCATGATGTTAAAATTCCACCTCTGTCTACATGCTATATCTCCGTTAAGCCTTTGTCAGCCATTAGTAATGAGGTTATGTTTGAACCTGCTCTCAACATAATACAAAAGAAGAATCTTTCTATTCCACCGTTATTGTGTCATTCTACCTCTGAACTTACTATTCCAGTGCATAATAATACTTCAGTTCCACAAACATTGTTTGCAAATACAGTCTTAGCTAAAGCGTATGATGTTGCACTTGTTCAGAGTAATTCTGTTTTGTCATCCGATGTTACTCCTCTGCCTGCTCCAAATTGTAATTTTAATGTTAATGGTAAACTCTTGGAAACCCAAAAGGCTGACTTACATGCTTTGTTATTGAAATATAGTGATCTTTTTGCCTCAACATTACAAGAACTTGGTACTACGGATGTTGCAGAATTTGATATCAAAGTAAATGATCCTAAGGCAATTAAGCAAAGACCATATAGAGTTCCCCATAAACAAAAGGAAATTATTGCTGAGCAAGTTAAAGAGATGCAAGATGCTGGCATTATCAAGGAATCACAGTCCTCCTGGGCTTCTCCTGTAGTACTTGTCAAAAAGAAAGATGGCTCCATGAGATTTTGTGTCGACTATAGAAAATTGAATGCTGTTACAGAGACCACCTCTTTCCATTTACCATTGATAGATGATTTGTTAAGTTATTTGGGGGAGGCTAAATGGTTTGTCTCATTAGATTTACTGTCAGCATACTTTCAGGTACCTATTGCAGAGGATAGCCAGAAGTACACCTCTTTTGTCACTTTTCAGGGTCAATATCAATTTACACGCTTGAGTTTTGGGTTGGCCAATGCCCCTAGGTTTTTCAGTTACATCGCAGACAAGTTGTTAGGCGATTTGAATTTTAAAAAGGCTATTGCATATCTGGATGACATTGTTGTTTTTGCTAAAACCTTTGAGGAGTTGTTGCAAAATCTTGAGGCTATTTTTCAACGTCTGGATCACCACAAGTTTAAACTTAAACCAGAAAAATGTTTCTTCGCCATGCAAAAGACGAAACTCTTAGGCTTTGAAGTTTCTAAAGATGGCATTTCACCTGATTCTGACAAAGTTGTTTCCATTCAAAATTTGCCTCGTCCTAAAAATGTTCGAGATGTGAGAAAAGTTTTGGGATTGTTTAATTTTTACAGGAAATTCATCAAGGACTATGCTAATATTGCTCAACCTCTAATTCAGTTGACTAGGAAGAATCAAAGTTTTATTTGGGGATCTGATCAGCAAACTGCATTTCAAAATTTGAAAGACTTATTGGTTTCGGCCCCTGTCTTAGCTCACTATACTCCTGGTGCTTATACAGAACTACACTCTGATGCCAGTGGATTAGGGGTTGCCTCAGTGTTGTATCAGAAGATTGATAATGTGTTGAAACCAGTGGGCTATGCTTCGAGGACACTATCTAAATGTGAACGTAATTACAGTGTTCCTGAGTTGGAATTGTTGGCCATCCTGTTTGGACTTACCCATTTCCGAAGTTTTGTTTATGGCTACAAGGTTCATATTGTATCTGATCATCACTCCCTTTGTTATTTAAATAATTTGAAAGATTTGACTGGGCGTTTGGCACGATGGAGTTTGAAATTGCAAGAGTTTGATTATACCATTTCTTATAAGTCTGGCAAGAAACATCATGATGCTGATACTCTATCGAGATTTCCTGTGTTACAACCTACAGAAAGTGATCTTGAACAGCTTGATGAACTCCCCACATGTTTGCTGTCATCAGTTGAAGTTGCTGACCATCAGAAGAAAGATACTGGGTTACTGGAGCTTATTAATGCTCTCCATGATCCTCCGTCGGCCCCTGCTAAGCTTCAGAGACAAGTTTCCAACTACACACTCAAATCAGGTGTTCTTTATCGTAAAAATGCTGGCTCCACTGGCCCTCTCCATCTGCTGGTTATTCCAGAAGCTCTAAAACATGAAATTCTTTCTTCATGTCATGATGATCCTCTGTCAGGCCACTTAGGATTCTCGAAAACATTTGCCAAAATTCACTCCAGGTATTACTGGGTTGGTATGAAGAAAGATATTGAACATTTTGTCCGAACCTGTCCCAGCTGTCAAACAAGAAAGGGACCGAAGAATCAGAAACCAGCAGGCTTATTACAACCAATTCCGGTTACATCTGTAGGCGAGCGGTGGGGTATTGATTTGCTTGGGCCTCTCCCACGCTCCAATTCTGGACACAAGTATGTTGTCGTTGCGACCGAGTATGCTTCTCGCTGGGTCGAGTCTGCGTCGCTTTCTTCAGCAACAATTCCTCAAGTTGCTAAATTTATTTTGCATAACATCATCTGTAAGCATGGAGCCCCTGCTGCCTTGTTATCTGACCGTGGCTCAGTTTTCTTGAGTGAGGTGACACAAGAATTGTTGAGATCTTTATCAGTGTCTTCCAATTTCACCAGTGCTTATCATCCAGCTTGCAACGGACTTACTGAAAGATTTAAACAAACCCTCTTAAATATGCTCAGCCATTTTGTGGATAATAATCAGAAGAATTGGGACTCAATATTGCCCTATGTCATCTTTTCATATAACTCGAGTGTTCAAGAGTCTACTAAATTTTCACCCTTTTTCTTGATATATGGTCGAGAGCCTTCTTTACCTAACCAGGTTCAGCTACAAGCTACGTCTAATGACCTTTTTGTGAGACAGACATTGCAAGAGATTCAAAAGGCACGAGAGGTTGCTGTTGCTAACATTACAAAGCAGCAGGTGAAGCAAAAAGAAGCATTTAATGCTAAACATAGAGATGTGGTTTATAATGTAGGTCAATTAGTTAAAGTTTTCACTCCTATTAGGAAGAAAGGTAAATGTACAAAGTTGCTACATAGATATTTTGGTCCTTTTGAAATTATCCGACAGATCACTCCTGTTACCTACCTTGTTGGTCGACCTCATGCTCCCCGTACCAAACATCAGAGTGTTCATGTGTCACGCCTTTACCCTTACTATGATCCTGTGGGTCCTTATAGACTGTAAAGTCTGAGTTTCTGATGCTTAATTAAGCTTTACTTTTCAGGAATATGTGATATGAGTGTCTCTGCTAAATTACAAGTGTATTATTATTGTGGGTGTAATTTAAATTTTGAATTGTGTTTTGGTAACTGCAAATCATTTGTTTTGTTGTTGTGTTATGCTGCAGGAATGTGTTTCAGGTGTACTATGTGCTTTATTGAGCTTTCATTTTCAGGAATGTTCTGTGACAATATTGTTTTGAGTAATGATGTGATGTTTTGTTGCATTCGATTTGATTTGACTTGATGTGATTTTGGGTTTCATGATGATGCTGTGATCTTTATTTGCAGAAAAGTGTTGCATGAATAGTGTGTGTATGTATGTGTGTATTTGAGGTTATGTGATATATGTGAGGTTTGCCTCGGTGGGAGTGCCAAAGAGTAACCCCGATGGCGTAGTGTGACGTTATGTGAGATATATGAGTTGATGTTTGCCTCGGTGGATGTGCGTAAGAGTAACCCCGACGGTGTTAATGTGAGAGATGAGATGAGATGATGTCAGCTTCGGTGGAAGTGCCACAGTGTAACCCCGACAGTTGTCTGATTTCAGAGATTTTGCTTATTGGTGTTGCTGTAACGTGCCCAGTATAGCGTGTGTGATGAATTCACACGAGAGATTAAATGGATGGAAGTGAATGTAATGAAAAAAATTTTTTTCTCTGTTTATGCAACAAGTTTATTACCATCTTAGATAGCAAATTTTAATACCACCTGTTTTCCAGCGTATTTCTTGATTTGGAGGATGTAGATGCAACGTTATAGTGTCATGTTATTTGTGTAATTCCTGCAATTTTAATGTGATTTCTTGAAGGCTATGCCTATGTTAGATGTTTTGAATTTGCAGCATGCTAAATGAGACACGTAAGTGCAGATGTTTTGTTTTGAAGAGAAAATTGAAAGATGATGATGCTTGAAGTAATGATCGAGATTGCACTATTACTGCTGATGATGTTGATGATGATTATGATTGAGTTGATGCTCATACTGCGATGAGAAAGATAGTGATGTGGACGAGAAGTTGTATTGGTGACAAGAGTAGGACACTAGTAGTTGAAAGCATGTCACGTGGCGTAGTTTAGAAATGTATTGTGGATGTAGTTTGTAGTGATGCATACACTAGTTTGAGTAGATAGTTAAGTCAGTGTTGTGTGTAATTTGGGCCATGGTCAGTGTGAATGAGTTCATTTCATAGTCATGTGTGATTGTCTTGTAAGTGCACTTACTTTCTTTTGTTAGTGATACCAGCTGGTTATTGAGATGTAATATTGGGATCCCAAAACAAGGTTATGTTTCATTTCTGTCATGTTCATGTATTTTGAGTCTGTTTTACTGTTATTTGGATTATGAAGCATTGTAAGTTACACTTTGGATGGCAACTCTGTAAAATTTCTTTCTTATGCCAATTTGTACCAATTTTTTTTTCTCTTTCTTTGCCCCATGTCATAAGAATTTTTTTTAGTGTACATTTTTCAAACTTTAAAATCTTTAATTGTAAATGACATACCCTTCTTTTATGTGTGATTCTTTGTGGGAGCATCCTGTTTATTGTGTGGTGGTTTTGTTTTAGTATTTCGCTGTGGCAGAGAGCGAGAAAGTGCATCAGCATCCCCAGGGCACACCAGAAGTCGAGAAACACCACAGGGAAGCTGTCGGGCAGCCACTACACTGCCGTGGCATAAGGAGCCACCATGTCGGGGGGCAGTCCAAGCCAGCGACTGCCCACCCTGTTGTCATCACCAGAGACCTGCGGTGCTAATTCTACACCAGGACAAATCGTCGTTGTGGGCACTGTCTAAACCCACCCACAAACAGTTACGGCAGTTTATCACCCTTTTGCGCAGTGTAGTGTGCCTGTGAACTAAGGCAGCGTGGTGTGTGCGTGTGCGGGATGCTAAAGCTAAGTGCATTAACAATACTAAGTCGACAGCACTTACGTTCCTCGCCTCTCCACATCACCCAGCACCATTGTTCCGTCGGCTGGGTGCTTACCTCACACATGTCTATTGTTATATTTTACTTCATCACACATTTGTGTGTCATTTTTGGTATGTCTTTAATTTGTTTTTTCATGTTTATTGTATTTATTTTCTTTCTGTCGACGACGTCGACTTCGGTGGCCAGGGGGAGATGTGGCATGTGCACAGATTATATTAATGGTAATACGCCCTCTGGATACCCGAGTCGAAGGTTGGCAGTTTATCTGAGGAGGGGCGATTAAGGGGAAACAGTCTCATTGGAGGGGATATGGCGTTAGTGACGCCAAGCTTAGCGTGGGTTTTCTGAGTAGTCTGTGACGAGTCTTCGCGTGAGCTAGACGCATAACTGCACCATGGCGTCCTCGCCCGGCAGACACATGGGGTAAGACATTATTATAATAAATCTACTAGTTGTCCATTCCTTTGCAGTTTCTAATTATGATAGAATAGAATCCTTGCCTCTCCCTTCAGCCAGGAATTATGTTGTGAATCTAACTTTAGCTGCGTCCTTCGTCGTTGCCTCTTAAATTAACGTTCTTTGTTTGATTAACGATCCCTCTCATAAGCGAGTAGCTCTCCTCTGAAGTTAAATAAATAATTAAATGTGAGGTATACGACAATATAATCACAAGGTGTTTGTAACCACAAATTTTTCCTTAATGTAAGCAATTTCTCATTTCAGAAACCTACTTTTAAAGGTAGTTTAAACATGTGTGTTCTATTTAATTCTGGGATATACACAATGGAAAGTTGGAGTTAAGTTGTGGCTATTTGTGTCCAGTGATGGTGCTTCGTCAGAGCACAGAAAGTGACAATGACATTAATAGTGTTAAATGGTGTGGTGAAAGTTGCTAATGACATTTATTGCACTGCTAATAGTAATTTAGTGAATGACAAACAATAGCTACACTATTGCATTAATGTGTGCAGAAGTTTCTTTGTAGGAAATGGAGTTAAGTTATTCATGTCAAATTGTATTGCGCAATCTAAGAGTAGAATAAAATAACAAGTGTCAAACATGTGTTATTCTTCCAATTTTCCTGTCAAATTCCACATCCTACTGTTGGTTGGTTGCAAGTTCAAACAAACCATGGGGGCAGTTTAAGCGCAAAAGATTTTACTATGAAGCATGCAGAAGAAATTATTGCAAGGTGCTTGATCTCATTCACTCTCAAAAATTTAAATGTGACCATTTCATAATACGTATGTATTATGAAATAGAAACATTCAGCAACCACTACTAACCTGAATAATATTATATAAAAAGCAATGTATGTGCCGACTATTCGATAATTTAAATAAGTTACACAGGAATAAACAGTTGTGTTTTTCATAGTAACCTAGCTGTGAGGTGTTCAGCTGATCATAATTGTGTTCTAATATTGTATTGCTACAGATGACAGTGACAAGTTATTTTATGTGAACTTTAATCGACTTCTTTAAAAAGAAATTTGAATAACTCAGTGTAATCACGATTATTGAAGCTCACGTAATTAACTTTGTACGTCATCAGTAGCAATACAGTATTAGAACATATGATCAGCTGAGCAGACAGTGATCCCTGTGGTGTTTACATTCGGCAACTGCTGTGCTGTGCTTCCGATGCCTGTGATTTATAGTATTTTAGTAACTGCGGCAGTTTGTAATCACATTAGCGAAGCAATAGTGTTTGAAAACCTTTATTTGAGCAATTTGGGAAACGGGAATAATCCCAGTCATTCGTTTTCACTGCCGTGTGCTTTCCAAGTGTTACTTATGTTGACTAATATATTACATGTAGATTATGGCTACATTAAATGTAAAGTATAATTATACATTTTTTAATTTACCTACTTGAGAATGTAGTTTGTATCACGGTTACTGTGGTGAAATAAAGAAATTGTTACAGTTTGGACGTATTGGTTGTAAATATACTTAACCTAAAACATTACAACGCCATTATGTTTCCGGATGTAAATCGAACTTTGAGTATAATGAATAGAGGTGCAAATAATTGTGATAAATATTTTAAAATATGCTATATACAGTGTTAATTTGAGTTATAATATAAATTATGTATATTTGTGAGATACAATAAAACAATTATGAGTATTTGAGAGTGTATCTATGTGTATAATGAGTTCCAGTTATTCTCATATACCGGAGTATTGCGATTCACATTTCCAAAAGATAAAGATTTAAAACAAACGGTTAATATTCATAATTCTTAAACTTACGCCTTCGAAGGATTCACCTGTATGCATACATCGTTGTTTCCGACCTATTATAAGAAAGGATAAATTCCGTTACGGTGGTTCTTTTATAACGGTTCCAAGAAAGTGGTTTAACTGCAGAATGTTGCATTTCTGACAGTCATCGTATTTATGCTGTTACGTTGTTGCATGCAATACTGTAGATTGCATGAGTTGTTTTGCAATGCTGTTTAAGGTTATGTATTTCATATATTTCACTTGCAGTGCTGGTTTAAGACTACTTATTTGTTATATTTCAGTCTGTTGGTGTGGACTCTCTGCAAAAACTAGTAAAGGATGCTATAAGTCGCTAAGTGGTATAGTTTTGAATAATTATTGCAAACTTATAAATGAAAAGCGTTCAGTGAAAGTAAAAGTAACCCTAAAGTTTCTAAATTTAATAGCTAATTACTGTATACAATGCCATTTCGTGCCATCCAGTGTATATTTTGTGCATATAATATTGTGTATGTACAGTGTGATTAGCAATGTAATTAGTGACACGTAATTTTGAGTGAACTCAATCAGTGTCAACCTCAATATCAACAGTTCTGTTTCATGCAAGTATTACAGTGTTTGCAGTTTATACAACTATGTCCTTTGTAATTTAAATAAGTAGCTGTAGCTTAGAAATGCTCTTAAGTTATAGCATACAAAACTGTAGGCTGCATGAATGTTGTTTGAGGTTACATATTTCATTTAATGTTAAAATGCATTTAGTTTACTTAAAAGACAGCGTTTCTGTGCACAAAAGCATATATCTACACAAAAGACATGTCACTGCACCACATTAATTGTATTTTACTGTGGAGAAGTCATAACTTGTAGACAAGAACTGATTACGGCATTTCCCAAATTCCCGCCACATACTGCCGCCATTTTGAATGTCAGTGTAAATGTGCTTCTTAAGCTCATCTCGACCGGGTGTTATACAAATCTAATCAGCGTTGGTTCTTCTGGTGTAGTTTGATTATATGCTACTCAAAACTGGCTATTACCTAAAAAAAAATGGCAAAAACTAAGAACAGCTAAAACCGGTGGAAATTAAAAAAGAACAATGAACAATTTTAATGTATGCCATTAAATACGGGAATGAAAGCTTGGCATAGATTAGATTAGATTAGATTAGATTGTATTCTGTGAGTTCACTAGCAGCCATAAAGACTTGTGAACATAGAACATGTCAAGGAAATGTACAAAAATTATATATAAACATAAATATTACATAGAATATGGAACATTTGAAATAAAATACAAATACTATATGCGTGTTAAGGAAATGTACAATAAAGTTACATATATACATAAATATTACATAGTATACAGAACATTTAAAATAAAATAAGGACATATTATATACAAAATGAAACAAATCAAGTGTAATTTATTACAGAGTTGTATACCTCCTTACTGTTATAAGGTTAACATATGTATAGGCAAGAACAGTTATTTTAACATTCACTAGGATTTTACCTTTGTTAGTCTGATCATTTTGTTCTATTTGATGTGTAATGCATAGCATTTACTGTCAGTTCTTCATATACATACATTTAAATAGCTTCATTAATTCTAGAGCAGATATCAAATATGACTGGCAATTGTCATTAATATTTACTAATACTACTTACAGAGCTATATAAGTAGTATCAGTAGGATAATTTGTCATTAAGATAATCTTGTACAGAATAATATGCTTTTGAGCATAGGTACTCTTTAACAGCAGTTTTAAAGACATTGAAGTTGTCAACTTTTCTCTTAAGATCATTAGGGAGAGTATTAAATATTTTTATGGTCTCATAATATACACCTTTCTGGAAGCAAGAAAGCTTTGTACTGGGACGATGGATGTTACCCTTTTGTCTAGTGTTTATCTCATGAATTTCCATGTTTGTAATAAATGTGGTTCGATTGCATACATAGAATTTTAAGATTGAAAATATATACATGCAAGGTAGGGTTAATAACTTTAGTCTTCTAAAAAGAAGGGGATCGGAAATAAAATGGATATGCATTTAGATAATGTTTAAGGCTGGTTCACAACCAACGAGAACGGGAAAGTTGAAATACATGTATTCAAATGGGAGTGTCCACAACCGACGGGAAGCCTTCCCGGGCCCCGGGAACGGGAAGAAGAGTTGCCCAACTTTTAACTTTCTCGTTCTCGGGCACGGCATATTAGATCCCCATTGTGCATATTAGACTCTTCACTCTAGAGGTTATTCTAAGCGGCCGTGACATGAAACAGCCACTAGTGCTCTCTATAGTCGCCAGCTGGAAAGATTAAACTGGAAGGAATTAGTAGTAAATGTACTTCCTAACCTCATCCCGATACCCACAAATCTAATCAACGTTGGTTCCTCTGGTGAAGGGATCATTTGTAGTTTGTTTATATGCAACTCAAAACTGGCTATTACCTAAAAATAATGGCAAAAGCTACAAAGAACAGCTAAATCCGGTGGAAATGAAAAAAGAATAAACAATTTTAATGTATGCCATTAAATAAAGGAATGAAAGTTGGGCATAAGTAGAGGGATCGGAAATGTAATGAATATGCATTTAGATAATGCTTACTCTATCGAATTTTGACGTTGGCTTCGCTAAATTGGAAGTAGGTGAAAAAATGTCATTGATCAGTTAAAAACAAATGAAATCCCAATGCGCAAAATCGACTTTCACTTTGTGATCGATATGCATTCCCGTTCTCGTTACCGGGCTGTTGTGAATCAAAATTTCTTGCTTCCCGTTCTGGTTACCGTTACCGGGTGGTTGTGAACCAGCCTTTTACTCTATCGAATTTTAACGTTAGCTTGGCTAAATTGGAAGTATGTGAAAAAATATCATTGGCCAGTTAAAAATAAAAGGCTGGTTCACAACCAGCGAGAACGGTAACTAGAACGAGAAAGCTGAAATACATATATTCAAATGAGAGCGTTCACAATCGACGGGAAGCCTTCCCGGGCGACTAGAAAGAAGGGTACCCAACTTTTAACTTTCTCGTTTGCGGGCACGGCATATTAGATCTATATAGTGAATATTAGACTCTTCACTCAAGGGATTATTTTAGGTGGCCGTGACATGAAACATCCGCTAGTGCTCTCTATAGTCGAAGGCTATAAACAAGAAACTGGAAGAAATCTCAGAACACCAAAGTATTAACAATGTGCTTCCTAACCTCACCCCGACACCCGCAAATCCAATGAGCGCTGGTTAATCTGGTAAAAGGGTCATTTGCAGTTTGTTTACATGCAAATCAAAACTGGCTATTACCTCATAAACAATGGCAAAAAGCTTAAAAAAAAAAAGTGGAAATTTAAAAAGAACAATAAACAACCCGAATGCATGTCATTAAATAAAGAAATGAAAGCTTGGCACAATTAGAGGGATCGGAAATGTAATTGATATGCATTTAGTATGTTTACTCTATCGAATTTTGACTTTGGCTAATCCGCGTTATGTTGCCTAAATTGGAAGTAGGTGGAAAAAAAAAGTCATTGGTCAGTTAAAAACAAATGAAATCCCCAAGCGCAAAATCGACTTTCACTTTGTGATCGATATACGCTCCCGTTCTCGGGCAGTTGTGAATCAGTCTTAAGCAGGGCTGTCCACCCTGGGGGGGGGGGGGAATTCATGGTGCAAGTTGCACAAAAAAGAACATTTTAGCGGGGAATTGCACATTTTGGGAAATACAAAAATATTGAAGTAAATTAACGTACCTATTACACACATTTGCTACAATTTTTAAGCGAGTATTGCAATTGTTAATTCAGTTTGAATCTTTAAGTTTGTCAATCTAAAATGTGCTGATTGTGGTGTATCAAAATAATTATTGGAAATATGTAAAAGGAACTGACATTATAGGTAGGTATGTACTTGTTCAGAACGTATGGCACGTGCTATACTGAACTATTTAGATACAATATGATGCATTGAAATACCAAGTAATAAAGTATACCATGTGCCAAATATTTTTATTTGTAATTTTTTTGTTGCAAATATTACAATTTTTTAATTCATTTTAACTTTCATTATTTGTTTAAGCTTTCACTGTGTACCAGTATCAAATAGTACTGTAGTACCTATAAGACCCTTCCAGGTTTTCCAGCAACATAAAAAAAAACTCAATAGTTGAAATTGGGCTCTCAGTAAAAATTGGATGAGTTTTGGGGAGGAATGCGCCATGGCCTTTGGAAGGATGGGCACCTCTGCCTTTAAGGATGCCATTAAATTTACATCAGAAGAAACTTGTGAGTCTGTGAATGCTCTGCGACCAAGTTGTAGACACGGTTATAAACCTGGAAGATGACTCAAGCAATACCACCTCTTCTACTTCCAAACTGGAGGTTGACAGATTACCTGTGGATTCCGATTAACATAGCTTTTACTGTTAAAAGATATTCATAACATTTTTCACCCATTCTTAAATTAGCACACATTTCATTTAACAAGCGTGTTATTTCTTTATCACTCACTGTTGGTGCAGTGGAAGATAGCAAGTGGTTAAGTAACATTGGGAGGTAATAATGGCAGCTTCTTTAAATTCCTAAAGTAAACAGCTGAGCAGCTGTTGAGGGTAGGAGAGGAAGCTCTACCATGCATTCACAAAACATCAAATATGCAAAGATGCTACATGCATTGTACAAGTTAAGATCCATTCTCTGCCCGGAAGGATTATACTATTAAAAAAAATATAATTTCTAATTTCATATTTTTCTTGAAACAGTTAAGTTTAAATTTCTCTCCTGAAAGTAAGAAAGACAAACATATCAGCTTATGCCATAAAACCACAGATTTTTCATAGAACTGAAAGTTAAGAATTCCAAGGAACTTATTTGCATACAATTCATACAGCTAGTAAAATTTAGTGTTGTATACAAAAAGAAATTAAGCTAACAGCTTTATGGAAGCTGATTTGTTTAAACAATTGCCCAAACATAATAACTGCAGACAAAGATTGCATCAGTATTATCAACGCCAATCCCAGCACACCCATTACCTGGTTCTCTTCTGTCCCAAATTGGATATTAAACAATGACACACCTAGAGCACAAACAGAAGATAACTTAAAACTAACAAAATTATGTCTGGACCAGAATTTCTTTTCATTCCATCTCAAAATTCCATAATAAACCACAGGCCTAACTATGGGAAACCCCCTTTCACCATTTTTAGCAGAACTATATATGAGCCGTTTTGAATGCCATATTACTAAATCTTTCCCACATGTATTCAAAACCTGGTATAGGTATGTAGATAATATTTTTGCTATTGTTCCAAAAAAACTTTCATAAGATGCTTTGAAATTATTGAATTTACAAAAAAGATCTAAAACATTCACAATAGAAAAAGAAGAAAATGGCCAATTACCTTAACTAGACAACGGAAATAATGCACACAACAAACTAATATTTGGCACTTACAGAAATCCAACTCACACAGAAAATTATATTAAAAACAATAGCTACAATCCTACAAGCCACAAACATGCAATTTTAAATAGTATTACAAACAGGTTAGTACATATACCATTGAAGAAAGAGGAATACCAGAAAGAATATCAACACATTATCCACAGAGCCACAAATGAATGGATACCAGAAAAAAATAATAGATAAGAAGATCAAAAAGTTTAAAAGACAGAAATAGATCCAACAAACGACTACTTTACTCAGACAACAAAAACCACAAGCATATAGGAAATTCACTTACCACCCTTGGACACATCATAAATTTCAAAGGATTTTCAAGAAATACATCATCCTGTCTCCACAGAATAACCACAATATACAGAAACTACTATGCAACAGAACAAAAGACCCTATCCCCAACGATAAATCAACTGGTATATATCAAATAGTTTGTAATGACTGTAACGTGGTATACATAGGAAGAACCAAAAGAAATCTTGAAATAAGACTAAAAGAGCATATGAGATGCATTTACCAAAAACAGACGGATAAATCAGTAATAGCACATCATTTCTGGTCTTCAAACCATGAAATCATCCCAAACATAAAACACTTAAAACCGATCAACAGCAGCAATGAATTGGACATCTAGGAAAAAATACATATCGTCAAACACAGTAATCACCTAATGAATTTCGAACTACCGTCACCCAGACCAGAGAACACCACTTGCCACACACATTCCCCAGACAATAACCGGCAAAATCAGTTGAAAGCATGCTGACGATGGGAGCAAACCTTTCTCCCAAAACACGTTCAAGAAATAACATTTTAGTGATGTAGTATAACAACCTTCAACTCTCTTTATTTTAAAATACAAAACGTATTTCAAATGGAGAGGATACAGGCTATTCATAGAAAATTCAAGATATGAATTTGATTAGCCATATTAAGCTTATGCTATTTTCATAAAGACTAGTTTATAATACCCCAATAACGAGAGTGGGAATGCATATCAATGATCACATTGATTGCAAAGTGGAAAATCGATTTTGCTCTTTGATATTTCATTTGTTTTTACCTAACCAATGATATTTTTTCACCTGCTTCTAATTCAGCCAACATAAAGTGAGTTAGCCAATGTCAAAATTCAATAGAGTAAACCTTATATAAATGCAGATTCATTACATTTCCAATTCCTTTAATCACACCAAGCTTTCATTCCTTTATTTAATGATGTACATCAAAATTGTTTATTCTTTGTTAATTTCTACTGGTTTCTGCTATTGCTTTCGAATTGCATGTAAACAAATTACAGATGATGCGTTTATTAGAAGAACCGCTCAGTGAACATGCAGATTAAGGATCTGAGTTTAGGTTGCACATATGCAGGATTTCTTCCACTTATGTGTTTCCAGCTTGCATCTATAGAGCTCTAGCAGCTGTTTTATGTCACGTTAGTCTAGAATGATCTCTACAGTGAAGAGTCTAATATGCACAATATGAATCTAAATTGCCATGCCCAGGAATGAAAGCAAGAAAGTTTAAACTTGACCAAACCTTTCCCATTCCCGAGGCTCGGGAAAGCTTCCCATTGATTGTGATGCTCCCTTTAAAATAAATGTACGAGGGCTGATCAATAAAGACTGAGACTAATTTTTTTTCACAGATATTTATTACTCCATTTCAATGTTGACATGGTCTTTTTCAAAGTAGTCCTCTCCTACTTGAATGCACTTTTTATAGGATCTCTGCCAGTCCTCGAACACATGGTACAGGCCATTCTTTGTCAGGTCTTTGAGAATCGCCTCACTTTTCTTCAGCACTGCTTTCAGTGCTCTCAAATCGAATGCCCCGGAGCTTTGCCTTTAGTGATGGGAATAAAAAGAAATCACAGGGGACAAGATTGGGGCTATAAGGCAGATGCGGCACAAGGTAATGTTGAATTTAGCCAAAAATTCCTGGACTTGATTTGCAACGTGAGGCCGCACATTATTGTGATAAGTTCTGGATGTTTCCTTGCAATGTGCTTCCTCGGTGTAGCCAATACTGATGTGTAGTATGCTGCTGTAACAGTGGTGTGAGTGGGAACAACAATCACAGCAACTGTGTTGATGTTGACTTCAGTCATAGCAGAAGCCAAAGCACCAGGCCCACCTTGCTTAGCACAGAGGACTCACTCTACTTTGAAGTCTTTGAACCACCTCGTGCATCTTCACCGTATGCTTGCTTCAGCTTTTCCAAACTTTCAGAGGCTGTACAATTTAAACGAAAACATTTTATTGCTCCTCTTGTGTCACCTTCATTTTGTGGTATGCAAAATTCAACTAGGGTTAACAATATATAGCATTACTACCAACCTACCGATACGAGAGTGCTGCCGCCTATGGACATTATACATGAAACCCCGCTCTTTTCAAATATTCATGGTAGAGCCAGGAAACTCAAGAAAGCTACAGGAAAAAATCAATCTCAGTCTTTATTGATCAGTCCTCATATTTCAACTTTGTTGTTCTCATTCTAGTTACCATTGTGGGTTGCTGTTGACCAGCCTTTAATGTTTTAGTACCATCTTTGAAAAACTGTAAAATAACAAAACATTTTACATATAAATATAACTAAATTTATGCATTTTCAACTTGACAACACAATAAAGGCTTGTCTCATAAATTTCACACTTGTGAAAGATGCCATACTCTGTTTCATTTTCTGTTAATTGTGCTTAGAAAGACTTGAAAGACCTCCAGATATCTTGCACTGTTGATCATATAATTGAAAAGAAACCAATAATGCGCATTCCTGACACAGCACACCATATGCCCATCTTCTTTGTGTGAAGAACTTCTTCTGTGACCACTATGTATAATTCATGAGTTAATATAACCATACAGATGAAAACAGGATTCATCTGTCATGGAGAAGAGCATTGAGCCCAAGCAACTCATTTCTCTTTGGTTCTTTCAATTCATGTACTACTGTCACACGAAATGTTTGGAATTTAAGGTCTTTTAGCACACGATGGCATGTTGTGCGGGATACACCAACTTGCTGAGGTAATTTCCTTATCGATTTCTTAGGGCTTATTATGTCCATACTATCTGCTGACTACTGTCAGGGTCTCACTATTGGATGCTTATTCTTTTTGTCATCCTTCCTGTTCTAGAGGTACCATTAAACTATTTACAACCGTCTAAGGGATTTCTTCATTTTATTATGGGTCATGGACCCTACAAGACATATTGGAAAAAAATAATAAAACTGATGATGTTCAGGATACTCCTGAACATACGGTTTTTGAATGTACAAGATATCAACAAAATTTTTTAAAGAAGAACAAAAAAATTTTGAAGGTATATAGAATCTTGTAACATCCCAAGTTGGTTTTAAAATTATAACATCTAATAAATGATGTGAGCATAACTATATGGGAACCAGATGCAAGATAAGGAGAAATAAGATGTCATTTACCTAATGTAGAGTTGGAGAGAAGAAGATCTTAAAGAATTCAAAATTAAAATCCAAATGTTGAGAATACTTTACTTTTAAATCTGCATGTATTATTGGATGATGAAATTAATATTAATGAAATATAAATAGAAGAGAATATTTTGTTGTTTTAATGGACAGCGAGAATGGGGTCAAGAAGGAGAATTCGCAGACTGAATGGGGAGGGAAATTGGGATTTTGGAATAGAAGGTGCAGAGGATTTGCCTGTAAATCCTGAGGAGGAGGTGAATAAGGATGCCTTTTTGGAATTTGGGGAGGAAGAAGGCGTCAGTGTAGTAAACGAGGCCAGCATTGTTGTGGAGAAAGAAGAGGAGATTGGAGAGATTTTGTGAGAGATGGATGTTTGAAGATGTAGTTTGCTGCAGGTTATTATGAGAGAAATTTATTAGCTCCAATTAAAATGGTGGATGTGAAGTGTAGGTATGGAGATAAGTGCTGTGTGTAGAAATTGTGTGTTGTTTAGTGTGTATGGAAGGAAGTTTTGTGTAGTGAGTGGTAGATAAGAAGAATGAAGATTTGGTTATAGATATATTTAAATTAAATTATTGTAAATTGAAGTATAAATGCTAATTTAATAATAATAGGATGTAATGTTAGATGTATAATTTTATTTTGGATTAAATTTTTTAAATGTTAGCTTATTGAATGGAAATATAAATAGGATATATGATGATGCAGGAATGAAAAAAGATATGTGTGCATTTATATATATATATAGTTTATAAATTTATTGTGTCTAGGTTATTAAATTAACATTTTATGAATGTGCATTTGTGTTTAAATATATAATTTAGCATTAAATAGTAAGTGTGAAGATAGGTATGAAATGTTTTAAATAATTGTAAAGGGGCATAAATAATAGGCTTTTAGGGTTAATTATATAATGGCATGTAGTTATAGATAATAGGAAATGAAAATTCAAATTACAAAATAAATGTGTTTTAAATCTATAAATAAGGTAGATGATTATAATTTTTTTTGTAATTCAAAGGATATTAATAAATAAAAATGTAAATAAGGAAATATTGTTAACTTTTATATAATTATTTTAGTGAGAAAGTATAAATTTGTAAATTATTATTATAATAAAGTATGCAAGTAAGTTTTATTGTATATTTAACTGTATAATAGTAAACAAGAAAGAAAAGAAAAAAATTCTGTGTTACACTCACATGACTTCCTCTACTCTTGTACAAACTATTTTCACAAACGCTTGGTAGGCCTTGAAGCTATAGTCAAATATTTTAAGAGATGGTTGCTATGTGGAGTATTCCATTCTCTTTTCATTACCAGGACAAAAAAATGAATAACGAATTTCCATTTGAGAAAAGGTAAAAAGTATTGGAAAATTTAAGGGAATAACAAGCAATATCTCAAAAATAGTTCACTCAATAAAAAAAATGTATATGACACGAATTGTGTATTTTAACATGATCTACATTTTTTGTGTAGTAAAATTTTGTCTATCTCTTATGGTTAACCAGTTATGCAAAAGTCGGTCACAATGAATACTTTTGGAGACATTCCCAGAAAATTTGAGATATACATTTCATTTGTCATGAAAATATCTTAAACATACGATATTTTAATCAAAATCACTAGAGCCATTTTTGAGAAAATTAAAATTTTCGAAAAATGTTCCATGTAAAGGGTAATCTGGGGTGGAGGGATTTTGTTGAAAACCTTCGTGTCGCATCTCTGCAAGATACTGAACCTAAATATTAAGTTTGGTGTTTATCCGATTGTTCGTTTCTGAGTTATACTGTTCACAGACAGACACACGGACATGTTTCCAAAAAAAAATTTTTGGATTCAGGGGGTCTCAAAACATATATTTCCGATGAAATCTCGGTATCGAATTTTTGGGTGGAATACAATACTTCCCCTACTTACTATACATAGAGAAAGTAAACAAACCTTTTTAAGCCAGAAGATTTGATAAGTAGTACTGTATACCAGTGGAGTAGTTTTTAGCTTTGTTAGTTAAAACAAGTTGCTTTTATGCTGGTTACCAGTATTAGTATAGATTTAGTGGGTTTGTAACTATTATTTATTTACCTTTACTATCTATTATTTATGTTCTTTACTTATGTTTTCTTTGTTTGTAGTCAGGTAGTAGTTATAGACTTAATCTGTAAAATGAATGTACACAAGAATTGAAAATTTGATTCAATAAATAGAAAATTTGGATATATGCCCCGGTATAGTAACCTAGATGCTGAGTTTGAATATTCAGATTTTATTTTCTCTAGGGGTACCATGCTTGCCTCTAGTTCCTATGGTTGTATGTTCAAACTCGGCAGAGGGCACTGGAATTTTTTCAGGCAGAAAAATCTTAGGCATGGCTTCCTTTGAAAGGGAAGTAAAGCCGGTGGTCCCATGTTGTAGATTTATGGCACGTAAAAGAACCTCAAGCCTGATAAAGAGGCCTCTGAGAAAAATATCTCGTCTTTCACACCCAATATAGAATGGGATACTAAGAACCACAGTAGTTAAAGAGCATCCATAAATAAAACTCAATTTAATTTGTTTATTCTTCTTCACTTTCACAATGGATCCTGCTGTCCTCCATTTCTTATACAGTTCTGGAATTGTTCTGCTTGTGGGTATCTTGTCATATTTCTCCTCAAACATTTCTTTAGTCTCCTTAATGGAGCCTGTCTATGTAAAAATTTCACAATATCAACTCATTTTTCAATTGAAAACTGCATCATTTCTCTCGCAATACTTCCACAGTATTCAGGATAATTACTGTTAAACTCAACTGTAACAGGTAACTATGTAAATTGCAGTGAGACAGTAAGGTGTACCAGTTTTATGCGGGACACTCATAATATTTGCCTGAGTACCTTTTGTGGGCACACATTTCTTTTGAGTTATTGTCCATTTTGCATTCCCTAATCATAGTTTCTAAGTTTCCTGATACCCAGGTACAAATATGATAGTGCTTCCTGAATACCACTGGGAACAGTTATGAAATCCCTTACTGAAACTATTGTATGTTGGTTAATCTGAATTGGTACTTCTGATAGTGATAAGCTTGTCCTGAGATGTAAATGATATAGCATATAATAATATCTGTTCCCAAGCATTGTATATGTTAACTCTTTAGAGCAGTTAGAGCAAATTTTATATTCCACCCAAAAATTAGATATCAAGAAATACATGTTTGGAGATCCCTGTCCCCAAAAAATGTTTTATGAAGAATGTATGTGATTAACTTAATCCAAAAGGGGAAAGTAAGATGAAACCTTAAATTGAAATTGAGTTTTATTTATGGATGTTCTTTAACTGCTGTGGTTCTTAGCATCCCATTCTATATTGGGCGTGAAAGAAATGTAATTTTGCTCAGAGGCCTCTTTATCAGGCTTCAGGTTCTTTTACGCGCCGTAAGTCTACAACACAGGACCACCAGCTTTACTTCCCTTTCGAAGGAAGCCATTCTAAGGATTTTTACCCCCGAAAAAATCCATCACCCTCCGCCAGGTTTGAACCCGCGACCTCGGGAACTAGAGGCTAGCATGGTAACAACGGGGGATGACAAATGAAAGCTAAACCTGGTATTTAACCTTAGAGTAAAACTGCCAGCAATGAAACAAAATACTCAATGTTTCACTTACCACACACATACTCAAGGAGCTGCTTTCTTAGATGTTAGTAGATTGTCAGTAACCTACAGAGCCATAGTATTTAATTTCATCTTCTTTCAAGAATGTGACGAAGAGTGGGTGACCCCATCCTGGCCCCTATTTTCTTGCAGGTGACATAATATTTGTAACATGATTGTACAACACCACTGTGAGAGCGTTACATGGTATGTAGTGTAGTATTTGGAAAATAATTGTAATGAGTTGATGCAGGACTACTACCATTACGTGACTTTTAAATTAAATTTAAGATAAGACTATTATTAATATAAACTTCATCATTATTCCCTTACATGCTTAAAAGCTCCGTGGATGTGTTTGGAAAAAGTATGCAATAAGATTTTACCTTTTCTGATTGTTTATTAATGGTATGACTCATACATTGCGTGAAACTCACTCCATGTACACTAACAGCCAGATCACCTCAATATAATTTACCCCGAGTTCAACTAACAACATTTATAACTTCAGTACTCTCCTCATTCCCTACATAACTACATGTTGCTGAAGTAACTTTAAACAAAGGATAATTACTATTTACGCAATTAAAACATGCAACCTTCATTAGCTATAGAACAAGTTCTGTACTCATAGCTGATTAACTACAACATTACTCTTTTAACCACATTTCACTGAGTAATTAAATCTCATATTTACTGTAATGTGAATCATAACTTTAAACAGCATTGCCTTTAGGTTATTTAACCATTTTAGAGAGAGAGAGAGTACTCTTATAATCTGATAATACATAACATTTAACTTACATTTCCTTACATACATATTACAACCCCTTTAAACAAATTTAAAATATGAACCACTGTGAATGACCCTGACTGAAATGCCCGACTTAGAGTTGTAATAAAATTCGTCTCTCATTTAAACAGAATGATTTAACATTTCTTAATTGGCCATTTTCATGTCCTGGCTCCAGGTCGTGGTGTGTAGTGAACAAATGTGACTTCGCATGCACTAACCTTATAGCGACTTCTCTTCCAAATATTACATGCTGTAAACTGCGCGTCTAACAACGAATCCCCTTCTGTTGCACGTGTATTCTTTTCCAAGTCGAATTCCCAATTCTTCAACTTGCTCTTCTACGACACTTCCCTGGGATATGCAACAACCTCTTCGTTGACATGAAATGGTAGCTTAATCACGTGTATATCAACTAATCTTGTGCTAACGTCCCTTTCACCTTAACTACGACATCGACGACGTAAGAAACTACCACTGACTTCATTAGGAATGTCTAAACAATTTCATCTGGTTTTGCTATGTTCCGTAATTATTGCGCTACATATGATGAAGTTTAAATATTCCCTCTTACGAGAATCTTTATTCCAGTAATGGCCGCTAGATACTTGGTATTAACTACTCCACGCACTATAAGTTCATACTACGTAACAGTTGTGTCCTTCAGCCACCTCTCTGTCACGACCGGCCACAAGCCTTGCTCTAACTTGAGCAAATGCAACGCATGGTATGATTCGGGCAATCGCCACCCTTAGAATCTTTGCTTGTCTTGTCTGATACTTATTTAGAGACCCTACTGCCAGCCTGAAAAGGTGGCTCCCGCGTCGAGTAAACACGGTAGTGAGAAGAGAAACTTAGGCTCATGGGTGCGATAGGATGAGGCACAACAAGGGCGTTACACTTTCATTCTAGTGCGTGTTATAACATGGAAGAGTGCTTTACGATAGGAACGGTAAATAGGAAAAGTAACGAAAGAAACTGAAATGGGCAACAAGGTAAACCTGGTATAATGTAGCCAGAAATACGGACGTAGCGGTTGAATGTAAAGGACAAGCAAAAAACATGTGATTTAGATCCCCATACTGACTAGTTTCACCTCGGGGAAGCTCGCAGGTTAATCCGGCAGAGATAGGCTGGTGTCAAAACCACATTTAAAAAGACGCGGGCAATCCTGGGCATCCGCGGTAAATAGGAAATAGTAGAATAATTGATTCCGAGTGATAGCATGCGGTGTATTCGGACGGTGGCGCCTTAATACGTCCAGGGTGATGTCGGGAGGTCAGGTGTGATCGTGTCAAATGCCGTCGTTCTCGCGGCGTGATCGACCATCTCATTTCCGGGTATTCCAACATGGCTCGGTATGCAGATAAAATGAATAGATACCTAATTAGGCAGGTGTAACAAATCTAGAATATTTCATAGATCTGACGGACATGGGCGATTAAGGGCCGACAAAAGGCTAAGATAGCCCGAGATAGTCGTAGTCTTCGAAGGCTCATAAACCGCTATAGCCTTCGCTGTATATTAGACGTAGAATCGTATAGGCGCCATGTATACGTTTCTTGAGCGGTCCAAGGATAGACACCCACGCTGACGCCATGAAAAATTTTAGAACCATCCGTAAATAAAACCTGTAAGGACTCCGTGCCAAAGGCAGCAAAACGGGAAGACGAATCCCAATCATGACCTATGAAACTCTATGTGATGTTCACGAAATGAGTCAGTATCGATCGTAACTATAGGGGGCGAATAAGCAATCATATCAAGAAGAGAAATTGGTTGGGTTGGCGTACGGTACATATTGTCATATGAAAGAAAAAGTGGCAAATACCGGATCACAGGAAGAGAAGTATGGTAATTCCGGTGACAGATTCTGAAAAAGTTCGTATAAGCGAGTAAGTTTTGGGAATAATATGTTACGTGAATGCGTCATCAATTTCGTAATGTGTCTGCAGCCCAGACTCAGCTGACGGCACTCTAAATCATACAGAAAAATGACTCCACTTCATTGTGAATGTCTTTCGCGTTGCAAACGCGTGAATAACTCGTGCAAAGAAGCGGAGCAGTATACGGGGGTCAGTGCCGCATCTCCGTGGCTTTTAGTGACTGGAGTGAAAATATGAGCAGTAAAGCTAAGATTTAGCTGCAGATGCACTCCCAGGAATTTTACAGAGGTGAATGCGAGGAGGATGTACCCTTCAGGTGAAGGGGTCGGTTAGGTGATGCATTTATTTTCGAAAGATAAATCTAGTTTTGTTCAAATTAACAGTTAAGCCAAGGGTTTCTAAATAATCGACCTTGTGACAATGGAGTTCATACGTGCGAAAATCCATCCGGGACCGGAGCGCGATCGAGTTATAGAGGATAACATGTCAGCGTATTGTAAGTTACGTATGGAAACCGTCACGGCCGAGGTGATATCCCCAACGTATAACAAAGAGCTGAATGCCGAACCTTGAACAAATCCATGAGAAGTATTCCGAGTCTGCGCGTATGTCAAATACGGCGGTCAGTGGGTATCGCCGCCAGTACACAGTATAGGTTGCGGGAAACCAGTCGTCTGTAGCCATCTCAGTGAAAGAGGGATAGAAACGTGGTCACAGCGGTGAGATGTCCAGAAAAATTGCAAGGACGTGGCGATCCGTATGGAATGCGATATGTACATCGGTAAGAAACGCACAAAGAGGGAACGTCGTTCTATACCCTCTCGGGAACTCGTATTGTGTATTCTGCCAAAGGACGTACCGTTCTAAATGACTAAGACGTCCTGAAGGATCTTTTTCCGCAAGTTTCCGTAATGTAAGCAAAAGGATAATCGATCTACAGTCTATAGCACCATAGTAGTTAAAGACCGTCCATAAATAAAAATAAATTTTTAATTTCGGGTACCAAGACTCCGGAAGGAGTTTCAAGAAGTCATAGGTGATGTCGTGCGCTCCCGGGGCGGACCTACCAGTTTTATCATGAAAGGTTTGTCGAATTTCCATCGCAGTAAAAGGCGAGAGAAGCAAGTCCGAGGTGAGGTTGGATGGTTTCCAGTACCGAGTCCGGCATAACCTGTCGTAAAAATTGTTCTTGTAGGTCAGGGTTCCCAGTCAAATGTGAGAGTTTCGGAACTTGCTGCGTGGTTTTAAACCAACATAAGTGTCTCCAGAGTTGCGATACCGGGATATCCGTTGTAATGGAATTGCAGTATTCAACCCAAGAAGCACGTTTAATACAACGCAAACGACGTCGCACACGGGCCTTCGTACGTTTAGCGGCATAGTAGGTTTCGGCCGTTCGGGAGTGAGCATAGCGGAATACGCTAATCGGTGAGCACATGTAAGATTCCACTATGGAGGTTTCGGAATCTTCGGCATCTTCACCGTCGCCCAAGGATTATATATCGCGGTAACGTCTCAGTTCCACCTCTAGTAGATCGTATGTCACTTCTCTGTAAGCATCTGGGTAGCTTTATGGAGACTTGTCTGCAAGTGACCCGGAACGATCACTCTCTACCTTCGTCTACGATACCAACTACGTCATCGCCTCCGCCATTGAGAATAGTGTAGAAGAAACGGGAAGTGCCTAAGGTATTTTTTTTGTTAAAGTAAGAGCGCACAATGTCCTCAGTAGCCAAAATCAAGTCGGGGAAGAATCCTGTTGTCCGGAGTGACCCAGACTAGTCGTATAATTATCCGACATAAGCGTCCAAAAGTATTGGTTTGCCAGTGGAAAATCGGATGTTGACGTTGTACGTCGGAGTCCGCGAAAGTCTGGAATGTTAAAACACCCACAAATCAACTGGTGGTGGGATTGAGGCCCTATAAAGCCCCCCATTCCGTGAGCGTAAATTTACGTCCTGTCACGTAAAGTTCAAAAAAGTTTCCCCAGGATCAACCGCATGGCTTCCAGCGTATATCTGTATTCCAGCACTACTAGCTATGCCGATGGCAACACCCCAGGCTGGTTCTCATGATCATTCCGGAAAAACAGGTAGCCTGGGATACGACAGGGTAATAATACAGGTAATAATTCCACACAATTATTACTTGTGGCTTCACCTTAGCTACATAGCTTTAAAAGTCATAAGTTTGTTACGAATACTTTGAACATTCCAAGAAAGTAAACGTAGGCCAGGCAAGGGAAAAAACTAAATCACATTATAAATGCAGTTGGGTTTTGAGATACGTTAATGTATTAAATAAGTATTCTGGGGTTTCTGCGAAGACTCCCGCATTTGCTGGGGCCATCGATAAGACGAAGCAAAGATCGGGGCCTCCCAGGGCAGATGAGGTTTCCAATGGTCCACATCCCGGTGCAGAAAACGCCCCTCCAGCTGCAGTGATACAGATGGGGCTCCATCCACACGGGTAGTGCCCCCTGATCACGACTTTCCAAAGTGGGCGAATATGGCCAAGGGCTCATATTCGGCCAATCTGTCCCGCATCCACTCTCAAAGAGGGTTTATCAGCTCACCCTGGCCCAGCACAGGCCCATCTAGCCCAAACCAGGCCTTCCCAGCACCAAACAGCTAAGGGCAGCCTAGCCACCAAACTAGCCCAGTCACGCCCCGTCCCATTCCACCCCAGCCACCACCACAAACCCCAGAGTACCCTACCCCACCACAGTCCAGCTCCCTCCCCAATACAGAGCAACTTCCAACACATCCTCCAGGCCAGACCAAACCCCCACGCTAGGCCCAACCCAAGCTAGTCCAGGTGCTAGCCCAGGCCAGGCCAGCCCACCCACAGAAAACTTCCCACACCAGACAAGCCCCACCACATGCCAGACGTCAGCCCAAACCTCACACCAGGCCAGCCCCGTCTACAGCCGAGGCCAGCATAACTCGCAGGTAGGCCCCAACCCAGCGCTTACACCAGGTCAGGCGAGAGCGTCAAAGCACAGCTCCATCCAGGACAATGCAGACCAGGCCAGCCCAAAGCGCAGCCACTAGTCCCCCAGCACCGCCCTTTGCCACGCCTGCTCAGCCCAGACTTAGGGCTAGGCCAGCCATCAGCTTATCTCCCCCCCCTTTTACCAGTCCAGCTCCAGCCCCAATCCACAGCCCACTTCAGGCAAGCTCAGCCTCACCCCGAGCCTAGACCAGACGAGCAGAGCCCTGCACCAACCCAGGATAGGCTAGGCCCCAGTCAAGAGGCCACCAACCAGCCCGCAGATCAGGGGTGACACACTCTGGATGGCCCAGCCCAGCCAGATCTCCGGCGACCAGCCCAATGGTGCCCTGTCAGCTTAGCCCAGTGGCTCACAGCAGAGACCAAGGGCCAGCCCAGCCCAGCACAACAGCGCTGCACCCAAACCAGCGGCGCCCTGGCCAGCAGAGCCCTGCCCTGCACAATGGAACCCAACCCATCCCAGTACCACCAACCCTGCCAAGCCAAGAGCAGCCCAGCGGCTTGAAGAGCAGCCCAGTGGCTTGAAGACCAGCACGGCGGCACCCAGCCCACCCCAGCAGCTCCCAGACCAAAACCACCCAGCCCAGCGGCATACAGCACAGCACTGTCCCCACATCAGGCCAGCAGAGCCTAGCCCAACCATCATCCAGCAGAGCCCAACACAGCTCAGCCCAGACAAGCCAAGTCCAGCAGCCCTGAGTCCACACAAGGGCGCCCAGATCTCCTAAGCCAGCACAGCAGCAACCCCACCCCACAGATAAATGGCAACCACACATCATAACCTAGCCCAGTGACGCCCGGCCCTGTGGCGCCCAGCATGGACCAGCCAAGCTGAGCCCATCCCTTACCATCCCAGCATAGCACAGCCCAGCCATGCAGTGTACAGCGGAGCCCGTCACAGCCTGGCCCAACCCAGCCCAACTGCGCCAAGCCCAGCACTTCCCAGCCTAGACCCAGGTCGCAGGCTAGGCTAGGCTAGGCTAGCCTAGCCAGCCCTTGGAGCCCTGCCCAGCAGCTCCATTGCAGACCCGTGGTGGCCAGCCCATTCCAGTGGCGCACAGACCAGACCAGACCAGCCCAGCGGCGCCCACCCCAGACCGTTTACTTCCATCTCTGAAGAAGTGTAAAATAACAAAACTGTTTTCATGTAAACATAACAAAATTTATTAATTTTCAGCTTGATAACACAATCATGCCCTCATGACAAATTTCACACTTGTGGCCTGCAAGGTTTATTACCCTCATGTGTCAAATTGTGCACTTTAATATGTGAACAAAATTACACATTTTATCACAAATTTCACACCCGTAAGGTATTTTACTCTCATTAATCACAGAATGCATTTCAAAATTTAGAGCTCAATAAACCTCTTACAACAAACTTCACAGTTGTGAGGTTTTTTGCCCTCGTGTAATCAAATTGTGTAATCTCAATTTTCACAACTGAACAAAGTTCTCACAAAATTTCGCAGTTGAGGCTTTTTGCACCTACATATAAAATTATATTATTTCAAAGCTGACACCTGAGTTAGGCTTTCACAAATTTCTCACGTATCATATTATGCATTTCAACTATTAAAACTCTTATCATTCAATTTCACATTTCTGAGGCTTTTTACTTCCGTGCATGGTATTCTGTAATTTTACATTTGATGAGTGAGTAAAGCTCTTCTCACAAATTATTTGCTTGAGACTTTTTACCTCTATGTATCAAATTATGTAGTTTCAAACCTGAAAAGTAAGTAAAGATCTCACAAACTTCACTTGTGGGTTTTCTACCCTATACAACACATTAAGCAATTTCAAAGTACATCAAACATTTAAAGTTCTTATCACAAAATTCACATACTTGTGACTTTTTACACTTGTGTATCATATACAATTTCAAAACCTGACAAACTACTAATCCTCTTATCACAAATTTCACATTTGTGAGGCTTTTTACCCCCATGTATGGTATTATGCACTTTCAAATTTGACGACCACGTAAAGCTTATTTCACACTTGAGGCTTTTTTACCCTCATGTTTCAAATTATGCTGTTTCAAACCTGACAAGTGAGTAAAGCTCTTCTCACAAATTTCACACCTGTGAGGTTCATTACCCTCTTGCAACATATGAGATTTCAAGCTTGACAATTGAGTAAACCTTTTCTCACAGATTATTTTATTTGTGACGCTTTTTACCCTTGTGTATTAAATGATGCTGTTTCAAACTTGATGAGCGAGTAAACCTCTTGTCACATATTTGACACTTGTAAGGCTTTTTACCCTGATGTATTAAATTATGCACTTTCAAGTTTCCTAACTGAGTAAAGTTCTTCTCACAAATTTCACACTTGTGAGGCTTTTTACCCTGATGTATTAAATTATGCCTTTTGAAGTTTCCTAAATGAGCAAATCTCCTCTCACAGATTTCACATTTGTGAGGCTCTTTACCCTCATGTACCAAATTATGATTCTTCAAATGTGACAAACGAGTAAACCTTTTCTCACATATTTTACATTTGTGAGGCTTTTTACCATTAGGTGTCAAATTATGCAATTTCAATGTTGACGATTGAGCAAACCTCTTCTCACAAATTTCACACTTGTAAGGCCTTTTACCCCTATGTATAAAATTATGTACTTTCAAGTTTGCCAACTGAAAAAAGCCTTTCTCACAAATTTCACACTTGTAAGGCTTTTTACCCTCATGTATCAAACTGTGTCTTTTCAAACTTGAGAAACAAGTATAGCTCTTATCACATACGTTACACTTGTGTGATCTTTTACCCTTATGAATCAAAGCCTTGCTGTAAATTTCTCCTACATCACTACATTTACCAGCTTGTTCCAGGTGAACAACTTTTTCTACAGGTGACGTTTTTGTGATCTCACTTTCTTGACTTTCACATTCAGGACAATCCTTTCCATCACTGAAGCTTGTGTTTTTCCGTAAGGTTTCCGCTGCGGACAGTGGTGATTCACTATTGCTAACACTAGAAATGACTCTTGAGCATAATCTGAAATGTTAGGACTTAGCATTAGATACATTATTCAAAGAAAAGGGAATTAAATTTTGGCAAGCACACATTTTCATATCTACCAGCCAGGACAGTCAGTAACCAATACAATGGATGGAATGCTTCTCACAGTTTTAAAAGTATGAATGGAAGATCATCAATACATTATATACAGGCTGAATCACCTAAAACTTGCACAGCAAATATTTCTGAAATGGAAAGTGCTATTGATGTGCAGTTTTCACAGCATTGATTGGTAGTCAGGGGCTTGTACATTTAACCTATAAACAGATTTTAATAATACTGAGAGAGTGTATTTTTTGAGCAAACTTACACTTTTTAAATGGAACAATGCCTAGGTACATCAACAGAATAAAGGTAGGGTAGGTTAGAATGTCAGTGGCATTTGTTGCAAGATTCTAGTGCAAGTGGTTTACGAGAAATCTTATTTTGAAACTTTTACGCATCGACACTTGTACAACCTGTGGTAGCACAAACTAAAAAAATACAAAAGGGAATTACAATACTTCTGTGGATTCTTACAAGTAAAGAGAACATAGCTCTTCTAAGGTTGTGTTCAAAATGACCACCGGCAGGTTCGATGTACGCTTCCAGTCTGCTATGGAAAGACTGCTGCACACGTTCTAGCATATCAGCAGAAATTTCAGAGCAGGCAGCAGTAATGTCATTTCATATCATTTGGTGTAGTTAGTACATCCTTGTAGACAGTGTCTTTCAGCCTTCCCCACAGAAAAAGTCTAAAGGGGTCAGATTCGGTGAACGAGCCGGCCAAGGTACAGGTCCTCTTCGTCCAATCCAATGATTTGGAAACAATACAAGCTGTAGTACTTTATGCACTATGAGCTGGACAGCCATCATGTTGGTACCACAGGTTCCTCTTAGTCTGTAAAGGAATGTCTTCCAGCATCTGTGGCAAATGGTCGGTCAGGAGGCTGCGATAGTTGTGCGAGTTCATTGTTCCTTCTATGAACAAAGGGCCTATGAGCTGATGGTTCACTATCCCACACCACACGCTTAAACTCCATGGATGCTGACGTTCCACTTGACAAAGCCAACAGACCAATAGTGCATGTTTCTGCGGTTTACCTGGCCATGATTAGTAAATGTTGCCTCATCACTAAACAAGGTACATGATGAATCTGGAGTATATGTCTTAATGCCCATGTACAAAAGTTAACACGATTCTCAAAATCGTTTCCATGCAGCTCTTGATGAAGAGAGATGTGATAGGGATGGAAACTATGTCGATGGAGAATGTGAAGTATACTTGCCTGACTTATGCCACTTCCACGTGCGATTGTACAGGAACTAACTTGCGGATCTACTGCAATGGCAGCCAAAACATTAATTTCTAACTCTTTTCCAGTCACTTGTTTGTTTCTGTTACGTTTTCTAGGTGGTACAGTCCACTTTCACGTAATTGGTTGAAGACGTTAATACATAATTACAGAGATGGTTGACATCCATTGGGATACGTTTGTGTATACACCATACAGGAACGAACTGCATTCTCCATACACCATGAGCACGTTGGCTTTTTCTGCATTATAAACCCCATCTTCCACTCATGACTACTGCTTGAATTGCCACAAACTAACCAGAAAGTCACAATGGTAACATGCTGTAAACTTATGACATGGGACCACCGGCTTTGCTTTCCTTTCAAAGGAATACTAAGGATTTCTACACTAGAAAAAAATCCATTGTCCTCTGCCAGGTATGAACTTGCATCCTCGGAAACTAGAGATTAGGATAGTATGCCTAGACCACAAAGGACGACTCTCCAGCCACTTGGTGAAGTAATCCATGACCACCAACAGATACTTGTTTCCCCTGTCAGACAAGGGAACAGTCCAGCTATGTCAATGGTGATGTGTTCAAAGGGTGCACCTACATTATACTGCCTGGCTCGTGGTCAGTGGGCTGCAACTTGCTACAAACACATGACATGGAACTATCTCTCAGCAACTACCCGTAACCTTAACCAGTAGTATCTTTGTCAAAGCTCATTCAGAAGCCTCCTCCAGAACTTCTGTCACCTTAACACGAGGATCAGCTGTTTTAGGTCCTCCCGTAAGGTGACTCTCAAACTCTGAACAAGACAGCTTCCTTGGTCTTCAGTGAGTTCCATTGGGACCAGTAGGATTTATACACACTACTTCTGGGCATGGTGTCTTCCCAGCTCAGCCTATCCCCTTCCCCACTTATCTTAGAGGCCAAGTAGGCATCCACCAGCTGCACTCTGCTCAGACCTGCACTATCCCATCGATCTGCAGGCACAACCAAAATTATGCAGACAGCTGCAGTATACTCCATCTCAACCTTAGTGCAGTGGACGCACTCCTCTGAGCATGGTTTCTTGTCATGGCATCAACATTTGAGTGGCTACTTACTCTTGATATTCTGATGTGAGGTTCGTACTCTTGGAGCCTCTGGACTCAATAAGCTGTCTAAGTTCTTCAAGCTCAAGAACCAGGCGACAGGAGGATCAGTTATCAGGTGAAATGGCTAACTGTACAGATACTTATGGAAGTGTTCCAGTGCCTTCATTACTGCCAGGAGCTCCCATCAGGTAACACAGTAGTTCTTTTCCACCTTGGAGAGCATCTTGCTGTAGTGTGCTCTTACTCGCTCCTGCCCATCCTGGACTTGGGATAGTATGCCTTCAATACTGTAGTCACTGTTTTGGTGCCCATGATAAAATCGCCGCCTGGTTGTGATAAACCTAAGACATGCGCACGGACTTAAGCACCTGGTACCCTCCTTGGTCTCTTCAGTCCACACATAAGGCTAGCGTTCTTCCGTGAGATGATTGGGGGCTTCGCGATTTTGGAGAAACCTCTGACAAACTGGCAGTAGTAGCTGCAAAGGCCCAGAAAACTAAACTCTCTTTTGTCCTTTAGATGAGGCCAATCTCTCAGAGCCTGAATGTTCTCTGGATCCATGGCCACCCCAGTTGTTGAGACGTTGTGGCCCAAGTAGTTAATCTCTCGCAGAAGAGTTGACCTTTCTTCATATTCAGATAGGCTAAAATAAAATAAATTGAGTTTTATTTCTGGATGCTCTTTAACTACTCTAGAGCCACCTGCCAGTATCTGATTTCAAGTCCAATGTCAAAAACCACTGGACACCAGAGTGTAAAAAAAAAAAAATAAAATAAAAAAAATAATAATAAATTAAATGAGTTTCTTTATATGAAAAATCTCTAACCACTACGGTTCTTAGATGGCATTCTATATTGGACATGAAAAAGCGCTGGAAGAAATAGGAATAAAAGATATATGGTTACAAGGGGAAAGGAACTGTCCAGTTTTTGGAAACAAGTGAAAGGGTGGAGGATATCGAAAAAAAAACTAAATTGAGTTTTATTTATGGACACTCTTTAACTGCTGTGGTGCTTAGCATCCCATTCTATTTTGGGTGTGAAAGACTGGTAATTTTGCTCAGAGTCTCCTTATCAGACTTCAGGTTCTTTTACAAACGTAAATCTATGACACGAGACCTATACTTGAAAAAATCCATTGTCCTTTGCCAGGTTTGAACCTGCAACCTCACACCACAGAGGACGACGAGGAGGATATTGAAAGGCGGGAGATATGGGGAAGTATGGAAAATAAAAAGGAAATGGGGTAGAGAAAAATATATAGAGCAGTATAATAAGAAAAAGAAGGGTTAGCTTGGATGAGAATGGGAATGATATTCTTAAGAGATGATGATAATAAAGGAATGTGTGAATTTTGTGGTGGCGAGGAAAATGTAGAACCTTATCTGAGTGTGAAGACTTAAAAAATGGAGAAAGAAAATTTGGGACAAGAAATGGAACAATATAGGGAGGGGGGTAATTTAGCTCGTTGAAAATGTTAACAAGCAAATGGAAGAAAGAAATACAAAGGTAGGGTATTTTTTTAAAAAAAATTAAAGTCAAATGGATGAAAAAAGTGAAGGAGCAGAAGAGAGAAGGGAGATAGGATAAAATGAATTCTTTTGGCATCTTAGCAAAGGGAAGTAAATGTTTCATAGTAGTGTTGAGGGCCAGGGAGTCATATTGGCTGTGCAACACAGAGGAAGGTATGTACATATTAAAGTAAATGTATTGGATTACTGTAAGCTGGAATGTGTACAATAAATATTTCATTTCATTTCATATTGGGCATGGAAGACCATAAATTTTGCTCAGAGGTCTCTTTATCAGGCTTAAAATTATTTTACGTGCCATAAATCTGCGACATGGGACCACCGCATAACTTCCCTTCTGAAGGATGCCACGGTAAGGATTTTTATGCCCAAAAAAATCCATTGCCCTCTGCCAGATTTGAACCTGTGTCCTCGGGAACTAGAGGCTAGCAGGTACCCCTAAACCAAGGAGGACTGCAAGGGTGTCCAGGGTGTCTTCAATCAGGGTAACACTTCTTTCAAGTCACAGCATTGGGCTTTCTAAGTCCATGCAGAAGCAAGCTCACTGTTCTTCTTTGCCAGGACTAGAGGAGAGCACCAAGTCTGCCAGATGCTTCTATATTCCCTCTGGATCTCATCATCCAGCATGAGATAGTATGTTCACTAGAGGAATTTGCTTCACTTGCTTCACTAGAGGAACTTATCTTGGTGGTTGACAGACAGAACCAGCATCTCCAGTGTGGTCGTGGTGGAGTACACGGTCGGTGCAGCCCATAATCGCCATTCTATTGGCTGAAATAGACTGGCATCATCTAAATAGAAGCCATCCCCTCTTGAGTTGTGCCAGTGTCAGATGGTAGCTGCCCTATTCAGTAAGTCTTCCAGCCAAGGCATCAAATCTTGTAACTGCTGGCTCCTCAGATCCATCACATGGTGATATACTCATAGCTGACTCACACTTCCCTAACTCTGTTCTGGTCTAGATATCCTGAATGGAGTTCTTTGGATTCAGCAGTCTCACTGGAACTTCTACTTGGCAAGGCAACAATGGCCTGGCAATGCATAATCTGTTCAACGGTTTCTTCTGATACAAAATTAGGTTCCTTGACCGCTGACCTTCCAGGTGTGCCTTCACCATCACCTCACTCCTTGCAGACACAACCACATCCTGCATCAGGATTACCCTGCAGATTTCTGGATGTCCATTGGGGCTCCAGACCGTTACCTCATCTCGACTTAGTTGCAATAGCATCCTGCTGACGTCGATCGTCGCCTCATGACTCCTGAGGGCATTCAGTACCAGTCACCATCACGACAAAAACCTACACGCTCACAATGCTGCGCCCCAAGGTCAACTCCAGCAGGGCTTCTTTCTTCACAGGCAGGGTATAACCCGATGCTGTCACAGTTGGTAGGGATGATTCGATTTCCTTGACGGCAAGCCCTTCGTCTTCGTTGACCGCGATCGACATCAGGTCTGATCACGATCACAACTGCAACTGTGTCTGCTAGTAGTCGGCATGGCTTTCCCCACACTCAGTCATCTGCGATGAGGTTGCTAACCATTCTTCTGCCCAAGACAGGTTGCTCGAGGGGATGGTAAAGATGGCTCTGACATGCCTCGTCACGCCTGTCCTCATTTGTTTCCCGACTGTTCATCGGCTTGGTGTGTGCAGTCCCTCAAACATACCCTGGATGGTCATAGCCTCAACACGTACCACCTAAGGATCTTGGTCATCTTCGTCTCTGGCTTGATCTTCTGTTCCCCTCGTTGGTCATCAAGGTGAGAGCAGCTGTTACCTTGGCCGCCTCCATTCTCAATGCGGTCGTTAACGCACCATGAATGGTCATGTAGTCGCCGTACCAATTGCTGTTGTATCTCGGCATCACGCACCCTGTCGACAAAGAAATAGGCAGTTTGCTGGGGCATGTAACTAGGCGGAAGGTTGACCAGAGCTTTGTTGAACAGCTGTTCAATTGTTAGGGCAAACTCCTGAAGTGTTTCCCCTGGCTGTTGCAGCCTTGATTTGCGCAGACTGCAATAAACTGCTGCCAAGCGATGGTTCCCGAACCGATTCTCAAGGGCCTGCCAGATGTCTCTGGACGGCGCCGACGTAATTGCATTCAAAATTCTGCCGCCCGCTCCTGAGGCTGGCTATCAGCTGTGCATCGTCCTCCTCTGCTGACCATCAGTTGTGGACGTCGAATTGTCGGCGGAATATTTCGAAGGTCTACGTTCCATCGTATTTGGGTGTTTGATGCATGCAGATGTTGTGTCGCATCCTGGCGTCTTGACCTTCAAACCCTTAAGTCTCACGTCAATCATTCCTTCCAGCATGGCATTCAGTTCCTTCTTACCATGCTAGTCCCTCGTTTCCGAGGTCACGGGTTCAAAACCCAGCGGAGGACGATGGATTTTTTTTTGGAATTTTTACAAGAACTTGTAAAAATTCTTAACATGGCTTCCTTCGGAAGGGTAGCCAATGGTCCCGTGTCATAGATTTGCGTCACATAAAGGAATCTCAAGCCTGATAAAGAGGCCTCGAGGAACATTACTGGTCTTTCACGCTCAAAACAGAATGGGATGCTAAGGACCACAGCAGTTAAAGAGCGTCCATAAATAAAACTCAATTTAATTTTTACTCCCATTTTCTTATTTCCCATCTTCTTCATTCTTCCAGATTCCATTTCTCTTCCATCTTCTCCATTTCGGATTTCAGCTAATAATAATTCTTTAACCATTGCTTCCATCGTGGCGTTCTATCCCATGCCTGACACCACTGTAACAAAGGATGGCTCCAAATTGCTGCCAAATTTTCGTTGTTTGGATGCTCAGCTGTACTCAACTTCTCTGCTGATCTCCAGCTGACTACACGCCACTATCTCTCTAACTCAACAACTTAATGCCAGCAGCCCTCCTTATATAGCCCTGCAACAAAGCTGGAATGTTCCCCATGGGATGGCTTAATCTGGGGAAACTTCTCAAACCTGCTGCCAAGGAAATTTCCAGAAAGGTGGTGAGCGCACATAAAGGGTTTGTTCCTTAGGCCATTTGCTTTAAAGGTGCCGGCCGCATGAGCTAACAATTAGGTAGCCAGGTAAAGGGCCTGGCATGCTCTGGCATATGGCGCGGCCTGCCACCATCTTCGCGTATGTGGTCACACTATATTATTATTTCTTCAGTTCTAACATCTTTGCTAAACCTAAAAGCAAACTACAATGTCTTCATTTTTCTCATCATACTTCATTTCCCAGTGTTTACCCTTTCAGAGGCAGGGGAGTTGTTTAATTTATGAAGTGTAAGGCAAGAAATCTGTTTATCTTATTATCATTTACTCACTTCTAACATCTTTACTAAAACTAAACGCAAACATTGTCATCTTTTTTCTTCATCATACTGTATTTCCATTGTTTATCTTTTCAGAAGAGGACAATTTATTTTTCAATAATTGTAAATTTCTTTGTTTAATTTCTTTCAAACATTTGCAAACACTGGTTGCAAACAAATTAAAGAAATCAACAATTTGTGAATAAACAAAACCTTACAATTGCACTATTATGCAGTTGTACTGTTCTCTATATCATAACCAGGGTTAGGATTTTTAGATGTGCACCTTTTTTCTTAGGATAAGTTAAACTTTGCGAAAAGCTATCACAGTATAAAATTTTGTTTCTAGTTGCGAAGAGAGGCATTTTTTCTTGCACCTTTTTCCCTTTTTTGGGACCTTTACCCCTTTTGGCACCATTATCCCATTTTCCCCCAACCATGGACATAATCCCCTTTTCCCCCCCTTTTTTCTTTTAAGTTACATTCCAATTTATTCTTTAACTTTCAATTAACGTCTCCTCAGCTTGCTGTGTATGTGCAAATAGTAAGCCTACCTCTTTCAGTAAATGCCACGCGGGAATTGAAAGCACATCCGCAACAATGGATAATAATTGTGTTCGACGAAAACTTCTTTCTCTTGCTTTACCGCTAAAAAGTAGCCCACAATAATGCAATTGACAATGAGTGATTCTATCCCACCAAAATCAGTAGCCTGCTGTTTGTGAATGTGAGTTTGTTACTGTGAGAAACGTCATCTGTTTGCATGGAGGCGAAGGCTGGGCACGCAGAGACAGCAGTAACCTCACCCACGCAGTTCCGAGAATTATTAAGACTGGGTCCTGCTCAAAACTACCAGAAATCGCTGAGACTGAAGTTCCAGCATGAATGAGAACATTCTGGTAATTGTCACGGTGTTATAAGAGAATGTGGACAGCGAATGGGCGCAAGAGTGAGTTGTGTGACAGTCACATTGTGTTAGCAAGTGAACTAGTGTTAGCTCTCCAAACAAGTGTACTAGTACTAGATTTTACCATGCCAAAGATGTCCAATGCTCGATTTATTGTTCTGGCTGAGGAAATCAAACAAGATTTCATAGACACTGATGGAATTGTTATGCAGTGTACTATTTGTGATTCAGGAATTTTGTTAGATGAAAAACACAGTGAGATCGCATCAAACAACAGATTTCCAGTTCTAAGCATCAAATGAACAAGACTCTTCAAGCAAACAAATCACGGCAACCTCTATTACGAAATGCTTTTCAACAGAATTCTTCAAAAAGCCAAAATTTGAAGGAATTAAACATTGACTTGAATTAAACTTGAAGCATGTGACATGCTTGGCTCATGCCCTTCACAGGGTTTGTGAATCCATACGGAACGAATATAACATCGCAAATCAATTCATCTCTGCTGTGAAGAAGATTCTACTGAAAGCTCCTAGCCATGTTGTTTACTACAGGGAAATCACTGGCCTGCCCCTTCCAAATTTCCCGATCATTACTCACTGGGGATCTTGGATTGAGTGTGCTGCTATTTTGTGTGAGAATTTCGACAAAATTAAAGAGTTTGTGCTTTCTTTGGATCCATCCAACGCAGGTGCAATTTCCAAGGCACAGCAACTTCTGTTACTGGAGAAAATGCATAATTTGCAGACAGAACTATATTGTGTCCATAGTAACAAGTATCTACCTACAGCTATTAAACGATTGGAAGAACAAGGTCTAGAAAAGGAAAAACAATTTTTTACTTCCATGAGGGAGCAGTTAGATGGCTTTGCCAAAGACAAACTTGAATCTAGTCTTCAGAAGAATCCAGACATTGAGGAATTTGCCACATCTGTAGAGTTGCCATTCCGAGTGAATACAAGGTTTGCCCCACTGGTTTCTGTGGATGTTGAAAGAAGCTTTAGCATCTACAATGACATCCTGTCTCCAAATAGAAACAGACTTACTTTTAAAAATGTGGAGAAGCTTAATGTCTTGAAGTACAACAGCTTCATGTTTTTTCCTTCTTTTGATGAATGATAATTTTATGTAGTTGTTTGTAGTTCAATAAATTAGAATAGAGGAAAGAGAAATCGTTGAATTAGTTAAGGGAATGCACAACTGAAATTAACCCAAAATCTAAAATATAAAAACAATGTTTATATTTTTAAAACTTGTTTTTAAGGCGTTTCTTATTTTCAGCATTTCTGCATATTCAAAATGTTCTACACGATGTAGTTTTCATCCATTCATATTGACATTTTTTATACTTATTTCAAAAACCCAAATAAATAACACTGTCATATAATTTTTCTGTGTAATGAATAGTTTTTGCGCTACTAATTTTTGAAAATGATAAATGTATAAAAAAACTAAAAAAATGCAAATACAAAACTTCAAAACTTTTTTTTCTCTAAAACTAAGAATGGTAGAAAAAAAATGTTATGACAGATTTGTAGTTCCTTGACATAGAAGCAACATAAGATTTTTTTTAAAAAAAATGCATCATGTGTTGCATTTTGCATATACCCATAATTTTATATTTTGAAAGTTAATAACTTGAAAACTAATTAAGATTTTGGATTGAAATTCACAAAACAATTATATTTAAAGAAGACTGACATGTGGTTTAAATTTCAGCCCAATTGAATGGATAGTTTACAAAATAGCAATTTCAATTGTGCATCCCCTTAAATAAACCAGCACCATATTGTCCCTTTTTTCGCCTTATTTGAGCACCTTTTCTCTTCCTGTTTTCATCTGAAATTTGCACCTAAAAATCCTAACTCTGCTCATAACATTACTAACCAGAACCACATTACTGCCTTTTACAATAGAAAAAGAAAAGGAAAAACAACAATGCACTTGTCAAGACCTGAAACCTTGTCCTTCATCTTGTAGTCTAGGCACTGAGCTACATAGCAACAGTGAGCATGTTTTAACTGCTTGCCCACTTTGATCTTGAAACAGAGTGGCTGCCAAATCAGTGATGTGGTACCCTATTTTAGGTTTGACTTCATTGCAGGAAATTTGAACCAGCACACTATAAGTTGCCTATCTCAAAATCATTGTTTATTATCCCTCTGCATCCCTTTAAATTTGTGCAGTATAATTTGAAACACACTTTAGTAAGCTTTGCTAATTAAGTTAATTGCAATATAAAATACAGCAAAAATTACTTACATAGAATTGTTTGGTTTTGGCATCCAGAAACTTCCATGTTTACATCTATACGAGGGTGGTCTGAAAAGTTTCCGACCTCAACATGAAGATGACAGCACTCGTAAATAAAAGCTGGTGAATTTCGTTGTTCATCTGTTGACAGTTACTCACCAAAGTTGCAGCCATTTTGGACACTCAGTTGTTATGTAACAGTTGTTTGAGTGAGGTGATGTGTTTTTATGAAAATGGACAAAATCGAGTATTAGCTGTCATTAAATATTTGTTTTTGAAAGGCAATACGCCTATGCAAATCAAAGATGCGTTGAGTTCTTTGTATGGGGACTCTGACCATCATTTACCACAGTGAAATTTTGGGCAGTTGAATTTAAATGTGGCCATAAGAGCTTGGGAGACGATGAACATTCGGGACGTCCAAAAATTGAAACTACCGACGAAAACATCGCCAAAGTTCATCAAATGGTGCTAGACAACCGCCTAATTAAAGTGAGAGAGATAGCAGAGGCTATGAACATGTCAAAAGAACATGTTTGTCACATATTAAATCAACATTTAGACATGAGAAAGCTGTCTGCGCATTGGGTGCCGCATTTGCTCACATTTGACCAAAAACGTGCTTGAAAGAACATTTTCGACGTTCTGTTGGCACAGTTTAGGCGCAATAAATCCGAGTTTTGGCGCCAATTAATTATTTTAGATGAAACTTGGATACACTTATATGCACGAAACAAAAATACAGTCCAAACAGTGGACTGCAAAGGGGGAACTGGCTCCAAAAAAAAACAAAAACTGTTTTTTCAGCTGGGAAGGTGATGGCGACTGTTTTTTGGGATAGTCATGGAGTTATTTTAATCCATTATCTTCAAAAAGGAAAAACCATTACAGGAGCATACTACGCATCATTACTTGACAAGCTGAAGGCCAAACTTGCAGAAAAATGGCCACATTTGCAGAAAAACAAAATCCTGTTTCACCAAGACAATGCACCATCTCGCACCTCAGCGGTTGCAATGGCAAAAATCCACGAATTACGGTTTGAACTGCTTGACCATCCGCCTTACTCACCAGATCTAGCCCCAAGTGACTTCTTTTTGTTCCCTCATCTGAAAATTGCGCTCGGAGACAGATTTTCATCAAATGAAGAGGCAATCACCTTCGTGAACAATTATTTTGTAGAGAAAAACGCTGAGTACTATTTGGACGGATTACAGAGATGGGTGCATCGCTGGTAGAAGTGTGTAGAGTTACAAGGAGACTATGTTGAAAAATAAAAAAAAAAAAAAAATTCTGAAAAAATGTCTTGTATGTTTATTAGGTCGGAAACTTTTCAGACCAGCCTCGTAGAATTACAATACAGGTTATTCAGTGGCCTGGCATTGATTCTTTGCAGACAGACACATCTGCAGTACTTGATAACTGGCAACTAATGAAATAAATATAACATAATTATACCATTATATGATTGTTGCTTTTTAAGCTGTATCCTGTCTGATTGTCAAATCTCTGTATATTACTTATAATAAAATATAACACACATTCTCTGTAGAGTAACTGCAACTCAATGCCTTTTTTAACTACACACATTCTCCATATAGTAACAAATATTTTCTATTCCATTAGAATTTCAAGAAAGGCTTTATAAGTTCTTTTTATCCATTTAGTAATTTATGATTAAAATTAGATGTTTTATAGCCATGTTTGTTAAAAGGAATACAGCTTTTCAATGGTGAAAGAACTATCAAAACTGGTTGAGTGGATTTAAGATATCTCTCTTGCGCGCTCTTGCTCTCTCTCTCCCACACACACACACACACACACACACACACACACACACAAAGTTTTTTCTGTTTCTATTATTAGTATAGATAAAGAAGTACCAGTAAAGGAAAATGTAACACAAGAACCAGAAGATTTCTTATTGAAACATTAACTAAGAGTCATGTCTTACCTTGGTGGTTTCACCTGAGTGAATTCCCCAAACTGTAACAGAATAATGCAAATGTGCAGTTTCACATAATCATCTATACAAACATCAATTAAATGCCCTGCATCAGATAGTTATCTTTAAAGTACCAGGTGTGGTTTATTTTTAAACTGATATATGATATTAGTAGTTATTCAGAAACAAACATTTGACAATATATAAAACCTCTGCTAATTTTGTATTATGTGTATGGCTGCATTGTGAATGTGGCCTTATTCCTTAGATGTTTTTTTTTCCCTAAGAATAATTTCAAATTAAGCAAAAAGCACTTTAGTCACATGGGAAATAGCATTTAAATGTTTATTGATGGTAACAAACTCTTGCAATGTAAACAATAGGAAGGAGAAAAAATATTAATTGAAAATTTCAAGCATGGCCATTAGATGAAATTAGGGAAATCTTAAACATGAAATATTTTGAAAACAAATAAGATTACAAAAATGTTTTGTCAAATTGTATATTTGGATGAATTTGGATTTTTCCTGTAATTCTGTTTTTGGTTTAAGATTTCTTAGATATAACTATACAACATTCAACAAAAAGGGGAGCCTTTATAGGCTATATATAGAAAATCCAAGATATACGTATCATTTGCCATGCAAATGTATTAAACATATTAGAGAGGTAGAATCAAACTGAAATATTCAGTACATAGCATCAAATTATTAGAACATTTTTTTAAACAAATAAAAGATAATCAACAATTTTATTGTATAATAGTTTGGGGTGGGAGGATTTGTTTGAAAACCTTCTTTTAGTAACCTATGCATATCTAAAAAACATGCATGCGTACGCTCGCACACACATACAGCATTATTGTTGTTTTTTTCCCCCTCTCTAAAAGTGTTACTTTTGGGTTCATGGAACTCAAAACATTTATTTGTGATGAAATCTCAAAACAGAATTTTTGGGTGAAATACATTACTTCCTAACCGCATGTATGTTACAGAGAAAGTAACAATGCTTAACACGTATAGGAATAACTGGGTTCTACACCAATAACCTGGTTGTTGACATGCACTCAGGTTGTATTATACAGATCCCACAGTTATCTTAATATGTAAAAGTCTGTTTCTGTGTTCCTTATAGGCTTCTACACTGCACCAATTTTGACCAAACTTGGCACAGGTAAGCTTTGACACAAGGCAAAAATTACCATCTGGCTCAGATTTTGAAATTCCATCCCATTTCACACAATTATTTTATTTTATGTGATGCCTACAAAAGCTTGCAAGTCCATGTATACATTTCTCAACAATAATCATTATAGGTCCAACATTGCCAACATAAAAATAATTACTTGGGCTTTCACAACTCATAAAATAACAAACAAATAGCATGTTCACACATTATTCATTGATCTCCTCTCTAACATTGATCATGAAATAATAAGACAGTCAAGCAAATAATTACAACAGCTATGCCACCTGTGTTTTAAATTGAGTTTTTTATTTATGGACGTTCTTTAACTGCTGTGGTCCTTAGCATCCCATTCTATATTGGGCATGAAAGACCGGTAATTTTGCTCAGAGGCCTCTTTATCAGGCTTGAGGTTCTTTTACATGCCGTAAATCTATAACACGGGACCACCAGCTTTACTTGCCTTCCGAAGGAAGCCATGCTAATGCCACCTGTGGCTATGCTTGCAGAAATGTAAAGACACCACAATCACTTAGTTGAGAAATTGAACAAAATTTCAACTGTATTATATTAGACTACGATAACATCACCAAACCACACTAAGGGTCAAATTCATAGCGTCACTTATTTCAAGGAAGTCCTTATGCACCAATTTTCAAATCACAGACTTCACTCTTTCAGATGAAAGAGAAAGTAATTATTCCTATAAGAAAGCTGTGATCTTCGCTTATATGTAATAAGGAAAGCAGATGCCACTTTGCACCAATCACTTACATGGACGTTAACAACAATAATGATTTCATGGAGTATATAGAATTTTATATCAAAATTATAGTGAAATAATACACGATATTTGTGCAATTTGCAGAATTCTCTGGAAATGTATGGTGATGTTGAATTTAAGAAGTAATATCACTTCACCAAAGCCACTGCCATAAATAATCTAGTGCCTCTGCTAAACATAACCTTAACAAACAAGAGTTTACCTATTTCACCACTCAAGATTCTGATAGCAATGGGCTTCTATGCATCATCATCTTTTTAGGTAAGTGCATCTCACATCAGAGACTTCATAATTCAGCGTATATTTGTGAATTAATGGTGAAGAAGCGTGACTTGTATTTGTGGTTTGCTTCCAAACTGCATGCATATGCATCTTCAATTTTAAAACAGTATATGAGTGAATAACATTTTAAGGTTAGTTCATACATGCACTCGATTTTATTCATGTGAATACATGATAACATCGCAACGTAAAATATAGATGGTTATTATATATGACTGGGCCACATGGAAACCCATAATATACATCCTTTCATGTATATTTCTATATGCAAATGATTATAATAATAAAAGTTTTTGGAAACAAAGGAGGTTTGACCTTAGAAGAGTTGAGCCATAATATTCTCAAAAGAAAAGGAAGAAAATCTGATGTGTTACACTCACATGACTTTCTCTACTCTTCTACAAACTATTTTTACAAATGCTTATTCTCCATCTACTTCATGTTAATCGAGATAAACATTTGCAGACTCTATCTTATTGCTAATTTTCTTGTAGATGTAAGGGAAAAATATATTTACAAGGGCAATATAGAAATACAGTAACCTTTAAGAACATACATATCTCTTAATAGCTGGTTGCTAGGTGCAGCACTATTCCCTTTGCCACAGAGTAATACTCTTTGCATATCCAAGACAAAAAATGAATAACGAATTCCCATTTGAGAAAATAAGTATTGAAAAATTTAAGGGAATAACAAGTAATATCTCGAAAATGGTTCACTCAACAAAAAAAATGTATATGACATAAATTGTGTATTTTAACGCGATCTACATTTTTTCTGTAGTAAAATTTTATCTATCTCTTATGGTTTACCAGTTATGCAAAAGTCGTTCACAATAAAGAATACTTTTGGAGACATTCCCAGGAAATTCAAGATATACATTTTATTTGTCATAAAAATATCTTAAACATATGGTATTTTAATCAAAATCGTTAGAACCATTTTTGAGAAAATTAAAATTTTCGAAAAATCTTCCATGTAAAGGGTATTCTGGGGTAGGGGGATTTTCTTGAAAACCTTCGTGTCGCATCCTTGGAAGATACTGAAACTAAATACCAAGTTTGGTGTTTATTCGACTGTTCGTTTCTGAGTTATGCTGTTCACAGACAGACACACAGACACACACACACAGACATGTTTCCAAAAATGCTTTTTTTTGGATTCAGGGGATCTCAAAACATGTATTTCCGGTGAAATCTCGGTATCAAATTTTTGGGTGGAATACAATACTTCCCCTACTTACTATACGTAGTAGAGAAAGTAATAAAAAGTTGACAAACCTCCCCTAAGTATTTACATTTATTTTATCCTATTGATTACGTTGTATTTAAAAAAACATCGGGTAAGGCAGATAGTAATATTCTAATGTCATTAGCATTGAAGAAAAGTGGCACACATATCATGGCCTAGTTTTCATATATTTACTGTGCAGGGTTTGGTTATTACTAATGATTTTTGTCTTTATGTTATGTCTTGAATCTTTACCACCATGTGCAATTCGTGTAACATAGGCATAAGTATGTCATATACCTGCATTTGTTTGGTCTCTTGATTATGGTGTACACACTTTAATACATGAAACATTAGTTTTTACAGTTGGTGTGTGCAGATCTGTAACACATCAGCCAACTTACGGTATGCAGAATCTTAACGGAAGTTTCAGAAACTCTGTCACATATATTAAAAGATTTGTGCATTCTCCAAGCAGTGAAGAACAGCTCAATAAGTTAAAGGTGGACTTCTACTGAAAAGCTGGTTTCCCAGGTGTGGTGGGTTTCAAGTCCAGGTGGAGCCAACATGGAGGTGCTTAGAAATAGAAAAGTTGTTTCTCCATCAATGTTAGCTGATTTTACAATACTATGAAATTTAAAAATACCTTACTTACTCCTGCTTCTTATGCATATGTTTACTGGATAAACTAGGCAAAGAAGGGGCAGGTTGAGCATTTCCAACTATTTCTTATTTTTCTGAGAATGATTGAAATTGAATGTCGTGTTAATTACGTCTTTAATAATGCTTTCCATGCCATATTTGTATGTAGGTTTGGTAGTTCATAGTCATCCTACATGGTCTATAGGGGTACTATGCTAGCTCTGGTTCCTGAGATTGCAGGTCAAACCCAGTGGAAGGCGATGAGCTTTTTTTGGGCATAAAAATCCTTAGCATAGCTTCCTTTGGAAGGGAAGTAAAGCTGGTGGTGCCTTGTAATAGGTTTCCGGCACATAAAAGAACCTAAGCCTGATAAAGAGGACTCTTAAAAGCAAAGTTTCTGGTCTTCCACGCCCAATATAGAATGGGACGCTAAGGACCATAATAGTTCAAAAAATGTAGATCGTGTTAAAATACACAATTTATGTCGTGTGCATTTTTTTTGTAGAGTGAACCATTTTCTAGATATTGCTTGTTATTCCCTTAAATTTTCCAATACTTATACTTTTTCTGAAATTTGTTGTTCATTTTTTTTATGTCCTGGACATGCAAATAGATGGAATGCGCCACATAGCAACCAATGCTTAAAAGATTTGACTATCGCTTATAACCTACCATATTCCCCTTGCATCTATAAGAAAATTAGTTTTAAAAATAGTTTGTACAAGAGTAGAGAAAGTCATGTGAGTGTAGCACATCAGATTGTTTTAAATCACTTCCTGCAAAAGTTGGTCCTTAAAGGGTTGGTTCTCTTAACAGGGGTGGTTGTTAAGAGAGTTTTCACTATATTTACATACTCCTATCTAGTTTTTACCCTAGTTTTCTCTGATATTAATATCAATGGATTTTTTTTTTGTCCTTTGCTGCAAATAAGGCTAATCTCATTATTTTTAGGCCTTGCAGTGTTAAAGCTTAAAAGGAGACATTAAACTTTATAATGGTGTTGTCTGTATTGTTCCAATGACTCAATTTCTCTTTGATTTCATTTAGCATTAATTGCATTTTTTTTTTTAAGTTGGAGGAAACTGTAGCTGATCATGAGACACTACATCACATAGTGTTTTTACTTTCTCTACCATGTAATAGTAGGTAGATAAGGTATTGCATTCCACTCAAAAATTCAATACCAAGACTTCACTGAAAATACATGTTTTGAAGCCCCTTGAATCAAAACAACACATTTTTAGAAAAAGGCCCCTCTGTGTGTCTGAACAGCATAACTCAAAAACGGAAAGTCAGATAAGTACCAAATTTGGTATTTAAGTTCAGGATCTTCCAAAAATGCAACATGAAGATTTTCAAGAAAATCATTCACCTCAATGGAACATTTTTCAAAAGTTTTGATCTTCTAAGAAATGGCTGTAACAATTTAGATTAAAATACCATATATTAAAGATATTTATATGTCAAATAAAATATATATCTTGAACCTTCTGGGAATCGCTTCTTAAGTCCTCTTCATTCAGAGGGAATTTTGTATAATCTTGTAAAACTGGTAAAGCTTAACAGATAGATAAAAATGTAGATATCTTTAAAACACACATTTATTTCAAATAAACATCTAAGTGACATAAGCCATTCGAAATATCCATTATTAATGGTTTGAATTGTTAATTTCTTGGTCACTCTTTAAAGTCCTTTTAACATTCAGTTGTTTCTCGCAATTGCATGGAAACAGTATGGAGCTTTATGGCTAGCATATAGCATCCAGCGTTTAAACATTTGACTGTCCCTTTGTATCTATAATGAAATGTTTGCACAGATATTTCTGCACAGGTTTATTTGGATTAAAACTTACTAGATATAAAAATAAGCTTCAGTAAGAATAGTTTGTATACTTACTAATAATAAATGATAGAGGGTAGAGAAAGTTATATGAATGTATCACATCAGAGTTTTTGTATAATTTCAACAAAACTTTCCTCAAGTATCTTATAATTTTCAAGAAGTACACCACTATTACTTTCAACCCTTTAAATATACATCACACAAGCAACATACACATTTACAAATCATCTCTTATCCTTATTAATTTGTCATTACTTAATTCAAATAGTATAAAATCAAGTAATAATAATACAATAGTTCTACCTGTTATAGATTTCTACAAAACTTACCTTAAGGTCATCACAAACAGATGAATTTTCTGTTTCCAGCCACCAAGGTTCTTTTTTAATTTCTATTTTGTTATCAGTTTCATCATCACTGTTGTATTTCTTAACCTTCATTACAGGAACCTCTGCAAGAAATTCTCTCTCTTTCTGTGAAACACTTTCCATTTTGCTATCTATCTCGCAGTTATTGCTGCATGCAACAGTTTCAGACTTAATCTGCTTTACGAGATGTCTGGTAAAACATTCTCTCTCTTTCTCTGGACAAAAGTCTGGAAAAAGAGTCTCTGATTTAAATTCTGTTTTGATTGCCATGTCACAATCATCATCCAGAAGCACAGCATCACTGTTGATCTTCATCGTAACATTCTTGGTAAAGAATGCTCTATCATTCTGTGAGGCTACATCCTCTAAGGGAGAATCCTCTTCTTGAATTTCTATTTTGGTATCCATTTTACAACTGTTGCTGCATCTGACGGTGCTAAGTCTGTGGAGAAACAAACAATCATGAATAGCACATCAATGGCAAGCAAACTATAAAATAATTGTATGGTCATGAGACAGGATCACATGTATAAAACCAGTATGGTGGTAAATCGGTTATCTCTGTCTCTATCTAATGTACATATGTTGCCTTAACTTTGTCCTTTTCTACTCTCGCACTGTTGCCAAGTTCTTCATAAAATATTGTAAATATTCAGTTGTTATAATTTTCAGTTTTGAACACATTCTCCTATGCAGAGTATCTTTCTTTACAAATTTATATCATTTTTAAAGCCTTTTATTGTTTTCCATAGGCCCAAAATTATAAAGAAAACATTTTAAGTAAAACTGTGATATTTGCTGTTTGTATACTTATCACAGTAACTAATAATCTAAAGAACATAATGCAACATTATTTTTTTCTTAGCTAGAGTAAACATGAGTGCTGATACCTGCCTAGTTTGAATTCTGTCTTCAATAAAATGGGCATTATAATTTTTTTTAAATTAAATACTATCAGAAAATTCTATATATATGGAGTGAAAAGGTGAGTCACCAAGAGACTTTCATGTTATTGGGTTTACAATAGAGACCAAGCGAAAGGAAATGTTGAGGAGGGTTGTAGACAATTTTTAAAACAAGCCGGAATCCTGTAAATTCCTGCATTCATTGTGTATGACAAACTAAAGTCATTCATCTATTCAACTAACACGAGCAAAGCAGAAGGCAGTGAAGGTTAACATCATTTGTAAAGAAGGTGTATGTTTATAGCCACCGTGAAGTGTTGACCTTATCTACGTTATGTATTTAACATTTTACATAAATATTTATGGTTATGGAGGGAGAAGCTAGGAGGAGATGAAATGTTGGTAAACTAAGAAGAAAAGCAAATCAATAATGAATGTTTTAGATTCTTTTTCAAGTAAAATGGGTGAAAGTGAAGCAGTAAAAGCAGCAGCTAAGGCTACCAAGTAATCAGAAGCAGCAGTATAGAGGGTAAAAAAGGAATGAATGAAAAGTCCTTCAATGATAGCATTAAAAAAGAAAAACATTTATGTCAAATACATTATTTTTTGTTTTGCGGAATTAACCATTTCTGAGAATATGCCTTGTTAATAGTAAGTCATTAGTTTTCTTCTCTTAGTCATGTGAAGAAAACAGCATTTCAAAGCCATCACATAGCAACCAGCTCTTAATTATTTGATTATCGCTTAAGCTTACTGAATTCCTCTAATGCCATTGTACCTATTACAAAATATGTATAAAACCATTTTTATAAAGTTTTTCTCGATTAAGATGGAGTAGACAAGAATAAAATTTTGTAAGAATAGTTTGCTGAAGAACGGTTAGAGAATGTAATGTGAATTTAACACATATGTTTACAAAAAGGTGCATGTGTGAATCTGTGAACAGGATCATCATAATCAAAAAGCCAGTTAAATAAACTTGGCATTTAAGTTTCAACGTCCTCCAAGGATGTGAAACAATTTTCAAGAAAATCCACCTCTGCAAACCACCAGACTGTTATTTTTTTTATTTCTCAAAAAAATGGCCCTTAACAATGTTTATTATAAGATATGTTTGACAAATAAAATGTACATCTTGAATCTTCTGGGAATAGAATGTAAAGATCTTTTCATTTGTTCATTTGAAGAAATTTTGTATAATTGGTAAACCATAAGAGAGAGAGAGGCAAAGAGATAGTGCACAAAAAGTATACAACTCTATAAAACACACAATTTATTTCAAATAATTTTTTGTGGTATGAGCCATTTTCAAAATATCCCATTATTTTGGTTTCAATTTACAATACTTCATCAGTTTTATAGTGCTGTAGCTTTTACCACAGAAAGAGTACGGAATTTCTAGGTTAGCATAAAATGCCCAGTTTTTAAACATCTGACAATCAATAGGGTTTCCTCTATCCCCTTGTACCAAAACAAAATGTACAATGAATCTACTTCTGCTAAGGTTTTTCTCAATTAACCTTTTAGAACAATAAAATATTAAAATCTTCCGGGCTGGAAGGCCATGGTCTAAGGGTAAAATTATTTGTACCCGACGTTTTGGTCAGCTCTTTAGTTGCCATCTTCAAGAGGGTAACACCCTGAACAGCTTAACAACTGCCAGCCCAGAAGATTTTAATATTTTATCAATTAACTCTGGCCATGAAAGCCTTCACACTTATTTCATAACAATAGTTTACAGAGCTAAATAAAAATAACTGATAATGGATGGAGAAAATCATGTGAATGTAGAACATCAGATTTGTTTCTTCTACCTATTTCACGTTGATGCAGAAATATTTATTACAGATCTGGTTGTGGGTACAAGGGGGGTAAAGGAAAACAAATTTATAGTCACAAATTTGAAAGCATGCTACTATATGCTGACTGTGAAATTGCATACTCTTTCCACTGTCGTGAAATATAATTGAATAGCAACAACAGTTTAAAAAACTGACAAAGTATTGAAAACTTCAAATCAATAATAACAGTTATCTCATAAATGCTTTATGCCACAAGAAAACTTATTTGAAATTAACTGAGTGTTTAAAAGAGCTACACTTTTTCTGTAGTAAGTTTTTTATCTAGCTCTTAACATTTACCAGTTATACAAAATTATACATATTTCCTCCCAAATGAAGAGGACTTCACAGACTATTCTAGAAATTTCAAGATTTGTTATTAGATTACAATTTTATTTGTAATTTAGATATACATTAGATATATGCTATTTTAATTAAAATCATTAGCACTATATCAAAAAATTTTCCATGTAAAGGGTAGTTTTGGGGTAGGAGGGATTTTCTTGAAAATTTGTGTGTTGACCTCCTTTGTATGAAATCTTTGATGTATAGTTTCTCAAACAACATCTCATCATTAATGAATTATAGTTAACAGTTAAAATTGTTAAGTCAACAGCAGGTCTTGTATGAGCAATTCTTGCTGAAAAAGGAGGATAAACAGCTCATCCTGGAGCAGTTCCTCCTTAAGAGAAGAATCAGGCTATGGTAAAGATTTAGATTGCGTTGATCATGCACATTTATTAACTAAATTAAATTACTATGGCATACAAGGTACAGCCCTGAAACTGCTTTAATCATATCTTGAGAATCGAATGCAAATTGTTTATGTTGGAAGTGTAAGAAAAGGGGAATAAAGTAGCCTGCCTCCTCGTGGTGTCCCCTGGGAAATGCTAAATAGGCTACAACACCGTGCAGAAGTCAGCCAATATAATGCACAAATATAGGAAGAGGGAACAGAAAACAGCACTTTTTAGTAATTTAACCTGGAATGCCAGTGGATTTACCAAAAATGTAGCAAAATGGTAGTATGTGGATGAAATGATCAGAAAATATGAAAATTATTATCTTTATCATATGAATAAACGGAGAAAAGTGCGCTAGTGGCATAATTGTTGGAGTCAAATCAGAATTAAGTTGTAAATTTAATATAATTAAGGAAATGAATGAGCAAGACAAATCAGAAATTACACAAACAACTGTATATAAAAATAATATAAAATACACTGTTTATTCAGTTTACAGCCCACCTGGTAATCAAATTTAAATATGGATATAATATAACCACAGAAGAAAACTCTCTCTCTCTCTCTTACGAGATTTTAATGCACACTCAAGACAATGGGGATATAAAGATGTAGATTCAGCAGGGAAGATACTACAAGATTTTATAAATACTAAACAGGTACAGTTGATATATTAAGATGCAGACCCTAACACATACATACACTATACAGGAAACTCTAATAACCCAGATCTTACAATAGTGTCAGATGACCAAATTAACAATACAAGAACATTAGTTTCTGAAGATGGAGGAAGTGGACATAGAGCCATAATTACAATTGTTGACACTAAGAAACAATGCCCAATACTGAAAAACGACATATTTGGAATTTTAAAAAAGCTAATTGGCCTAAATATAAAAAAAGTATAGAAAATGAAGTACAAGGCTTAGACTCATCAAAGAATGCTAGTCAAATGGTTAAGGAATTTAACGATATAACATTAAAATCAGCAAAGAAAAATATCCAAGGCAAACCTAAAAAATATAAACCCTTTTGGAACAAGAAATTGGAAACACTAAAAGTTGAAAGAAATAGTGCTAGAGATTTAGCACAAAACACTAAAAATAAGGAAGATGTAATAGAATGGAGAAAAAAACACTACTTATAGAAGAGAATTGGTAGTATTCAAACGTCAATGTTATGATAAATTCTTATCTGGGCTGAATTACAGAACTAATAGCACCAAAGTATATAAGCATCTTAATATAAATGGAAAGTATGCCAATAGTAACAAAAGTACATATATTAAAAAAGGTAACAAAAATATATACAACAATAAAGATATAGCCAATGAATTTAATCAACATTATAACAGTTAATATACTAAAAAAACATTTGGTAAAAGATAACAGAATATTTAAAAAAAATCCAATATGATAGAAATAAAAAAATACAAACAGTACCTCTTGATTCAAAGTTTCAATTGGAAGAATTACAACAAGCAATTAAGACATTAAAAAACAAAATACAACCAGGACCAGATCTTATACATCCAGAGTATATTAAAAATCTTGGAATAAGAGCTAAAAAGATATTAGAAATTATTAATAAAATATGGTATGAACAAGAGAATATGCCATCAAACTGGTGCAAAGCACTAGTAATCCCAATTTTGAAACCAGGAAAGCTCACAAATGAAACACAAAGTTATACACCCACATCACTGACCTCAATCCCGGCAAAATAGCTGATAAAATGGTTACCAATAGATTAATGTACTATCTAGAAACAAATAACCTATTAGCAGATGAACAGGTTGGATTTAGAAGACAATACTCAACCATTCACCAAGCATCTAATTAATAGAAGACATGAAAAGTAAACTAGCCAACAATGTGTCAGTAGCACCAGTATTTATAGATTTTCAAACAGCTTTTGATCTTGTATGGAAAGAGATGCTAATTAGAAAAATAATACAAATGAACTGCCCAAAAAATATAATTAGATGGTATAAAAAATTTTTACAACAAAGATGAATTGCAGTCAAATGGAAGAACACATTATCCAAATACACCCAACTTAAAACTGGAGTAGCACAGGGTGCAGTATCCAGTCCTATATTATTTAATATATATTAATTATATACTAAAGTTTATAAAACAAAACGGAATAAACATTGCAATGTATGCAGATGATGTGGTTCTATGGACGGCTGAAAAAAATGACAACAATGTATATAACAGATTAGAAGAAAAAATAAAAAATATCCATTAATGTAGCAAAAACTAAATATCAAGTTTACACCATGAAACATTTTGATGACAGGGAAAAAAACTTAAAACTTGAAATCAATGGAATATGCTGAAGAAATTAAATATCTAGTAATTGCACTAGATAGAAAATTAAAAATAAAAGACCATGTACAAAATGTCATGCAAAAGGCTACTAAAAGAAGTAACACATTGAAGAGATTAGCTGGATATAAATAGGGCAGTTCAATAACAGTTAATAAAACATACAACAGCTACATAAAACCAGTACTAAAACATGGATGTGAATTACTATTAACTGCAACTGACAATAAAATTAATATGATTGAGAAATGTCAAAATCAGCGTTTAAGATTGATAACAGTAGCAGTGAAAACGCGCACTTCTTGCTGGAACAAATAATAACCCAATGAAAGCCAACATTGAAACACAAGCTGCACAATTATATGTAAAATTAAAAACACACCCAAGCAAACATCAATGGTTTCAACAACTACCTAGAGAATACAAGCTAAAAACACAGATTACAAACAAATCCTTTTTAGAAAAGAATTATAATTGCCTAAATTGATTAGAAAAATGCACTCCTCTTCCTCCTAGAACTAATCCATTGGATTTTATCAAGATAGCAACAAATAAAGAGCTGATAGAACAACTAAAAAGAAGACTCACCTCAAGTATGCAGAATTGCTACACTTGAATATCTACATAATCAATTCCCAGAAACAGAGTGGCTTAGAATTTATACAGATGGTTCTGCAGAGAAATAATGTGGGAGGTGGTATATACTGTAAATACTTTTCACATTATTTTACATTGCCTAGACAATCCACAAATTTTGATGGTGAAGTTGTTGCAATACAACGAGCATTCGAACAGATATGCTACAGGACTGATATAAAAGAAAATAAAGTAGTTGTTCTCACAGACTCAGTTTCTGCCATTCAAGCCATAAAATGATGTGATTGTCCAGAAGAATCTTATAATATTTAGGTTGTAAGATCTCATTATAGATTACCCCAAACAAAATTTCAACACTGTGGATACCAGCACATGTGGGAGTGAATGGTAATGAGACAGCAGACTTTCTGGCCAAAAAGATTGCAGTGTTATATTCAAAATCTATAAAGTCTTGTGGAATAGATATGAAACTAAAAAGTGTCAAAATTAATATAGAATAAAATACCAATATAATATTCAAAAGGAAATTACAAACAAAAATTACTCCAACATAAAAGAAATAGTACAAAAATTAAAAAATGTCCCAAGAAAAGAAGCTGTTGCTCATTTCAGATTAGCCACTAGCCATGACTGTCTGGTGGAACATCTACATAGGTTTGGTTTTATGAATGACAAAGCATGTAAGATTTGCAATACCTACAAGATTTTAAATGGAGAACACCTACTAGAATGCCCAGAATTCAGATGGGAATATACACAATTTATATTGGCTAGCAAGGGAAAAATTGATGGATCAAAATCCTGCACATTAGCTCAACAACAACAGGGTAAGAAAACTGAAAAAATGGAATTTAAATGTGCAGTTCCACAGGGCTCTATTCTTGGTCCTCTATTATTTTCATTAATGATTAATACTCTGCCATCTTTTATTATCATTCATAACTTATGAGGCATGTTCAAAAATTATGGAACCTCATTTTTTTCCTGTGTAAACCCATGAAGCGCAGTAGACTTCCTTTGATGGAGATGTGGAGGGGACATTCATGCACAGTCGTGAAATTTTTTCCACCTGCAGAAAGATTCAGTCACTGGCAGTTGGTCTACGAGTGAAGATTTGTAGTGAGCTGTCCTCGGATTTCAGTTTTTTGTAAAAGGAGAGAACTCAAGGAGCAATATTACAACAAATCTTGCCAAAAGCTTAACGATACCAAGTGGAAACTATTTGACAAGATTTCGGAGATAAATGAGTGGTACATCAGTGGACAGTGAGCCAAGTTCAGAAGTGCCCTTAACAAGCTGAAATGACAATGTCATTAAGTAAGCGTGGACTCTGCCTTGCAGGACCATCGTATCACAATCTGAGAACTTGCAAACAAGATAGGGTTAAATATTGGATCGATAAATTCAATTTTGACCACGGATATGGCATGAGAAGAGTGTCCGTGATATTCTTACCACAGCTCCTAATAATATAGCAGAAGCAACGGTGTCTGGACATGCTGGCCAATGGAAACAGTGATCCTGCCTTTCTGAACATCATGATCACAAACATGGCCTCATGTGACTTTTGGTTATTTCCCAAGTTGAAAATACCACTGAAAGGGATCCGATGGCCCGGCTGCTTACCATTCCAGAAGTGTTTCCAACAATGGCATAAGTGTTGGGAGGAATGTGTGCATCACCAAGCAAACTACTTTAAGGGGATTAGTGCTTCGGACCTTCAAATCAATAAATGTATTTTTGCGTACCAAAAGTTCGATATGTTTTGAACATACCTCGTATATGCTCATGACATTGCATTTCTTAATATCAGTTCAGATTATTATAATAGAAAACACCTTAGCTTAAGCAGATATATTGTTCAGGTCCAATGGTTTCTTGCTTAATGATATTAAAACTCAGCAACTTATAACTTAATGGATGTTCCATTTGATACCTGTGCAGAAAATGTAAAATTTTTGGAGTTGTTAGTAGATAAATCTTGGGCACCTCACACCACTTATATCACAGCAAAACTGTCCAGTCATTTATTTAATAAAAAATCATGTACGTGACATTTATGTAAGGTCTGCATATTTTGCTTTCTTTCGTACCATAATTAATATCTTATGGCATTTTATTATGGGGAAACAGTAGCCATGTACTTATGCTGCAGAAAAAGATAATCCACATAATTTCTCATTCTCACAAACTTGAACACTACAACCACTGTTTATAAAATTAAAAATTATGACTGCAGTAAATCTATTTATATTCACTGCAATTCAATCATATAAAAACATACTTATCTGACTTGGAACTCAGTCAAGACATACATAGTGATAACACAAGAAGTAATAACCAAATTAACTCACCATACCATACTCACTAAAACAGAAACAGCTTTGAAGCATTAGGTCTAAAATTGTGTAAGTTTACCACAGGAATTGGTATAATTACCTGTGACAAAATTCAAACAAACGATATATAGCTGTTTAATTGGCACACTATATTACTCAATTCAAAAATGTTCTTATGCCAATAACAATAAATTTGTAACTTTATAAAGGCTTATTGTGTACTGTCTGTAGGGCCGGTTTCACCAACCGATGTTAAAAATGCTCTAACATCTTGTTTGTTAACAAGATGTTCAAATTTAATTCACAATAAAATTGCTTTGGTGGACTTTGTGTCAGTGATGTGTCTATAATTAGTAATTATTGAGTCGATTGTAATACTACATCACTTACTTGTTTTTATAACGAAGTCAACAGGGAACTGAGGATGGGAGCAATTAGCTCCTGAAACATGTATTTGTTATAAAAACAAGTAAGTGATGTAGTGTTACATTCGACTCAATAATTACTAAGGTATTCAAAGTTTAACATAAGGTTAAAGCTTTTGCGTTTCATCAAGCTTTTACAGCAAATTGTTAGCTAACATTTTATTAATGTCAAAGACAACTGCAAACGCTAGCTTTCGAGAAGGCAGTGACCAAACTACACTGCTTCTGAACGTACTCCAATACACTTTTGTCTACGTATCGCCATGCTCTCTGTGTCAGTAGCTGACAACTATTTACATTCATGGCAATGGCCATGTAATGTTCCCGGTTGTTTGAGTTTAGAATCACGGTGTCAACTGAAATAAATGTTTCACCGCTTGAAACACGTTAATAACATCTGGTTAATAAGTATAGACGTATTGTCAAGTGCGAAAAAGCTAAGGTTCTTACATTAAAGGATATGTTTGCAGCCTGGAACAAAATCCAGAGTAATTTAATTGGAACAAACGCATTTCTCTTAAGTTCAGTAAGCAACTACGGCAATGCTATGCTAACATAAAGTGCAGCACCAGAAACGTCAGGTGCAAAGAGTGTTTAAGACAATTTAAAACTGGTGGTGGCCACTGCATTGAAACTAAAGTGGACGAAAAGGTGTTAATCAAGCAGTTTGTTTCTTGAAGCAATTGCTTTGAAAACCTTCCAGATAAACACACAAACGGCAGCTTTGAAAATTCGAACATTATCACAAGTAAATTAAAAATGTTAGTAGCATAAAATCAAAGTACCTAATTAACACTTAGCATAGAAGAAAGAGGCATGCTTCTGTTGGTAGTATTGTAACCTTTCATATTTCCCATAAAACCATGCTTGTGACCCCTTGGACAGTCTATATTGCTTTAAAAATTCCTCTTTTTGCAGGGTTTCAGATTTATTATGATGTACGACTACTCTTCTATTAGGAATGACATTCAAAGATATCAATGTAGCAATTCGCATCAACAGCTTGGTTTGTGGCATCCATATCCAATTTCTTACATTTGTTTTTTAATTTATGGACGCTCTTTAACTGCTGTGGTCCTTAGCATCCCATTCTATATTGGGCGAGAAAGACCAGTAATTTTGCTCAGAGGCCTCTTTATCAGGTTTGACGTTCTTTTACGTGCTGTAAATTTATGACACGGAACCAACGGTTTTAATTCCCTTCCAAAGGAAGCCATGCTAAGGATTTTTACGCCCGAAAAAAATCCATTACCCTCTGCCAGATTTGAACCCGTGACGTCAGGAAGTAGAGGCTAGCATGGTAACCACTACACCATAGAGGATGACTAAAAACATTTGTTAAATGCCTTAACACAGGAGTATGGGGATGTTAACTTAACACGGACTTTAACACAATGTTAAAGTTAACATTGTATGATGAAGCAGAATTTGTGTTAAACCAGTTTAACATTGTGTTAAAATTTAACATCTGCTGGTGAAACCAGCCGGTAGTGTTGCAAAATATTTAATATATTATTAATTGATGATAATTAATTACATATCGACGTATTTGTATGAAACATATATATATTATCTGTATTATAAATTTCACATTGCACATAGTTATCTTGATGTCTACTGTGTAAAGTTTAATAAAATTATTATTATTATTATTATTATTATTATTATTATTATTATTATTATTATTATTATTATTATTAGGCAACTTTGGTATTTATCCAACATTTTGTTTTTGAATTATGCTGTTCACAGACACATATAGGCATGGACCTTTTTGTAAACATTCTTTTCTTTACATTGCAGGGTCCTCAAAACATGTATTTGTAGTGAAATCTCAACACAATTTTAAGGTGGAATGCAATTCTTCCTGTATCTATTAAGTATGAGCAGAGAAAGTAAAAAATGGGTTGCTGTTTGGCGACTTCTGAAATGCCATACTCTTTCAACTATATCACAAGAAACAAAATGGTGACTTGACAAGTACTTAAAACAATTAGAAATATTGGAAAATTCAAATATAAATAAATATTCTCAAAATTGTTAATGCCACTAAAAAATTTGACAATTGTGTATTACAAGATCTACATTTTTTGTCTCACACGTTTCTGCCTGTCCTACAGTTGACCAGATATAGAGAACTACACAAAATTTAGTCACACAAAGAGGAATTCACAGTCACTCCCAGAAAATTCATAACATCTATTTCATTAGCCATCAAAATTTCTTAAGCATACAGAATTTAATCAAAGTCATTACTGCCATTTTTGAGTTAATCAAAAATAACATTAAATTTTCTGAATAAAGGGTACTTAGAGGTGGGAATTTTCTTGAAAATCTTCATGTTGCATTCTTGAATCAAAATGTACTTAATATACTTAACCATTTTGTGTCCACCGCAGCTAATTTAAAAATAACATACCTACAGCAGTGTAGGACTATCAGACAAATTGAAATCCACTTCTAGTATGTACCTCTACACTACAAATAGTACAGAAGTATCAAATATAATGAAATCTTTGAAAACCCATAACAGTATTGGAAATAATAATATTCCTATGTCCCTCTTAAAAGCATGTAGAACAAAAATTGCAGATCCCCTTGCAGAAATTATAAACTCATGTTTGGAAAATGGTGTCTTCCTTGATACTTGGAAAATTGCTAAAATTATGCCTGTTTTCAAAAAGTAAACAAGCAGGACATAAATAATTACCGGCATATATCTATCTTAACTGCCTTCTCTAAAATATTTGAACACATTCTCTACAAAAGAATTATGAATTATCTAGGAAAGTACAATTTACTGCCCAAACATCAATATGGATTTGTGAAATATAGTTCTACCATAAAATGTATATGGATTGCATTGAAGAGATAATAGCCAACATTGATTCAGGTAATTACACAGTTGGTGTCCTGTTAGACCTATTAAAAGCCTTTGACTGCGTAGATAAGGCTATATTGATGGACAAAATCTATGATCTGGGCATTACAGCCATGCACAAAAAATCCTAGTCATATATGACTCACCAAAAGCAATCGCTAATATTAAAAATGGAACATGGTGAATTTATATCAAATAAGCAAATACTAACCCATGGTGTATCACAAGGATCCATTTTAAGACCTATGTTATTTATTCTTTACATGCATAAATTAGTAACCTCATACCTGCAAATGTCAAATTATTTCAATATGCAGATGATTCCACAATCACTGTACGTCATAAAGATGTTGCTGTACTGGATACCACTTTAAATGACACTAAAAATAAATTACAGCAATATTTTAGAGATTTGAGTATGTTTGTGAACTCCAGCAAAAGTGAACTAATGTTATTTGGAACCAAAAACACTAATTTTCAAATAAACTTAAACAGTGGCAAAAACCCAGTTAAAATAGCAAATGAAGTAAAACTATTAGGAGTCACATTAGATAAAACATTCATTCACAAACCACATCTATAATTTAGGAAATAGCATCAGTAAAAACCTATTTGCTCTAAAATACTTGGTGAAATAAATACCCAAAGATACTACCAAAATGATTTGTTCTTTAATCCATTCACATCTTTTATATGGAATTGGACTATGGGGAAGCACAACAGTAGCCAACTTTAATAAAACCTTTGTGTTACAGAAGAAAGCAGTCAGATACCTCAGTAACCTTAAATACAGTGAGTCTTGGTGCAAAACTTTCTCATAGTTAAAAATCGTAACTCTCCCTAGCCTATATATCTATCAAACTATCCTGCATTTAAAAACTTCAACTTCCTCCTAGAAATCAATTATGATAGTCACAACCACAATACTAGACATAAAGATGACCTAACAACCCCCCAGTCATAGACTACAGTTCTTTGAAAACATGCCTAGTTTCATGGGAATAAAGCTTTACAATATCCTCCCAAATGACATCAAATTGTGCAACAAAAATAAATTTAAAACAATACTAAAAAGGTCTGTAATAGAGAAAGCACATTATAATATTGACGAATTTGTAAATAACTAGTAGTTAGGATTCCTCTGGATATGCGTGCACATTTGTGCATGTGGGTGAGTTGAGTGACATGTATAAACATATTATTGTATTATTTTGTATGATCTTGACATTGTTGTTTTGTGTTCTGACACTGTACTGAACAGCAAATTAAATAAATAATAAAAGGGCATCTATGCCCTGAGAGTTTAAAATTCCAATATAAGTTTTGACAAAATTCCAGTAATACATAGTCATATTGTAGTATAAATGCAGCAGTATTCAAATGCGTGTTATGGCTAGTTTAACATCTTTGCTGATTTTATTTGTTTTCACAGCCATAATATGAAGCTGTGTTTATTAATAGCTGTCATACCTGATGTTGAACATGTGGCTTTTTAAATCCCAAATGACGATTTAATTGAATTTACTCTCTACACTCTTTATGAAATTAATGGATCTAGAAGATTTTTATACTGCATTCTCCCCTTTACCCCTTAGAACTGCAATTTCATAAAAATTCCTTGCTTTTTATAATAATGGACCAAAAATTCACTGATACTCAAAAAATGGAAATAAAATAGCAGATTTTTGCATTTCTAACCTTAGCCTCCCCATCTATTCTCTTGCAACAATCTTAAAAAGTTTGGAAATTTTGTATAACCTGAAAATGCTAAACCTAAATGTATGGTTTGCTATTCATCTGATACTTTGTTTCTGATATATTCTGTTGTCTTTCTCACAGACTTCCAATATCATTCTTTTATATTTTTTTTTATTGGGGGACCTCACAACATATATTTCTGGTGAAATTTCAACCTCATATTCTTCAGTGGAAAAAAATAGCTCCTCTACTTACTACAGTTAAGTGGTAGAGAAAGTAAAAATGAATCAAATATAAAATGGTGGACCCCAGCCAAGAAAAGGAGGAAGAAGAATAGGATGTTCAAGAAACAAAAAAGTTAAAAATATTCGCTATACTACAAAGTAAAAAATAAACATCCATCTACAAAAAAACTCCTGCATCATCCATGCAGAAATTCCAGAAATATTCAAGACTACAACTTAAAATTGATACCAAAACTTAATTTAAATATTTGATGAAAGTAAATCCTAAAGCCAGAACCTCCCAACAAAAATTCTGGTTTCTACAAAATTCTCTATGTGGATTTGAAAAATACTACTGGATTGACAAACATCAGATTGAAGGTGAGTTTCAGAAATATAAAATTAAGAAAGGTACACACTGAGTGATCCTAGTAAAAATGCGCCATGATTTAAACAGAACAACTCCTGAGCAGCGTTTGATTTAGTATTAACAAAACCTCCTGTCAAGTTTTGCTCAACATCTCTCCTTTCAGCAAATCTACCTCTCCTGTTGGCAAGAGCTGGCTATGTTAGTAGCATTAATAAAACCTGTAAGACAATTCAAGTAAAAGGATGTGGCTTGTCAGTCCATGTATTCTCAAAAGACAATGAACTAAAAAAGAAATTATGCATAGTAATTTCTTGCCAAGGAGACATGCTGGGCTCTCTTTAAACATCAGGACCAAAGTCTGTGGTTTATAATAGACATTTCAAATAAACTGATTACAGCATTAGCACATCTACAGAGTACCTACTTTCTAAAGTTCTGCCATTAATATTTTAAGGTTTGAACGTGTTCAGCCTTTAAGATGTGGAAACAAAACACTGAAATAGAAATTGAAAACCTCTCCCATAAAGCAAGTGAAATATTCTGTACTAAGTACATGTAATGTGACATTCGATGACACTTTAATGGCGAACCATGCAGAAAACTACAGGTACACAATGCTCTACTCAAAAATAAAATGTAGTTCCCCAATTCTCTAAGATACTGCACAAAAAGCTAGGTAGAAAATCTGAAAAACAAAAGCAGGTCACCTCAAGACTTAAAAACACAATACAAGATTTAAAGCGGAAGCTCTGCAATGCTGCAAAGCAAAAACCAACCAGTTTAGCAAAATAAAAACACAGCTGAAGAGAGTTTAAAAACAGCACTCTTGATTGAACAAAAAGAAGCTTTCAGCAAACAAAAGTGCAAATTTCAGGAAAACATAAAAGATTTGCATATTATTATCCAACAGATCCTCTGCTGGGTACAGAATGTTAAGGAACTTTGGTATTTTATATCTACTTCTTCTCCAGCATGTCAGAGCCCTGAAATGAACTTAACTCATTTCCAGACAGATGAGGACTGCAATACCCAAATGAAGCTTTCTGCAACTTGGTGCAAATATTATAAGAATTTATTGTTGAGGTTGTAAAGTACCTTGCAGGAAAATACTTTTTAAAAAGTTTAACGAGAGCTGCAAAAGCAATATTTCTTGAAGAACTAAAGCCTCATATTTGCAGTGATCACAAAACAGCCAGTATGCTTCTAGAAAAGTTTTTAAGACCTCTGCTTGTTAACATTGCAAAAGATGTGTCATATCAAAGTGAAACAGTGAAAAACTTAACCAAAAGTCACTAAACAAAACAGTGCTAAGTTGAATTACACTAAACTATGCAGTGAAAAGCAAAAGATACTTAAATTAACCATTATACTCTGCAGTTTGACTTAACAATATTTCAAATTAACAGCAGAAAATTTTAATTTTTCTTCAAATTAGGGACAGGGTATGTTGCTAAAGAGGTCGACGTGTCATGTGGATGGTGCTAATGTGCAAAGTCAGGTATGAACTGTAAAGCAGATGCTGTGGCTGCATGAAACACAAAAACATTTGGAGTTGCAAAATGTTATACACTGCGGTAAAACAAAATCGCAAAATAGTCGTGTAATAAAACTAAATCATTACTGCAAAGTAGTGAGCAACTGTAATACAACTAATTACCTACTGTGAAGTAGTAAACAAATGTAATAGTGATATAACTGTTTCGGGTATCTGCTTCATCATGTAGCCAACGTTTTGACCTCTTGTTGAGGTAATCCTCAGGTCTGCACTGCAACACATGCTGTGGGTTGTCGCCCTTATATCCCAAAAGGACCTGGAATTTAACACTACCTATTCGCTCACATAAAGTCACCAACCATGGGTACAAGTTCTTCCTTGCTACATGATTGGCCAAAGGTTTGTGGCGCATAATGCGTTTTTCCACAGGTCCGTGCCAGGGAGTGAGTGAGTCCGCCAGCCGGCCGTGTCCCGCTCCACTGATGATTGGTTCATTTGATTGGCCAATGAGAATGACAAAGCCTTATGTTGCTTTGCCGGTTGCCCACTATGCCACTTTGTTTAGTCTCTGGATAAAACATTTTTCTTATTTTTGGCAAAATTATATCATAAGTTGTTGATCTGTATACAACACACAGCATATGTTGCAGTGCAGCCCGGAGGACGACCTAAAAAAGAAGTCAAAACATTGGCTATTTAAGACAGTTAACACGACACGGCAGATTCCAGAAACCAGTTCAATCAAATTATTTAGTTGTAAATAATTACCCATTACAAAGTAGTGAACCAATGCAATAAAACTAAATAATTACCCACTACAAAGTAGTGAACCAATGCCATAAAACTAAATAATTACCCACTACAAAGTAGTGAACCAATGCAATAAAACTAAATAATTACCCACTACAAAGTAGTGAACCAATGCTATAAAACTAAATAATTTCCCACTACAAAGTAGTGAACCAATGCCATAAAGCTAAATAATTACCCACTACAAAGTAGTGAACCAATGTTATAAAACTAAATAATTACCCACTACAAAGTAGTGAACCAATGCAATAAAACTAAATAATTACCCACTACAAAGTAGTGAACCAATGAAATACAACTAAATAATTACCCCACTACAAAGTAGTGAACCAATGCAATAAAACTAAATAATTACCCACTACAAAGTAGTGAACCAATGCAATAAAACTAAATAATTACCCACTAGAAAGTAGTGAACCAATGCTATAAAACTAAATAATTACCCACTACAAAGAAGTGAACCAATGAAATACAACTAAATAATTACCCACTACAAAGTAGTGAACCAATGCAATAAAACTAAATAATTACCCACTACAAAGTAGTGAACCAATGCCATAAAACTAAATAATTACCCACTACAAAGTAGTGAACCAATGCAATAAAACTAAATAATTACCCACTACAAAGTAGTGAACCAATGTTATAAAACTAAATAATTTCCCACTACAAAGTAGTGAACCAATGCCATAAAACTGAATAATTACCCACTACAAAGTAGTGAACCAATGTTATAAAACTAAATAATTACCCACTACAAAGTAGTGAACCAATGAAATACAACTAAATAATTACCCACTACAAAGTAGTGAACCAATGCAATAAAACTAAATAATTACCCACTACAAAGTAGTGAACCAATGAAATACAACTAAATAATTACCCCACTACAAAGTAGTGAACCAATGCAATAAAACTAAATAATTACCCACTACAAAGTAGTGAACCAATGCTATAAAACTAAATAATTACCCACTACAAAGTAGTGAACCAATGAAATACAACTAAATAATTACCCACTACAAAGTTGTGAACCAATGCAATAAAACTAAATAATTACCCTCTACAAAGTAGTGAACCAATGCAATAAAACTAAATAATTACCCACTACAAAGTAGTGAACCAATGCAATAAAACTAAATATTTACCCACTACAAAGTAGTGAACCAATGCTATAAAACTAAATAATTTCCCACTACAAAGTAGTGAACCAATGCAATAAAACTAAATAATTACCCACTACAAAGTAGTGAACCAATGCAATAAAACTAAATAATTACCCACTACAAAGTAGTGAACCAATGCAATAAAACTAAATAATTACCCACTACAAAGTAGTGAACCAATGCAATAAAACTAAATGATTACCCACTACAAAGTAGTGAACCAATGTTATAAAACTAAATAATTGCCCACTACAAAGTAGTGAACCAATGTTATAAAACTAAATAATTGCCCACTACAAAGTAGTGAACCAATGCTATAAAACAAAATAATTACCCACTACAAAGTAGTGAACCAATGAAATACAACTAAATAATTACCCACTACAAAGTAGTGAACCAATACAATAAAACTAAATAATTACTCACTACAAAGTAGTGAACCAATGCAATACAACTAAATAAATAGCCACTACAAAGTAGTGAACCAATGAAATAAAACTAAATAATGACCCATTACAAAGAAGTGAACCAATGCAATAAAACTAAATAATTACCCACTACAAAGTAGTGAACCAATGAAATAAAACTAAATAATTACCCAATACAAAGAAGTGAACCAATGCAATAAAACTAAATAAGTACCCACTACAAAGTAGTGAACCAATGCAATAAAACTAAATAATTACCCATTACAAAGAAGTGAATCAATGCAATAAAACTAAATAATTACCCACTATAAAGTAGTGAACCAATGCAAGAAAACTAAATAATTACCCACTACAAAGTAGTGAACCAATGCAATAAAACAAAATAATTACCCACTACAAAGTAGTGAACCAATGCAATAAAACTAAATAATTACCCACTACAAAGTAGTGAACCAATGCAATAAAACTAAATAATTACCCACTACAAATTAGTGAACCAATGCAATTAAACTAAATAATTACCCACTACAAAGTAGTGAACCAATGTTATAAAACTAAATAATTGCCCACTACAAAGTAGTGAACCAATGTTATAAAACTAAATAATTACCCACTATAAAGTAGTGAACCAATGTTATAAAACTAAATAATTACCCACTACAAAGTAGTGAACCAATGCAATAAAACTAAATAAATATCCACTACAAAGTAGTGAACCAATGCAATAAAACTAAATAATTACCCACTACAAAGTAGTGAACCAATGCAATAAAACTAAATAATTACCCACTACAAAGTAGTGAACCAATGAAATAAAACTAAATAATTACCCACTACAAAGTAGTGAACCAATGCAATAAAACTAAATAATTACCCACTACAAAGTAGTGAACCAATGCAATAAAACTAAATAAATATCCACTACAAAGTAGTGAACCAATGCAATAAAACTAAATAATTACCCACTACAAAAAAGTGAACCAATGCAATAAAACTAAATAAATAGCCACTACAAAGTAGTGAACCAATGCAATAAAACTAAATAATTACCCACTACAAAGTAGTGAACCAATGCAATACAACTAAATAATTACCCACTACAAAGTAGTGAACCAATGCAATAAAACTAAATAATTACCCACTATAAAGTAGTGAACCAATGAAATACAACTAAATAATTACCCACTATAAAGTAGTGAACCAATGCAATACAACTAAATAATTACCCACTATAAAGTAGTCAACCAATGCAATAAAACTAAATAATTACCCACTACAAAGTAGTGAACCAATGCAATAAAACTAAATAAATATCCACTACAAAGTAGTGAACCAATGCAATAAAACTAAATAATTACCGAGTACAAAAAAGTGAACCAATGCAATAAAACTAAATAAATACCCACTACAAAGTAGTGAACCAATGAAATAAAACTAAATAATTACCCATTACAAAGTAGTGAACCAATGCAATAAAACTAAATAATTACCCATTACAAAGTAGCAAACCAATGAAATAAAACTAAATAATTACCCATTACAAAGTAGTGAACCAATGCAATAAAACTAAATAATTACCCATTACAAAGTAGTGAACCAATGCAATAAAACTAAATAATTACCGAGTACAAAAAAGTGAACCAATGCAATAAAACTAAATAAATACCCACTACAAAGTAGTGAACCAATGCAATAAAACTAAATAATTACCCATTACAAAGTAGTGAACCAATGCAATAAAACTAAATAAATATCCACTACAAAGTAGTGAACCAATGAAATAAAACTAAATAATTACCCATTACAAAGTAGTGAACCAATGCAATAAAACTAAATAATTACCCATTACAAAGTAGTGAACCAATAAAATAAAACTAAATAATTACCCATTACAAAGTAGTGAACCAATGCAATAAAATTAAATAATTACCCATTACAAAGTAGTGAACCAATGCAATAAAACTAAATAATTACCCACTACAAAGTAGTGAACCAATGCTATAAAACTAAATAATTTCCCACTACAAAGTAGTGAACCAATGCCATAAAACTAAATAATTACCCACTACAAAGTAGTGAACCAATGTTATAAAACTAAATAATTACCCACTACAAAGTAGTGAACCAATGAAATTTAACTAAATAATCACCCACTACAAAGTAGTGAACCAATGCCATAAAACTAAATAATTACCCACTACAAAGTAGTGAACCAATGAAATACAACTAAATAATTACCCCACTACAAAGTAGTGAACCAATGAAATACAACTAAATAATTACCCACTACAAAGTAGTGAACCAATGCAATAAAACTAAATAATTACCCACTACAAAGTAGTGAACCAATGCTATAAAACTAAATAATTACCCACTACAAAGTAGTGAACCAATGAAATACAACTAAATAATTACCCACTACAAAGTAGTGAACCAATGCAATAAAACTAAATAATTACCCTCTACAAAGTAGTGAACCAATGCAATAAAACTAAATAATTACCCACTACAAAGTAGTGAACCAATGCAATAAAACTAAATAATTACCCACTACAAAGTAGTGAACCAATGCTATAAAACTAAATAATTACCCACTACAAAGTAGTGAACCAATGCAATAAAACTAAATAATTACCCACTACAAAGTAGTGAACCAATGCAATAAAACTAAATAATTACCCACTAAAAAGTAGTGAACCAATGCAATAAAACTAAATAATTACCCACTACAAAGTAGTGATCCAATGCAATAAAACTAAATAATTACCCACTACAAAGTAGTGAACCAATGAAATACAACTAAATAATTACCCACTACAAAGTAGTGAACCAATGCAATAAAACTAAATAATTACCCACTACAAAGTAGTGAACCAATGTTATAAAACTAAATAATTGCCCACTACAAAGTAGTGAACCAATGTTATAAAACTAAATAATTGCCCACTACAAAGTAGTGAACCAATGCTATAAAACAAAATAATTACCCACTACAAAGTAGTGAACCAATGAAATACAACTAAATAATTACCCACTACAAAGTAGTGAACCAATACAATAAAACTAAATAATTACCCACTACAAAGTATTGAACCAATGCAATAAAACTAAATAATTACCCACTACAAAGTAGTGAACCAATGCAATAAAACTAAATAATTACCCACTACAAAGTAGTGAACCAATGAAATACAACTAAATAATTACCCACTACAAAGTAGTGAACCAATGCTATAAAACTAAATAAATAGCCACTACAAAGTAGTGAACCAATGAAATAAAACTAAATAATGACCCATTACAAAGAAGTGAACCAATGCAATAAAACTAAATAATTACCCACTACAAAGTAGTGAACCAATGCAATAAAACTAAATAATTACCCATTACAAAGAAGTGAACCAATGCAATAAAACTAAATAATTACCCACCACAAAGTAGTGAACCAGTGCAATAAAACTAAATAATTACCCATTACAAAGTAGTGAACCAATGCAATAAAACTAAATAATTACCCACTACAAAGTAGTGAACCAATGCAATAAAACTAAATAATTACCCACTACAAAGTAGTGAACCAATGCAATAAAACAAAATAATTACCCACTACAAAGTAGTGAACCAATGCAATAAAACTAAATAATTACCCACTACAAAGTAGTGAACCAATGCAACAAAACAAAATAATTACCCACTACAAAGTAGTGAACCAATGCAATAAAACTAAATAATTACCCACTACAAATTAGTGTACCAATGCAATAAAACTAAATATTTACCCACTACAAAGTAGTGAACCAATGTTATAAAACTAAATAATTGCCCACTACAAAGTAGTGAACCAATGTTATAAAACTAAATAATTACCCACTATAAAGTAATGAACCAATAAAATAAAACTAAATAATTACCCACTACAAAGTAGTCAACCAATGCAATAAAACTAAATAAATATCCACTACAAAGTAGTGAAACAATGCAATAAAACTAAATAATTACCCACTACAAAGTAGTGAACCAATGCAATAAAACTAAATAATTACCCACTACAAAGTAGTGAACCAATGAAATAAAACTAAATAATTACCCACTACAAAGTAGTGAACCAATGAAATAAAACTAAATAATTACCCACTACAAAGTAGTGAACCAATGCAATAAAATTAAATAAATAGCCACTACAAAGTAGTGAACCAATGCAATAAAACTAAATAATTACCCACTACAAAGTAGTGAACCAATGCAATAAAACTAAATAATTACCCACTATAAAGTAGTGAACCAATGAAATAGAACTAAATAATTACCCACTATAAAGTAGTGAACCAATGCAATACAACTAAATAATTACCCACTATAAAGTAGTCAACCAATGCAATAAAACGAAATAATTACCCACTACAAAGTAGTGAACCAATGCAATAAAACTAAATAAATATCCACTACGAAGTAGTGAACCAATGCAATAAAACTAAATAATTACCGAGTACAAAAAAGTGAACCAATGCAATAAAACTAAATAAATACCCACTACAAAGTAGTGAACCAATGCAATAAAACTAAATAATTACCCATTACAAAGTAGTGAACCAATGAAATAAAACTAAATAATTACCCATTACAAAGTAGTGAACCAATGCAATAAAACTAAATAATTACCCATTACAAAGTAGTGAACCAATGAAATAAAACTAAATAATTACCCATTACAAAGTAGTGAACCAATGCAATAAAACTAAATAATTACCCATTACAAAGTAGTGAACCAATGCAATCAAACTAAATAATTACCGAGTACAAAAAAGTGAACCAATGCATAAAACTAAATAATTACCCACTACAAAGTAGTGAACCAATGCAATAAAACTAAATAATTACCCACTATAAAGTAGTGAACCAATGAAATACAACTAAATAATTACCCACTATAAAGTAGTGAACCAATGCAATACAACTAAATAATTACCCACTATAAAGTAGTCAACCAATGCAATAAAACGAAATAATTACCCACTACAAAGTAGTGAACCAATGCAATAAAACTAAATAAATATCCACTACAAAGTAGTGAACCAATGCAATAAAACTAAATAATTACCGAGTACAAAAAAGTGAACCAATGCAATAAAACTAAATAAATACCCACTACAAAGTAGTGAACCAATGCAATAAAACTAAATAATTACCCATTACAAAGTAGTGAACCAATGAAATAAAACTAAATAATTACCCATTACAAAGTAGTGAACCAATGCAATAAAACTAAATAATTACCCATTTCAAAGTAGTGAACCAATGAAATAAAACTAAATAATTACCCATTACAAAGTAGTGAACCAATGCAATAAAACTAAATAATTACCCATTACAAAGTAGTGAACCAATGCAATAAAACTAAATAATTACCGAGTACAAAAAAGTGAACCAATGCAATAAAACTAAATAAATACCCACTACAAAGTAGTGAACCAATGCAATAAAACTAAATAATTACCCATTACAAAGTAGTGAACCAATGCAATAAAACTAAATAAATATCCACTACAAAGTAGTGGACCAATGCAATAAAACTAAATAATTACCGAGTACAAAAAAGTGAACCAATGCAATAAAACTAAATAAATACCCACTACAAAGTAGTGAACCAATGCAATAAAACTAAATAATTACCCATTACAAAGTAGTGAACCAATGAAATAAAACTAAATAATTACCCATTACAAAGTAGTGAACCAATGCAATAAAACTAAATAATTACCCATTACAAAGTAGTGAACCAATGAAATAAAACTAAATAATTACCCATTACAAAGTAGTGAACCAATGCAATAAAACTAAATAATTACCCATTACAAAGTAGTGAACCAATGCAATAAAACTAAATAATTACCGAGTACAAAAAAGTGAACCAATGCAATAAAACTAAATAAATACCCACTACAAAGTAGTGAACCAATGCCATAAAACTAAATAATTACCCATTACAAAGTAGTGAACCAATGAAATAAAACTAAATAATTACCCATTACAAAGTAGTGAACCAATGCAATAAAACTAAATAATTACCCATTACAAAGTAGTGAACCAATGCAATAAAACTAAATAATTAACGAGTACAAAAAAGTGAACCAATGCAATAAAACTAAATAAATAGCCACTACAAAGTAGTGAACCAATGCAATAAAACTAAATAATTACCCACTACAAAGTAGTGAACCAATACAATAAAACTAAATAATTACTGCATGGTAGTGAACCAATGGGTAGGGGTTGGGCTATTGGGTGAAGCTGCTATTCTAAGTCCTGGTGCATGCGCACAGGGTAAAACATCTGCGTGAGGTGATCTGGTAACTGGCGGGATGGGGAGAAGCAGGGTGACCATACACGCGAAGTAAACATTAAAAACACTAGAGGAGACACTGTAACAGTCACACGATGTACGCTTTAAATATGTGTTTATTTGTACACCAAATAAAACGCAGCGTGACAGTCACACAGCGTACGTATTTAAAACATGGTGTAACAGTCACATGATGTACGTTCTTATAGCCTGTTTATCTGTACACTTAAGAAACAGTGTGTCAGTCATGCATACGTTTTTAATACTATCTCTTAATAATAGTAACCAAGAACAGTTGATAACACTAGAAAATTGCGCGCGAAATGTGAACATAGAGATTGAAGGATTAAATATTCATAATTTCAGCGTAATAGCACTATATCTTAAATTAGGTTTATCGGAAAAATGATAAGCAACTGAAGAACTTAATGCAGTACATTGGCCAATCGAGGCTTTGTTTGGAGGTTTAGGTGTTCAAAGGGACACCGACTAGAAGCTACCAGCAATACCTTTCTCCAGCGCGTATGGTTTAATGGCAAACTGGAAACTAATGTCATTGTTCAGTTCGCATATGTGGCTGCAGAAGTGTCCCTTAACATATATTGAGAAATCACTGGAAGTAGCACATGATACCGCCGTAGCCTAGAGCGGCTACTTCCGCGATGTGGCCACCAAGATCGCCTGGCACGATTTTCGTCAACTTGGTGGTCCCAATGACATTGTGGAAGTAGACAAGACACACCTCTTCAAGGGGAAGTATAATGTTGGACGGCAAAGATGTGGTGGAATCACTGGTTGGTCAGAGGGCTAATCCGAACAACTAAGCTGTGCTTTGGACTCCTGGTGCCCAACCGGTCTAGAGCAACTCTGCTGCCCATTCTCCAAGATTACATTGATGCGGAGAGTTTCATTGTAACGGAAGAATGGAGGGCATACAGGGTATGTGATACTGTATTCAGTGGCCAACGGAAGGTAAACCACAGCACAAACTTCATAAATCCTCCCAGAAATAGGTATCCTTTCTGGGTGCCAGAAGGGCAATTTAATCCCGAATGCCTGGATAAACAATGAGTAGGACCTGCACCAGCCCCTGACGTGAGCCCACTGCGATATCACACACAAAACAAAGAAAGGTCATGAAGAACTTTAAGGCAGGTACTCTCTACATGTACCAGTGTTGAGCGTGCTACCGATTACATTGGAGAATGGATGTACTGGCAGAACAAATTGAATCATCTCCAGAGCAACACCCAGCGCTTTGAAACAGTTCTACAGGATATCTCCATGGCCTATCCAGGTGTAGGGAGGATAGCCATGTCTGCTGATCTGCACAATTCTTTATGCCACATATGCTTTCCCAACTGAAAACAACATTGAAAATCTTATCCTCTTCTACATACTCATCTCCATTTCCACATATATCGAATTAACACACATAATTCCTCTCCATCCCCATATAAATTCCATATTAAACACAATTCCTCAACATCGCCATATAAAATCCATATTAAACACACAGTTCCTCTCCATCCCATATAAATCCATATTAAATACATAATTCCTCTCATCCCATATAAATTCCATATTACACACAGTTCCTCTCCATCCAATATAAATCCATATTAAGCATACAATTCCCCTCCATCCCCATATAAAATCCATAATAAAAACACACAATTCCCCTCCATCCCCATATAAAATCCATAATAAAAACACACAATTCCCCTCCACCCCATATAAAATCTATATTGAACACACATAACTCCTCTCCATTGCTATCTAAAATCTATATTAAACACACATAACTCCTCTCCATCTCCATATAAAATCTATATTAAACACACACAATTCCTCTCCATTCCATACAAAATCTATATTAAACACACACAATTCCTCTCCATCGCCATCTAAAATCTATATTAAACACACATAATTCCTCTCCATCCATATAAAATCTATATTAAACACACATAATTCCTCTCCATCCCATATAAAATCTATATTCAACACACATAATTCCTCTCCATCCTATATAAAATGTATGTTAAACACATAATTCCTCTCCATCCCCATATAAAATCCATATTAAACACACATTATTTCTCTCCATCCCCATATAGAATCTATAGGTTTGTTCCCACACGATTCAGAATCGATTCCGAATTATCTGAGGGTGCGCAGTAGCTAAGTGGCATTCCAACACGACAGAGAATCAGTTCAGAACTAATTCTGAATTTCCAATTTGCTGTTCCAACGTATTTAGGAACTAGTTTGGAACAAGTGAAATCGGTTCGTGATTAAGAATAGGAACTGAAAATTCCAGACATGCGCAGATTGTATGGTCTACAGCGCATACTCAGTTAATTCAGAATCGATTCTAACCGCTTGGAACAAACCAGACAGAGAGTATAGAAAAAGCGACATACTCTCTGTAATCAGTAGAAAATAAATTTGAATATGTAATTTATTCCTCCATGTGTGTTTATTTCTCAATACGGAATAGCAAAGGTGTTTGGTAAGCAGTTGCTCGCTGTTGAGTAGTATGGCGACATACTTGAGGAAAAGAACAAACGTCTAACAAAGCCAGGGAGCAAAACAGCATTCAAAGATAACAATAATGAGTGATTTAGAAGGTGACAGTGATCTTTTTAATGATGCATCGACTTCCGAAGAAGAGGATTATTTCCATTTAAACATTATTCCATTATTTTGGGACCTTTACCCCTTTTTGGCACCTTTATACCATTTTCCCCCACCATGCCCATAATCCCCTTTTTTCTTTTAAGTTTCATTCCAATTTATTCTTTAACTTTCAATTTTCGTCTCCTCAGCTTGCTGTGTACGTGCAAATAGTAAGTCTACCTCTTTCAGTAAACGCCGCGCGGTAATTGAAAGCACACCCACAACAATGGAAAATAATTGTGTGTTCAACGTAAACCTCTTTCTCTCACTTTACTGCTATAAAGTAGCCCCCAATAATGCAATTGACAATGAATGATTCTATCCCACCAGAATCAGTAGCCTGCTGTTCATGAATGTGAGTTTGTTGCTGTGAGAGACATCATCTGTTTGCGTGGAGGCAAAGCCTGGGCAGGCAGAGACGACAATAACCTCAACCGCACAGTTCCAAGAATTATTAAGACTGGGTTATAATTCACAAAACAATTGTATATAAAGAAGACTGACATGTGGTTAAAATTTCAGCCCAATTGAATGGATAGTTTAGAAAATAGCAATTTCAGTTGTGCATCCGCTAAAATAAACCAGCACCTTATTGTGCCTTTTTTCACCTTATTTGAGCACCTTTTCCCTTCCTTTTTTCATCTGAAATTTGCAACTAAAAATCCTAACCTTGATCATAAGCATACATTGGTACCATGTAGTTTTATATTATTTGCATTACGTTCGGAATAGAATTTATGTGGGGTGTCATTGTCTAGTATTGGAGTTTTAAATTAAACATTGTGTTTAGAAGTTTCTGTAGCAGGAAACCTAATGTTAAATTGGAACTGGTTAAATTACTTTTTTCGGGTTGTGGTTTAAATATAATATCTATATATTACAATTGTTATTCGCAATAACTCAGTATCAATGGCTTTAAGCCGATAAACAAACGCGATTTATTTTTGCTCGAATATTAGCACTGTAATCAGTATGAAAGAAACACTTACGTGTAGTGTTAAGGGAATGCACTGCTGAAAGTACTATTTCCTAAGGTTCTCAATTAATTTGGCTAAATGATGATCTTAATTTTGTCTTGTGTAAACATTGAAAGCTGTTAACTTAATTTTGAACATTTTTTTTATTGTTTTCAAGTTATTGTGTTTCAAAAATGAATTTAATTTCCTGTTCCAAATCTTATACAGGATACAATTTTAAAAACAATCTTCCATTTAAGTGTTCGTGTCATTTATCTTATCACATCGCACAAATTTGTTATTTGCTTCATTTGCATGGTTTCAGTTTACAAGAAAATAAATTGTTTAAGAAACCTTCATTATACATTTACATTTCTGCATATCCTGCTGGTTTTAAAAATTAATCTGTCAATACCCTTTGCAACACAAAAAGTTTACATGATAGTTTTAATTGTTTGAACTTTCGCAATGTGCATGAATAATTCCAAAAGAATTGGATAAAACCTCATTGTGTAGGATATATTGAGCGACGAAAACTTCGGGGAAAACCAATTCTAAAAGCAAGTTTGAAATGTAAATAATTTTAATTACATAATTTCACTTCATTACAAAAGGAAACATCCACAGTATTAAATGAAAAATAAATGCTTAGGTCATACCCTTTAAATATTACTTGTGGAGGTGCAATCATCCTAAGTCCATTTTCTCGCGATTTTAACATGTTTCAGTTGTGCCTTAACGATACAGTAACACTCAAAGGGCATTTTATTGACGACATACATGTCTTAAAATTTGGCTTATGCGAAGCGTATTGTTTGTCTTTTTGCATAGTACTTATAATGAGCATACAATAGGAGAATCAGTATGTTTCATAAGCTTGTAATACATGAGCAGGAGTGCTCTAAATAAATAAAGTCCTTCGCACCTAAAGCCTGTTTTCGTTAGAATGTAAAGTCGGATATATAGCAGACGGTGAGTACGGATTAAGATGTCTGACATGTGAAAGGACCAGTTAGAATCACTTTGGTCTGAATTTAATGATATATAAGATTCTCCATGATGTATACCCAGCACAGCTAGGTTGATCTTTCATCTTCTGATTGACCGTGCAACAAAGAAGGCCGTGACAGAACGCGAACGGTTCAAATAGTGTTCGAACCACACAAAATTCCGAATTAGTTCTGTGACCGTACCGGACTGGCGCATGTGCATTAGCATGTGTTGGAATTAGTTCGGAACCCATTCAGAACCGTATGGAACAAACCTTATATTAAATACATCATTCCTCTCCATCCCTATACAAAATCCATATTAAACGCATTAAATATTTTTTCCACGCATTATTTAAATATAAAAAGAAAGGCCTACATTGAAGGAATGTGTAAAAATGCTGTTTCATTGGGCGACAATAAACAAAAAAGTTGCCTTGAAATTTTTTAAGGTGCTGGGCTTAAACAAATGATGTAAAACGATAGAGAGGCTCTTTCACATTGTGCAAGAACTTGAAACATTTCCGCTGGCAAACAGAGCTGACACCCGGAGTTGGGCACTTGGGTCAAGCCAGTGCTCATGCGCTGGGACTAACATTTGCTAGCAAGGCACACCACAGTCATTGGGCACTTGAGTATAAAATAGTTTTTAATCATATCAATGGATGACAAATGTAAGGAACTAGTCATTGGCCAGGTTCCACATAATTACGCACATTGCTCCCGAAAATATTTGGTTCAATTTTAAGTGGTTTAACGTAAAAGTTGTATGAATATTCTATTGGAAGGGGGGACGTTTTCTATTCAGCCTATAAGTGGAGGTAGATTTCAAAGTTCAGTTTTTACTTTCTCTACCACGTACCTGGTAGGTAGAGAAGGTATTGCATTCCACCCAAAAATTCAATACTGAGATTTCACAGGAAAACATGTTTTGAGACCCCCTGAATCCAAAAAGAGCATGTTTAGAAAAAGGTCTGTGCACTTGTGTGCATGTGTGTGTTTTAACAGCATAACTCAAAACCGAAAAGTCGGATAAATACCAAACATTATATTAGGCTCAGTAACTTCCAAAGATGCGACACGAATTTCAAGAAAATTCCTTCACCCCAAACTACTGTTTTCATGGAACATTTTTCGATTCTTTATTTTCCAAAACATGGCTATAACTATTATGATGAAAACGCCATGTATTGAAAGATATTTACATGACAAATACAACCTATGCCTTGAATTTTCTGGGAATAGTCGTGAAGTGTACTTCATTTGGAAGGAATTTTGTATAATCTTGTATAACTGGTAAACGTTAGGCAATAGACGAAAATGTACTGCACAACAAATGTATACTGCTTTATAACTAATTTATTTCAAATAAGATTTTTTCTTTTGGCGGCATTACCACCTCCGAGATATTTGTTATTAATGTTGGATTTGTTTAATGCTTTGTCATTCTTTTTAAGTCCCATAGATTTTCAATGTTTCTGGCAATTGCATGGAAACACTGTGCAATTTTAAGGCCAGTGTATAGCGTCCAGTTCTAAAACATTTGACTATCGCTGTTCCTATTATGTGTGTAATGTAGCTATTTCTACAACAGCTTATTTGGATTTCAATGTATAGACAGAAAAATAATCTGATGTATTGCACTCACATGACTTTCTCTACTCTTGTACACACTTTTGTACAAATGTTTATTCTCCATTTACTTCATGTTAATCTCATTGCTAACTTTCTTGTAGTACAAGGGGAATATGGTGGGCTTTAAGCAATAGTCAAATCTTTTAATAATGAATTTTCATTTGAGAAAAAGCATAAGTATTGGAAAATTTAAACAAATAACAAGGAATATCTCGGAAATGGTTCACTCGACCAAAAGAAAAACAAAGTATATGAAAGTGTGTGTTTGACAAAATCAAAATGTTTGAAAAATGTTCCATGTAAAGGGTTTAAAGCCTCCGTGTCGCATCCTTGAAAGATAGTAAACTCAAAGTACAAGTTTTGTATTTATCCGACTTTTTGTTTTTGAGCTATGCTGTTGGCAGACTGACAGACATGTTTCCAAAAGGCTTTATTTGGATTCAGGGCATCTCAAAACATGCATTTCCGCTGGAATCTCGATATCAAAATTTTGGGTGGAATGTAACACTTCCTCTGCTTACTATACGTAGTAGAGAAAGTAAGAAGTTTTAGTAAGAGTAAGAAAGTTAGAATCAGATGACTGAAAAATCCAATGCCATCGGTGGGATTTGAACCACGAACCTCCGGTTTTTGTCCAGTTGTTCTAACCATTGAGCTACCATGGCAACATGCAAGTACGGCATTAAATTCCTCAGTTGCTTATCATTTTTCCGATAAGGCTAATTTAAGATTTAGTGCTATTATGCTAAAATTATGAATATTTTGTCCTTCAATCTCTATTTTCACATTTCGTGCGCAATTTTATACTGTTTTTGGTACTATAATTAAGAGATAGCATTAAAAACGTATGCACATCGAGCAACTGGCACACAGGACAGATAAACAAGCTATAAGAACGTACGTCATGACTGTTACACCATGTGGCAAAATTGCCTTACTTGTGCCAACCTTAATTAGGTATAAGTGAGAGATAATGAAATAAAGTACCTTATGAGGGAATGTAGAAGTAGATGCGAACGGTTGTACATCAAGCGCCTGCCAGAATGCGAGTTTTTTGTGCCTTACTGAAATGGAGGAATTGGGAAAGTAACTAGAGAAAATGTGGCCATCTTCACGGTAATACTGACGCTCATTCGGAAGTGCAAACAGAAGGATAATCTGGGAATTCGCTAAGTAAGGGATGTGTTGGCATTTCTTTTTCTTCTTATTCATATGTTATAGCCACTTAAAAAGAGTCCTATGCATTCAGAGCCAGCTGTGCTCAAAGAAATGAAAATGGTGCACACAGGATGTCAGAATAGCATGAAGACAGTACTGAAAGACTATACAGGTGTTGAAAACTTCCAGTTAGTGCAGGAATTCCTGGAGCAGCATGGAATTATCAACGTAGTATGTATCTACAAAGTATGCAACGAAATTCTTCCATTAAAATGGAGGAAAGGAAGACAGATGTTTCTCATATGGCAAAACGGTCACCCACGGAGGATACTAAGTGCTAGAAAAGGTAGTTTTATTGGTGACTCACCTCTCTCTCCACAACAAATAATGCATTAATGTGGTGCGAGATGGATGCAAACTCGCATACAGTAGTAAACTGGTCTAGCTATTGCCGAGAAATCTGTGTGAATTGGGCCCTACAAAACTGCAGACAAACTGGAGGAATCAGAACAGTGGTTGAAATACCAGGACAAAAAAAAAAAAGAATAACGAATTCCAATTTGAGAAAAAGTATAAGTATTGGAAAATAACAATAAGTATTGGAATAACAAGCAAATCTCAAAAATGGTAAACAACACAAAAAAAAATCTGATGTGTTACACTCACATGATTTTCTCTACTCTTGCACAAACCATTTTTACAAACTCTTATTCTCCATCTATTTCATATTAATGAAGATAAACATTTGCAGAAACGATCTTTTGACGTGCAAAGTGAATTACATTTAACACATAGCGACCAGTTCTAAAAATATTTGACTATCACTTAAGGCGTACTATATTCCCCTTGTTTTGTGTTTGCAAGGGCAATATAGAAATATAGTAAGTAGCCTTTAAGCATAGACATATCTCTTAATAGCAGGTTGCTATGTACAGCACCATTCCCTTTCCCACAGATTAATACTCTTTGCATATCCAAGACAAAAAAATGAATAACAAATTCGTATTTGAGAAAATAAGTATTGAAAAGTTTAAGGGAATAACAAGCAATATCTTGAAAATGGTTCACTCACAAAAAAAAAGTATATGATATAAATTGTGTATTTTAACGCGATCTACATTTTTGGTGGTGTAAAATTTTGTCTATCTCTTATGGTTCACCAGTTATGCAAAAGTCGTTCACAATGAAGAATACTTTTGGAGACATTCCCAGAAAATTCAAGATACACATTTTATTTGTCATGAAAATATCTTAAACATATGATATTTTAATCAAAATCATTGAGAGCTATTTTTGAGAAAATTAAAATTTTCTAAAAATGTTCCATGTAACGGGTAATCCGGGGTGGGGGGATTTTCTTGAAAACCTTCGTGTCGCATATCTGGAAGATACTGAACCTAAATACCAAGTTTGGTGTTTAACCGACTGTTCATTTCTGAGTTATGTTGTTCACAGACACACACATGGATATGTTTCCAAAAATGCTTCTTTTGGATTCAGGGGGTCTCAAAACATATATTTCTGGTGAAATCTCGGTATCGAATTTTTGGGTGGAATACAATACCTCCCCTACTTACTATACGTAGTAGAGAAAGTAAAAAAAAATGTATATGATATAGATTGCGTATTTTAATGCGATCTACATTTTTTGTGTAGTAAACTTTGGTCTATCTCATATGGGTTACCAGCTATGCAAAAATCGTTCACAATGAAGAATACCTTTGGAGACATTCCCAGAAAATTCGAGATATACATTTTATTTGTCATGAAAGTATCTTCAATATATGATATTTTAATCAAAATCGCTGGAGCCATTTTTGAGAAAATTAAAATTGTGGAAAAATGTTCCATGTAAAGGGTAATCTGGGATGGGAGGATTTTCTTGAAAATCTTCGTGTCGCATCTCTGGCAATACTGAACCTAAATACAAAGTTGGGTGTTTATCCGACTGTTTGTTTCTGAGTTATGCTATTCACAGACACACACATGCACTGACATGTTCCCTAAAATCCTTGTTTTGGATTCAGGAGGCTTCAAAACAAGTATTTCCGATCAAATCTCGGTATCGAATTTTTGGGTTGAATGCAATACTTCCCCTACTTAATATACATAGTAGAGAAAGTAAAAATTACTAACGTTGCGTGAATTCAGAAACGTAAGCTTATATTAAAAAGAAAGAAAAAAAAAACACACGGAGAAATTTGGGGATATACCTCTGCCTTTGGAGGTATTACTTATTCACATGTTGCCAGCATTGCGTTAAAGCCAAAGAATGATATACAGTGCCATCTTTTGGACATCACTTCAGTCGATAATGCCGGCGCAAGAAATGTAATTTATCCCACCATGTTTTAAATAAGTACGTTGTGCGACTGTCCCGCCACGTTTTATTTGGTGTACAAATAAACACATGTTTAAGGCGTACATCGTGTGACTGTTACACCGTCTCCTCTAGGGCTTTTAATGCTTATTTCGCATATATGGTCACCCTGCTTCTGCCCGTCCCGCAACTTACCAGACGACGTCACGCAGACCTGTGCGCATGCGCCAGGACTAACAGTTTGACCCAATAGCCCAACCCCTACCAGCAAATGTAATGCAACTAATATATTGTAAACCAATGTAACACAACTAAATTATTACCGCAACGTTGTAAACGAATGTAATACAACTAAATGATTACCGCAAAGTAGTAAACCAGTGAAATAAAACTAAAGAATTACCTACTGCAAAGTAGTGAACCAATGAAATACAAGTTTAATAAAAGTTTAAACAAATGGAATTCAGCTAAATAATTCAACGAAGCCGAGAACAAATACGAATAAAAATTATTGCTATTGTAATTATAACGGACATACTTGCTGTTTGATGATGCAATTGTTAAAACTTGATAAAGGTTGTTCTGCATTAATGCATATAAAAGAAATCATGAAGTTCTGAAAGACTATGCAGAAGAATAGTTTTAACAAGTTTCACAATCCAACTAGAGCCAGTAATTAACCACTCGCCTTGACAATCCTGTAACACACAGAAATTGCCGGTTTCCCGACTTGCCTTATTGTTTAAATACCCCAAACGAACTGAGCATGTGTCACCGCCATCTCGATTAGTTACATACCAAAATTCATCTCTGACAGGCCGTATTTAAGGTTTTTTTTTCCAAACCTCTAGTTCCCAACCCACCGCCACCCCGAAGCATATGACAATTTTATTTATTGAAATTCATATCAAACCAATACGAGAACATTTCGTTAGATAACAATAGGTCTACTGCTAGTAGCACTTTTACAAGGAAAAGGGAAACTTAATATTGTCGCCTTACATAGGTAAGGAGACAATTTCGAAGCAGTCTCGGCGTTTTGTGCTGTAAGGTAGAATATTTTCATTCTGGCGAGTTTTTCCTGTCTATATAATGTCTCCAAGCAATCTTCCTGCCCTCCATCATAACGTCTCTTTATTTTAGGCGGCAGTGACATGAAACAGCCACTAGTGCTCTCTATAGTCGCAAGCTGGAAACATGAAACTGGAAGCAGGACCGTCTAGAATGAACGGACCTGACACTGGGTTCGAGATTGAGAAAAATGGCGGCGGTAGTTGGTGGTGATCCCCATAGGGGTGAAGGTTGTATTGGAGAAGTGGAAACCAAGGGCACTAACTCCCCACATGAACACGGTGTGTCACTAGTTGTACTTTTGCGGGAAAGGCGAATTTTCTGATTGGCTGTTTCAACTTTCGGAGTTCGTAACGAACTAAATGACAGGCACAGAACACCAGAGTAGGCTTTGGTGTAGGTAAAGAAGAAAGGGACCATCTTGGATTTTTATTCTGGAAGTTTTCGTCCGAAGTTTTTTCAACAGGAACAAAGCAGAGACGGTAATCATACATTTACGCTATTTCTGATTGAATGTATATTTGTTGTAATATTGGTATTTTCTATTAACTTCAGTGATATTTGTAGAATGAGAAGAAAACTTTGGTAGTTTATTGTGTGTTACACATTTTTATATAAAATTAATTTTCAGATACATTGAGCCGTCCAGACAGAGGGGGTACGCCTACGATTTACATTCCCATCCAGTGTTGTGGTTCGTGTCCCGAATGGTGACAGAATCTGAAGGTATGTTATTAAGTTTGAGCAAGTTATTAAGTTTCCAGCATTACAGTGCTGGATGAAAGGTTAAGTTTTTCAGAGCTTCTTAGTGTTGCTGAATTTTATATTGTCTGATTTACTTTTCAGATATTGTGAGTCATCCAGACAGTGGAGTATACGATTAATTTTCTTGTTTGCACTTCATAATTGATGGGTGGAGATCACAGCCAAAAGTAGGTACGGTAAAATCAACCTTAATGCAAATTAATTAGCATGTTACTGTGCTAATATTCAAACACATAGATGCAGATCATGCGAGTGATACTCGTGTATAATTAAAAACTGTAGGATAATTGGTGGACTGACACGCTAACTGCAAGGATACCATGCCAATGATACTATACTTCTTTTAAGACAGTGCCCAAATGAAATTTTTTAATACAGAAGGAAGAAAGATATTTGATATCATTCACAAATATTTCAGTAATTTACCCTCTTTTGGGCATTTTTATCTAACTGCCACTATGTCCTTTTTTGAACTGGGCATGGTGAATGAAAATAGAAATTCTGGTAGCTTTTTTGACAATTAATGTCCCTGTAATCTGTTAGTACAGATGCTCAAAAGCATTTGTTTCCAAGAATAACTGAAGTGTTTGTTTTGAGTGAAATTAGCAGCTTCAGTATGTGTTCTGAGGCTTTGAAATTCCAAAGTGGTTTCAATCATAAGAATTCGACATGGCGGCGAGTGGTGTTGTGACGCGAAGCATGCAGTATAAATATAGCAAAAACAATGGTAAATATACCGATACAGCAACTGAAGATGGTACTAATTTGAACCATATTAGTAAAGGAATTTGTGTGAATGTAGGCAACCTGGGGGATCAAGGCAATTCGGTAAAGCAAACAAGTAAATTGTGTCAAGATGAATTGGCGATCGGGGGCGTGCGTGAAAAGGAAATGGCGGCGTCGCTTCATACAATCATTGACATTTTGAATAAGGATTTAAGAGAAGCGCAGAAAGAAATAATACGCCTTCGAAGTGAGAACAAGGTTCTGCAAAATGAGAGAGACGCGCTTTACAAAGACAAAACAGAAAGTGTCGTCCTGAGAAATGAAATTGAAGTATTAGAAAAAGAAATTACGGAAGTAAAAGAAGCAAACTTAATCCTTCAAACGAAGGTAGCAAGCAAGGATAATAATGGATATACTGAAGTGCTGCACAAACACAATAGAAGATATCAGCATCCAACTCAGAATAGTGGAATGCAACATACAAAATACAACAGAAGTGAGGTCGAAACGAAAAACAGATTTAATGTGCTGATGGATACTACTAGTTCAAACTACCACGAAAACCATGTGAATAACAGCGTTAAAAGAAACAAATCCCCTGATGTTTTGGTAGTGGGAGACTCCATGATAAAGTTTGCAGGACAGTTGTGTAGAAATCGTGGACATGATGTGCGGTGCTTTCCGGGAATTAAGTTAAATGAACTAAAGCACCAAATGGAGAGAATTAACTTGAAAGAACGCAATCCTGATGTCGTGGTGGTGCATGCAGGATCTAATGATGTAAAACCAGGAGTATATGCAGAAGAAATCATGGGAGATACCATGGATATTATTAACTATATACGACGAGAGTCACCTAACCCAAGATAATTATTAGTGGCGTGATAAGACGGAGTGATACAACGGAAAAAAAAGTAATGAGGATTAATAAAGAACTGAATTGGCTGTGTTCCACAAAGATTTGCACATTTGTGGATGGAAATTTTTGGCTAGAGAATAATGAGTTTGGAAGAGACGGCATTCACTTCAACCGCGGAGGGTCTCATAAGTTTGGAATGCTGTTGTGCGATGTAATTAGTTCGGTGATAATGGGAAACGAGTAAACCGGGTGGTGGATGTTGCATTAGTGCCTGGAAATAGTGATCGAAGTGTGCAGGTGTTTAACAAAATATGCAGAACAGAAACTAATGTTGTAAGTGTGAATGCTTCTGGGGACCACTACTTTAAAGCTGTGGAATCCAACCAACTATCAGGGACGAACGATGTTATAGGTGCCACTTCGGCGAATTTCACTACCACTCTTACTAAATGTATGGAGGGAACAGAAAAAACGAAACTGTTAAAGGTAAGTGATTCTGTAAGAAAGCCTATTAAAATAGATGCACACTATCTAACAATTTTTCATCAAAATGTCCAATCTATTCATAATAAATTAAATTACATTGAAATCCTATTAGATAAAGATCTGAATGAGGTTGGTGTCTTGTGCATTTCTGAGCACTGTTTAAAGAGCAATGAAATCGATTACATACAGATACCAAATTATACATTAGCCAGTTCATATTGTAGATCTAACAAAAGTGGGGGTGGGGTATGCATATTTATTAAAACAGGTATCCGTTTCATAAATATAGGTACATGCCGGACATTATGTCGTGAAAGTGATTTTGAAGTTGCAGGTGTGGATTTGATCGAACTAGATATTACTGTGATTGTTTTATACCGTGCCCCAGATAGTAATGTTAGGATTTTTCAAAATAGCTTAGAGAGACTACTCAACATTCTCGTGAAAACCAAAAAAAAATTTGCATTATGTGGTGATTTAAATATTGACTTTCTTAAAGACAGCAAAGAAAAGCAAGACCTCATACATCTGCTTAGAAGTTATAACCTAATGCATGTCATAACATCCCCTACAAGAATAACTAGTCGCTCAAAAACTGCGGTAGATCAAATTATAATTAATGAAAATTGTACATATAAAGCACAGGTGATAAATACAGGATTTAGTGATCATGAGGCACAAATAATTCAAATTGAAACTAATAATACTAAGATGTTTAGATCAATACTCATAAAAAAAAGAATATTTAGCAATGATAATATTTTGTATATGAATTATCTCTTAAGCCAGGAAGATTGGCTTGATATGTATAATACAGCTGATACTAATGAGAAATTTAGATTGTTTGTAAATAGTTTTATGTTCTGCTTTAATACTGCATTTCCTCTCAAAACATCAAGAACCTCCAATGGGAAAGCTAAGAGAAATTGGTTAACTCCAGGTATAAGAAAGTCATGTGAACGTAGAAGATTACTATATGACTTAAGTAAGGGTAGTACAACGACAGATTTTGATAATTATTTTAAGAATTATAAGCGCATACTAAATAAAGTTATAAGACAGGCTAAAATCAATAGTAATGACAATCATATTAAAAACTCTAAAAATAAGACCAAAGCTATGTGGCAAATAGTAAACCAAATGACTAATAAAACACGTCATATGCAAGGTAAAATAGAACTTGAGCATAATGATAGAAAGATCACTGATGCAACAGAAGTTGTTACATATTTTAATACCTACTTTACAGAAATAATTAAAGATTTGGTTCAAAATAGTAATGGACATCTTGGCAGTCTAATAAAGACTAATACTACCAATAATGTAAACTCTATATACCTTTATGAAGTTACGCCTGAGGAAATGCTAAACATAATAAATGGATTGAATAATACATATTCTGCAGGTGTTGATGATGTACCAGATATAATTATAAAAAGATGTAGTGACCACATAATTGGTCCACTTGTCCATTTGTGTAATGTATCCATGACTAGTGGAATATTTCCAGACATGTTAAAAATATCTAAGGTTATACCCTTGCACAAAAAAGGAAAAAAGACTGAGGTAGCTAACTACCGTCCTATTTTCATACCCTCCGTATTTTCAAAGATATTGGAAAAAATAATGTATAGAAGACTTGTATCGTTTATTGGAAAAAATAATATAATTACTAATTCACAGCATGGATTCCGACAAGAAAAATCAACAGAGACTGCGATATATTCTTTCTTAAATAGTGTCATAACTGCTTTAGATAATAAAGATAAAGCAATTGGCATATTTCTAGATTTAACTAAAGCTTTCGATACTATTAACCATAAAATTTTGCTAACAAAATTATTTGACTTTGGTATAAGAGGATTAGCATATTCTTGGTTTGAATCTTACCTTACAAACCGTAAGCAAATAACAGAGATTACAGATTATAATGCTAACACTAATGCACTTTTGGCAGTTAGATCTAATGCACTTGATATAACTTATGGAGTACCACAAGGTTCTATACTTGGACCATTTTTATTTATCTTGTATATAAACGACTTAACAAATAACATACAAGCTCATAACATTGTTCTATTTGCAGATGATACTAATTTACTAATAACAGAAAAGAGTAATGAAATGTTAAATAATTCACTAAACCAGGCCAGTAAGGATCTGGTATATTCGTTAGATAATAACAACCTGGTTTTAAATACGGTCAAAACTGTTTGTCTTAAATTTCATATTACTGATAGTGCAAACAATAATTATAACATCCCTGAAGTAAAATTAAATAATAAATTAATCTCATATAAAAACGAGACAAACTTTTTGGGCTTGTGGATACAGAATAACTTGAAATGGAAAACTCATATAAAACATTTAATAACCAAATTAAGCAGGAATATATATGCCTTAAGAATTTTAAGTCAAAATGTCAGTCTCCATGTGCTGTTAACAACTTATTATGCACATATACATTCAATAATTAAATATGGTATCATATTTTGGGGAAACTCACCAGAAACTAAGGATGTATTTATCAAACAAAAACAAGCCATACGAATTATATGTGGTGAAAAAAAGTTATGCTCATGTAAACCACTATTCAGAAAGCTTGGCATACTTACTTTGGCATGTTCTTATATATTGGAAACAGTCTTATTTGTAAAAAGAAATAAATTTAATGTTCAAAATAATGACAATGTCCATAGTCATTACACTAGACATAATAAGGATATACACTTAACCTCTGTCAGAACTACAATATGTAAGAATGCAGTACTGCACTCCAGTATAAGGAAGTATAATTCCCTACCTAATGCCATTAAAGATATAAATAATTATAATGTGTTTAAAACTAGAACAAAGGCTTTCTTGCAGGAACACTGCTTCTACACCGTAAAGGAATATCTACAGTTTAATAAATCCTTGTTTGCATAAGACATTGTACTAATCCGTTAAGTTATCTAGTAGTATGTCATTTAATTTATAAATATATCTATTGTATATCATAATTGAACTCAAATTATATATAACTTTATTGTAATGTAAATATATAAATTTAACTATTGACATATCCTGTATCAATGTACTATGTACTGAATTGATGTTAAAGGATTAAATAAATAAATAAAATCTTTCGTGTCTGTTTTCTACCATTTAAACTTTGTAGCAATTTTGATGATACAAAATCCTTCCCTTAAAGACACATAGTGCAGTAGAAATTAAGTTGCAGGATATTATAAGAAATGTATGCGCATTTAAACGATCATGTTTTTGTGCAAAAATCAAAGGTTTTGAAGTAATGGGCATTTAGTATTTTTAAATGTATTGAAGCCTTTTAAGTTAGCACATATGATAAACATGAAGTTGATCACGATATATGATGAATCATTGGTAGAATAGTTATAAAAATAGCTTACTGTGAGTAGAGAGAGTCCTAGATGGCAGAGCAGTGGTATGGCAAGTTAAAGATTGCTGGTTTGAATCCCAGGCATGGCATTGAATTTTTTATCTGAATGTATATACTCGTGCACTATTCTGTATATGCAAACAACCCATGCTCTTTTCAGTGAAGGTTCCATGAATCTTTTCAATGAATTGGATCTTTTGAATGATCCCTTGATCTGTTATTTATAGTGAACATTTTAACACACTAAGTATTTTAAACGCTTTTCATATATAGCGCATTGCATCCGAGGTACTATGAGAGTTTAGGTTTTTTTATATAAGCTTAGGTTTCTGAATTTATGGAAGATTAGCATTAGGTTAGTTTATTTATATATATATATATATATATATATATATATATATATATATATATATATATATATATAAGCTTAGTTTTCTGAATTCACAGAAGGTTAGTAATTTTTTTAATGAAAAGTGTCTAAAATTTCACTATAAATAACAGTTCGAAGGATCCTTCAAAAGATTTGATTCATTAAACATTCAATGAAAAGTTCCATGGATCCTTTGCGTATACTGAATTTTATTTTGTTCAAGTAACACAAAGTGGTGGTGGTTTTACAATAAAAGTGTTATTTCCTTCTCATTTAGCACGTTACCAACAAAACTTTTTGCCACTTTTTAACGGTTTCCCAGTTTTGTGTTAAAACAGCTTATTCACAGTACGCACTTCTTCCTTTGTCATGACAACTCAAACACTAACTGATAAAATCGAAGATTTGACCTGAGCTGAGCATATGAGTGCTAGCATATTATGAATGCCTGTTTGCTTATCATATATCCTGTGTTATGTAAAGAGTTTATTTGGTACTCAGATAGCACAGCTGCGAAATCATTGCTGCATTTCTCATATAGGCAAGAGAATAGCAGTCATCCATACAGTTGGTAATTAACGAAAAGATACTCTTTGATTGTTAATGCAATAGCAGGTAGAATTAAGAAAATCATATTTTGTAATCTCTTAACAGTTGTTATATATCCATTACCTTTAAGAATGAGTTCTTACGATAACCGCAATAAAATGTGTAGTTCTATACCTTTCCTACTCCAATATTTCATGATGCAATACGTTTAAGGAACTATTTACATTGGCGTAAGCGTAGTGCTTAGTTTCATGACAAGAGGAAGCATATGCTTTGTTTACATCAGAGAGAACTCTGGTTTACAGTGGATAGTGTGTAATATTGTGGCATGTGCACAGATTATATTAATGGTAATACGCCCTCTGGTTACCCGAGTCGAAGGTTGGCAGTTTATCTGAGGAGGGGCGATTAAGGGGAAACAGTTTCATTGGAGGGGATATGGCGTTAGTGACGCCAAGCTTAGCGTGGGTTTTCTGAGTAGTCTGTGACGAGTCTTCGCGTGAGCTAGACGCATAACTGCACCATGGCGTCCTCGCCCGGCAGACACATGGGGTAAGACATTATTATAATAAATCTACTAGTTGTCCATTCCTTTGCAGTTTCTAATTATGATAGAATAGAATCCTTGCCTCTCCCTTCAGCCAGGAATTATGTTGTGAATCTAACTTTAGCTGCGTCCTTCGTCGTTGCCTCTTAAATTAACGTTCTTTGTTTGATTAACGATCCCTCTCATAAGCGAGTAGCTCTCCTCTGAAGTTAAATAAATAATTAAATGTGAGGTATACGACAAATTGGCGGAGGCGCCGAGTAATTGGTTTGATTTGTTTTGAGATTTTAAGTGCAAATTTTTTTTCCCTCCAAATTTAACGGTTTGTGCTCCACGTGGTCGTGAAAAATGTAAAGTTCTTTCTGGCTAAAGGGTAAGGATTTTTATACTTTAATTTGTGATTCTCTTCTTCTAAATTTTGTTTCCATCATTTCTGAAAGTCTGGTGTCGAAATTTCAATTTTGAGCTCATTTTTGCATTTTTTTTCCATTGTCTGCCGGCGTGACGCTAAAACTTCTACTCCATTTTCCCCTTGTTTTGGCTTCATTTCCTTTAAACTATATCACTGTGTTCCGTTCTTCGTGCTGGTTATTTTCAAAAAATGTTTCTGTGAAAGTTGAGTTGTGAAACGAGCGAGATAGTTGTAGTTTCAAAATGTGCTCGTCACGTGTTGGCTATCCGTTTGCAAATCTTGTTTTCTGTGCTTATTAGCAGTGGTTTGGAAATGTATAACTTTATATTTCAGTGATTGTGATTTCTAGCTATTTACTGCACTTTTCTGGGACATTTTTCGTGTAACTTTTATGTACGCACGTGTGTTGTGTAATTCCCGCGTGGTCGTGCATTTCAGCAATAATTTTTAGCTTGTGAAACCAGTCTTCCTCAGCACGTGGTTTGGCGCGTTTATTTGCGTGTGCATATCAGATTATATACATTTGATTTAAAAAAAAGAGAAGTTTAGTGTGCTAGTATAAATTACAAGTCTGTATTCTGCTCCTTTTGAGAATATTAGCGGTGGTCACAGTAAGTGTGACGTAGTTTTTTTAACTTCCAGTTCGAGGTTTCTCACTGAAGCTATCATTTTGTTTTCTTCCATATGTTCATTCTGATTAAAAATCTTGGTATTGTGTCCAAGTGGTTTGTGTAGCCGTGTGTTAGTATAATTTTCTGATATTTCGCCGCGGGCGCTTAATTGTGTTCTTTCTGCAACTGTTTTATTTGGTTATGTTCTGATCTTGCTACTTACATTCATGTGATGCTATAAGTGTTTAGTTTGGTGTAATCTGTATTGCTTGGTCCTACTGTTTGTTTATTGGTTGCGTTATCTTTTGTGCTGCAATCATGCCTAAGCGACGTACTGCACAGAAATCTGATATAGCAATTGCTCCAGTTAGCGAGCACAGTGAAGTAGATTCTTTGTCCAATGTTAGTACGCCTGTTGTTACGCAGTTGTCAGTGATGTCTAATCCGCCTGTTGTCGTGGTCCATGCCCCGCAACCAGCTGGCTGCCGCCCGGTCATTGACCCCTCGTACTTTGAGAATTCCAGTAGGATGTCGGCACATGAATTTCTGCAGAACTTTGAAATGGTCGCTGCTGCTAATGGCTGGTCAGAGGAAATGAAATTGAGATGCTTTCCATGCTATTTAGGAGATACTGCTGCATCATGGTTTCAAACTTTTCGCCATCGGCACCCTCACCATGATTGGATTTTCTTGTCTACACAATTTTTGAATGCATTTCAGATAACAAACCAGAGTGATATTCTGGAAATGAAACTCAGACAGCGGGTACAGTTGGATGATGAACCTGTTATTAGTTACATCTATGACGTACTATCTTTATGTGACCAAGTCAACCCAGCTATGTTGCAGTTGGAACAAATTAAACACTTGCTTAAAGGTCTTAGACCTCTGTATGTACAAGCTTTATTGCCATTAAATCCTCAAACTGTTGATGAGGTGATACAAATCATTCGACGAGTGGACAAAGCACAGTTTTACATGCAGAACCGTGAACATCTAGTGTCTGCTCAATCTCAGGCTGCAGTGGTTACGCCACCCTCTGTTCTATTTAATATTGCATCTGTTCCTGCTGTTACTTTACCAGCTTCTCCTCAGCCTTCTCAGGCTTCTTCTCTTGTGGGCGTACCTATCGATCCTATGCATCAGCTGATTGATCGTGTGGAACAGTTATGTAACAGAGTTAACCAGTTTCAGTTACCATCTTCGGAGAGAACTTCCCAGCATTCACCGCTTCCACGGTCAGCTGACTTCAACCGGAGGGACCCACCCGTCACCTGCTATAGGTGCAACAAGCAGGGCCACCTGGCTCGCTTTTGCCGGAGCCGCCTCCCGCAGTCAAAAAACGACTGGCGCCGAGCCTCGCGCGACGAGACGTAGCAGCAGCAGCAGCAGCAGCAGCAGCAGCAGCAGCAGCAGCAGCAGCAGCACCACCACCCACCAGCATGGCTGCACCTCAACGGGATATGGCTGCACCTCAACGGGATATAGCTACACCTCAACGGGATGTGTCTGCAGTATCAGGTCAGATATTGCAAGTTCCTGGTCGTATTGCCCAGACAGAGCTCTCCATCTTGCTCGATACAGGAAGCGCAGTGAGTATTGTGAATGCTGCACATGTTCTTGATCATTCTACATTAAAACCTATAGAGATGATGCTCCGCACTGCAGGAAACAAGTTACTTGATGCGCCTTACCACACTGTGTTAGATTTCCATATTAATGATGTTCTTTTTCAGGAGGATGTACTAGTTGTGAAAGAGTTGTCCCATGATCTGATTTTAGGCAATGACTTTTTGCAGACCCATGATGTTATAATTGATTATGCACAAAATCTGATAACCTTGAAATCTTCTAAGAATGATGCATTCAGTATACCAATAACTCTCACACAAGGACCTTTTGTTGATATGGCAGTAAACCCTCTCCAAGATAATGATTGTATAGATTCTGGTGTTAAAATGGCAGTTATGCATGATGTTAAAATTCCACCTCTGTCTACATGCTATATCTCCGTTAAGCCTTTGTCAGCCATTAGTAATGAGGTTATGTTTGAACCTGCTCTCAACATAATGCAAAAGAAGAATCTTTCTATTCCACCGTTATTGTGTCATTCTACCTCTGAACTTACTATTCCAGTGCATAATAATACTTCAGTTCCACAAACATTGTTTGCAAATACAGTCTTAGCTAAAGCGTATGATGTTGCACTTGTTCAGAGTAATTCTGTTTTGTCATCCGATGTTACTCCTCTGCCTGCTCCAAATTGTAATTTTCATGTTAATGGTAAACTCTTGGAAACCCAAAAGGCTGACTTACATGCTTTGTTATTGAAATATAGTGATCTTTTTGCCTCAACATTACAAGAACTTGGTACTACGGATGTTGCAGAATTTGATATCAAAGTAAATGATCCTAAGGAAATTAAGCAAAGACCATATAGAGTTCCCCATAAACAAAAGGAAATTATTGCTGAGCAAGTTAAAGAGATGCAAGATGCTGGCATTATCAAGGAATCACAGTCCTCCTGGGCTTCTCCTGTAGTACTTGTCAAAAAGAAAGATGGCTCCATGAGATTTTGTGTCGACTATAGAAAATTGAATGCTGTTACAGAGACCACCTCTTTCCCTTTACCATTGATAGATGATTTGTTAAGTTATTTGGGGGAGGCTAAATGGTTTGTCTCATTAGATTTACTGTCAGCATACTTTCAGGTACCTATTGCAGAGGATAGCCAGAAGTACACCTCTTTTGTCACTTTTCAGGGTCAATATCAATTTACACGCTTGAGTTTTGGGTTGGCCAATGCCCCTAGGTTTTTCAGTTACATCGCAGACAAGTTGTTAGGCGATTTGAATTTTAAAAAGGCTATTGCATATCTGGATGACATTGTTGTTTTTGCTAAAACCTTTGAGGAGTTGTTGCAAAATCTTGAGGCTGTTTTTCAACGTCTGGATCACCACAAGTTTAAACTTAAACCAGAAAAATGTTTCTTCGCCATGCAAAAGATGAAACTCTTAGGCTTTGAAGTTTCTAAAGATGGCATTTCACCTGATTCTGACAAAGTTGTTTCCATTCAAAATTTGCCCCGTCCTAAAAATGTTCGAGATGTGAGAAAAGTTTTGGGATTGTTTAATTTTTACAGGAAATTCATCAAGGACTATGCTAATATTGCTCAACCTCTAATTCAGTTGACTAGGAAGAATCAAAGTTTTATTTGGGGATCTGATCAGCAAACTGCATTTCAAAATTTGAAAGACTTATTGGTTTCGGCCCCTGTCTTAGCTCACTATACTCCTGGTGCTTATACAGAACTACACTCTGATGCCAGTGGATTAGGGATTGCCTCAGTGTTGTATCAGAAGATTGATAATGTGTTGAAACCAGTGGGCTATGCTTCGAGGACACTATCTAAATGTGAACGTAATTACAGTGTTCCTGAGTTGGAATTGTTGGCCATCCTGTTTGGACTTACCCATTTCCGCAGTTTTGTTTATGGCTACAAGGTTCATATTGTATCTGATCATCACTCCCTTTGTTATTTAAATAATTTGAAAGATTTGACTGGGCGTTTGGCACGATGGAGTTTGAAATTGCAAGAGTTTGATTATACCATTTCTTATAAGTCTGGCAAGAAACATCATGATGCTGATACTCTATCGAGATTTCCTGTGTTACAACCTACAGAAAGTGATCTTGAACAGCTTGATGAACTCCCCACATGTTTGCTGTCATCAGTTGAAGTTGCTGACCATCAGAAGAAAGATACTGGGTTACTGGAGCTTATTAATGCTCTCCATGATCCTCCGTCGGCCCCTGCTAAGCTTCAGAGACAAGTTTCCAACTACACACTCAAATCAGGTGTTCTTTATCGTAAAAATGCTGGCTCCACTGGCCCTCTCCATCTGCTGGTTATTCCAGAAGCTCTAAAACATGAAATTCTTTCTTCATGTCATGATGATCCTCTGTCAGGCCACTTAGGATTCTCGAAAACATTTGCCAAAATTCACTCCGGGTATTACTGGGTTGGTATGAAGAAAGATATTGAACATTTTGTCCGAACCTGTCCCAGCTGTCAAACAAGAAAGGGACCGAAGAATCAGAAACCAGCAGGCTTATTACAACCAATTCCGGTTACATCTGTAGGCGAGCGGTGGGGTATTGATTTGCTTGGGCCTCTCCCACGCTCCAATTCTGGACACAAGTATGTTGTCGTTGCGACCGAGTATGCTTCTCGCTGGGTCGAGTCTGCGTCGCTTTCTTCAGCAACAATTCCTCAAGTTGCTAAATTTATTTTGCATAACATCATCTGTAAGCATGGAGCCCCTGCTGCCTTGTTATCTGACCGTGGCTCAGTTTTCTTGAGTGAGGTGACACAAGAATTGTTGAGATCTTTATCAGTGTCTTCCAATTTCACCAGTGCTTATCATCCAGCTTGCAACGGACTTACTGAAAGATTTAAACAAACCCTCTTAAATATGCTCAGCCATTTTGTGGATAATAATCAGAAGAATTGGGACTCAATATTGCCCTATGTCATCTTTTCATATAACTCGAGTGTTCAAGAGTCTACTAAATTTTCACCCTTTTTCTTGATATATGGTCGAGAGCCTTCTTTACCTAACCAGGTTCAGCTACAAGCTACGTCTAATGACCTTTTTGTGAGACAGACATTGCAAGAGATTCAAAAGGCACGAGAGGTTGCTGTTGCTAACATTACAAAGCAGCAGGTGAAGCAAAAAGAAGCATTTGATGCTAAACATAGAGATGTGGTTTATAATGTAGGTCAATTAGTTAAAGTTTTCACTCCTATTAGGAAGAAAGGTAAATGTACAAAGTTGCTACATAGATATTTTGGTCCTTTTGAAATTATCCGACAGATCACTCCTGTTACCTACCTTGTTGGTCGACCTCATGCTCCCCGTACCAAACATCAGAGTGTTCATGTGTCACGCCTTTACCCTTACTATGATCCTGTGGGTCCTTATAGACTGTAAAGTCTGAGTTTCTGATGCTTAATTAAGCTTTACTTTTCAGGAATATGTGATATGAGTGTCTCTGCTAAATTACAAGTGTATTATTATTGTGGGTGTAATTTAAATTTTGAATTGTGTTTTGGTAACTGCAAATCATTTGTTTTGTTGTTGTGTTATGCTGCAGGAATGTGTTTCAGGTGTACTATGTGCTTAATTGAGCTTTCATTTTCAGGAATGTTCTGTGACAATATTGTTTTGAGTAATGATGTGATGTTGTTTTGTTGCATTCGATTTGATTTGACTTGATGTGATTTTGGGTTTCATAATGATGCTGTGATCTTTATTTGCAGAAAAGTGTTGCATGAATAGTGTGTGTATGTATGTGTGTATTTGAGGTTATGTGATATATGTGAGGTTTGCCTCGGTGGGAGTGCCAAAGAGTAACCCCGATGGCGTAGTGTGACGTTATGTGAGATATATGAGTTGATGTTTGCCTCGGTGGATGTGCGTAAGAGTAACCCCGACGGTGTTAATGTGAGAGATGAGATGAGATGATGTCAGCTTCGGTGGAACTGCCACAGTGTAACCCCGACAGTTGTCTGATTTCAGAGATTTTGCTTATTGGTGTTGCTGTAACGTGCCCAGTATAGCGTGTGTGATGAATTCACACGAGAGATTAAATGGATGGAAGTGAATGTAATGAAAAAAAAAATTTTTCTCTGTTTATGCAACAAGTTTATTACCATCTTAGATAGCAAATTTTAATACCACCTGTTTTCCAGCGTATTTCTTGATTTGGAGGATGTAGATGCAACGTTATAGTGTCATGTTATTTGTGTAATTCCTGCAATTTTAATGTGATTTCTTGAAGGTTATGCCTATGTTAGATGTTTTGAATTTGCAGCATGCTAAATGAGACACGTAAGTGCAGATGTTTTGTTTTGAAGAGAAAATTGAAAGATGATGATGCTTGAAGTAATGATCGAGATTGCACTATTACTGCTGATGATGTTGATGATGATTATGATTGAGTTGATGCTCATACTGCGATGAGAAAGATAGTGATGTGGACGAGAAGTTGTATTGGTGACAAGAGTAGGACACTAGTAGTTGAAAGCATGTCACGTGGCGTAGTTTAGAAATGTATTGTGGATGTAGTTTGTAGTGATGCATACACTAGTTTGAGTAGATAGTTAAGTCAGTGTTGTGTGTAATTTGGGCCATGGTCAGTGTGAATGAGTTCATTTCATAGTCATGTGTGATTGTCTTGTAAGTGCACTTACTTTCTTTTGTTAGTGATACCAGCTGGTTATTGAGATGTAATATTGGGATCCCAAAACAAGGTTATGTTTCATTTCTGTCATGTTCATGTATTTTGAGTCTGTTTTACTGTTATTTGGATTATGAAGCATTGTAAGTTACACTTTGGATGGCAACTCTGTAAAATTTCTTTCTTATGCCAATTTGTACCAATTTTTTTTTCTCTTTCTTTGCCCCATGTCATAAGAATTTTTTTTAGTGTACATTTTTCAAACTTTAAAATCTTTAATTGTAAATGACATACCCTTCTTTTATGTGTGATTCTTTGTGGGAGCATCCTGTTTATTGTGTGGTGGTTTTGTTTTAGTATTTCGCTGTGGCAGAGAGCGAGAAAGTGCATCAGCATCCCCAGGGCACACCAGAAGTCGAGAAACACCACAGGGAAGCTGTCGGGCAGCCACTACACTGCCGTGGCATAAGGAGCCACCATGTCGGGGGGCAGTCCAAGCCAGCGACTGCCCACCCTGTTGTCATCACCAGAGACCTGCGGTGCTAATTCTACACCAGGACAAATCGTCGTTGTGGGCACTGTCTAAACCCACCCACAAACAGTTACGGCAGTTTATCACCCTTTTGCGCAGTGTAGTGTGCCTGTGAACTAAGGCAGCGTGGTGTGTGCGTGTGCGGGATGCTAAAGCTAAGTGCATTAACAATACTAAGTCGACAGCACTTACGTTCCTCGCCTCTCCACATCACCCAGCACCATTGTTCCGTCGGCTGGGTGCTTACCTCACACATGTCTATTGTTATATTTTACTTCATCACACATTTGTACGTCATTTTTGGTATGTCTTTAATTTGTTTTTTCATGTTTATTGTATTTATTTTCTTTCTGTCGACGACGTCGACTTCGGTGGCCAGGGGGAGATGTGGCATGTGCACAGATTATATTAATGGTAATACGCCCTCTGGTTACCCGAGTCGAAGGTTGGCAGTTTATCTGAGGAGGGGCGATTAAGGGGAAACAGTCTCATTGGAGGGGATATGGCGTTAGTGACGCCAAGCTTAGCGTGGGTTTTCTGAGTAGTCTGTGACGAGTCTTCGCGTGAGCTAGACGCATAACTGCACCATGGCGTCCTCGCCCGGCAGACACATGGGGTAAGACATTATTATAATAAATCTACTAGTTGTCCATTCCTTTGCAGTTTCTAATTATGATAGAATAGAATCCTTGCCTCTCCCTTCAGCCAGGAATTATGTTGTGAATCTAACTTTAGCTGCGTCCTTCGTCGTTGCCTCTTAAATTAACGTTCTTTGTTTGATTAACGATCCCTCTCATAAGCGAGTAGCTCTCCTCTGAAGTTAAATAAATAATTAAATGTGAGGTATACGACAATATAATCACAAGGTGTTTGTAACCACAAATTTTTCCTTAATGTAAGCAATTTCTCATTTCAGAAACCTACTTTTAAAGGTAGTTTAAACATGTGTGTTCTATTTAATTCTAGGATATACACAATGGAAAGTTGGAGTTAAGTTGTGGCTATTTGTGTCCAGTGATGGTGCTTCGTCAGAGCACAGAAAGTGACAATGACATTAATAGTGTTAAATGGTGTGGTGAAAGTTGCTAATGACATTTATTGCACTGCTAATAGTAATTTAGTGAATGACAAACAATAGCTACACTATTGCATTAATGTGTGCAGAAGTTTCTTTGTAGGAAATGGAGTTAAGTTATTCATGTCAAATTGTATTGCGCAATCTAAGAGTAGAATAAAATAACAAGTGTCAAACATGTGTTATTCTTCCAATTTTCCTGTCAAATTCCACATCCTACTGTTGGTTGGTTGCAAGTTCAAACAAACCATGGGGGCAGTTTAAGCGCAAAAGATTTTACTATGAAGCATGCAGAAGAAATTATTGCAAGGTGCTTGATCTCATTCACTCTCAAAAATTTAAATGTGACCATTTCATAATACGTATGTATTATGAAATAGAAACATTCAGCAACCACTACTAACCTGAATAATATTATATAAAAAGCAATGTATGTGCCGACTATTCGATAATTTAAATAAGTTACACAGGAATAAACAGTTGTGTTTTTCATAGTAACCTAGCTGTGAGGTGTTCAGCTGATCATAATTGTGTTCTAATATTGTATTGCTACAGATGACAGTGACAAGTTATTTTATGTGAGCTTTAATCGACTTCTTTAAAAAGAAATTTGAATAACTCAGTGTAATCACGATTATTGAAGCTCACGTAATTAACTTTGTACGTCATCAGTAGCAATACAGTATTAGAACATTTGATCAGCTGAGCAGACAGTGATCCCTGAGGTGTTTACATTCGGCAACTGCTGTGCTGTGCTTCCGATGCCTGTGATTTATAGTATTTTAGTAACTGCGGCAGTTTGTAATCACATTAGCGAAGCAATAGTGTTTGAAAACCTTTATTTGAGCAATTTGGGAAACGGGAATAATCCCAGTCATTCGTTTTCACTGCCGTGTGCTTTCCAAGTGTTACTTATGTTGACTAATATATTACATGTAGATTATGGCTACATTAAATGTAAAGTATAATTATACATTTTTTAATTTACCTACTTGAGAATGTAGTTTGTGTCACGGTTACTGTGGTGAAATAAAGAAATTGTTACAGTTTGGACGTATTGGTTGTAAATATACTTAACCTAAAACATTACAACGCCATTATGTTTCCGGATGTAAATCGAACTTTGAGTATAATGAATAGAGGTGCAAATAATTGTGATAAATATTTTAAAATATGCTATATACAGTGTTAATTTGAGTTATAATATAAATTATGTATATTTGTGAGATACAATAAAACAATTATGAGTATTTGAGAGTGTATCTATGTGTATAATGAGTTCCAGTTATTCTCATATACCGGAGTATTGCGATTCACATTTCCAAAAGATAAAGATTTAAAACAAACGGTTAATATTCATAATTCTTAAACACTTTACGCCTTCGAAGGATTCACCTGTATGCATACATCGTTGTTTCCGACCTATTATAAGAAAGGATAAATTCCGTTACGGTGGTTCTTTTATAACGGTTCCAAGAAAGTGGTTAAACTGCAGAATGTTGCATTTCTGACAGTCATCGTATTTATGCTGTTACGTTGTTGCATGCAATACTGTAGATTGCATGAATGTTGTTTTGCAATTCTGTTTAAGGTTATGTATTTCATATATTTCACTTGCAGTGCTGGTTTAAGACTACTTATTTGTTATATTTCAGTCTGTTGGTGTGGACTCTCTGCAAAAACTAGTAAAGGAAGCTATAAGTCGCTAAGTGGTATAGTTTTGAATAATTATTGCAAACTTATAAATGAAAAGCGTTCAGTGAAAGTAAAAGTAACCCTAAAGTTTCTAAATTTAATAGCTAATTACTGTATACAATGCCATTTTGTGCATATAATATTGTGTATGTACAGTGTGATTAGCAATGTAATTAGTGACACGTAATTTTGAGTGAACTCAATCAGTGTCAACCTCAATATCAACAGTTCTGTTTCATGCAAGTATTACAGTGTTTGCAGTTTATACAACTATGTCCTTTGTAATTTAAATAAGTAGCTGTAGCTTAGAAATGCTCTTAAGTTATAGCATACAAAACTGTAGACTGCATGAATGTTGTTTGAGGTTACATATTTCATTTAATGTTAAAATGCATTTAGTTTACTTAAAAGACAGCGTTTCTGTGCACAAAAGCATATATCTACACAAAAGACATGTCACTGCACCACATTAATTGTATTTTACTGTGGAGAAGTCATAACTTGTAGACAAGAACTGATTACGGCATTTCCCAAATTCCCGCCACATACTGCCGCCATTTTGAATGTCAGTGTAAATGTGCTTCTTAACCTCATCTCGACCGGGTGTTATACAAATCTAATCAGCGTTGGTTCTTCTGGTGAAGGGGTCATTTGTAGTTTGATTATATGCTACTCAAAACTGGCTATTACCTAAAAAAAATGGCAAAAACTAAGAACAGCTAAAACCGGTGGAAATTAAAAAAGAACAATGAACAATTTTAATGTATGCCATTAAATACGGGAATGAATGCTTGGCATAAGTAAGGGGATCGGAAATAAAATGGATATGCATTTAGATAATGTTTAAGGCTGGTTCACAACCAACGAGAACGGGAAAGTTGAAATACATGTATTCAAATGGGAGTGTCCACAACCGACGGGAAGCCTTCCCGGGCCCCGGGAACGGGAAGAAGAGTTGCCCAACTTTTAACTTTCTCGTTCTCTGGCACGGCATATTAGATCCCTATTGTGCATATTAGACTCTTCACTCTAGAGGTTATTCTAAGCGGCCGTGACATGAAACAGCCACTAGTGCTCTCTATAGTCGCCAGCTGGAAACATTAAACTGGAAGGAATTGGTAGTAAATGTGCTTCCTAACCTCATCCCGATACCCACAAATCTAATCAACGTTGGTTCCTCTGGTGAAGGGATCATTTGTAGTTTGTTTATATGCAACTCAAAACTGGCTATTACCTAAAAATAATGGCAAAAGCTACAAAGAACAGCTAAATCCGGTGGAAATGAAAAAAGAATAAACAATTTTAATGTATGCCATTAAATAAAGGAATGAAAGTTGGGCATAAGTAGAGGGATCGGAAATGTAATGAATATGCATTTAGATAATGCTTACTCTATCGAATTTTGACGTTGGCTTCGCTAAATTGGAAGTAGGTGAAAAAATGTCATTGATCAGTTAAAAACAAATGAAATCCCAATGCGCAAAATCGACTTTCACTTTGTGATCGATATGCATTCCCGTTCTCGTTACCGGGCTGTTGTGAATCAAAATTTCTTGCTTCCCGTTCTGGTTACCGTTACCCGGTGGTTGTGAACCAGCCTTTACTCTATCGAATTTTGACGTTAGCTTGGCTAAATTGGAAGTATGTGAAAAAATATCATTGGCCAGTTAAAAATAAAAGGCTGGTTCACAACAAGCGAGAACGGTAACCAGAACGAGAAAGCTGAAATACATATATTCAAATGAGATCGTTCAGAATCGACGGGAAGCCTTCCCGGGCGACTAGAAAGAAGAGTACCCAACTTTTAACTTTCTCGTTTGCGGGCACGGCATATTAGATCTATATTGTGAATATTAGACTCTTCACTCAAGGGATTATTTTAGGTGGCCGTGACATGAAACATCCGCTAGTGCTCTCTATAGTCGAAGGCTATAAACAAGAAACTGGAAGAAATCTCAGAACACCAAAGTATTAATAATGTGCTTCCTAACCTCAACCCGACACCCGCAAATCCAATGAGCGCTGGTTCATCTGGTAAAAGGGTCATTTGCAGTTTGTTTACATGCAAATCAAAACTGGCTATTACCTCATAAACAATGGCAAAAAGCTTAAAAAAAAAGTGGAAATTTAAAAAGAACAATAAACAACCCGAATGCATGTCATTAAATAAAGAAATGAAAGCTTGGCACAATTAGAGGGATCGGAAATGTAATTGATATGCATTTAGTATGTTTACTCTATCGAATTTTGACTTTGGCTAATCCGCGTTATGTTGCCTAAATTGGAAGTAGGTGGAAAAAAAAAAAGTCATTGGTCAGTTAAAAACAAATGAAATCCCCAAGCGCAAAATCGACTTTCACTTTGTGATCGATATACACTCCCGTTCTTGGGCGGTGTGAATCAGTCTTAAGCAGGGCTGTCCACCCTGGGGGGGGGGGAATTCATGGTGCAAGTTGCACAAAAAAGAACATTTTAGCGGGGAATTGCACATTTTGGGAAATACAAAAATATTGAAGTAAATTAACGTTCCTATTACACACATTTGCTACAATTTTTAAGCGAGTATTGCAATTGTTAATTCAGTTTGAATCTTTAAGTTTGTCAATCTAAAATGTGCTGATTGTGGTGTATCAAAATAATTATTGGAAATATGTAAAAGGAACTGACATTATAGGTAGGTATGTACTTGTTCAGAACGTATGGCACGTGCTATACTGAACTATTTAGATACAATATGATGCATTGAAATACCAAGTAATAAAGTATACCATGTGCCAAATATTTTTATTTGTAATTTTTTTGTTGCAAATATTACAATTTTTTAATTCATTTTAACTTTCATTATTTGTTTAAGCTTTCACTGTGTACCAGTATCAAATAGTACTGTAGTACCTATAAGACAGCCCCCTTCCAAGTTTTCCAGCAACATAAAAAAAACTCAATAGTTGAAATTGGGCTCTCAGTAAAAATTAGATGAGCTTTGGGGAGGAATGCGCCATGGCCTTTGGAAGGATGGGCACCTCTGCCTTTAAGGATGCCATTAAATTTACATCAGAAGAAACTGGTGAGTCTGTGAATGCTCTGCGACCAAGTTGTAGACACGGTTATAAACCTGGAAGATGACTCAAGCAATACCACCTCTTCTACTTCCAAACTGGAGGTTGACAGATTACCTGTGGATTCCGATTAACATAGCTTTTATTGTTAAAAGATATTCATAACATTTTTCACCCATTCTTAAATTAGCACACATTTCATTTAACAAGCGTGTTATTTCTTTATCACTCACTGTTGGTGCAGTGGAAGATAGCAAGTGGTTAAGTAACATTGGGAGGTAATGATGGCAGCTTCTTTAAATTCCTAAAGTAAACAGCTGAGCAGCTGTTGAGGGTAGGAGAGGAAGCTCTACCATGCATTCACAAAACATCAAATATGCAAAGATGCTACATGCATTGTACAAGTTAAGATCCATTCTCTGCCCGGAAGGATTATACTATTAAAAAAAATATAATTTCTAATTTCATATTTTTCTTGAAACAGTTAAGTTTAAATTTCTCTCCTGAAAGTAAGGAAGACAAACATATCAGCTTATGCCATAAAACCACAGATTTTTCATAGAACTGAAAGTTAAGAATTCCAAGGAACTTATTTGCATACAATTCATACAGCTAGTAAAATTTAGTGTTGTATACAAAAAGAAATTAAGCTAACAGCTTTATGGAAGCTGATTTGTTTAAACAATTGCCCAAACATAATAACTGCAGACAAAGATTGCATCAGTATTATCAACGCCAATCCCAGCACACCCATCACCTGGTTCTCTTCTGTCCCAAATTGGATATTAAACAATGACACACCTAGAGCACAAACAGAAGATAACTTAAAGCTAACAAAATTATGTCTGGACCAGAATTTCTTTTCATTCCATCTCAAAATTCCATAATAAACCACAGGCCTAACTATGGGAAACCCCCTTTCACCATTTTTAGCAGAACTATATATGAGCCGTTTTGAATGCCATATTACTAAATCTTTCCCACATGTATTCAAAACCTGGTATAGGTATGTAGATAATATTTTTGCTATTGTTCCAAAAAAACTTTCATAAGATGCTTTGAAATTATTGAATTTACAAAAAAGATCTAAAACATTCAAAATAGAAAAAGAAGAAAATTGCCAATTACCTTAACTAGACAACGGAAATAATGCACAAAACAAACTAATATTTGGCATTTACAGAAATCCAACTCACACAGAAAATTATATTAAAAACAATAGCTACAATCCTACAAGCCACAAACATGCAATTTTAAATAGTATTACAAACAGGTTAGTACATATACCATTGAAGAAAGAGGAATACCAGAAAGAATACCAACACATTATCCACAGAGCCACAAATGAATGGATACCAGAAAAAAATAATAGATAAGAAGATCAAAAAGTTTAAAAGACAGAAATAGATCCAACAAACGACTACTTTACTCAGACAACAAAAACCACAAGCATATAGGAAATTCACTTACCACCCTTGGACACATCATAAATTTCAAAGGATTTTCAAGAAATACATCATCCTGTCTCCACAGAATAACCACAATATACAGAAACTACTATGCAACAGAACAAAAGACCCTATCCCCAACGATAAATCAACTGGTATATATCAAATAGTTTGTAATGACTGTAACGTGGTATACATAGGAAGAACCAAAAGAAATCTTGAAATAAGACTAAAAGAGCATATGAGATGCATTTACCAAAAACAGACGGATAAATCAGTAATAGCACATCATTTCTGGTCTTCAAACCATGAAATCATCCCAAACATAAAACACTTAAAACCGATCAACAGCAGCAATGAATTGGACATCTAGGAAAAAATACATATTGTCAAACACAGGAATCACCTAATGAGTTTCGAACTACCGTCACCCAGACCAGAGAACACCACTTGCCACACACATTCCCCAGACAATAACCGGCAAAATCAGTTGAAAGCATGCTGACGATGGGAGCAAACCTTTCTCCCAAAACACGTTCAAGAAATAACATTTTAGTGATGTAGTATAACAACCTTCAACTCTCTTTATTTTAAAATACAAAACGTATTTCAAATGGAGAGGATACAGGCTATTCATAGAAAATTCAAGATATGAATTTGATTAGCCATATTAAGCTTATGCTATTTTAATAAAGACTAGTTTATAATACCCCAATAACGAGAGTGGGAATGCATATCAATGATCACATTGATTGCAAAGTGGAAAATCGATTTTGCTCTTTGATATTTCATTTGTTTTTACCTAACCAATGATATTTTTTCACCTGCTTCTAATTCAGCCAACGTAAAGTGAGTTAGCCAATGTCAAAATTCAATAGAGTAAACCTTATATAAATGCAGATTCATTACATTTCCAATTCCTTTAATCACACCAAGCTTTCATTCCTTTATTTAATGATGTACATCAAAATTGATTATTCTTTGTTAATTTCTACTGGTTTCTGCTATTGCTTTCGAATTGCATGTAAACAAATTACAGATGATGCGTTTATTAGAAGAACCACTCAGTGAACATGCAGATTAAGGATCTGAGTTTAGGTTGCACATATGCAGGATTTCTTCCACTTTTGTGTTTCCAGCTTGCATCTATAGAGCTCTAGCAGCTGTTTTATGTCACGTTAGTCTAGAATGATCTCTACAGTGAAGAGTCTAATATGCACAATATGAATCTAAATTGCCATGCCCAGGAATGAAAGCAAGAAAGTTTAAACTTCACCAAACCTTTCCCATTCCCGAGGCTCGGGAAAGCTTCCCATTGATTGTGATGCTCCCTTTAAAATAAATGTACGAGGGCTGATCAATAAAGACTGAGACTAATTTTTTTTCACAGATATTTATTACTCCATTTCAATGTTGACATGGTCTATTTCAAAGTAGTCCTCTCCTACTTGAATGCACTTTTTATAGGATCTCTGCCAGTCCTCGAACACATGGTACAGGCCATTCTTTGTCAGGTCTTTGAGAATCGCCTCACTTTTCTTCAGCACTGCTTTCAGTGCTCTCAAATCGAATGCCCCGGAGCTTTGCCTTTAGTGATGGGAATAAAAAGAAATCACAGGGGACAAGATTGGGGCTATAAGGCAGATGCGGCACAAGGTAATGTTGAATTTAGCCAAAAATTCCTGGACTTGATTTGCAACGTGAGGCCGCACATTATTGTGATAAGTTCTGGATGTTTCCTTGCAATGTGCTTCCTCGGTGTAGCCAATACTGATGTGTAGTATGCTGCTGTAACAGTGGTGTGAGTGGGAACAACAATCACAGCAACTGTGTTGATGTTGACTTCAGTCATAGCAGAAGCCAAAGCACCAGGCCCACCTTGCTTAGCACAGAGGACTCACTCTACTTTGAAGTCTTTGAACCACCTCGTGCATCTTCACCGTATGCTTGCTTCAGCTTTTCCAAACTTTCAGAGGCTGTACAATTTAAACGAAAACATTTTATTGCTCCTCTTGTGTCACCTTCATTTTGTGGTATGCAAAATTCAACTAGGGTTAACAATATATAGCATTACTACCAACCTACCGATACGAGAGTGCTGCCGCCTATGGACATTATACATGAAACCCCGCTCTTTTCAAATATTCATGGTAGAGCCAGGAAACTCAAGAAAGCTACAGGAAAAAATCAATCTCAGTCTTTATTGATCAGTCCTCATATTTCAACTTTGTTGTTCTCATTCTAGTTACCATTGTGGGTTGCTGTTGACCAGCCTTTAATGTTTTAGTACCATCTTTAAAAAACTGTAAAATAACAAAACATTTTACATATAAATATAACTAAATTTATGCATTTTCAACTTGACAACACAATAAGGCTTGTCTCATAAATTTCACACTTGTGAAAGATGCCATACTGTGTTTCATTTTCTGTTAATTGTGCTTAGAAAGACTTGAAAGACCTCCAGATATCTTGCACTGTTGATCATATAATTGAAAAAAACCAATAATGCGCATTCCTGACACAGCACACCATATACCCATCTTCTTTGTGTGAAGAACTTCTTCTGTGACCACTATGTATAATTCATGACTTAATATAACCATACAGATGAAAACAGGCTTCATCTGTCATGGAGAAGAGCATTGAGCCCAAGTAACTCATTTCTCTTTGGTTCTTTCAATTCATGTACTACTGTCACACGAAATGGTTGGAATTTAAGGTCTTTTAGCACACGATGGCATGTTGTGCGGGATACACCAACTTGCTGAGGTAATTTCCTTATCGATTTCTTAGGGCTTATTATGTCCATACTATCTGCTGACTACTGTCAGGGTCTCACTATTGGATGCTTATTCTTTTTGTCATCCTTCCTGTTCTAGAGGTACCATTAAACTATTTACAACCGTCTAAGGGATTTCTTCATTTTATTATGGGTCATGGACCCTACAAGACGTATTGGAAAAAAATAATAAAACTGATGATGTTCAGGATACTCCTGAACATACGGTTTTTGAATGTACAAGATATCAACAAAATTTATTAAAGAAGAACAAAAAAATTTTGAAGGTATATAGAATCTTGTAACATCCCAAGTTGGTTTTAAAATTATAACATCTAATAAATGATGTGAGCATAACTATATGGGAACCAGATGCAAGATAAGGAGAAATAAGATGTCATTTACCTAATGTAGAGTTGGAGAGAAGAAGATCTTAAAGAATTCAAAATTAAAATCCAAATGTTGAGAATACTTTACTTTTAAATCTGCAAGTATTATTGGATGATGAAATTAATATTAATGAAATATAAATAGAAGAGAATATTTTGTTGTTTTAATGGACAGCGAGAATGGGGTCAAGAAGGAGAATTCGCAGACTGAATGGGGAGGGAAATTGGGATTTTGGAATAGAAGGTGCAGAGGATTTGCCTGTAAATCCTGAGGAGGAGGTGCATAAGGATGCCTTTTTGGAATTTGGGGAGGAAGAAGGCGTCAGTGTAGTAAACGAGGCCATCATTGTTGTGGAGAAAGAAGAGGAGATTGGAGAGATTTTGTGAGAGATGGATGTTTGAAGAGGTAGTTTGCTGCAGGTTATTATGAGAGAAATTTATTAGCTCCAATTAAAATGGTGGATGTGAAGTGTAGGTATGGAGATAAGTGCTGTGTGTAGAAATTGTGTGTTGTTTAGTGTGTATGGAAGGAAGTTTTGTGTAGTGAGTGGTAGATAAGAAGAATGAAGATTTGGTTATAGATATATTTAAATTAAATTATTGTAAATTGAAGTATAAATGCTAATTTAATAATAATAGGATGTAATGTTAGATGTATAATTTTATTTTGGATTAAATTTTTTAAATGTTAGCTTATTGAATGGAAATATAAATAGGATATATGATAATGCAGGAATGAAAAAAGATATGTGTGCGTTTATATATATATAGTTTATAAATTTATTGTGTCTAGGTTATTAAACTAACATTTTATGTATGTGCATTTGTGTTTAAATATATAATTTAGCATTAAATAGTAAGTGTGAAGATAGGTATGAAATGTTTTAAATAATTGTAAAGGGGCATAAATAATAGGCTTTTAGGGTTAATTATATAATGGCATGTAGTTATAGATAATAGGAAATGAAAATTCAAATTACAAAATAAATGTGTTTTAAATCTATAAATAAGGTAGATGATTATAATTTTTTTTGTAATTCAAAGGATATTAATAAATAAAAATGTAAATAAGGAAATATTGTTAACTTTTATATAATTATTTTAGTGAGAAAGTATAAATTTGTAAATTATTATTATAATAAAGTATGCAAGTAAGTTTTATTGTATATTTAACTGTATAATAGTAAACAAGAAAGAAAAGAAAAAAATTCTGTGTTACACTCACATGACTTCCTCTACTCTTGTACAAACTATTTTCACAAACGCTTGGTAGGCCTTGAAGCTATAGTCAAATATTTTAAGAGATGGTTGCTATGTGGAGTATTCCATTCTCTTTTCATTACCAGGACAAAAAAATGAATAACGAATTTCCATTTGAGAAAAGGTAAAAAGTATTGGAAAATTTAAGGGAATAACAAGCAATATCTCAAAAATAGTTCACTCAATAAAAAAAATGTATATGACACGAATTGTGTATTTTAACATGATCTACATTTTTTGTGTAGTAAAATTTTGTCTATCTCTTATGGTTAACCAGTTATGCAAAAGTCGGTCACAATGAATACTTTTGGAGACATTCCCAGAAAATTTGAGATATACATTTCATTTGTCATGAAAATATCTTAAACATACGATATTTTAATCAAAATCACTAGAGCCATTTTTGAGAAAATTAAAATTTTCGAAAAATGTTCCATGTAAAGGGTAATCTGGGGTGGAGGGATTTTGTTGAAAACCTTCGTGTCGCATCTCTGCAAGATACTGAACCTAAATATTAAGTTTGGTGTTTATCCGATTGTTCGTTTCTGAGTTATACTGTTCACAGACAGACACACGGACATGTTTCCAAAAAAAAATTTTTGGATTCAGGGGGTCTCAAAACATATATTTCCGATGAAATCTCGGTATCGAATTTTTGGGTGGAATACAATACTTCCCCTACTTACTATACATAGAGAAAGTAAACAAACCTTTTTAAGCCAGAAGATTTGATAAGTAGTACTGTATACCAGTGGAGTAGTTTTTAGCTTTGTTAGTTAAAACAAGTTGCTTTTATGCTGGTTACCAGTATTAGTATAGATTTAGTGGGTTTGTAACTATTATTTATTTACCTTTACTATCTATTATTTATGTTCTTTACTTATGTTTTCTTTGTTTGTAGTCAGGTAGTAGTTATAGACTTAATCTGTAAAATGAATGTACACAAGAATTGAAAATTTGATTCAATAAATAGAAAATTTGGATATATGCCCCGGTATAGTAACCTAGATGCTGAGTTTGAATATTCAGATTTTATTTTCTCTAGGGGTACCATGCTTGCCTCTAGTTCCTATGGTTGTATGTTCAAACTCGGCAGAGGGCACTGGAATTTTTTCAGGCAGAAAAATCTTAGGCATGGCTTCCTTCGAAAGGGAAGTAAAGCCGGTGGTCCCATGTTGTAGATTTATGGCACGTAAAAGAACCTCAAGCCTGATAAAGAGGCCTCTGAGAAAAATATCTCGTCTTTCACACCCAATATAGAATGGGATACTAAGAACCACAGTAGTTAAAGAGCATCCATAAATAAAACTCAATTTAATTTGTTTATTCTTCTTCACTTTCACAATGGATCCTGCTGTCCTCCATTTCTTATACAGTTCTGGAATTGTTCTGCTTGTGGGTATCTTGTCATATTTCTCCTCAAACATTTCTTTAGTCTCCTTAATGGAGCCTGTCTATGTAAAAATTTCACAATATCAACTCATTTTTCAATTGAAAACTGCATCATTTCTCTCGCAATACTTCCACAGTATTCAGGATAATTACTGTTAAACTCAACTGTAACAGGTAACTATGTAAATTGCAGTGAGACAGTAAGGTGTACCAGTTTTATGCGGGACACTCATAATATTTGCCTGAGTACCTTTTGTGGGCACACATTTCTTTTGAGTTATTGTCCATTTTGCATTCCCTAATCATAGTTTCTAAGTTTCCTGATACCCAGGTACAAATATGATAGTGCTTCCTGAATACCACTGGGAACAGTTATGAAATCCCTTACTGAAACTATTGTATGTTGGTTAATCTGAATTGGTACTTCTCATAGTGATAAGCTTGTCCTGAGATGTAAATGATATAGCATATAATAATATCTGTTCCCAAGCATTGTATATGGTAACTCTTTAGAGCAGTTAGAGCAAATTTTATATTCCACCCAAAAATTAGATATCAAGAAATACATGTTTGGAGATCCCTGTCCCCAAAAATGTTTTATGAAGAATGTATGTGATTAACTTAATCCAAAAGGGGAAAGTAAGATGAAACCTTAAATTGAAATTGAGTTTTATTTATGGATGTTCTTTAACTGCTGTGGTTCTTAGCATCCCATTCTATATTGGGCGTGAAAGAAATGTAATTTTGCTCAGAGGCCTCTTTATCAGGCTTCAGGTTCTTTTACGCGCCGTAAGTCTACAACACAGGACCACCAGCTTTACTTCCCTTTCGAAGGAAGCCATTCTAAGGATTTTTACCCCCGAAAAAATCCATCGCCCTCCGCCAGGTTTGAACCCGCGACCTCGGGAACTAGAGGCTAGCATGGTAACAACGGGGGACGACAAATGAAAGCTAAACCTGGTATTTAACCTTAGAGTAAAACTGCCAGCAATGAAACAAAATACTCAATGTTTCACTTACCACACACATACTCAAGGAGCTGCTTTCTTAGATGTTAGTAGATTGTCAGTAACCTACAGAGCCATAGTATTTAATTTCATCTTCTTTCAAGAATGTGACGAAGAGTGGGTGACCCCATCCTGGCCCCTATTTTCTTGCAGGTGACATAATATTTGTAACATGATTGTACAACACCACTGTGAGAGCGTTACATGGTATGTAGTGTAGTATTTGGAAAATAATTGTAATGAGTTGATGCAGGACTACTACCATTACGTGACTTTTAAATTAAATTTAAGATAAGACTATTATTAATATAAACTTCATCATTATTCCCTTACATGCTTAAAAGCTCCGTGGATGTGTTTGGAAAAAGTATGCAATAAGATTTTACCTTTTCTGATTGTTTATTAATGGTATGACTCATACATTGCGTGAAACTCACTCCATGTACACTAACAGCCAGATCACCTCAATATAATTTACCCCGAGTTCAACTAACAACATTTATAACTTCAGTACTCTCCTCATTCCCTACATAACTACATGTTGCTGAAGTAACTTTAAACAAAGGATAATTACTATTTACACAATTAAAACATGCAACCTTCATTAGCTATAGAACAAGTTCTGTACTCATAGCTGATTAACTACAACATTACTCTTTTAACCACATTTCACTGAGTAATTAAATCTCATATTTACTGTAATGTGAATCATAACTTTAAACAGCATTGCCTTTAGGTTATTTAACCATTTTAGAGAGAGAGAGTACTCTTGTAATCTGATAATACATAACATTTAACTTACATTTCCTTACATACATATTACAACCCCTTTAAACAAATTTAAAATATGAACCACTGTGAATGACCCTGACAGAAATGCCCGACTTAGAGTTGTAATAAAATTCGTCTCTCATTTAAACAGAATGATTTAACATTTCTTAATTGGCCATTTTCATGTCCTGGCTCCAGGTCGTGGTGTGTAGTGAACAAATGTGACTTCGCATGCACTAACCTTATAGCGACTTCTCTTCCAAATATTACATGTTGTAAACTGCGCGCCTAACAACGACTCCCCTTCTGTTGCACGTGTATTCTTTGCCAAGTCGAATTCCCAATTCTTCAACTTGCTCTTCTACGACACTTCCCTGGGATATGCAACAACCTCTTCGTTGACATGAAATGGTAGCTTAATCACGTGTATATCAACTAATCTTGTGCTAATGTCCCTTTCACCTTAACTACGACATCGACGACGTAAGAAACTACCACTGACTTCATTAGGAATGGCTAAACAATTTCATCTGGTTTTGCTAAGTTCCGTAATTATTGCGCTACATATGATGAAGTTTAAATATTCCCTCTTACGAGAATCTTTATTCCAGTAATGGCCGCTAGATACTTGGTATTAACTACTCCACGCACTATAAGTTCATACTACGTAACAGTTGTGTCCTTCAGCCACCTCTCTGTCACGACCGGCCACAAGCCTTGCTCTAACTTGAGCAAATGCAACGCATGGTATGATTCGGGCAATCGCCACCCTTAGAATCTTTGCTTGTCTTGTCTAATACTTATTTAAGAGACCCTACTGCCAGCCTGAAAAGGTGGCTCCCGCGTCGAGTAAACACGGTAGTGAGAAGAGAAACTTAGGCTCATGGGTGCGATAGGACGAGGCACAACAAGGGCGTTACACTTTCATTCTAGTGCGTGTTATAACATGGAAGAGTGCTTTACGATAGGAACGGTAAATAGGAAAAGTAACGAAAGAAACTGAAATGGGCAACAAGGTAAACCTGGTATAATGTAGCCAGAAATACGGACGTAGCGGTTGAATGTAAAGGACAAGCAAAAAACATGTGATTTAGATCCCCATACTGACTAGTTTCACCTCGGGGAAGCTCGCAGGTTAATCCGGCAGAGATAGGCTGGTGTCAAAACCACATTTAAAAAGACGCGGGCAATCCTGGGCATTCGCGGTAAATAGGAAAAGGTAGAATAATTGATTCCGAGTGATAGCATGCGGTGTATTCGGGCGGTGGCGCCTTAATACGTCCAGGGTGATGTCGGGAGGTCAGGTGTGATCGTGTCAAATGCCGTCGTTCTCGCGGCGTGATCGACCATCTCATTTCCGGGTATTCCAACATGGCTCGGTATGCAGATAAAATGAATAGATACCTAATTAGGCAGGTGTAACAAATCTAGAATATTTCATAGATCTGACGGACATGGGCGATTAAGGGCCGACAAAAGGCTAAGATAGTCCGAGATAGTCGTAGTCTTCGAAGGCTCATAAACTGCTATAGCCTTCGCTGTATATTAGACGTAGAATCGTATAGGCGCCATGTATACGTTTCTTGAGCGGTCCAAGGATAGACACCCACGCTGACGCCATGAAAAATTTTAGAACCATCCGTAAATAAAACCTGTAAGGACTCCGTGCCAAAGGCAGCAAAACGGGAAGACGAATTCCAATCATGACCTATGAAACTCTATGTGATGTTCACGAAATGAGTCAGTATCGATCGTAACTATAGGGGGCGAATAAGCAGTCATATCAAGAAGAGAAATTGGTCGGGTTGGCGTACGGTACATATTGTCATATGAAAGAAAAAGTGGCAAATACCGGATCAGAGGAAGAGAAGTATGGTAATTCCGGTGACAGATTCTGAAAAAGTTCGTATACGCGAGTAAGTTTTGGGAATAATATGTTACGTGAATGCGTCATCAATTTCGTAATGTGTCTGCAGCCCAGACTCAGCTGACGGCACTCTAAATCATACAGAAAAATGACTCCACTTCATTGTGAATGTTTTACACGTTCCAAACGCGAGAATAACTGGTGCAAAGAGACGGAGCAGTATACGGGGGTCAGTGCCGCATCTCCGTGGCTTTTAGTGACTGGAGTGAAAATATGAGCAGTAAAGCTAAGATTTAGCTGCAGATGCACTCCCAGGAATTTTACAGAGGTGAATGCGAGGAGGATGTACCCTTCAGGTGAAGGGGTCGGTTAGGTGATGCATTTATTTTCGAAAGATATATCTAGTTTTGTTCAAATTAACAGTTAAGCCAAGGGTTTCTAAATAGTCGACCTTGTGACAATGGAGTTCATAGTGCGAAAATCCATCCGGGACCGGAGCGCGATCGAGTTATAGAGGATAACATGTCAGCGTATTGTAAGTTACGTATGGAAACCGTCACGGCCGAGGTGATATCCCCAACGTATAACAAAGAGCTGAATGCCGAACCTTGAACAAATCCATGAGAAGTATTCCAAGTCTGCGCGTATGTCAAATACGGCGGTCAGTGTGTATCGCCGCCAGTACACAGTATAGGTTGCGGGAAACCAGTCGTCTGTAGCCATCTCAGTGAAAGAGGGATAGAAACGTGGTCACAGCGGTGAGATGTCCAGAAAAATTGCAAGGACGTGGCGATCCGTGTGGAATGCGATATGTACATCGGTAAGAAACGCACAAAGAGGGAACGTCGTTCTATACCCTCTTGGGAAGTGGTATTTTGTATTCTGCCAAAGGCCGTACCGTTCTAAATGACTAAGACGTCCTGAAGGATCTTTTTCCGCAAGTTTCCGTAATGTAAGCAAAAGGATAATCGATATACAGTCTATAGCACCATAGTGGTTAAAGACCGTCCATAAATAAAACTCAATTTTTAATTTCGGGTACCAAGACTCCGGAAGGAGTTTCAAGAAGTCATAGGTGATGTCGTGCGCTCCCGGGGCGGACCTACCACTTGTATCATGAAAGGTTTGTCGAATTTCCATCGCAGTAAAAGGCGAGAGAAGCAAGTCCGAGGTGAGGTTGGATGGTTTCCAGTACCGAGTCCGGCATAACCTGTCGTAAAAATTGTTCTTGTAGGTCAGGGTTCCCAGTCAAATGTGAGAGTTTCGGAACTTGCTGCGTGGTTTTAAACCAACATAAGTGTCTCCAGAGTTGCGATACCGGGATATCCGTTGTAATGGAATTGCAGTATTCAACCCAAGAAGCACGTTTAATACGACACAAACGACGTCGCACACGGGCCTTCGTACGTTTAGCGGCATAGTAGGTTTCGGCCGTTCGGGAGTGAGCATAGCGGAATACGCTAATCGGTGAGCACATGTAAGATTCCACCATGGAGGTTTCGGAATCTTCGGCATCTTCACCGTCGCCCAAGGATTATATATCGCGGTAACGTCTCAGTTCCACCTCTAGTAGATCGTATGTCACTTCTCTGTAAGCATCTGGGTAGCTTTATGGAGACTTGTCTGCAAGTGACCCGGAACGATCACTCTCTACCTTCGTCTACGATACCAACTACGTCATCGCCTCCGCCATTGAGAATAGTGTAGAAGAAACGGGAAGTGCCTAAGGTATTTTTTTTGTTAAAGTAAGAGCGCACAATGTCCTCAGTAGCCAAAATCAAGTCGGGGAAGAATCCTGTTGTCCGGAGTGACCCAGAATAGTCGTATAATTATCCGACATAAGCGTCCAAAAGTATTGGTTTGCCAGTGGAAAATCGGATGTTGACGTTGTACGTCGGAGTCCGCGAAAGTCTGGAATGTTAAAACACCCACAAATCAACTGGTGGTGGGATTGAGGCCCTATAAAGCCCCCCATTCCGTGAGCGTAAATTTACGTCCTGTCACGTAAAGTTCAAAAAAGTTTCCCCAGGATCAACCGCATGGCTTCCAGCGTATATCCGTATTCCAGCACTACTAGCTATGCCGATGGCAACGCCCCAGGCTGGTTCTCATGATCATTCCGGAAAAACAGGTAGCCTGGGATACGACAGGGTAATAATACAGGTAATAATTCCACACAATTATTACTTGTGGCTTCACCTTAGCTACATAGCTTTAAAAGTCATAAGTTTGTTACGAATACTTTGAACATTCCAAGAAAGTAAACGTAGGCCAGGCAAGGGAAAAAACTAAATCACATTATAAATGCAGTTGGGTTTTGAGATACGTTAATGTATTAAATAAGTATTCTGGGGTTTCTGCGAAGACTCCCGCATTTGCTGGGGCCATCGATAAGACGAAGCAAAGATCGGGGCCTCCCAGGGCAGATGAGGTTTCCAATGGTCCACATCCCGGTGCAGAAAACGCCCCTCCAGCTGCAGTGATACAGATGGGGCTCCACCCACACGGGTAGTGCCCCCTGATCACGACTTTCCAAAGTGGGCGAATATGGCCAAGGGCTCATATTCGGCCAATCTGTCCCGCATCCACTCTCAAAGAGGGTTTATCATCTCACCCTGGCCCAGCACAGGCCCATCTAGCCCAAACCAGGCCTTCCCAGCACCAAACAGCTAAGGGCAGCCTAGCCTCCACCCCAGCCACCAAACTAGCCCAGTCACGCCCCGTCCCATTCCACCCCAGCCACCACCACAAACCCCAGAGTACCTTACCCCACCACAGTCCAGCTCCCTCCCCAATACAGAGCAACTTCCAGCACATCCTCCAGGCCAGACCAAACCCCCACGCTAGGCCCAACCCAAGCTAGTCCAGGTGCTAGCCCAGGCCAGGCCAGCCCACCCACAGAAAACTTCCCACACCAGACAAGCCCCATCACATGCCAGCCGTCAGCCCAAACCTCACACCAGGCCAGCCCCGTCTACAGCCGAGGTCAGCATAACTCGCAGGTAGGCCCCAACCCAACGCTTACACCAGGCCAGGCGAGCCCGGCAAAGCACAGCCCCATCCAGGACAATGCAGACCAGGCCAGCCCAAAGCGCAGCCACTAGTCCCCCAGCACCGCCCTTTGCCACACCTGCTCAGCCCAGACTTAGGGCTAGGCCAGCCATCAGCTCAGCTCCCCCCCTTTTACCAGTCCAGCTCCAACCCCAATCCACAGCCCACTTCAGGCAAGCTCAGCCTCACCCCGAGCCTAGACCAGACGAGCAGAGCCCTGCACCAACCCAGGATAGGCTAGGCCCCAGTCAAGAGGCTACCAACCAGCCCGCAGATCAGGGGCGACACACTCTGGACGGCCCAGCCCAGCCAGATCTCCGGCGACCAGCCCAATGGTGCCCTGTCAGCTTAGCCCAGTGGCTCACAGCAGAGACCAAGGGCCAGCCCAGCCCAGCACAACAGCGCTGCACCCAAACCAGCGGCGCCCTGGCCAGAGAGCCCTGCCCTGCACAATGGAACCCAACCCATCCCAGTACCACCAACCCTGCCAAGCCAAGAGCAGCCCAGCGGCTTGAAGAGCAGCCCAGTGGCTTGAAGACCAGCACGGCGGCACCCAGCCCACCCCAGAAGCTCCCAGACCAAAACCACCCAGCCCAGCGGCATACAGCACAGCACTGTCTCCACATCAGGCCAGCAGAGCCTAGCCCAACCATCATCCAGTAGAGCCCAACACAGCTCAGCCCAGACAAGCCAAGTCCAGCAGCGCTGAGTCCACACAAGGGCGCCCAGATCTACTAAGCCAACACAGCAGCAACCCCACCCCACAGATAAATGGCAACCACACATCATAACCTAGCCCAGTGACGCCCGGCCCTGTGGCGCCCAGCATGGACCAGCCAAGCTGAGCCCATCCCTTACCATCCCAGCATAGCACAGCCCAGCCATGCAGTGTACAGCGGAGCCCGTCACAGCCTGGCCCAACCCAGCCCAACTGCGCCAAGCCCAGCACTTCCCAGCCTAGACCTAGGTCGCCCACCTAGCCTAGCCTAGCCTAGCCTAGCCTAGCCTAGCCTAGCCTAGCCCAGCCCAGCCCAGCCCAGCCCAGCCCAGCCCAGCCCAGCCCAGCCCAGCCCAGTCCAGCCCAGCCCAGCCCAGTGGCACCCAACAGCCAATCTTAACCTTGAGCAGAGCAGAGCAGAGCAGAGCAGAGCAGAGCAGAGCAGAGCAGAGCAGAGCCTAGCCTAGCCTAGCCTAGCCTAGCCTAGCCTAGCCTAGCCTAGCCTAGCCTAGCCTAGCCAGCCCTTGGAGCCCTGCCCAGCAGCTCCATTGCAGACCCGTGGTGGCCAGCCCATTCCAGTGGCGCACAGACCAGACCAGCCCAGCCCAGCGGCGCCCACCCCAGACCGTTTACTTCCATCTCTGAAGAAGTGTAAAATAACAAAACTGTTTTCATGTAAACATAACAAAATTTATTAATTTTCAGCTTGATAACACAATCATGCCCTCATGACAAATTTCACACTTGTGGCCTGCAAGGTTTATTACCCTCATGTGTCAAATTGTGCACTTTAATATGTGAACAAAATTACACATTTTATCACAAATTTCACACCTGTAAGGTATTTTACTCTCATTAATCACAGAATGCATTTCAAAATTTAGAGCTCAATAAACCTCTTACAACAAACTTCACAGTTGTGAGGTTTTTTGCCCTCATGTAATCAAATTGTGTAATCTCAATTTTCACAACTGAACAAAGTTCTCACAAATTTCGCAGTTGAGGCTTTTTGCACCTACATATAAAATTATATTATTTCAAAGCTGACACCTGAGTTAGGCTTTCACAAATTTCTCACGTATCATATTATGCATTTCAACTATTAAAACTCTTATCATTCAATTTCACATTTCTGAGGCTTTTTACTTCCGTGCATGGTATTCTGTAATTTTACATTTGATGAGTGAGTAAAGCTCTTCTCACAAATTATTTGCTTGAGACTTTTTACCTCTATGTATCAAATTATGCAGTTTCAAACCTGAAAAGTAAGTAAAGATCTCACAAACTTCACTTGTGGGTTTTCTACCCTATACAACACATTAAGCAATTTCAAAGTACATCAAACATTTAAAGTTCTTATCACAAAATTCACATACTTGTGGCTTTTTACACTTGTGTATCATATGCAATTTCAAAACCTGACAAACTACTAATCCTCTTATCACAAATTTCACATTTGTGAGGCTTTTTACCCCCATGTATGGTATTATGCACTTTCAAATTTGACAACCAAGTAAAGCTTATTTCACACTTGAGGCTTTTTTACCCTCATGTTTCAAATTATGCTGTTTCAAACCTGACAAGTGAGTAAAGCTCTTCTCACAAATTTCACACCTGTGAGGTTCATTACCCTCTTGCAACATATGAGATTTCAAGCTTGACAATTGAGTAAACCTTTTCTCACAGATTATTTTATTTGTGACGCTTTTTACCCTTGTGTATTAAATGATGCTGTTTCAAACTTGATGAGCGAGTAAACCTCTTGTCACATATTTGACACTTGTAAGGCTTTTTACCCTGATGTATTAAATTATGCACTTTCAAGTTTCCTAACTGAGTAAAGTTCTTCTCACAAATTTCACACTTGTGAGGCTTTTTACCCTGATGTATTAAATTATGCCTTTTCAAGTGTCCTAAATGAGTAAATGTCCTCTCACAGATTTCACATTTGTGAGGCTCTTTACCCTCATGTACCAAATTATGATTCTTCAAATGTGACAAACGAGTAAACCTTTTCTCACATATTTTACATTTGTGAGGCTTTTTACCATTATGTGTCAAATTATGCAATTTCAAAGTTGACGATTGAGCAAACCTCTTCTCACAAATTTCACACTTGTAAGGCCTTTTACCCCCATGTATAAAATTATGTACTTTCAAGTTTGCCAACTGAAAAAAGCCTTTCTCACAAATTTCACACTTGTAAGGCTTTTTACCCTCATGTATCAAACTGTGTCTTTTCAAACTTGAGAAACAAGTATAGCTCTTATCACATACGTTACACTTGTGTGATCTTTTACCCTTATGAATCAAAGCCTTGCTGTAAATTTCTCCTACATCACTACATTTACCAGCTTGTTCCAGGTGAACAACTTTTTCTACAGGTGACGTTTTTGTGATCTCACTTTCTTGACTTTCACATTCAGGACAATCCTTTCCATCACTGAAGCTTGTGTTTTTCCGTAAGGTTTCAGCTGCGGACAGTGGTGATTCACTATTGCTAACACTAGAAATGACTCTTGAGCATAATCTGAAATGTTAGGAGGACTTAGCATTAGATACATTATTCAAAGAAAAGGGAATTAAATTTTGGCAAGCACACATTTTCATATCTACCAGCCAGGACAGTCAGTAACCAATACAATGGATGGAATGCTTCTCACAGTTTTAAAAGTATGAATGGAAGATCATCAATACATTATATACAGGCTGAATCACCTAAAACTTGCACAGCAAATATTTCTGAAATGGAAAGTGCTATTGATGTGCAGTTTTCACAGCATTGATTGGTAGTCAGGGGCTTGTACATTTAACCTATAAACAGATTTTAATAATACTGAGAGAGTGTATTTTTTGAGCAAACTTACACTTTTTAAATGGAACAATGCCTAGGTACATCAACAGAATAAAGGTAGGGTAGGTTAGAATGTCAGTGGCATTTGTTGCAAGATTCTAGTGCAAGTGGTTTACGAGAAATCTTATTTTGAAAGTTTTACGCATCGACACTTGTACAACCTGTGGTAGCACAAACTAAAAAAATACAAAAGGGAATTACAATACTTCTGTGGATTCTTACAAGTAAAGAGAACATAGCTCTTCTAAGGTTGTGTTCAAAATGACCACCGGCAGGTTCGATGTACGCTTCCAGTCTGCTATGGAAAGACTGCTGCACACGTTCTAGCATATCAGCGGAAATTTCAGAGCAGGCAGCAGTAATGTCATTTCATATCATTTGGTGTAGTTAGTACATCCTTGTAGACAGTGTCTTTCAGCCTTCCCCACAGAAAAGTCTAAAGGGGTCAGATTCGGTGAACGAGCCGGCCAAGGTACAGGTCCTCTTCGTCCAATCCAATGATTTGGAAACAATACAAGCTGTAGTACTTTATGCACTATGAGCTGGACAGCCATCATGTTGGTACCACAGGTTCCTCTTAGTCTGTAAAGGAATGTCTTCCAGCATCTGTGGCAAATGGTCGGTCAGGAGGCTGCGATAGTTGTGCGAGTTCATTGTTCCTTCTATGAACAAAGGGCCTATGAGCTGATGGTTCACTATCCCACACCACACGCTTAAACTCCATGGATGCTGACGTTCCACTTGACAAAGCCAACAGACCAATAGTGCATGTTTCTGCGGTTTACCTGGCCATGATTAGTAAATGTTGCCTCATCACTAAACAAGGTACATGATGAATCTGGAGTATATGTCTTAATGCCCATGTACAAAAGTTAACACGATTCTCAAAATCGTTTCCATGCAGCTCTTGATGAAGAGAGATGTGATAGGGATGGAAATTATGTCGATGGAGAATGTGCAGTATACTTGCCTGACTTATGCCACTTCCACGTGCGATTGTACAGGAACTAACTTGCGGATCTACTGCAATGGCAGCCAAAACATTAATTTCTAACTCTTTTCCAGTCACTTGTTTGTTTCTGTTACGTTTTCTAGGTGCTACAGTCCACTTTCACGTAATTGGTTGAAGAGGTTAATACATAATTACAGAGATAGTTGACATCCATTGGGATACGTTTGTGTATACACCATACAGGAACGAACTGCATTCTCCATACACCATGAGCACGTTGGCTTTTTCTGCATTATAAACCCCATCTTCCACTCATGACTACTGCTTGAATTGCCACAAACTAACCAGAAATTCACAATGGTAACATGCTGTAAACTTATGACATGGGACCACCGGCTTTGCTTTCCTTTCAAAGGAATACTAAGGATTTCTACACTAGAAAAAAATCCATTGTCCTCTGCCAGGTTTGAACTTGCATCCTCGGAACTAGAGGTTAGGATAGTATGCCTAGACCACAAAGGACGACTCTCCAGCCACTTGGTGAAGTAATCCATGACCACCAACAGATACTTGTTTCCCCTGTCAGACAAGGGAACAGTCCAGCTATGTCAATGGTGATGTGTTCAAAGGGTGCACCTACATTATACTGCCTGGCTCGTGGTCAGTGGGCTGCAACTTGCTACAAACACATGACATGGAACTATCTCTCAGCAACTACCCGTAACCTTAACCAGTAGTATCTTTGTCAAAGCTCATTCAGAAGCCTCCTCCAGGACTTCTGTCACCTTAACACGAGGATCAGCTGTTTTAGGTCCTCCCGTAAGGTGACTCTCAAACTCTGAACAAGACAGCTTCCTTGGTCTTCAGTGAGTTCCATTGGGACCAGTAGGATTTATACACACTACTTCTGGGCATGGTGTCTTCCCAGCTCAGCCTATCCCCTTCCCCACTTATCTTAGAGGCCAAGTAGGCATCCACCAGCTGCACTCTGCTCAGACCTGCACTATCCCATCGATCTGCAGGCACAACCAAAATTATGCAGACAGCTGCAGTATGCTCCATCTCAACCTTAGTGCAGTGGACGCACTCCTCTGAGCATGGGCTTCTTGTCATGGCATCAACATTTGAGTGGCTACTTACTCTTGATATTCTGTGAGGTTCATACTCTTGGAGCCTCTGGACTCAATGAGCTGTCTAAGTTCTTGAAGCTCAAGAACCAGGTGACAGGAGGATCAGTTATCAGGTGAAATGGCTAACTGTACAGATACTTATGGAAGTGTTCCAGTGCCTTCATTACTGCCAGGAGCTCCCATCAGGTAACACAGTAGTTCTTTTCCACCTTGGAGAGCATCTTGCTGTAGTGTGCTCTTACTCGCTCCTGCCCATCCTGGACTTGGGATAGTATGCCTTCAATACTGTAGTCACTGTTTTGGTGCCCATGATAAAATCGCCGCCTGGTTGTGATAAACCTAAGACATGCGCACGGACTTAAGCACCTGGTACCCTCCTTGGTCTCTTCAGTCCACACATAAGGCTAGCGTTCTTCCGTGAGATGATTGGGGGCTTCGCGATTTTGGAGAAACCTCTGACAAACTGGCAGTAGTAACTGCAAAGGCCCAGAAAACTAAACTCTCTTTTGTCCTTTAGATGAGGCCAATCTCTCAGAGCCTGAATGTTCTCTGGATCCATGGCCACCCCAGTTGTTGAGACGTTGTGGCCCAAGTAGTTAATCTCTCGCAGAAGAGTTGACCTTTCTTCATATTCAGATAGGCTAAAATAAAATAAATTGAGTTTTATTTCTGGATGCTCTTTAACTACTCTAGAGCCACCTGCCAGTATCTGATTTCAAGTCCAATGTCAAAAACCACTGGACACCAGAGTGTAAAAAAAAATAAATAAAATAAAAAAAATAATAATAAATTAAATGAGTTTCTTTATATGAAAAATCTCTAACCACTACGGTTCTTAGATGGCATTCTATATTGGACATGAAAAAGCGCTGGAAGAAATAGGAATAAAAGATATATGGTTACAAGGGGAAAGGAACTGTCCAGTTTTTGGAAACAAGTGAAAGGGTGGAGGATATCGAAAAAAAAACTAAATTGAGTTTTATTTATGGACACTCTTTAACTGCTGTGGTGCTTAGCATCCCATTCTATTTTGGGTGTGAAAGACTGGTAATTTTGCTCAGAGTCTCCTTATCAGACTTCAGGTTCTTTTACAAACGTAAATCTATGACACGAGACCTTTACTTGAAAAAATCCATTGTCCTTTGCCAGGTTTGAACCTGCAACCTCACACCACAGAGGACGACGAGGAGGATATTGAAAGGCGGGAGATATGGGGAAGTATGGAAAATAAAAAGGAAATGGGATAGAGAAAAATATATAGAGCAGTATAATAAGAAAAAGAAGGGTTAGCTTGGATGAGAATGGGAATGATATTCTTAAGAGATGATGATGATAAAGGAATGTGTGAATTTTGTGGTGGCGAGGAAAATGTAGAACCTTATCTGAGTGTGAAGACTTAAAAAATGGAGAAAGAAAATTTGGGACAAGAAATGGAACAATATAGGGAGGGGGGTAATTTAGCTCGTTGAAAATGTTAACAAGCAAATGGAAGAAAGAAATACAAAGGTAGGGGATTTTTTTAAAAAAAATTAAAGTCAAATGGATGAAAAAAGTGAAGGAGCAGAAGAGAGAAGGGAGATAGGATAAAATGAATTCTTTTGGCATCTTACAAAGGGAAGTAAATGTTTCATAGTAGTGTTGAGGGCCAGGGAGTCATATTGGCTGTGCAACACAGAGGAAGGTATGTACATATTAAAGTAAATGTATTGGATTACTGTAAGCTGGAATGTGTACAATAAATATTTCATTTCATTTCATTTCATATTGGGCATGGAAGACCATAAATTTTGCTCAGAGGTCTCTTTATCAGGCTTAAAATTATTTTACGTGCCATAAATCTGCGACATGGGACCACCGCATAACTTCCCTTCTGAAGGATGCCACGGTAAGGATTTTTATGCCCAAAAAAATCCATTGCCCTCTGCCAGATTTGAACCTGTGTCCTCGGGAACTAGAGGCTAGCAGGTACCCCTAAACCAAGGAGGACTGCAAGGGTGTCCAGGGTGTCTTCAATCAGGGTAACACTTCTTTCAAGTCACAGCATTGGGCTTTCTAAGTCCATGCAGAAGCAAGCTCACTGTTCTTCTTTGCCAGGACTAGAGGAGAGCACCAAGTCTGCCAGATGCTTCTATATTCCCTCTGGATCTCATCATCCAGCATGAGATAGTATGTTCACTAGAGGAATTTGCTTCACTTGCTTCACTAGAGGAACTTATCTTGGTGGTTGACAGACAGAACCAGCATCTCCAGTGTGGTCGTGGTGGAGTACACGGTCGGTGCAGCCCATAATCGCCATTCTATTGGCTGAAATAGACTGGCATCATCTAAATAGAAGCCATCCCCTCTTGAGTTGTGCCAGTGTCAGATGGTAGCTGCCCTATTCAGTAAGTCTTCCAGCCAAGGCATCAAATCTTGTAACTGCTGGCTCCTCAGATCCATCACATGGTGATACACTCATAGCTGACTCACACTTCCCTAACTCTGTTCTGGTCTAGATATCCTGAATGGAGTTCTTTGGATTCAGCAGTCTCACTGGAACTTCTACTTGGCAAGGCAACAATGGCCTGGCAATGCATAATCTGTTCAACGGTTTCTTCTGATACAAAATTAGGTTCCTTGACCGCTGACCTTCCAGGTGTGCCTTCACCATCACCTCACTCCTTGCAGACACAACCACATCATGCATCAGGATTACCCTGCAGATTTCTGGATGTCCATTGGGGCTCCAGACCGTTACCTCATCTCGACTTAGTTGCAATAGCATCCTGCTGACGTCGATCGTCGCCTCATGACTCCTGAGGGCATTCAGTACCAGTCACCATCACGACAAAAACCTACACGCTCACAATGCTCCGCCCCAAGGTCAACTCCAGCAGGGCTTCTTTCTTCACAGGCAGGGTATCACCCGATGCTGTCACAGTTGGTAGGGATGATTCGATTTCCTTGACGGCAAGCCCTTCGTCTTCGTTGACCGCGATCGACATCAGGTCTGATCACGATCACAACTGCAACTGTGTCTGCTAGTAGTCGGCATGGCTTTCCCCACACTCAGTCATCCGCGATGAGGTTGCTAACCATTCTTCTGCCCAAGACAGGTTGCTCGAGGGGATGGTAAAGATGGCTCTGACATGCCTCGTCACGCCTGTCCTCATTTGTTTCCCGATTGTTCATCGGCTTGGTGTGTGCAGTCCCTCAAACATACCCCGGCTGGTCATAGCCTCAACACGTACCACCTAAGGATCTTGATCGTCTTCGTCTCTGGCTTGATCCTCTGTCCCCCTCGTTGGTCATCAAGGTGAGAGCAGCTGTTACCTTGGCCGCCTCCATTCTCAATGCGGTCGTTAACGCACCATGAATGGTCATGTAGTCGCCGTACCAATTGCTGTTGTATCTCGGCATCACGCACCCCGTCGACAAAGAAATAGGCAGTTTCCTGGGGCATGTAACTAGGCGGAAGGTTGACCAGAGCTTTGTTGAACAGCTGTTCAATTGTTAGGGCAAACTCCTGAAGTGTTTCCCCTGGCTGTTGCAGCCTTGATTTGGGCAGACTGCAATAAACTGCTGCCAAGCGATGGTTCCCGAACCGATTCTCAAGGGCCTGCCAGATGTCTCTGGACGGCGCCGACGTAATTGCATTCAAAATTCTGCCGCCCGCTCCTGAGGCTGGCTATCAGCTGTGCATCGTCCTCCTCTGCTGACCATCAGTTGTGGACGTCGAATTGTCGGCGGAATATTTCGAAGGTCGACGTTCCATCGTATTTGGGTGTTTGATGCATGCAGATGTTGTGTCGCATCCTGGCGTCTTGATCTTCAAACCCTTAAGTCTCACGTCAATCATTCCTTCCAGCATGGCATTCAGTTCCTTCTTACCATGCTAGTTCCTCGTTTCCGAGGTCACGGGTTCAAAACCCAGCGGAGGACGATGGATTTTTTTTTTGGAATTTTTACAAGAACTTGTAAAAATTCTTAACATGGCTTCCTTCGGAAGGGTAGCCAATGGTCCCGTGTCATAGATTTGCGTCACATAAAGGAATCTCAAGCCTGATAAAGAGGCCTCGAGGAACATTACTGGTCTTTCACGCTCAAAACAGAATGGGATGCTAAGGACCACAGCAGTTAAAGAGCGTCCATAAATAAAACTCAATTTAATTTTTACTCCCATTATCTTATTTCCCATCTTCTTCATTCTTCCAGATTCCATTTCTCTTCCATCTTCTCCATTCCGGATTTCAGCTAATAATAATTCTTTAACCATTGTTTCCATCGTGGCGTTCTATCCCATGCCTGACACCACTGTAACAAAGGATGGCTCCAAATTGCTGCCAAATTTTCGTTGTTTGGATGCTCAGCTGTACTCAACTTCTCTGCTGATCTCCAGCTGACTACACGCCACTATCTCTCTAACTCAACAACTTAATGCCAGCAGCCCTCCTTATATAGCCCTGCAACAAAGCTGGAATGTTCCCCATGGGATGGCTTAATCTGGGGAAACTTCTCAAACCTGCTGCCAAGGAAATTTCCAGAAAGGGGGTGAGCACACATAAAGGGTTTGTTCCTTAGGCCATTTGCTTTAAAGGTGCTGGCCGCATGAGCTAACAATTAGGTAGCCAAATAAAGGGCCTGGCATGCTCTGGCATATGGCGCGGCCTGCCACCATCTTCGCGTATGTGGTCACACTATATTATTATTTCTTCAGTTCTAACATCTTTGCTAAACCTAAAAGCAAACTACAATGTCTTCATTTTTCTCATCATACTTCATTTCCCAGTGTTTACCCTTTCAGAGGCAGGGGAGTTGTTTAATTTATGAAGTGTAAGGCAAGAAATCTGTTTATTTTATTATCATTTACTCACCTCTAACATCTTTACTAAAACTAAACGCAAACATTGTCATCTTTTTTCTTCATCATACTGTATTTCCATTGTTTATCTTTTCAGAAGAGGACAATTTATTTTTCAATAATTGTAAATTTCTTTGTTTAATTTCTTTCAAACATTTGCAAACACTGGTTGCAAACAAATTAAAGAAATCAACAATTTGTGAATAAACAAAAACCTTACAATTGCAGTATTATGCAGTTGTACTGTTCTCTATATCATAACCAGGGTTAGGATTTTTAGATGTGCACCTTTTTTCTTAGGATAAGTTAAACTTTGCGGAAAGCTATCACAGTATAAAATTTTGTTTCTAGTTGCGAAGAGAGGCATTTTTTCTTGCACCTTTTTCCCTTTTTTGGGACCTTTACCCCTTTTGGCACCATTATCCCATTTTCCCCCAATCATGGACATAATCCCCTTTTCCCTCCCTTTTTTCTTTTAAGTTGCATTCCAATTTATTCTTTAACTTTCAATTAACGTCTCCTCAGCTTGCTGTGTATGTGCAAATAGTAAGCCTACCTCTTTCAGTAAATGCCACGCGGGAATTGAAAGCACATCCGCAACAATGGATAATAATTGTGTTCGACGAAAACTTCTTTCTCTTGCTTTACCGCTAAAAAGTAGCCCACAATAATGCAATTGACAATGAGTGATTCTATCCCACCAAAATCAGTAGCCTGCTGTTTGTGAATGTGAGTTTGTTACTGTGAGAAACGTCATCTGTTTGCATGGAGGCGAAGGCTGGGCACGCAGAGACAGCAGTACCCTCACCCACGCAGTTCCGAGAATTATTAAGACTGGGTCCTGCTCGAAACTACCAGAAATCGCTGAGACTGAAGTTCCAGCATGAATGAGAACATTCTGGTAATTGTCACGGTGTTATAAGAGAATGTGGACAGCGAATGGGCGCAAGAGTGAGTTGTGTGACAGTCGCATTGTGTTAGCAAGTGAACTAGTGTTAGCTCTCCAAACAAGTGTACTAGTACTAGATAAGGTGTCCAGTGCTCGATTTATTGTTCTGGCTGAGGAAATCAAAGATTTCATAGACACTGATGGAATTGTTATGCAGTGTACTATTTGTGATTCAGGAATTTTGTTAGGTGAAAAACACAGTGAGATCGCATCAAACAACAGATTTCCAGCTCTAAGCATCAAATGAACAAGACTCTTCAAGCAAACAAATCACGGCAACCTCTATTACGAAATGCTTTTCAACAGAATTCTTCAAAAAGCCAAAATTTGAAGGAATTAAACATTGACTTGAATTAAACTTGAAGCATGTGACATGCTTGGCTCATGCCCTTCACTGGGTTTGTGAATCCATACGGAACGAATATAACATCGCAAATCAATTCATCTCTGCTGTGAAGAAGATTCTACTGAAAGCTCCTAGCCATGTTGTTTACTACAGGGAAATCACTGGCCTGCCCCTTCCAAATTTCCCGGTCATTACTCACTGGGGATCTTGGATTGAGTGTGCTGCTATTTTGTGTGAGAATTTCGACAAAATTAAAGAGTTTGTGCTTTCTTTGGATCCATCCAACGCAGGTGCAATTTCCAAGGCACAGCAACTTCTGTTACTGGAGAAAATGCATAATTTGCAGACAGAACTATATTGTGTCCATAGTAACAAGTATCTACCTACAGCTATTAAACGATTGGAAGAACAAGGTCTAGAAAAGGAAAAACAATTTTTTACTTCCATGAGGGAGCAGTTAGATGACTTTGCCAAAGACAAACTTGAATCTAGTCTTCAGAAGAATCCAGACATTGAGGAATTTGCCACATCTGTAGAGTTGCCATTCCGAGTGAATACAAGGTTTGCCCCACTGGTTTCTGTGGATGTTGAAAGAAGCTTTAGCATCTACAATGACATCCTGTCTCCAAATAGAAACAGACTTACTTTTAAAAATGTGGAGATGCTTAATGTCTTGAAGTACAACAGCTTCATGTTTTTTCCTTCTTTTGATGAATGATAATTTGATGTAGTTGTTTGTAGTTCAATAAATTAGAATAGAGGAAAGAGAAATCGCTGAATTAGTTAAGGGAATGCACAACTGAAATTAAGTCAAAATCTAAAACAAAAAAACAATGTTTATATTTTTAAAACTTGTTTTTAAGGCGTTTCTTATTTTCAGCATTTCTGCATATTCAAAATGTTCTACACGATGTAGTTTTCATCCATTCATATTGACATTTTTTATACTTATTTCAAAAACCCAAATAAATAACACTGTCATATAATTTTTCTGTGTAATGAATAGTTTTTGCGCTACTAATTTTTGAAGATGATAAACGTATAAAAAAACTAAAAAAATGCAAATACAAAACTTCAAAACTTTTTTTTCTCTTAAACTAAGAATGGTAGAAAAAAAATGTTATGACAGATTTGTAGTTCCTTGACATAGAAGCAACATAAGATTTTTTTTAAAAAAAAATGCATCATGTGTTGCATTTTGCATATACCCATAATTTTATATTTTGAAAGTTAATAACTTGAAAACTAATTAAGATTTTGGATTGAAATTCACAAAACAATTATATTTAAAGAAGACTGACATGTGGTTTAAATTTCAGCCCAATTGAATGGATAGTTTACAAAATAGCAATTTCAATTGTGCATCCCCTTAAATAAACCAGCACCATATTGTCCCTTTTTTCGCCTTATTTGAGCACCTTTTCTCTTCCTGTTTTCATCTGAAATTTGCACCTAAAAATCCTAACTCTGCTCATAACATTACTGCCTTTTACAATCGAAAAAGAAAAGGAAAAACAACAATGCACTTGTCAAGACCTCAAACCTTGTCCATCTTGTAGTCTAGGCACTGAGGTACATAGCAACAGTGAGCATGTTTTAACTGCTTGCCCACTTTGATCTTGAAACAGAGTGGCTGCCAAATCAGTGATGTGGTACCCCATTTTAGATTTGACTTCATTGCAGGAAATTTGAACCAGCACACTATAAGTTGCCTATCTCAAAATCATTGTTTATTATCCCTCTGCATCCCTTTAAATTTGTGCAGTATAATTTGAAACACACTTTAGTAAGCTTTGCTAATTAAGTTAATTGCAATATAAAATACAGCAAAAATTACTTACATAGAATTGTTTGGTTTTGGCATCCAGAAACTTCCATGTTTACATCTATACGAGGGTGGTCTGAAAAGTTTCCGACCTCAACATGAAGATGACAGCACTCGTAAATAAAAGCTGGTGAATTTCGTTGTTCATCTGTTGACAGTTACTCACCAAAGTTTCAGCCATTTTGGACACTCAGTTGTTATGTAACAGTTGTTTGAGTGAGGTGATGTGTTTTTATGAAAATGGACAAAATCGAGTATCAAGCTGTCATTAAATATTTGTTTTTGAAAGGCAATACGCCTATGCAAATCAAAGATGCGTTGGGTTCTTTGTATGGGGACTCTGCACCATCATTTACCACAGTGAAATTTTGGGCAGTTGAATTTAAATGTGGCCATAAGAGCTTGGGAGACGATGAACATTCGGGACGTCCAAAAATTGAAACTACCGACGAAAACATCGCCAAAGTTCACCAAATGGTGCTAGACAACCGCCTAATTAAAGTGAGAGAGATAGCAGAGGCTATGAACATGTCAAAAGAACATGTTTGTCACATATTAAATCAACATTTAGACATGAGAAAGCTGTCTGCGCATTGGGTGCGGCATTTGCTCACGTTTGACCAAAAACGTGCTTGAATGAACATTTTCAACGTTCTGTTGGCACAGTTTAGGCGCAATAAATCCGAGTTTTGGCGCCAATTAATTATTTTAGATGAAACTTGGATACACTTATATGCCCGAAACAAAAATACAGTCCAAACAGTGGACTGCAAAGGGGGAACTGGCTCCAAAAAAAACAAAAACTGTTTTTTCAGCTGGGAAGGTGATGGTGACTGTTTTTTGGGATAGTCATGGAGTTATTTTAATCCATTATCTTCAAAAAGGAAAAACCATTACAGGAGCATACTACGCATCATTACTTGACAAGCTGAAGGCCAAACTTGCAGAAAAACGGCCACATTTGCGGAAAAACAAAATCCTGTTTCACCAAGACAATGCACCATCTCGCACCTCAGCGGTTGCAATGGCAAAAATCCACGAATTACGGTTTGAACTGCTTGACCATCCGCCTTACTTACCAGATCTAGCCCCAAGTGACTTCTTTTTGTTCCCTCATCTGAAAATTGCACTCGGAGACAGATTTTCATCAAATGAAGAGGCAATCACCTTCGTGAACAATTATTTTGTAGAGAAAAACGCTGAGTACTATTTGGACGGATTACAGAGATGGGTGCATCGCTGGTAGAAATGTGTAGAGTTACAAGGAGACTATGTTGAAAAATAAAAAAAAAATTCTGAAAAAATGTCTTGTATGTTTATTAGGTCGGAAACTTTTCAGACCAGCCTCGTAGAATTACAATACAGGTTATTCAGTGGCCTGGCATTGATTCTTTGCAGACAGACACATCTGCAGTACTTGATAACTGGCAACTAATGAAATAAATATAACATAATTATACCATTATATGATTGTTGCTTTTTAAGCTGTATCCTGTCTGATTGTCAAATCTCTGTATATTGCTTGGAATAAAATATAACACACATTCTCTGTAGAGTAACTGCAACTCAATGCCTTTTTTAACTACACACATTCTCCATGTAGTAACAAATATTTTCTATTCCATTAGATTTTCAAGAAAGGCTTTACAAGTTCTTTTTAGCCATTTAGTAATTTATGATTAAAATTAGATGTTTTATAGCCATGTTTGTTAGAAGGAATACGGCTTTTCAATGGTGAAAGAACTATCAAAACTGGTTGAGTGGATTTAAGATATCTCTCTTGCGCGCTCTCGCTCTTGCTCTCGCTCTCTCTCTCTCTCCCACACACACACACACACACACACACACACAAAGTTTTTTCTGTTTCTATTATTAGTATAGATAAAGAAGTACCAGTAAAGGAAAATGTAACACAAGAACCAGAAGATTTCTTATTGAAACATTAACTAAGAGTCATGTCTTACCTTGGTGGTTTCACCTGAGTGAATTCCCCAAACTGTAACAGAATAATGCAAATGTGCAGTTTCACATAATCATCTATACAAACATCAATTAAATGCCCTGCATCAGATAGTTATCTTTAAAGTACCAGGTGTGGTTTATTTTTAAACTGATATATGATATTAGGAGTTATGCAGAAACAAACATTTGACAATATATCATGTAATCGGGTGAAAGAAAAGTGAGCAATGGAAAAGGTGTTTACAGGTGAATAAACAGTTTGGTTTAAAAAACAGAGAACTGACAAAAGGAATGTTGATAAAATTGTAAATCAGAATCTATGATTCAGTTAGCAAAGCATTTTCCAAAATCTGATATGCTTCACTCACATGACTTTCTTTACCAATGACAAATTCACAGATGCAACATAAATGCAAGACTTTGCATGCAAGTTATTTAATGCTAGCATTCACATAGAATCCCATAAGGTGTTGTGTAATGCAAGAGATTGCAAACTGAAAACCTTATTTCTTTCTCCACGCATTCCCAGCTAATGAATAATGCAAGATTTTAAACCATCTACTATACAATCTTACTTATTTTCCATTTTGCCTCACCAGATCTGATCTGCTGATTTCTTCGTACAACACTGTTTATGCCCTATCTATTTATAAAGAATGGATGAATTTCCATATTGGAAATTATTGGTTATCTTATTTAATCTGACATTTGAGGTACACTCACAAGATCTTCACATATAATTTAAGGATCTAGAAACCTCTGCCAATTTTGTATTATGTGTATGGCTGCATTGTGAATGTGGCCTTATTCCTTAGATGTTTTTTTTTCCCTAAGAATAATTTCAAATTAAGCAAAAAGCACTTTAGTCACATGGGAAATAGCATTTAAATGTTTATTGATGGTAACAAACTCTTGCAATGTAAACAATAGGAAGGAGAAAAAATATTAATTGAAAATTTCAAGCATGGCCATTAGATGAAATTAGGGAAATCTTAAACATGAAATATTTTGAAAACAAATAAGATTACAAAAATGTTTTGTCAAATTGTATATTTGGATGAATTTGGATTTTTCCTGTAATTCTGTTTTTGGTTTAAGATTTCTTAGATATAACTATACAACATTCAATAAAAAAGGGAGCCTTTATAGGCTATACATAGAAAATCCAAGATATACGTATCATTTGCCATGCAAATATATCAAACATATTAGAGAGGTAGAATCAAACTGAAATATTCAGTACATAGCATCAAATTATTAGAACATTTTTTTAAACAAATAAAAGATAATCAACAATTTTATTGTATAATAGTTTGGGGTGGGAGGATTTGTTTGAAAACCTTCTTTTAGTAACCTATGCATATCTAAAAAACATGCATGCGTACGCTCGCACACACATACAGCATTATTGTTGTTTTTTTCCCCCTCTCTAAAAGTGTTACTTTTGGGTTCATGGAACTCAAAACATTTATTTGTGATGAAATCTCAAAACAGAATTTTTGGGTGAAATACATTACTTCCTAACCGCATGTATGCTACAGAGAAAGTAACAATGCTTAACACGTATAGGAATAACTGGGTTCTACATCAATAACCTGGTTGTTGACATGCACTCAGGTTGTATTATGCAGATCCCACAGTTATCTTAATATGTAAAAGTCTGTTTCTGTGTTCCTTATAGGCTTCTACACTGCACCAATTTTGACCAAATTTACTTCGCATTCTTCACAACAATCATGCAGTATTACTTACTACTTTTGAATTTCAACGTGGAATTGTAAATGAAGTTGACCCATTTATACGTGTACTTTTGTGAGCCCCAGTTCCTTTATAAGTGATGTTATTTCTGTTGAATTAACTGCTGTGACTATAGCTCATGAATTACGTCATAGCTTATGTATGCACTATGATTTTGATTGTTGGCAATGTGCACGCTGTTGCATTATGACAGCTTCTATTAGCTTCAATGTATCTACACAATAGAGTCCTAGTAACTTCCACGAACTAGCTTATTCCCTTGCGTTCATCGTATTGACTCTTGTATTTTGAAACACACCGTAAAAACCCTAGAAGTTCATTTTTAAGCCATGTTTGTAGTAATACACTTTTGGAACACGGTGAAGAATGTGATGTAGATAACTATTGCTGTAATATTTCTACTTGCTTGCTTTCTTCTAGCTTCTTTTTTTTTGTCGTTATTACAATGTGCTGTTAACCTTGTAACCCCCCCCCCCCTTTTGTGTTGAACACCCTCCCGGTCACAGTAATTTTTTTTTGTGCTATTGCGCATTCTTTTTTTTTTTTTTTTTTTGGAAATTATGGTGTCTTCAGTTTTACTGTTAGTGATTGTTGCATGTTATATTGCGTGAGAATGTATGTTATTAGCAAACATTCGTTTCTCTTAGGGTTAGCCTGACGGCCCCTAGGAGGGAATCGTATTTGTTTTACGGGATCTTGTTATTTTGTTGCGCAGCAAGAGGTATATCCGCAGGGATCCTCTGTTGTTGGCAATCTTGTTTTTGTGTTCCCAGACAGGAGTTCTGGATAATATGTTATTGCAGTGCAGAGGTCAATCCGAAGCGACACCCTGTAGCTGGCAATTTTTTTATTGTTGTTGTCAGAGTACTCTGCTCCAGAGGAGGTTTCCTGGAGATGAACCAGATGCAGATTCCTGGTATTTTTGTGATGAACCAGATGCAGATTCCTGGTATTTTTGTGATGAACCAGATGCGGATTTCTGGTATTTTTGTGATGCACCAGATGCGGATTTCTGGTATTTTGTGTTTTATCCCGTCGTGTTTTTTTTCTATATTTGTGTGTGTGTGTGTGTGTGTGTGTGTGTATGTGTTTTTGTGCGGCATAGCTAAGATTAATGCTGCAGTTCACTTTTCCCTAATTTTTGTAAAGCCACGCGTAACTTTTATGTTATTTTAAGATTTTGATACTTTAGTGTCCCTTGTGAAATTTTTATATATGGGAAGTGTGTACTTATTTTTGGGTAATCTCTAATCGTTGATGTACTGATAGCTGTCCACCCTCCCCCTGTACTTGTTAGTAAGACGTACGCGTTTGTAGTTTGTTTTTGAAATTTTTATTATTTTAGTAATGCTATGTGGATTCTTTTGGTCGATTTTTTTTTATACATGTCCTTTATAAGCCCACCGAGCACTGAGCACATTGTATTTCCTTTTTTTTTTATATACCCTACCCCCCCTTCAGCTAATCGCTGATATTTCTTAATTGCTTTAGTTCTGTTTGCATTTGCGCTTTGTGTTTTCCTTCTGAAAGCTTTTATTTTGTAAGCTAAGCTTATAGTGCACTGTACTTACATTTCTGGAGGGATGCGCTTGCCTCAGGGAATGATGTTATTGCCTCCCCTACGGAGTTGGCGGCTCAGGAGAACCTGGTGGCGACAACCCCCTCACCGCCGGAAGAACTGCCACATACCGTGTCTAAAATTATAATTTTCTGTGCTTTATGTTTCCACTATTTGCTGTGTTTTTTTCCTGTATCATTTTTGAGCACTTACCATGATCTGTCGGTTAGGGAGATTTGCACCGGTATTAATTTGTCACCGATGCGCCCCACTTCCCCTCTGGCCAGTACCCCTAATCTCGACTGGGTCAGGACACGGCTGACGCCCGTGTTACATTTTTGTTTATTTGTTTTGTTCTCCCATTGGAATTATGACCATGAGTTTTGTGTGTTACAGGTTCACAGGATGGCCCCTAGTTTTGCTACTCCCGTCCCTTAGGTTATGAGATAATTTGGTTATGATAGTGATTTAGTTTAATATACTGGAAGCGCTTCCATAGGTTAGGTTCTCTTAGGATTATTTTCTAGATTTATTATTCACTTTTTTTATATTTAAATATGGGACACTCCAGGAATTTTGGATTTCTACGGTGATTTTGAGCTCTTCAGGTAAGCTTGATGGCCCTGAAGGTAGGCTGTATTTAGGTTGCATCGTGATGGACGTATGTTACTGGCAAATTATTCGTTTCTCTCAGGGTTAACCTGATGGCCCCTGAGACGGAAACCCATATATGAGTATTTTCTGAGTTGCATTGCATGCATAATTTGTTTTGTTGGCAGAGTGTATGGCCAGAGTTTCCACGTGGTTGCTATACCACGGATTTGTCGCATCCTGTACTCATATGGTAGTACAAGTTGTGTTGTATTTATAGTTGTATTCCTTGGAGTGGTACTTCGGAATTGTGTTTCCGGAGGGGAGATAGTACTGATAATAAGATGGTAAGCTATAAACATGCTCACTGATAATGTCAAAATGATAATCGGTGTCACTCTAGCAGACACTTATAATTTCTAGGGAAGAGGTATGTGGAAAAGTTGAATTACTAATTTTTTTTGTACTCGTGACGTCGTTTGTTTTTCTCCGATTAGCCACTGATAATTTGCAAGTGCGAAACTAAATTTTTAATAATTATTGGATTCGCTTTATCAAACATTATTTAACTTTCGATTGCTTTAAGATTGCTATTGTTTTCCAATTATTACACTCTATATACATTTTGTTCTTTATAACAATTTTAACCTCTACATTGTCTACAAACTGAAAAATACACAAACCAAAATCACCATGAACAAAATTATGTTTATGCTCCTTACCATCAGTGCTGAGACGCACCCTGCTTAATATCAGGAAGTCACCGATATTAGTTTTAATGTCATGGTGCTGTTGCACAAGCACATAGCATTACAGATGTTCAGATTATAATTTTTATTTTGTGATGTTTCAAGTTGTTCAATTACGCATTTGCTGCTTTCGTTTTAATCAACTAATGATTTTGCATATTTACCCTTTTCCACTTACGCCTACCATTACACGGATATTAATAAATGAAGAGATGACATGTAAACAAACAAGTAATTAAATAAGCTTTATGTATTGAGATGGTTACGACATAATATTTGACTTTAGTCAATGATGGAGGACTTGAAATCTTGTAAAATTTTTTTTTTTTGCTTTTTTTTTGCTGAGAGGATTATTGTGATATTTTTCAAGTTTATTTGTGTGTCAGTCCCATTATGACACTTGGTACTATTGTGTTGTATACTTGGGTTAACAACATTTAGTTTTTGTTGAGTGAAGAAAACACTCTTGTGGTACATTCATGTTGTATTTAAACTTTGGTTTAAGCTGCTGGAAGGACAGTATACGCAGCAGAGGTGTTTTTTTTTATGCGTCATAATGATGAAATTGATTTCAGCTTCACTTTATTGGAATATATTATGGCAAATTGTCGTGTAATGTTTATGTATGGTTTTTGTTTTATTTTCGATGTAAAGTTTTGTGTTATATGCTGTACTTATTATGGTATGCTCTATGAGCCTATAATCAGGTGACATTTAAAAACGTCTCATGGTCCACAAGCAAGCCAATATTTACAATGTGTATTTTTATTATTATTATTATTATTATTATTATTATTATTATTATTATTATTATTATTATTTAGTCAGAATTGTAATTCTTATTTCTTTTATACTAATTAGTGAAGATTGTATAATTCTTCTTCACCCTTGAGTCATAAGGTTTATGAGTGCTCTTACTTCGTGTGTGGTGATGTGTATACCGTTCCAAACAAACTTCTACGAATAACATGCGATGTGTTTATTCGCGCTGTGCTCCAGACTTTCGTGTGTATTTGCACCTGTCCGTACTGCCAGTGTCCCACAATTTAATGGACAGAATACATGAACTTACCAGTGCTTCGCTACTTCTACGTGGTACAGTTTCAACGAACCACGTACCCTGAACTGGACGGTAGCTCTGCGTTCCTATGCCTAAATAGGATTGGCATTTTCTTACCTTTGAAAGGTGCAACCAAACTCTTCGGTGACCCCAGTTGGACATTGCCGTTGGTCACAGTGCTCATTTACGAACCAAGGACATTCTTCACCGTTATTTTACACCCTTATCCCACTGCACCATCTTAACATTATGAGCTATTATTCCTTGACATCAGCTGATCCAGTTGCAATCAACACTGGCTCGGCATCCATTATCAGCGAGAACTTCCTGAGTGTTGTGATAACCGGAACTTTGAGCAGTGAGCGGAAAACAAGCCGCAATGTGTCATTCACCGAGCAGTATTCTTCGTCTACACCAGGATGGGATAGACAACCTGTGGTGCGCGAACCGATGATGAACTTAACCCGCACGCGCTCATGCACTCTTTCTTTCCTGTGACTCAAGGTGTATTTGTTTCTGTTTCACTCTTTAATTGTTGTGTAATAATGTTCTCCATGTTGTGGTTATAACATACACAGTGGAAGTGTATGCTTTTTCGTACTCTTCTACGTCCCAGTGGCCTCTCCGTTACTTGCTGGGGTACCTTCCTTTCCCTTCCTTCCTTCTTCTCGTGTTTCCTCTCTGATTTCTCTCCTCCTACCCCTTGTTTTGTTTTTGGACTTCGCCCTTACCTTTTTCCGATCTTTTCCTATTCTGCCCGTAGGTTTTGGTTTTTTTTTTAATTTTTGTGTTCATGTATGTTTTATTTTTTTTGAATCTGTAACTATGTTTTATTTTTTTGTATATGTAACTGTTTATGGTATCTGGGCCTTGTGTACCTGTGGACCCATTCCTCTGTGTTTTTTGTACGCGCCTTCAGCGCTAGTTTACCCTCATGTTTGTTTTTCTTCGCGCCTTCAGTGCTGATTTCTGTTTATGTTTCTTTGTTGTTTTTTTTGGTGCATGATTGTTTCTCCCTTGGGCGCTGTCTGCCCTCTCGCTTTGGTCTCTTTTTTTTTCAATCGCTGGGGCAGCGATTTTGTAAACTGGCGGGATGTGTCACGAACCATACTGTTTCGAAATTGGACTAGTGGATTATTTGGCAGTAATACTTAATTATTTGATAGAAGACATAAATTGTCTTAAGTTCTAAATTCAAGGAATGGAGTTGTCCACGGATGTCACACCATCCGAGGGAAATTACGCAAAGGCACTCCTATTCCGACAGCCCACGACGTCCGGGTAGTTCGCCACATTAAAGCGATATCTACCCTTAGTGGTTGATGCCACTTCCAGTTACGTACCAGGCGCACCCTTTTTGGAAGCCTGTGGTACGGTAGTGACGCAAATAGACGGAAAGGCCAAACCACCACCGGATATAGAAATCATATATAAACTTAGCATAAGCATCCGGTGGGGCGCTCAGTTCAGTGTAGCTAAGAGGGGATGCTGCTCGACGCTTAGTCTAATGCAGCTAGGGATGCTACACGGCTGACGCCCGTCTATACCAACCAAGCGTCATGACGGCACCCTCGGTTCGACACGGTGTGAGGGGATGCCGACCGACTGAGGTTCGTCACAATCCCTAAGGTGAGTCACTTATACTTTGTACAACTATCTTACTCTTCAATTGGCTACTAAATAGCCCATCCTAACTAACAGTCTAGCTACCTCTATCTTTGTAATACAACCTGACTTTACATAATAAACAAACTAAATTATCGTTAGCGAGTGTTTTACCATCTGATTCCCTACGCCCTCCTATGTTGCGACCAGGTAGGTCGTGACAATATTTCTATATGCAAATGATTATAATAATAAAAGTTTTTGGAAACAAAGGAGGTTTGACCTTAGAAGAGTTGAGCCATAATATTCTCAAAAGAAAAGGAAGAAAATCTGATGTGTTACACTCACATGACTTTCTCTACTCTTGTACAAACTATTTTTACAAATGCTTATTCTCCATCTACTTCATGTTAATCTAGATAAACATTTGCAGACTCTATCTTATTGCTAATTTTCTTGTAGATGTAAGGGAAAAATATATTTACAAGGGCAATATAGAAATACAGTAGCCTTTAAGAACATACATATCTCTTAATAGCTGGTTGCTAGGTGCAGCACTATTCCCTTTGCCACAGAGTAATACTCTTTGCATATCCAAGACAAAAAAATGAATAACGAATTCCCATTTGAGAAAATAAGTATTGAAAAATTTAAGGGAATAAAAAGTAATATCTCAAAAATGGTTCACTCAACAAAAAAAATGTATATGACATAAATTGTGTATTTTAACGGGATCTACATTTTTTCTGTAGTAAAATTTTATCTATCTCTTATGGTTTACCAGTTATGCAAAAGTCGTTCACAATAAAGAATACTTTTGGAGACATTCCCAGGAAATTCAAGATATACATTTTATTTGTCATAAAAATATCTTAAACATATGGTATTTTAATCAAAATCGTTAGAGCCATTTTTGAGAAAATTAAAATTTTCGAAAAATCTTCCATGTAAAGGGTACTCTGGGGTAGGGGGATTTTCTTGAAAACCTGCGTGTCGCATCCTTGGAAGATACTGAACCTAAATACCAAGTTTGGTGTTTATTCGACTGTTTGTTTCTGAGTTATGCTGTTCACAGACACACACACACACAGACATGTTTCCAAAAATGCTTTTTTTTGGATTCAGGGGGTCTCATGTATTTCTGGTGAAATCTCAGTATCAAATTTTTGGGTGGAATACAATACTTCCCCTACTTACTATACGTAGTAGAGAAAGTAATAAAAAGTTGACAAACCTCCCCTAAGTATTTACATTTATTTTATGCTATTGATTACGTTGTATTTAAAAGAACATCGGGTAAGGCAGATAGTAATATTCTAATGTCATTAGCATTGAAGAAAAGTGGCACACATATCATGGCCTAGTTTTCATATATTTACTGCGCAGGGTTTGGTTATTACTAATGATTTTTGTCTTTATGTTATGTCTTGAATCTTTACCACCATGTGCAATTCGTTTAACATAGGCATAAGTATGTAATATACCTGCATTTGTTTGGTCTCTTGATTATGGTGTACACACTTTAATACATGAAACATTACTTTTTACAGTTGGTGTGTGCAGATCTGTAACACATCAGCCAACTTACGGCATGTAGAATCTTAACGGAAGTTTCAGAAACTCTGTCACATATATTAAAAGATTTGTGCATTCTCCAAGCAGTGAAGAACAGCTCAATAAGTTAAAGGTGGACTTCTACTGAAAAGCTGGTTTCCCAGGTGTGGTGGGTTTCAAGTCCAGGTGGAGCCAACATGGAGGTGCTTAGAAATAGAAAAGTTGTTTCTCCATCAATGTTAGCTGATTTTACAATACTATGAAATTTAAAAATACCTTACTTACTCCCGCTTGTTATGCATATGTTTACTGGATAAACTAGGCAAAGAAGGGGCAGGTTGAGCATTTCCAACTATTTCTTATTTTTCTGAGAATGATTGAAATTGAATGTCATGTTAATTACGTCTTTAATAATGCTTTCCGTGCCATATTTGTATGTAGGTTTGGTAGTTCATAGTCATCCTCCATGGTCTATAGGGGTACTATGCTAGCTCTGGTTCCTGAGATTGCAGGTCAAACCCAGTGGAAGGCGATGAGCTTTTTTTGGGCATAAAAATCCTTAGCATAGCTTCCTTTGGAAGGGAAGTAAAGCTGGTGGTGCCTTGTAATAGGTTTCCGGCACATAAAAGAACCTAAGCCTGATAAAGAGGACTCTTAAAAGCAAAGTTTCTGGTCTTCCACGCCCAATATAGAATGGGACGCTAAGGACCATAATAGTTCAAAAAATGTAGATCGCGTTAAAACACACAATTTATGTCGTGTGCATTTTTTTTTGTAGAGTGAACCATTTTCTAGATATTGCTTGTTATTCCCTTAAATTTTTCAATACTTATACTTTTTCTGAAATTTGTTATTCATTTTTTTTTATGTCCTGGACATGCAAAGAGATGGAATGCGCCACATAGCAACCAATGCTTAAAAGATTTGACTATCGCTTATAACCTACCATATTCCCCTTGCATCTACAAGAAAATTAGTTTTAAAAATAGTTTGTACAAGAGTAGAGAAAGTCATGTGAGTGTAGCACATCAGATTGTTTTAAATTACTTCCTGCAAAAGTTGGTCCTTAAAGGGTTGGTTCTCTTAACAGGGGTGGTTGTTAAGAGAGTTTTCACTATATTTACATACTCCTATCTAGTTTTTACCTTAGTTTTCTCTGATATTAATATCAATGGATTTTTGTTTTTTGTCCTTTCCTGCAAATAAGGCTAATCTCATTATTTTTAGGCCTTGCAGTGTTAAAGGTTAAAAGGAGACATTAAACTTTATAATGGAGTTGTCTGTATTGTTCCAATGACTCAATTTCTCTTTGATTTCATTTAGCATTAATTGCATTTTTTTTTTAAGTTGGAGGAAACTGTAGCTGATCATGAGACACTACATCACATAGTGTTTTTACTTTCTCTACCATGTAATAGTAGGTAGATAAGGTATTGCATTCCACTCAAAAATTCAATACCAAGACTTCACTGAAAATACATGTTTTGAAGCCCCTTGAATCAAAACAACACATTTTTAGAAAAAGGCCCCTCTGTGTGTCTGAACAGCATAACTCAAAAACGGAAAGTCAGATAAGTACCAAATTTGGTATTTAAGTTCAGTATCTTCCAAAAATGCAACATGAAGATTTTCAAGAAAATCATTCACCTCAATGGAACATTTTTCAAAAGTTTTGATCTTCTAAGAAATGGCTGTAACAATTTAGATTAAAATACCATATATTAAAGATATTTATATGTCAAATAAAATATAATTCTTGAACCTTCTGGGAATCGCTTCTTAAGTCCTCTTCATTCAGAGGGAATTTTGTATAATCTTGTAAAACTGGTAAAGCTTAACAGATAGATAAAAATGTAGATATCTTTAAAACACACATTTATTTCAAATAAACATCTAAGTGACATAAGCCATTCGAAATATCCATTATTAATGGTTTGAATTGTTAATTTCTTGGTCACTCTTTAAAGTCCTTTTAACATTCAGTTGTTTCTCGCAATTGCATGGAAACAGTATGGAGCTTTATGGCTAGCATATAGCATCCAGCGTTTAAACATTTGACTGTCCCTTTGTATCTATAATGAAATGTTTACACAGATATTTCTGCACAGGTTTATTTGGATTAAAACTTACTAGATATAAAAATAAGCTTCAGTAAGAATAGTTTGTATACTTACTAATAATAAATGATAGAGGGTAGAGAAAGTTATATGAATGTATCACATCAGAGTTTTTGTATAATTTCAACAAAACTTTCCTCAAGTATCTTATAATTTTCAAGAAGTACACCACTATTACTTTCAACCCTTTAAATATACATCACACAAGCAACATACACATTTACAAATCATCTCTTATCCTTATTAATTTTCCATTACTTAATTCAAATAGTATAAAATCAAGTAATAATAATACAGTTATAGATTTCTACAAAACTTACCTTAAGGTCATCACAAACAGATGAATTTTCTGTTTCCAGCCACCAAGGTTCTTTTTTAATTTCTATTTTGTTATCAGTTTCATCATCACTGTTGTATTTCTTAACCTTCATTACAGGAACCTCTGCAAGAAATTCTCTCTCTTTCTGTGAAACACTTTCAATTTTGCTATCTATCTCGCAGTTACTGCTGCATGCAACAGTTTCAGACTTAATCTGCTTTATGAGATGTCTGGTAAAACATTCTCTCTCTTTCTCTGGACAAAAGTCTGGAAAAAGAGTCTCTGATTTAAATTCTGTTTTGATTGCCATGTCACAATCATCATCCAGAAGCACAGCATCACTGTTGATCTTCATCATAACATTCTTGGTAAAGAATGCTCTATCATTCTGTGAGGCTACATCCTCTAAGGGAGGATCCTCTTCTTGAATTTCTATTTTGGTATCCATTTTACAACTGTTGCTGCATCTGACGGTGCTAAGTCTGTGGAGAAACAAACAATCATGAATAGCACATCAATGGCAAGCAAACTATAAAATAATTGTATGGTCATGAGACAGGATCACATGTATAAAACCAGTATGGTGGTAAATCGGTTATCTCTGTCTCTATCTAATGTACATATGTTGCCTTAACTTTGTCCTTTTCTACTCTCGCACTGTTGCCAAGTTCTTCATAACATATTGTAAATATTCAGTTGTTATAATATTCAGTTTTGAACACATTCTCCTATGCAGAGTATCTTTCTTTACAAATTTATACCATTTTTAAAGCCTTTTATTGTTTTCCATAGGCCCAAAATTATAAAGAAAAATTTTTAAGTAAAACTCTGATATTTGCTGTTTGTATACTTATCACAGTAACTAATAATCTAAAGAACATAATGCAACATTATTTTTTTCTTAGCTAGAGTAAACATGACTGCTGATACCTGCCTAGTTTGAATTCTGTCTTCCATAAAATGGGCATTATAATTTTTTTTAAATTAAATACTATCAGAAAATTCTATATATATATATATATATATATATATATATATATATATATATGGAGTGAAAAGGTGAGTCACCAAGAGAATTTCGTGTTATTGGGTTTACAATAGAGACCAAGCGAAAGGAAATGTTGAGGAGGGTTGTAGACAATTTTTAAAACAAGCCGGAATCCTGTAAATTCCTGCATTCATTGTGTATGACAAACTAAAGTCATTCATCTATTCAACTAACACGAGCAAAGCAGAAGGCAGTGAAGGTTAACATCAGTTGTAAAGAAGGTGTATGTTTATAGCCACCGTGAAGTGTTGACCTTATCTACGTTATGTATTTAACATTTTACATAAATATTTATTGTTATGGAGGGAGAAGCTAGGAGGAGATGAAATGTTGGTAAACTAAGAAGAAAAGCAAATCAATAATGAATGTTTTAGATTCTTTTTCAAGTAAAATGGGTGAAAGTGAAGCTGTAAAAGCAGCAGCTAAGGCTACCAAGTAATCAGAAGCAGCAGTATAGAGGGTAAAAAAGGAATGAATGAAAAGTCCTTCAATGATAGCATTAAAAAAGAAAAACATTTATGTCAAATACATTATTTTTTGTTTTGCGGAATTAACCATTTCTGAGAATATGCCTTGTTAATAGTAAGTCATTAGTTTTCTTCTCTTAGTCATGTGAAGAAAACAGCATTTCAAAGCCATCACATAGCAACCAGCTCTTACTTATTTGATTATCGCTTAAGCTTACTGGATTCCTCTATTGCCATTGTACCTATTACAAAATATGTATAAAACCATTTTTATAAAGTTTTTCTCGATTAAGATGGAGTAGACAAGAATAAAATTTTGTAAGAATAGTTTGCTGAAGAACGGTTAGAGAAAGTAATGTGAATTTAACACATATGTTTACAAAAAGGTGCATGTGTGAATCTGTGAACAGGATCATCATAATCAAAAAGCCAGTTAAATAAACTTGGCATTTAAGTTTCAACGTCCTCCAAGGATGTGAAACAATTTTCAAGAAAATCCACCTCTGCAAACCACCAGACTGTTATTTTTTTTATTTCTCAAAAATGGCCCTTAACAATGTTTATTATAAGATATGTTTGACAAATAAAATGTACATCTTGAATCTTCTGGGAATAGATTGTAAAGATCTTTTCATTTGTTCATTTGAAGAAATTTTGTATAATTGGTAAACCATAAGAGAGAGAGAGGCAAAGAGATAGTGCACAAAAAGTATACAACTCTATAAAACACACAATTTATTTCAAATAATTTTTTGTGGTATGAGCCATTTTCAAAATATCCCATTATTTTGGTTTCAATTTACAATACTTCATCAGTTTTATAGTGCTGTAGCTTTTACCACAGAAATAGTACGGAATTTCTAGGTTAGCATAAAATGCCCAGTTTTTAAACATCTGACAATCAATAGGGTTTCCTCTATCCCCTTGTACCAAAACAAAATGTACAATGAATCTACTTCTGCTAAGGTTTTTCTCAATTAACCTTTTAGAACAATAAAATATTAAAATCTTCCGGGCTGGAAGGCCATGGTCTAAGGGTAAAATTATTTGTACCCGACGTTTTGGTCAGCTCTTTAGTTGCCATCTTCAAGAGGGTAACACCCTGAACAGCTTAATGACTGCCAGCCCAGAAGATTTTAATATTTTATCAATTAACTCTGGCCATGAAAGCCTTCACACTTATTTCATAACAATAGTTTACAGAGCTAAATAAAAATAACTGATAATGGATGGAGAAAATCATGTGAATGTAGAACATCAGATTTGTTTCTTCTACCTATTTCACGTTGATGCAGAAATATTTATTACAGATCTGGTTGTGGGTACAAGGGGGTAAAGGAAAACAAATTTATAGTCACAAATTTGAAAGCATGCTACTATATGCTGACTGTGAAATTGCATACTCTTTCCACTGTCGTGAAATATAATTGAATAGCAACAACAGTTTAAAAAACTGACAAAGTATTGAAAACTTCAAATCAATAATAACAGTTATCTCATAAATGCTTTATGCCACAAGAAAACTTATTTGAAATTAACTGAGTGTTTAAAAGAGCTACACTTTTTCTGTAGTAAGTTTTTTATCTAGCTCTTAACATTTACCAGTTATACAAAATTATACATATTTCCTCCCAAATGAAGAGGACTTCACAGACTATTCTAGAAATTTCAGATTTGTTATTAGATTACAATTTTATTTGTAATTTAGATATACATTAGATATATGCTATTTTAATTAAAATCATTAGCACTATATCAAAAAATTTTCCATGTAAAGGGTAGTTTTGGGGTAGGAGGGATTTTCTTGAAAATTTGTGTGTTGACCTCCTTTGTATGAAATCTTTGATGTATAGTTTCTCAAACAACATCTCATCATTAATGAATTATAGTTAACAGTTAAAATTGTTAAGTCAACAGCAGGTCTTGTATGAGCAATTCTTGCTGAAAAAGGAGGATAAACAGTTCCTCCTTAAGAGAAGAATCAGGCTATGGTAAACATTTAGATTGCGTTGATCATGCACATTTATTAACTAAATTAAATTACTATGGCATACAAGGTACAGCCCTGAAACTGCTTTAATCATATCTTGAGAATCGAATGCAAATTGTTTATGTTGGAAGTGTAAGAAAAGGGGAATAAAGTAGCCTGCCTCCTCGTGGTGTCCCCTGGGAAATGCTAAATAGGCCACAACACCGTGCAGAAGTCAGCCAATATAATGCACAAATATAGGAAGAGGGAACAGAAAACAGCACTTTTTAGTAATTTAACCTGGAATGCCAGTGGATTTACCAAAAATGTAGCAAAATGGTAGTATGTGGATGAAATGATCAGAAAATATGAAAATTATTATCTTTATCATATGAATAAACGGAGAAAAGTGGCTAGTGGCATAATTGTTGGAGTCAAATCAGAATTAAGTTGTAAATTTAATATAATTAAGGAACTGAATGAACAAGACAAATCAGAAATTACACAAACAACTGTATATAAAAATAATATAAAATACACTGTTTATTCAGTTTACAGTCCACCTGGTAATCAAATTTAAATATGGATATAATATAACCACAGAAGAAAACTCTCTCTCTCTCTTACGAAATTTTAATGCACACTCAAGACAATGGGGATATAAAGATGTAGATTCGGCAGGGAAGATACTACAAGATTTTATAAATACTAAACAGGTACAGTTGATATATTAAGATGCAGACCCTAACACATACATACACTATGCAGGAAACTCTAATAACCCAGATCTTACAATAGTGTCAGATGACCAAATTAACAATACAAGAACATTAGTTTCTGAAGATGGAGGAAGTGGACATAGAGCCATAATTACAATTGTTGACACTAAGAAACAATTCCCAATACTGAAAAACGATATATTTGGAATTTTAAAAAAGCTAATTGGTCTAAATATAAAAAAAGTATAGAAAATGAAGTACAGGCTTAGACTCATCAAAGAATGCTAGTCAAATGGTTAAGGAATTTAACGATATAACATTAAAATCAGCAAAGAAAAATATCCAAGGCAAACCTAAAAAATATAAACCCTTTTGGAACAAGAAATTGGAAACACTAAAAGTTGAAAGAAATAGTGCTAGAGATTTAGCACAAAACACTAAAAATAAGGAAGATGTAATAGAATGGAGAAAAAAACACTACTTATAGAAGAGAATTGGTAGTATTCAAACATCAATGTTATGATAAATTCTTATCTGGGCTGAATTACAGAACTAATAGCACCAAAGTATATAAGCATCTTAATATAAATGGAAAGTATGCCAATAGTAACAAAAGTACATATATTAAAAAAGGTAACAAAAATATATACAACAATAAAGATATAGCCAATGAATTTAATCAACATTATAACAGTTAATATACTAAAAAAACATTTGGTAAAAGATAACAGAATATTTAAAAAAAATCCAATATGATAGAAATAAAAAAATACAAACAGTACCTCTTGATTCAAAGGTTCAATTGGAAGAATTACAACAAGCAATTAAGACATTAAAAAACAAAATACAACCAGGACCAGATCTTATACATCCAGAGTATATTAAAAATCTTGGAATAAGAGCTAAAAAGATATTAGAAATTATTAATAAAATATGGTATGAACAAGAGAATATGCCATCAAACTGGTGCAAAGCACTAGTAATCCCAATTTTGAAACCAGGAAAGCTCACAAATGAAACACAAAGTTATACACCCACATCACTGACCTCAATCCCGGCAAAATAGCTGATAAAATGGTTACCAATAGATTAATGTACTATCTAGAAACAAATAACCTATTAGCAGATGAACAGGTTGGATTTAGAAGACAATACTCAACCATTCACCAAGCATCTAATTAATAGAAGACATGAAAAGTAAACTAGCCAACAATGTGTCAGTAGCACCAGTATTTATAGATTTTCAAACAGCTTTTGATCTTGTATGGAAAGAGATGCTAATTAGAAAAATAATACAAATGAACTGCCCAAAAAATATAATTAGATGGTATAAAAAATTTTTACAACAAAGATGAATTGCAGTCAAATGGAAGAACACATTATCCAAATACACCCAACTTAAAACTGGAGTAGCACAGTGTGCAGTATCCAGTCCTATATTATTTAATATATATTAATTATATACTAAAGTTTATAAAACAAAACGGAATAAACATTGCAATGTATGCAGATGATGTGGTTCTATGGACGGCTGAAAAAAATGACAACAATGTATATAACAGATTAGAAGAAAAAATAAAAAAATGTGTTAGTCAAATTAACTAATTGGGCAAAACTAAATAAGATGTCCATTAATGTAGCAAAAACCAAATATCAAGTTTACACCATGAAACATTTTGATGACAGGGAAAAAAACTTAAAACTTGAAATCAATGGAATATGCTGAAGAAATTAAATATCTAGTAATTGCACTAGATAGAAAATTAAAAATAAAAGACCATGTACAAAATGTCATGCAAAAGGCTACTAAAAGAAGTAACACATTGAAGAGATTAGCTGGATATAAATAGGGCAGTTCAATAACAGTTAATAAAACATACAACAGCTACATAAAACCAGTATTAAAACATGGATGTGAATTACTATTAACTGCAACTGACAATAAAATTAATATGATTGAGAAATGTCAAAATCAGCGTTTAAGATTGATAACAGTAGCAGTGAAAACACGCACTTCTTGCTGGAACAAATAATAACCCAATGAAAGCCAACATTGAAACACAAGCTGCACAATTATATGTAAAATTAAAAACACACCCAAGCAAACATCAATGGTTTCAACAACTACCTAGAGAATACAAGCTAAAAACACAGATTACAAACAAATCCTTTTTAGAAAAGAATTATAATTGCCTAAATTGATTAGAAAAATGCACTCCTCTTCCTCCTAGAACTAATCCATTGGATTTTATCAAGATAGCAACAAATAAAGAGCTGATAGAACAACTAAAAAGAAGACTCACCTCAAGTATGCAGAATTGCTACACTTGAATATCTACATAATCAATTCCCAGAAACAGAGTGGCTTAGAATTTATACAGATGGTTCTGCAGAGAAATAATGTGGGAGGTGGTATATACTGTAAATACTTTTCACATTATTTTACATTGCCTAGACAATCCACAAATTTTGATGGTGAAGTTGTTGCAATACAACGAGCATTCGAACAGATATGCTACAGGACTGATATAAAAGAAAATAAAGTAGTTGTTCTCACAGACTCAGTTTCTGCCATTCAAGTCATAAAATGATGTGATTGTCCAGAAGAATCTTATAATATTTAGGTTGTAAGATCTCATTATAGATTACCCCAAACAAAATTTCAACACTGTGGATACCAGCATATGTGGGAGTGAATGGTAATGAGACAGCAGACTTTCTGGCCAAAAAGATTGCAGTGTTATATTCAAAATCTATAAAGTCTTGTGGAATAGATATGAAACTAAAAAGTGTCAAAATTAATATAGAATAAAATACCAATATAATATTCAAAAGGAAATTACAAACAAAAATTACTCCAACATAAAAGAAATAGTACAAAAATTAAAAAATGCCCCAAGAAAAGAAGCTGTTGCTCATTTCAGATTAGCCACTAGCCATGACTGTCTGGTGGAACATCTACATAGGTTTGGTTTTATGAATGACAAAGCATGTAAGATTTGCAATACCTACAAGATTTTAAATGGAGAACACCTACTAGAATGCCCAGAATTCAGATGGGAATATACACAATTTATACTGGCTAGCAAGGGAAAAATTGATGGATCAAAATCCTGCACATTAGCTCAACAACAACAGGGTAAGAAAACTGAAAAAATGGAATTTAAATGTGCAGTTCCACAGGGCTCTATTCTTGGTCCTCTATTATTTTCATTAATGATTAATACTCTGCCATCTTTTATTATCATTCATAATTTATGAGGCATGTTCAAAAATTATGGAACCTCATTTTTTTCCTGTGTAAACCCATGAAGCGCAGTAGACTTCCTTTGATGGAGATGTGGAGGGGACATTCATGCACAATCGTGAAATTTTTTCCACCTGCAGAAAGATTCAGTCACTGGCAGTTGGTCTACGAGTGAAGATTTGTAGTGAGCTGTCCTCGGATTTCAGTTTTTTGTAAAAGGAGAGAACTCAAGGAGCAATATTACAACAAATCTTGCCAAAAGCTTAACGATACCAAGTGGAAACTATTTGCAAGATTTGACAAGATTTCGGAGATAAATGAGTGGTACATCAGTGGACAGTGAGCCAAGTTCAGAAGTGCCCTTAACAAGCTGAAATGACAATGTCATTAAGTAAGTGTGGACTCTGGCTTGCAGGACCATCGTATCACAATCTGAGAACTTGCAAACAAGATAGGGTTAAATATTGGATCGATAAATTCAATTTTGACCACGGATATGGCATGAGAAGAGTGTCCGTGATATTCTTACCACAGCTCCTAATAATATAGCAGAAGCAACGGTGTCTGGACATGCTGGCCAATGGAAACAGTGATCCTGCCTTTCTGAACATCATGATCACAGACTACCTATTCATGTGACTTTTGGTTATTTCCCAAGTTGAAAATACCACTGAAAGGGATCCGATGGCCCGGCTGCTTACCATTCCAGAAGTGTTTCCAACAATGGCATAAGTGTTGGGAGGAATGTGTGCATCACCAAGCAAACTACTTTAAGGGGATTAGTGCTTCGGACCTTCAAATCAATAAATCTATTTTTGCGTACCAAGAGTTCGATATGTTTTGAACATACCTCGTATATGCTCATGACATTGCATTTCTTAATATCAGTTCAGATTATTATAATAGAAAACACCTTAGCTTAAGCAGATATATTGTTCAGGTCCAATGGTTTCTTGCTTAATGATATTAAAACTCAGCAACTTATAACTTAATGGATGTTCCATTTGATACCTGTGCAGAAAATGTAAAATTTTTGGAGTTGTTAGTAGATAAATATTGGGCACCTCACACCACCTATATCACAGCAAAACTGTCCAGTCATTTATTTAATAAAAAATCATGTATGTGACATTTATGTAAGGTCTGCATATTTTGCTTTCTTTCGTACCATAATTAATATCTTATGGCATTTTATTATGGGGAAACAGTAGCCATGTACTTATGCTGCAGAAAAAGATAATCCACATAATTTCTCATTCTCACAAACTTGAACACTACAACCACTGTTTATAAAATTAAAAATTATGACTGCAGTAAATCTATTTATATTCACTGTAATTCAATCATATAAAAACATACTTATCTGACTTGGAACTCAGTCAAGACATACATAGTGATAACACAAGAAGTAATAACCAAATTAACTCACCATACCATACTCACTAAAACAGAATCAGCTTTGAAGCATTAGGTCTAAAATTGTGTAAGTTTACCACAGGAATTGGTATAATTACCTGTGACAAGATTCAAACAAACGATATATAGCTGTTTAATTGGCACACTATATTACTCAATTCAAAAATGTTCTTATGCAAATAACAATAAATTTGTAACTTTATAAAGGCTTATTGTGTACTGTCTGTAGGGCCGGTTTCACCAACCGATGTTAAAAATGCTCTAACATCTTGTTTGTTAACAAGATGTTCAAATTTAATTCATAATAAAATTGCTTTGGTGGACTTTGTGTCAGTGATGTGTCTATAATTATTGAGTCGATTGTAATACTACATCACTTACTTGTTTTTATAACGAAGTCAACAGGGAACTGAGGATGGGAGCAATTAGCTCCTGAAACATGTATTCGTTATAAAAACAAGTAAGTGATGTAGTGTTACATTCGACTCAATAATTACTAAGGTATTCAAAGTTTAACATAAGGTTAAAGCTTTTGCGTTTCATCAAGCTTTTACAGCAAATTGTTAGCTAACATTTTATTAATGTCAAAGACAACTGCAAACGCTAGCTTTCGAGAAGGCAGTGACCGAACTACACTGCTTCTGAACGTACTCCAATACACTTTTGTCTACGTATCGCCATGCTCTCTGTGTCAGTAGCTGACAACTATTTACATTCATGGCAATGGCCATGTAATGTTCCCGGTTGTTTGAGTTTAGAATCACGGTGTCAACTGAAATAAATGTTTCACCGCTTGAAACACGTTAATAACATCTGGTTAATAAGTATAGACGTATTGTCAAGTGCGAAAAAGCTAAGGTTCTTACATTAAAGGATATGTTTGCAGCCTGGAACAAAATCCAGAGTAATTTAATTGGAACAAACGCATTTCTCTTAAGTTCAGTAAGCAACTACGGCAATGCTATGCTAACATAAAGTGCAGCACCAGAAACGTCAGGTGCAAAGAGTGTTTAAGACAATTTAAAACTGGTGGTGGCCACTGCATTGAAACTAAAGTGGACGAAAAGGTGTTAATCAAGCAGTTTGTTTCTTGAAGCAATTGCTTTGAAAACCTTCCAGATAAACACACAAACGGCAGCTTTGAAAATTCGAACATTATCACAAGTAAATTAAAAATGTTAGTAGCATAAAATCAAAGTACCTAATTAACACTTAGCATAGAAGAAAGAGGCATGCTTCTGTTGGTAGTATTGTAACCTTTCATATTTCCCATAAAACCATGCTTGTGACCCCTTGGACAGTCTATATTGCTTTAAAAATTCCTCTTTTTGCAGGGTTTCAGATTTATTATGATGTACGACTACTCTTCTATTAGGAATGACATTCAAAGATATCAATGTAGCAATTCGCATCAACAGCTTGGTTTGCGGCATCCATATCCAATTTCTTACATTTTTTTTTAAATTTATGGACGCTCTTTAACTGCTGTGGTCCTTAGCATCCCATTCTATATTGGGCGAGAAAGACCAGTAATTTTGCTCAGAGGCCTCTTTATCAGGTTTGAGGTTCTTTTACGTGCCGTAAATTTAGGACACGGAACCACCGGTTTTAATTCCCTTCCAAAGGAAGCCATGCTAAGGAATTTTACGCCCGAAAAAAATCCATTGCCCTGTGCCGGATTTGAACCCGTGACCTCAGGAAGTAGAGGCTAGCATGGAAACCACTACACCATAGAGGATGACTAAAAACATTTGTTAAACGCCTTAACACAGGAGTATGGGGATGTTAACTTAACACGGACTTTAACACAGTGTTAAAGTTAACATTGTATGATGAAGCAGAATTTGTGTTAAACCAGTTTAACATTGTGTTAAAATTTAACATCTGTTGGTGAAACCAGCTCGTAGTGTTGCAAAATATTTAATATATTATTAATTGATGATAATTAATTACATATCGACGTATTTGTATGAAACATATATATATATATTATCTGTATTATAAATTTCACATTGCACATAGTTATCTTGATGTCTAATGTGTAAAGTTTAATAAAATTATTATTATTATTATTATTATTATTATTATTATTATTATTATTATTAGGCAACTTTGGTATTTATCCAACATTTTGTTTTTGAGTTATGCTGTTCACAGACACATATAGGCATGGAGCTTTTTGTAAACATTCTTTTCTTTACATTGCAGGGTCCTCAAAACATGTATTTGTAGTGAAATCTCAACACAATTTTAAGGTGGAATGCAATTCTTCCTGTATCTATTAAGTATGAGCAGAGAAAGTAAAAAAATGGGTTGCTGTTTGGCGACTTCTGAAATGCCATACTCTTTCAACTATATCACAAGAAACAAAATGGTGACTTGGCAAGTACTTAAAACAAGTAGAAATATTGGAAAATTCAAATATAAATAAATAAATATTCTCAAAATTGTTAATGCCACTAAAAAATTTGACAATTGTGTATTACAACATCTACATTTTTTGTCTCACAGGTTTCTGCCTGTTGACCAGATATAGAGAACTACACAAAATTTAGTCACACAAAGAGGAATTCACAGTCACTCCCAGAAAATTCATAACATCTATTTCATTAGGCATCAAAATATCTTAAGCATACAGAATTTCATCAAAGTCATTACTGCCATTTTTGAGTTAATCAAAAATAACATCAAATTTTCTGAATAAAGGGTACTTAGAGGTGGGAATTTTCTTGAAAATCTTCATGTTGCATTCTTGAATCAAAATGTACTTAATATACTTAACCATTTTGTGTCCACCGCAGTTAATTTAAAAATAACATACCTACAGCAGTGTAGGACTATCAGATAAATTGAAATCCACTTCTAGTATGTACCTCTACCCTACAGATAGTACAGAAGTATCAAATATAATGAAATCTTTGAAAACCCATAACAGTATTAGAAATAATAATATTCCTATGTCCCTCTAGCATGTAGAACAAAAATTGCAGATCCCCTTGCAGAAATTATAAACTCATGTTTGGAAAATGGTTTCTTCCTAGATACTTGGAAAATTGCTAAAATTATGCCTGTTTTCAAAAAGTAAACAAGCAGGACATAAATAATTACCGGCCTATATCTATCTTAACTGCCTTCTATAAAATATTTGAACACATTCTCTACAAAAGAATTATGAATTATCTAGGAAAGTACAATTTACTGCCCAAACATCAATATGGATTTGTGAAATATAGTTCTACCATAAAATGTATATGGATTGCATTGAAGAGATAATAGCCAACATTGATTCAGGTAATTACACAGTTGGTGTCCTGTTAGGACTATTAAAAGCCTTTGACTGTGTAGATAAGGCTATATTGATGGACAAAATCTATGATCTGGGCATTACAGCCATGCACAAAAAATCCTAGTCATATATGAAAGCAATCGCTAATATTAAAAATGGAACATGGTGAATTTATATCAAATAAGCAAATACTAACCCATGGCGTATCACAAGGATCCATTTTAAGACCTATGTTATTTATTCTTTACATGCATAAATTAGTAACCTCATACCTGCAAATGTCAAATTAATTCAATATTCAGATGATTCCACAATCACTGTACGTCATAAAGATGTTGCTGTACTGGATACCACTTTAAATGACACTAAAAATAAATTACAGCAATATTTTAAAGATTTGAGTATGTTTGTGAACTCCAGCAAAAGTGAACTAATGTTATTTGGAACCAAAAACACTAATTTTCAAATAAACTTAAACAGTGGCAAAAACCCAGTTAAAATAGCAAATGAAGTAAAACTATTAGGAGTCACACTAGATAAAACATTCATTCACAAACCACATCTATAATTTAGGAAATAGCATCAGTAAAAACCTATTTGCTCTAAAATACTTGGTGAAATAAATACCCAAAGATACTACCAAAATGATTTGTTCTTTAATCCATTCACATCTTTTATATGGAATTGGACTATGGGGAAGCACAACAGTAGCCAGCTTTAATAAAACCTTTGTGTTACACAAGAAAGCAGTCAGATACCTCAGTAACCTTAAATACAATAAGTCTTGGTGCAAAACTTTCTCATAGTTAAAAATCGTAACTCTCCCTAGCCTATATATCTATCAAACTATCCTGCATTTAAAAACTTCAACTTCCTCCTAGAAATCAATTATGATAGTCACAACCACAATACTAGACATAAAGATGACCTAACAACCCCCCAATCATAGACTACAGTTCTTTGAAAAGATGCCTAGTTTCATGGGAATAAAGCTTTACAATATCCTCCCAAATGACATCATATTGTGCAACAAAAATAAATTTAAAACAATACTAAAAAGGTCTGTAATAGAGAAAGCACATTATAATATTGACAAATTTGTAAATAACTAGTATTTAGGATTTCTCTGGATATGCGTGTGCATGTGGGTGAGTTGAGTGACATGTATAAACATATTATTGTATATTTTGTATGATCTTGACATTGTTGTTTTGTGTTCTGACACTGTACTGAACAGCAAATTAAATAAATAATAAACGGGCATCTACTGCCCTGAGAGTTTAAAATTCCAATATAAGTTTTGACATAATTCCAGTAATACATAGTGATATTGTAGTAAAAATGCAGCAGTATTCAAATGCGTGTTATGGCTAGTTTAACATCTTTGCTGATTTTATTTGTTTTCACACCCATAATATGAAGCTGTGTTTATTAATAGCTGTCATACCTGATGTTGAACATGTGGCTTTTTAAATCCCAAATGACGATTTAATTGAATTTACTCTCTACACTCTTTATGACATTAATGGACAAAAATCTAGAAGATTTTTTATACTGCATTCTCCCCTTTACCCCTTAGAACTACAATTTCATAAAAATTCCTTGCTTTTTATAATAATGGACCAAAAATTCACTGATACTCAAAAAATGGAAATAAAATAGCAGATTTTTGCATTTCTAACCTTAGCCTCCCCAACTATTCTCTTGCAACAATCTTAAAAAGTTTGGAAATGTTGTATAACCTGTAAAAAATGTTAGAGGCGAAAGATTATCCAAATATTTGAGTCATTATTACATAAAATAAACAATTATGGAAAAACAGATATCATGCAAAAATATAACAAAAAAAAATTTATTTAAGATCTTCCATGAACCAATCATCTGAAAATAAGGCACTCTGAAATAAAGCTATGTAATATGAATATTTCCCCCAATTTTTCAAGTAAGTAATCACTAATTCCAGTATTTCCAGTATCCATAGACACTAAAGATTAAAAACAGAAGCACTATTAGCAGTGAAAGTTCTTCATGTTGATAGTTTTGTTGAGTTACACTTATTTACACTCACCTTCACTTTTAAAAGCAGTAAACCATTGAAACATTTTCAAGAACATTTGTACTCATCATCAGCTGTTAGGTGACTGAAGCTCTCTTTTTCTAGTCTCCTCTTCCTCCTACCACACCAATAGAATTGAATATCTGGGAAAAGCTACATATCATTAAAAACTGCAACATTATTAATTTCGAAATCCCGCCTTTAAACAAAGAATTAAAACTTTGTGCTCCTGACATCAGATTGCAAAAGGATCAGTCACAGGAGGAGGAAGAGGAGACAAGAAAAAGAGAGCTTCAGTCACCCAACAGCTGATGATGAAGACTGATGTCCTCAAAAACGTTTCAATATTTCACAACGTGAAGGCGAATGTAAATAAGTGTGACTCAACAAAACTATCAACATTAGTAGACACCCTGAAAATGCTAAACCTAAATGTATGGTTTGCTATTCATCTGATATTTTGTTTTTGATATATTCTGTTGTCTTTCTCACAGACTCCCAATATCATTCTTTTATATTTCTTTTATTGGGGGACCTCACAACATATATTTCTGGTGAAATTTCAACCTCATATTTTTCAGTGGAAAAAAAATAGCTCTTCTACTTACTACAGCTAAGTGGTAGAGAAAGTAAAAATGAATCAAATATAAACTGGTGGACCCCAGCCAAGAAAAGGAGGAAGAAGAATAGGATGTTCAAGAAACAAAAAAGTTAAAAATATTCACTACACTACAAAGTAAAAAATAAACATCCATCTACAAAAAAACTCCCGCATCATCCATGCAGAAATTCCAGAAATATTCAGGACTACAACTTAAAATTGATACCAAAACTTAATTTAAATATTTGATGAAAGTAAATCTTAAAGCCAGAACCTCCCAACAAAAATTCTGGTGTCTACAAAATTCTCTACATGGATTTGAAAAATACTACTGGATTGACAAACATCAGATTGAAGGAGAGTTTCAGAAATATAAAATTAAGAAAGGTAGACACTGAGTGATCCTAGTAAAAATGCGCCGTGATTTAAACAGAACAACTCCTGAGCAGCGTTTGATTTAGTATTAACAAAACCTCCTGTCAAGTTTTGCTCAACATCTCTCCTTTCAGCAAATCTACCTCTCCTGTTGGCAAGAGCTGGCTACGTTAGTAGCATTAATAAAACCTGTAAGACAATTCAAGTAAAAGGATGTGGCTTGTCAGTCCATGTATTCTCAAAAGACAATGAACTAAAAAAGAAATTATGCATAGTAATTTCTTGCCAAGGAGACAAGCTGGGCTCTCTTTAAACATCAGGGCCAAAGTCTGTGGTTTATAATAGACATTTCAAATAAACTGATTACAGCATTAGCACATCTACAGAGTACCTACTTTCTAAAGTTCTGCCATTAATATTTTAAGGTTTCAAAGTGTTCAGCCTTTAAGATGTGGAAACAAAACACTGAAATAGAAATTAAAAACCTCTCCCATAAAGCAAGTGAAATATTCTGTACTAAGTACATGTAATGTGACATTCGATGACACTTTAATGACGAACCATGCAGAAAACTACAGGTACACAATGCTCTACTCAAAAATAAAATGTAGTTCCCCAATTCTCTAAGATACTGCACAAAAAGCTAGGTAAAAAATGTGAAAAACAAAAGCTGGTCACCTCAAGACTTAAAAACACAATACAAGATTTAAAGCGGAAGCTTTGCAATGCTGAAAAGCAAAAACCAACCAGTTTAGCAAAATAAAAACACAGCTGAAGAGAATAGTTTAAAAACAGCACTCTTCATTGAACAAAAAGAAGCTTTCAGCAAACAAAAGTGCAAATTTCAGGAAAACATAAAAGATTTGCATATTATTATCCAACAGATCCTCTGCTGGGTACAGAATGTTAAGGAACTTTGGTATTTTATATCTACCTCTTCTCCAGCATGTCAGAGCACTGAAATGAACTTAACTCATTTCCAGACAGATGAGGACTGCAATACCCAAATGAAGCTTTCTGCAACTTGGTGCTAATAATATAAGAATTTATTGTTGAGGTTGTAAAGTACCTTGCAGGAAAATACTTTTTAAAAAGTTTAACGAGAGCTGCAAAAGCAATATTTCTTGAAGAACTAAAGCCTCATATTTGCAGTGATCACAAAACGACCAGTATGCTTCTAGAAAAGCTTTTAAGACCTCTGCTTGTTAACATTGCAAAAGATGTGTCATATCAAAGTGAAACAGTGAAAGACTTAACCAAAAGTCACTAAACAAAACAGTGCTAAGTTGAATTACACTAAACTATGCAGTGAAAAGCAAAAGATACTTAAATTAACCATTATACTCTGCAGTTTGACTTAACAATATTTCAAATTAACAGCAGAAAATTTTAATTTTTCTTCAAATTAGGGACAGGGTATGTTGCTGCAGAGGTCGACGTGTCATGTGGATGGTGTTAATGTGCAAAGTCAGGTATGAACTGTAAAGCAGATGCTGTGGCTGCATGAAACACGAAAACATTTGGAGTTGCAAAATGTTATACACTGCGGTAAAACAAAATCGCAAAATAGTCGTGTAATAAAACTAAATCATTACTGCAAAGTAGTGAGCAACTGTAATACAACTAATTACCTACTGTGAAGTAGTAAACAAATGTAATAGTCATATAACTGTTTCGGGTATCTGCTTCATCATGTTAACTCTCTTAAGTAGCCAACGTTTTGACCTCTCGTTGAGGTCATCCTCAGGTCTGCACTGCAACACATGCTGTGGGTTGTCGCCCTTATATCCCAAAAGGACCTGGAATTTAACACTACCTATTCGCTCACATAAAGTCACCAATCATGGGTACAAGTTCTTTCTTGCTACATGATTGGCCAAAGGTTTGTGGCGCATAATGCGTTTTTCCACAGATCCGTGCCAGGGAGTGAGTGAGTCCACCAGCCTGCCATGTCCCGCTCCACTGATGATTGGTTCATTTGATTGGCCAATGAGAATGACAAAGTCTTATGTTGCTTTGCCGTTTGCAAACTATGCCACTTTGTTTAGTCTCTGGATAAAACATTTTTCTTATTTTTGGCAAAATTATATCATAAGTTGTTGATCTGTATACAACCCACAGCATATGTTGCAGTGCAGCCCGGAGGATGACCTCAAAAAGAGGTCAAAACATTGGCTATTTAAGACAGTTAACACGACATGGCAGATTCCAGAAACCAGTTCAACCAAATTATTTAGTTGTAAATAATTACCCATTACAAAGTAGTGAACCAATGCTATAAAACTAAATAATTACCCACTACAAAGTAGTGAACCAATGCAATACAACTAAATAATTACCCATTACAAAGTAGTGAACCAATGCTATAAAACTAAATAATTACCCACTACAAAGTAGTGAACCAATGCTATAAAACTAAATAATTACCCACTACAAAGTAGTGAACCAATGCAATACAACTATATAATTACCCACTACAAAGTAGTGAACCAATGCTATAAAACTAAATAATTACCCACTACAAAGTAGTGAACCAATGCAATACAACTAAATAATTACCCACTACAAAGTAGTGAACCAATGCTATAAAACTAAATAATTACCCACTACAAAGTAGTGAACCAATGCAATACAACTAAATAATTACCCACTACAAAGTAGTGAACCAATGCAATACAACTAAATAATTACCCACTACAAAGTAGTGAACCAATGCAATACAACTAAATAACTACCCACTACAAAGTAGTGAACCAATGCAATACAACTAAATAATTACCCACTACAAAGTAGTGAACCAATGCTATAAAACTAAATAATTACCCACTACAAAGTAGTGAACCAATGCTATAAAACTAAATAATTACCCACTACAAAGTAGTGAACCAATGCTATAAAACTAAATAATTACCCACTACAAAGTAGTGAACCAATGCAATACAACTAAATAATTACCCACTACAAAGTAGTGAACCAATGCAATACAACTAAATAATTACCCACTACAAAGTAGTGAACCAATGCAATACAACTAAATAATTACCCACTACAAAGTAGTGAACCAATGCAATACAACTAAATAATTACCCACTACAAAGTAGTGAACCAATGCTATAAAACTAAATAATTACCCACTACAAAGTAGTGAACCAATGCAATACAACTAAATAATTACCCATTACAAAGTAGTGAACCAATGCTATAAAACTAAATAATTACTCACTACAAAGTTCTCCATCCCATGTAAAATTCATATTGAACACACATAATTCCTCTCCATCGCCATATAAAATCTATATTACACACATAATTCCTCTCCATCCCATATAAAATCTATATTAAACACACATAATTCCTCTCCATCCTATATAAAATGTATGTTAAACACATAATTCCTCTCCATCCCCATATAAAATCTATATTAAACACACATTATTCCTCTCCATCCTATATAAAATGTATGTTAAACACATAATTCCTCTCCATCGCCATATAAAATCTATATTAAACACACATAATTCCTCTCCATCCCATATAAAATCTATATTAAACACACACAATTCCTCTCCATCCCATATAAAATCTATATTAAACACACATAATTCCTCTCCATCCCATATAAAATCTATATTAAACACACATAATTCCTCTCCATCCCATATAAAATCTATATTAAACACACATAATTCCTCTCCATCCCATATAAAATCTATATTAAACACACATAATTCCTCTCCATCCCATATAAAATCTATATTAAACACACATAATTCCTCTCCATCCTATATAAAATGTATGTTAAACACATAATTCCTCTCCATCGCCATATAAAATCTATATTAAACACACATAATTCCTCTCCATCCCATATAAAATCTATATTAAACACACATAATTCCTCTCCATCCCATATAAAATCTATATTAAACACACATAATTCCTCTCCATCCCATGTAAAATCTATATTAAACACACATAATTCCTCTCCATCCTATATAAAATGTATGTTAAACACATAATTCCTCTCCATCCCCATATAAAATCCATATTAAACACACATTATTTCTCTCCATCCCCATATAGAATCTATAGGTTTGTTCCCACACGATTCAGAATCGATTCTGAATTATCAGAGGGTGCGCAGTAGCTAAGTGGCATTCCAACACGACAGAGAATCAGTTCAGAACTAATTCTGAATTTCCAGTTTGCTGTTCCAACCTATTTAGGAACTAGTTTGGAACGAGTGAAATCGGTTTGTGATTAAGAATAGGAACTGAAAATTCCAGACATGCGCAGATTGTATGGTCTACAGCGCATACTCAGTTAATTCAGAATCGATTCTAATCACTTGGAAAAAACCTGACAGAGAGTATAGAAAAAGCGACATACTCTCTGTATTCAGTAGAAAATAAATTTGAATATGTAATTTATTCCTCCATGTGTGTTTATTTCTCAATAAGGAGTAGCAAAGGTGTTTGGTAAGCAGTTGCTCGCTGTTGAGTAGTATGGCGACACACTTGAGGAAAAGAACAAATGTCTAATAAAGCCAGGGAGCAAAACAGCGTTCAAAGATAACAATAATGAGTGATTTAAAAGGTGACAGTGATCTTTTTAATGATGCATCGACTTCCGAAGAAGAGGATTATTACCATTTAAACATTATTCCATTATTTTGGGACCTTTACCCCTTTTTGGCACCTTTATACCATTTTCCCCCACCATGCCCATAATCCCCTTTTTTCTTTTAAGTTTCATTCCAATTTATTCTTTAACTTTCAATTTTCGTCTCCTCAGCTTGCTGTGTACGTGCAAATAGTAAGTCTACCTCTTTCAGTAAACGCCAAGCGGGAATTGAAAGCACACCCACAACAATGGAAAATAATTGTGTGTTCGACGAAAACCTCGTTCTCTCACTTTACTGCTATAAAGTAGCCCCCAATAATGCAATTGACAATGAGTGATTCTATCCCACCAGAATCAGTAGCCTGCTGTTAATGAATGTGAGTTTGTTGCTGTGAGAGACGTCATCTGTTTGCGTGGAGGTGAAGCCTGGGCAGGTAGAGACGACAATAACCTCAACCGCACAGTTCCGAGAATTATTAAGACTGGGTTATAATTCACAAAACAATTGTATATAAAGAAGACTGACATGTGGTTAAAATTTCAGCCCAATTGAATGGATAGTTTAGAGAATAGCAATTTCAGTTGTGCATCTGCTAAAATAAACCAGCACCCTATTGCGCTTTTTTCACCTTATTTGAGCACCTTTTCCTTTCCTTTTTTCATCTGAAATTTGCAACTAAAAATCCTAACCCTGATCATATGCATACATTGGTACCATGTAGTTTTATATTATTTGCATTACGTTCGGAATAGAATTTGTGTGGGGTGTCATTGTCTAGTATTGGAGTTTTAAATTAAACATTGTGTTTAGAAGTTTCTGTAGCAGGAAACCTAATGTTAAATTGGAACTGGTTAAATTACTTTTTTCGGGTTCTGGTTTAAATATAATATCTATATATTACAATTGTTATTCGCAATAACTCAGTATCAATGGCTTTAAGCCGATAAACAAACGCGATTTATTTTTGCTCGAATATTAGCACTGGAATCAGTATGAAAGAAACACTTACGTGTAGTGTTAAGGGAATGCACTGCTGAAAGTACTATTTCCTAAGGTTCTCAATTAATTTGGCTAAATGACGATCTTAATTTTGTCTTGTGTAAACATTGAAAGCTGTTAACTTAATTTTGAACATTTTTTTTATTGTTTTCAAGTTATTGTGCTTCAAAAATGAATTTAATTTCCTGTTTCAAATCTTATACAGGATACAATTTTAAAAACAATCTTCCATTTAAGTGTTCGTGTCATTTATCTTATCACATCGCACAAATTTGTTACTTGCTTCATTTGCATGGTTTCAGTTTACAAGAAAATAAATTGTTTAAGAAGCCTTCATTATACATTTACATTTCTGCATATCCTGCTGGTTTTAAAAATTAATCTGTCAATACCCTTTGCAACACAAAAAGTTTACATGATAGTTTTAATTGTTTGAACTTTCGCAATGTGCATGAATAATTCCAAAAGAATTGGATAAAACCTCATCGTGTAGGATATATTGAGCGACGAAAACTTCGGGGAAAACCAATTTTAAAAGCAAGTTTGAAATGTAAATAATTTTAATTACATAATTTCACTTCATTACAAAAGGAAACATCCACAGTATTAAATGAAAAATAAATGCTTAGGTCATACCCTTTAAATATTACTTGTGGAGGTGCAATCATCCTAAGTCCATTTTCTCGCGATTTTAACACGTTTCAGTTGTGCTTTAACGATACAGTAACACTCAAAGGCCATTTTATTGACGACATACATGTCTTAAAATTTGGCTTATGCGAAGCGTATTGTTTGTCTTTTTGCATAGTACTTATAATGAGCATACAAAAGGAGAATCAATATGTTTCATAAGCTTGTAATACATGAGCAGGAGTGCTCTAAATAAATAAAGTCCTTCGCACCTAAAGCCTGTTTTCGTTAGAATGTAAAGTCGGATATATAGCAGACGGTGAGTACGGATTAAGATGTCTGACATGTGAAAGGACCAGTTAGAATCACTTTGGTGTGAATTTAATGATATATAAGATTCTCCATGATGTATACCCAGCACAGCTACGTTGATCTTTCGTCTTCTGATTGACCGTGCAACGAAGAAGGCCGTGACAGAACGCGAACGGTTCAAATAGTGTTCCAACCACACAAAATTCCGAATTAGTTCTGTGAGCGTACCAGACTGGCGCATGTGCATTAGCATGTGTTGGAATTAGTTCGGAACCCATTCAGAACCGTATGGAACAAACCTTATATTAAACACATCATTCCTCCCCATCCCTATACAAAATCCATCTTAAACGCATTAAATCTTTTTTCCACGCATTATTTAAATATAAAAAGAAAGGCCTACATTGAAGGAATGTGTAAAAATGCTGTTTCATTGGGCGACAATAAACAAAAAAGTTGCCTTGAAATTTTTTAAGGTGCTGGGCTTAAACAAATGATGTAAAACGATAGAGAGGCTCTTTCACATTGTGCAAGAACTTGAAACATTTCTGCTGGCAAACAGAGCTGACACCCGGAGTTGGGCACTTGGGTCAAGCCAGTGCTCATGCGCTGGGACTAACATTTGCTAGCAAGGCACAGCACAGTCATTGGGCACTTGAGTATAAAATAGTTTTTAATCATATCAATGGATGACAAATGTAAGGAACTAGTCATTGGCCAGGTTCCATATAATTACTCACACTGCTCCCGAAAATATTTGGTTCAATTTTAAGTGGTTTAACATAAAAGTTGTATGAATATTCTATTGGAAGGGGGGACGTTTTCTATTCAGCCTATAAGTGGAGGTAGATTTCGAAGTTCAGTTTTTACTTTCTCTACCACGTACCTGGTAGGTAGAGAAGGTATTGCATTCCACCCAAAAATTCAATACTGAGATTTCACAGGAAAACATGTTTTGAGACCCCCTGAATCCAAAAAGAGCATGTTTACAAAAAGGTCTGTGCACTTGTGTGCATGTGTGTGTTTTAACAGCATAACTCAAAACCGAAAAGTCGGATAAATACCAAACATTATATTAGGCTCAGTAACTTCCAAAGATGCAACACGAATTTCAAGAAAATTCCTTCACCCCAAACTACTGTTTTCATGGAACATTTTTCGATTCTTTATTTTCCAAAACATGGCTATAACTATTATGATGAAAACGCCATGTATTGAAAGATATTTACATGACAAATACAACCTATGCCTTGAATTTTCTGGGAATAGTCGTGAAGTGTACTTCATTTGGAAGGAATTTTGTATAATCTTGTATAACTGGTAAACGTTAGACAATAGACGAGAATGTACTGCACAACAAATGTATACTGCTTTATAACTAATTTATTTCAAATAAGATTTTTTCTTTTGGCGGCATTACCACCTCCGAGATATTTGTTATTAATGTTGGATTTGTTTAATGCTTTATCATTCTTTTTAAGTCCCATAGATTTTCAATGTTTCTGGCAATTGCATGGAAACACTGTGCAATTTTAAGGCCAGTGTATAGCGTCCAGTTCTAAAACATTTGACTATCGCTGTTCCTATTATGTGTGTAATGTAACTATTTCTACAACAGTTTATTTGGATTTCAATGTATAGACAGAAAAATAATCTGATGTATTGCACTCACATGACTTTCTCTACTCTTGTACACACTTTTGTACAAATGTTTATTCTCCATTTACTTCATGTTAATCTCATTGCTAATTTTCTTGTAGTACAAGGGGATATGGTGGGCTTTAAGCAATAGTCAAATCTTTTAATAACGAATTTTCATTTGAGAAAAAGCATAAGTTTTGGAAAATTTAAACAAATAACAAGGAATATCTCGGAAATGGTTCACTCGACCAAAAGAAAAACAAAGTATATGACAAAGTGTGTGTTTGAGAAAATCAAAATGTTCGAAAAATGTTCCATGTAAAGGGTTTAAAACCTCCATGTCGCATCCTTGAAAGATAGTAAACTAGAAGTACAAGTTTTGTATTTATCCAACTTTTCGTTTTAGAGTTATGCTGTTCGCAGACTGACAGACATGTTTCCAAAAGGCTTTATTTGGATTCAGGGCATCTCAAAACATGCATTTCCGCTGGAATCTCGATACCAAATTTTGGGTGGAATGTAACACTTCCTCTGCTTACTATACGTAGTAGAGAAAGTAAGAAGTTTTAGTAAGAGTAAGAAAGTTAGAATCAGATGACTGTAAAATCCAATGCCATTGGTGGGATTTGAACCACGAACCTCCGGTTTTTGTCCAGTTGTTCTAACCATTGAGCTACCATGGCAACATGCAAGTATGGCATTAAATTCCTCAGTTGCTTATCATTTTTCCGATAAGGCTAATTTAAGATCTAGTGCTATTACGCTAAAATTATGAATATTTTGTCCTTCAATCTCTATTTTCACATTTCGTGCGCAATTTTATACTGTTTTTGGTACTATAATTAAGCGATAGCATTAAAAACGTATGCACATCGAGCAACTGGCACACAGGACAGATAAACAAGCTATAAGAATGTACGTCATGACTGTTGCACCATGTGGCAAAATTGCCTTACTTGTGCCAACCTTAATTAGGTATAAGTGAGAGATAATGAAATAAAGTACCTTATGAGGGAATGTAGAAGTGGATGCAAACGGTTGTACATCAAGCGCCCGCCAGAATTCGAGTTTTTTGTGCCTTACTGAAATGGAGGAACCGGGAAAGAAACTAGAGAAAATGTGGTCATCTTCACGGTAATACTGACGCTCATTCGGAAGTGCAAACAGAAGGATAATCTGGGAATTCGCTAAGTAAGGGATGTGTTGGCATTTCTTTTTCTTCTTATTCATATGTTATAGCCACTTAAAAAGAGTCATATGCATTCAGAGCCAGCTGTGCTCAAAGAAATGAAAATGGTGCACACAGGATGTCAGAATAGCGTGAAGACAGTACTGAAAGACTATACAGGTGTTGAAAACTTGCAGTTAGTGCAGGAATTCCTGGTGCAGCATGAAATTATCAACAAAGTATGTATCTGCAAAGTATGCGACGAAATTCTTCCATTAAAATGGAGGAAAGGAAGACAGATGTTTCTCATATGACAAAACGATCACCCAAGGAGGATACTAAGTGCTAGAAAAGTTAGTTTTATTGGTGACTCACATCTCTCTCCACAACAAATAATGCATTAATGTGGTGCGAGATGAATGCAAACTCGTAAACCGTAGTAAACTGGTCTAGCTATTGCCGAGAAATCTGTGTGATTTGGGCCGTACAAAACTGAAGACGAACTGGAGGAATCAGAACAGTGGTTGAAATACCAGGACAAAAAAAAAAGAATAACAAATTCCAATTTGAGAAAAAGTATAAGTATTGGAAAATAACAATAAGTATTGTAATAACAAGCAATATCTCAAAAATGGTTCACTCAACAAAAAAATAAAAAATTCTGATGTGTTACACTCACATTGTACAAACCATTTTTACAAACTCTTATTCTCCATCTATTTCATATTAATGAAGATAAACATTTGCAGAAACGATCTTTTGATGTGCAAAGTGAATTACATTTAACACATAGCGACCAGTTCTAAAAATATTTGACTATCGCTTAAGGCGTACTATATTCCCCTTGTTTTGTGTTTGTAAGGGCAATATAGAAATACAGTAGCCATTAAGCATAGACATATCACTTAATAGCTGGTTGCTATGTACAGCACCATTCCCTTTCCCACAGATTAATACTCTTTACATATCCAAGACAAAAAAATGAATAACAAATTCGTATTTGAGAAAATAAGTATTGAAAAGTTTAAGAGAATAACAAGCAATATCTTGAAAATGGTTCACTCACAAAAAAAAAAGTATATGATATAAATTGTGTATTTTAACGCGATCTACATTTTTGGTGGTGTAAAATTTTGTCTATCTCTTATGGTTCACCAGTTTTGCAAAAGTAGTTCACAATGAAGAATGCTTTTGGAGACATTCCCAGAAAATTCAAGATACACATTTTATTTGTCATGAAAATATCTTAAACATATGATATTTTAATCAAAATCGTTAAGAGCCATTTTTGAGAAAATTAAAATTTTCTAAAAATGTTCCATGTAACGGGTAATCCGGGGTGGGGGATTTTCTTGAAAACCTTCGTGTCGCATCTCTGGAAGATACTGAACCTAAATACCAAGTTTGGTGTTTAACCGACTGTTCATTTCTGAGTTATATTGTTCACAGACACACACATGGATATGTTTCCAAAAATGCTTTTTTTGGATTCAGGGGGTCTCAAAACATATATTTCCGGTGAAATCTCGGTATCAAATTTTTGGGTGGAATACAATACCTCCCCTACTTACTATACATAGTAGAGAAAGTAAACAAAAAATGTATATGATATAGATTGCATATTTTAATGCGATCTACATTTTTTGTGTAGTAAACTTTGGTCTATCTCATATGGGTTACCAGCTATGCAAAAATCGTTCACAATGAAGAATACTTTTGGAGACATTCCCAGAAAATTCGAGATATACATTTTATTTGTCATGAAAGTATCTTCAATATATAATATTTTAATCAAAATCGCTGGAGCCATTTTTGAGAAAATTAAAATTGTGGAAAAATGTTCCATGTAAAGGGTAATCTGGGATGGGAGGATTTTCTTGAAAATCTTCGTGTCGCATCTCTGGAAGATACTGAACCTAAATACAAAGTTGGGTTTTTATCCGACTGTTTGTTTCTGAATTATGCTATTCACAGACACACACATGCACTGACATGTTCCCTAAAATCCTTGTTTTGGATTCAGGAGGCCTCAAAACAAGTATTTCCGGTCAAATCTTGGTATCAAATTTTTGGGTTGAATGCAATACTTCCCCTACTTAATATACATAGTAGAGAAAGTAAAAATGACTAACGTTGCGTGAATTCAGAAACGTAAGCTTATATTAAAAAGAAAAAAAAAAAACACGGAGAAATTTGGGGATATACCTCTGCCTTTGGAGGTATTACTTATTCACATGTTGCCAGCATTGCGTTAAAGCCAAAGAATGATATACAGTGCCATCTGTTGGACATCACTTTAGTCGATAATGCCGGAGCAAGAAAGGCAATTCATCCCACCATTTTTTAAATAAGTATGTTGTGCGACTATCCCACCTCGTTTTATTTGGTGTACAAATACACACATGTTTAAAGCGTACATCGTGTGACTGTTACACCGTCTCCTCTAGGGCTTTTAATGCTTATTTCGCATGTATGGTCACCCTGCTTCTCCCCGTCCCGCAACCTACCAGACGACGTCACGCAAACCTGTGCGCATGCGCCAGGACTAACAGTTTGACCCAATAGCCCAACCCCTACCAGCAAATGTAATACAACTAATATATTGTAAACCAATGTAACACAACTAAATTATTACCGCAAAGTTGTAAACGAATGTAATACAACTAAATGATTACCGCAAAGTAGTAAACCAGTGAAATAAAATTAAATAATTACCTACTGCAAAGTAGTGAACCAATGAAATACAAGTTTAATAAAAGTTTAAACAAATGGAATTCAGCTAAATAATTCAACGAAGCCGAGAACAAATACGAATAAAAATTATTGCTATTGTAATTATAACGGACATACTTGCTGTTTGATGATGCAGTTGTTAAAACTTGATAAAGGTTGTTCTGCATTAATGCATATAAAAGAAATCATGAAGTTCTGAAAGACTATGCAGAAGAATAGTTTTAACAAGTTTCACAATCCAACTAGAGCCAGTAATTAACCACTCGCCTTGACAATCCTGTAACACAGAAATTGCCAGTTTCCCGACTTGCCTTATTGTTTAAATACCACAAACGAACTGAGCATGTGTCACCGCCATCTCGATTAGTTACATACCAAAATTCATCTCTGACAGGCCGTATTTAAGGTTTTTTTTTCCAAACCTCTAGTTCCCAACCCACCCCCACCCCGAAGCTTCTGACAATTTTATTTATTTAAATTCATATCAAACTAATACGAGAACATTTCGTTAGATAACAATAGGTCTACTGCTAGTAGCACTTTTACAAGGAAAAGGGAAACTTAATATTGTCGCCTTACATAGGTAAGACGACAATTTCGAAGCAGTCACGTCGTTTTGTGCTGTAAGGTAGAACATTTTCATTCTGGCGAGTTCTTCCTGTCTATATAATGTCTCCAAGCAATCTTCCTGCCCTCCATCATAACGTCTATTTATTTTAGGCGGCAGTGACATGAAACAGCCACTAGTTCTCTCTATAGTCGCAAGCACAGAACAGCAAACTATTAGAAGTGCAACTCTTCGTGTTAAACGTTGGAAACACGAGGGCGATCGCAGCGTGAGTAGTGATCTGGGGTTGAACTAAACTATGAAAAATCGTGCTCTCGGATGATGACGTCACTCGTAACTACTACAGCTGTATTTTTCATACCTGCCTAGCTGTCTGCTCAGCTGATCATATGTTCCAATATTGTATCGCTACTGACGACGTACAAAGTTAATTACGTGAGCTTCAATAATCGTGATTGCATTTGGAGTTATTCATATTTCTTTTTAAAGGAGTCGATTAAAGCTCACATAAAATAACTTGTCACTGTCATCTGTAGCAATACAATATTAGAACACAATTATGATCAGTTGAACACTCACAGCTAGGCTAGTATGAAAAACACAACTGTTTATTCCTGTGTAACTTATTAAATTATCCAATAGTCGGCACATACATTGCTTTTTATATAATATTATTGGGGTTAATAGTGGTTGCTGAATGTTTCTATGTCATAATACATAATGGTCACATTTAAATTTTTGAGAGTGAATGAGATCCAGCACCTTGCAATAATTTCTTCTGCATGCTTCATAGTAAAATCTTTTGCACTTAAACTGCCTCCATGGTTTGTTTGAACTTCCAACCAACAGTAGGATGTGGAATTTGACAGGAAAATTGGAAGAATAACACAGGTTTGACACTTGTTATTTTATTCTACTCTAGATAGCGCAATACAATTTGACATGAATAACTTAATTCCATTTCCTACAAAAAACTTCTGCACACATTATATGCAATAGTGTAGCTATTGTTTGTCATTCACTAAATTGCTATTAGCAGTGCAATAAATGTCATTAGCAAGTTTCACCACACCATTTAACACTATTAATGTCATTGTCACTCTCTGTGCTCTGACTTGAAACACCATCACTGGACACAAATAGCCACAACTTAACTCCAACTTTCCATTGTGTATATCCTAGAATTAAATAGAACACACATGTTTAAACTACCCTTAAAAGTAGGTTTCTGAAATGAGAAATTACTTACATTAAGGAAAAATTTGTGGTTACAAACACCTTGTGATTATATTACACACTATCCACTGTAAACCAGAGTTCTCTCTGATGTAAACAAAGCATATGCTTCCTCTTGTCTTCAAACTAAGCACTACGCTTATGCCAATGTAAATAATTCCTTAAACGTATTGTGTCATGAAACATTGGAGTAGGAAAGGTATAGAACTACACATTTTATTGTGATTATCGTAAGAACTCATTGTGAAAGGTTATGGATATATAGTAACTGTTAAGAGATTACAAAATATGATTTTCTTAATTCTACCTGCTATTGCATTAACAATCAAAGAGTATCTTTTTGTTAATTATCAACTGTATGGATGACTGCTATTCTCTTGCCTATATGAGAAATACAGCAATGAATTCTCAGCATTGCTATCTGAGTACCAAATAAACTCTTTGCATAACACAGGAAATATGATAAGCAAACAGTCATTCATAATACGCTAGCACTCGTATGCTCAGCTCAAGCCAAATCTTCGACTTTATCAGTTAGTGTTTGAGTTGCCATGACAAAGGAAGAAGTGCATAGTGTGAATAAGCTGTTTTAACACAAAACTGGGAAACCGTTAAAAAGTGGCAAAAAAGTTTGGTTGATAAAGTGCTAAATGAGAAGGAAACAACACTTTTTATTGTAAAACCACCACCACTTTGTGTTACTTGAACAAAATAAAATTCAGTATATGCAAAGGATCCATGGATCTTTTCATTGAAGGTTCAATGAATCAGATCTTTTGAAGGATCCTTCGAACTGTTATTTATAGTGAAATTTTAAACACTTTTCATTAAAAAAATTACTAACCTTCTGTGAATTCAGAAAACTAAGCTTATATATATATATATATATAAATAAACAAACCTAATGCTAACCTTCCATAAATTCAGAAACCTAAGCTTATATAAAAAAAACCTAACCTCCCATAGTAACTTGGATGCAATGTGCTGTATATGAAAAGTGTTTAAAATACGTAGTGTGTTAAAATGTTCACTATAAATAACAGATCAAAGGATCATTCAGAAGATCCAATTCATTGAAAAGATTCATGAAACCTTCACTGAAAAGAGCCATGGGTTGTTTGCATATACACAATAGTGGATGAGTATATACAATCAGACAAAAAATTCAATGCCATGCCTGGGATTCAAACCAGCAATCTTTAACTTGCCATACCACTGCTCTGCCATCTAAGACTTTCTCTACTCACAGTAAGCTATTTTCATAAGTATTCTACAAATGATTCATCATATATCGTGATCAACTTCATGTTTATCATGTGTGTTAACTTAAAAGGCTTCAATACATTTAAAAAATATTAAATGCCCATTACTTCAAAACCTTTGATTTTTGCACAAAAACAACACGATCATTTAAATGCCTATACATTTCTTATAATATCCTGCAACTTAATTACTACTGCACAATGTATCTTTAAGGGAAGGATTTTGTATCATCAAAATTGCTACAAAGTTTAAATGGTAGAAAACAGACACGAAAGATTGGAACCACTTTGGAATTTCAAAGCCTCAGAACACATACTGAAGCTGCTAATTTCACTCAAAACAAACACTTCAGTTATTCTTGGAAACAAATGCTTTTGAGCATCTGTAATAACAGATTACAAGGACATTAATTGTCAAAAAAGCTACCAGAATTTCTATTTTCATACACCATGCCCAGTTCAAAAAAGGACATAGTGGCAGTTAGATAAAAATGCCCAAAAGAGGGTGAATTACTAAAATATATGTGAATGATATCAAATATCTTTCTTCCTTCTGTATTAGAAAATTTCATTTGGGCACTGTCTTAAAAGAATTATAGTATCATTGGCATGCTATCCTTGACAGTTAGTGTGTCAGTCCACCAATAATCCTACATTTTTTAATTATACAAGAGTATCACTCGCATGATCTGCATCTATGTGTTTAAATATTAGCACAGTAACATGCTAATTAATTTGCATTAAAGGTTGATTTTACCTTACCTACTTTTGGCTATGATCTCCACCCATCAATTATGAAGTGCAAACACGAAAATTAATCGTATATTCCACTGTCTGGATGACTCACAATATCTGAAAAGTAAATCAGGACAATATAAAATTCAGCAACACTAAGAAGCTCTTAAAAACTTAACCTTTCATCCAGCACTCTCATGCTGGAAACTTAATAACATACCTTCAGATTCTATGTCACCAATCGGGACTCGAACCACAACACTGGAAGGAATGTAAATCATAGGCGTATCCCCTCTGTCTGGACGGCTCAATGTATCTGAAAATTAATTCGTTATATAAAAATGTGCAACATACAGTAACCTATCAGTTTTCTACCTCATTCTACGAATATCACTGAAGTTAATAGAAAATACCAATATTACAACAAATATACATTCAATCAGAAATAGTGTAAATGTATGATTACCGTCTCGGCATTGTTCCTGGTGAAAAAACTTCGGACGATAGCTTCCAGCTATAAAAATCCAAGATGGTCCCTTTCTTCGTGCCTCTGCCATTTAGTTCGTTACGAACGTCCAAACTTGAAACAGCCAATCAGAAAATTCGCCTTTCCCGCAAAAGTACAACTAGTGACACACCGTGCCCATGTGGGGAGTTAGTGCCCTCGGTTTCCACTTAGCCAATACAACTGTCACCCCTGTGGTCGCAAGCTGGAAACATGAAACTGGAAGCAGGACCGTCTAGAATGAACGGACCTGACACTGGGTTCGAGATTGAGAAAAATGGCGGTGGTAGTTGGTGGTGATCCCTGAGGTGTTTACACTCGGCAACTGCTGTGCTGTGCTTCCGATGCCTGTGATTTATAGTATTTTAGTAACTGCGGCAGTTTGTAATCACATTAGCGAAGCAATAGTGTTTGAAAACCTTTATTTGAGCAATTTGGGAAACGGGAATAATCCCAGTCATTCGTTTTCACTGCCCTGTGCTTTCCAAGTGTTACTTATGTTGACTAATATATTACATGTAGATTATGGCTACATTAAATGTAAAGTATAATTATACATTTTTTAATTTACCTACTTGAGAATGTAGTTTGTGTCACGGTTACTGTGGTGAAATAAAGAAATTGTTACAGTTTGGACGTATTGGTTGTAAATATACTTAACCTAAAACATTACAACGCCATTATGTTTCCGGATGTAAATCGAACTTTGAGTATAATGAATAGAAGTGCAAATAATTGTGATAAAAATTTTAAAATATGCTATATACAGTGTTAATTTGAGTTATGATATAAATTATGTATATTTGTGAGATACAATAAAACAATTATGAGTATTTGAGAGTGTATCTATGTGTATAATGAGTTCCAGTTAACCGGAGTATTGCCATTCACATTTCCAAAAGATAAAGATTTAAAAAAAAACTGTTAATATTCATAATTCGTAAACACTTTATGCCTTCGAAGGATTCACCTGTATGTATACATCGTTGTTTCCGACCTAGTTATAAGAAAGGATAAATTCTGTTACGGTGGTTCTTTTATAACGGTTCCAAGAAAGTGGTTAAACTGCAGAATGGTGCATTTCTGACAGTCATCGTATTTATGCTGTTACGTTGTTGCATGCAATACTGTAGATTGCATGAATGTCGTTTTGCAATGCTGTTTAAGGTTATGTATTTCATATATTTCACTTGCAGTGCTGATTTAAGACTACTTATTTGTTATATTTCAGTCTGTTGGTGTGGACTCTCTGCAAAAACTAGTAAAGGATGCAATAAGTCGCTAAGTGGTATAGTTTTGAATAATTATTGCAAACTTATAAATGAAAAGCGTTCAGTGAAAGTAAAAGTAACCCTAAAGTTTCTAAATTTAATAGCTAATTACTGTATACAATGCCATTTCATGCCATCCAGTGTATATTTTGTGCATATAATATTGTGTATGTACAGTGTGATTAGCAGTGTAAATAGTGACACGTAATTTTGAGTGAACTCAATCAGTGTCAACCTCAATATCAACAGTTCTGTTTCATGCAAGTATTACAGTGTTTGCAGTTTATACAACTATGTCCTTTGTAATTTAAATAAGTAGCTGTAGTTTAGAAATGCTGTTAAGTTATAGCATACAAAACTGTAGACTACATGAATGTTGTTTGAGGTTACATATTTCATTTAATGTTAAAATGCATTTAGTTTACTTAAAAGACAGCGTTTTTGTGCACAAAAGCATATATCTACACAAAAGACATGTCACTGCACCACATTAATTGTATTTTACTGTGGAGAAGTCATAACTTGTAGACAAGAACTGATTACGGCATTTCCCAAATTCCCGCCACATACGGCCGCCATTATGAATGTCAGTGTAAATGTGCTTCTTAACCTCATCTCGACACCCGCAAATCTAATCAGCATTGGTTCTTCCGGTGAAGGGGTCATTTGTAGTTTGATTATATGCTACTAAAAACTGGCTATTACCTAAAAAAAAATGGCAAAAACTACAAAGAACAGCTAAAACCGGTGGAAATTAAAAAAGAACAATGAACAATTTTAATGTATGCCATTAAATACAGGAATGAAAGCTTGGCATAAGTAAGGGGATCGGAAATAAAATGGATATGCATTTAGATAATGTTTACTCTATCGAATTTTGACGTTAGCTTGGCTAAATTGGAAGTATGTGAAAAAATATCATTGGCCAGTTAAAAATAAAAGGCTGGTTCACAACCAACGAGAACGGTAACCAGAACGAGAAAGCTGAAATACATATATTCAAATGAGAGCGTTCACAATCGACAGGAAGCCTTCCAGGGCAACTAGAAAGAAGAGTACCCAACTTTTAACTTTCTCGTTTGCGGGCACGGCATATTAGATCTATATTGTGAATATTAGACTCTTCACTCAAGGGATTATTTTAGGTGTCCGTGACATGAAACATCCGCTAGTGCTCTCTATAGTCGAAGGCTATAAACAAGAAACTGGAAGAAATCTCAGAACACCAAAGTATTAATAATGTGCTTCCTAACCTCACCCCAACACCCGCAAATCCAATGAGCGCTGGTTCATCTGGTAAAAGGGTCATTTGCAGTTTGTTTACATGCAAATCAAAACTGGGTATTACCTCATAAACAATGGCAAAAAGCTAAAAAAAAAAAAAAAAAAAAAGTGGAAATTTAAAAAGAACAATAAACAACCTGAATGCATGTCATTAAATAAAGAAATGAAAGCTTGGCACAATTAGAGGAATCGGAAATGTAATTGATATGCATTTAGTATGTTTACTCTATCGAATTTTGACTTTGGCTAATCCGCGTTATGTTGCCTAAATTGGAAGTAGGTGGAAAAAAAAAAAGTCATTGGTCAGTTAAAAACAAATGAAATCCCCAAGCGCAAAATCGACTTTCACTTTGTGATAGATATACATTCCCGTTCTCGGGCTGTTGTGAAGCAATAACTTGTATGGTGTATTGCTTCCCGTTCTCGGGCAGTTGTGAATCAGTCTTAAGCAGGGCTGTCCACCCGGGGGGGGGGGGGAATCATGGTGCAAGTTGCACAAAAAAGAACATTTTAGCGGGCAATTGCACATTTTGGGAAATACAAAAATATTGAAGTAAATTAACGTACCTATTACACACATTTGCTACAATTTTTAAGCGAGTATTGCAATTGTTAATTCAGTGTGAATCTTTAAGTTTGTCAATCTAAAATGTGCTGATTGTGGTGTATCAAAATAATTTTTGGAAATGTATAAAAGGAACTGACATTATAGGTAGGTATGTACTTGTTCAGAACGTATGGCACGTGCTATACTGAACTATTTAGATACAATATGATGCATTGAAATGCCAAGTAATAAAGTATACCATGTGCCAAATATTTTTATTTGTAATTTTTTTGTTGTAAATATTACAATTTTTTAATTCATTTTAACTTTCATTATTTGTTTAAGCTTTCACTGTGTACCAGTATCAAATAGTACTGTAGTACCTATAAGACAGCCCCCTTCCAAGTTTTCCAGCAACATAAAAAAAAACTCAATAGTTGAAATTGGGCTCTCAGTAAAAATTAGATGAGTTTTGGGGAGGAATGCGCCATGGCCTTTGGAAGGATGGGCACCTCTGCCTTTAAGGATGCCATTAAATTTACATCAGAAGAAACTGGTGAGTCTGTGAATGCTCTGCGACCAAGTTGTAGACACGGTTATAAACCTGGAAGATGACTCAAGCAATACCACCTCTTCTACTTCCAAACTGGAGGTTGATAGATTACCTGTGGATTCCGATTAACATAGCTTTTACTGTTAAAAGATATTCATAACATTTTTCACCCATTCTTAAATTAGCACACATTTCATTTAACAAGTGTGTTATTTCTTTATCACTCACTGTTGGTGCAGTGGAAGATAGCAAGTGGTTAAGTAACATTGGGAGGTAATGATGGCAGCTTCTTTAAATTCCTAAAGTAAACAGCTGAGCAGCTGTTGAGGGTAGGAGAGGAAGCTCTACCATGCATTCACAAAACATCAAATATGCAAAGATGCTACATGCATTGTACAAGTTAAGATCCATTCTCTGCCTGGAAGGATTATACTATTAAAAAAAATATAATTTCTAATTTCCTATTTTTCTTGAAACAGTTAAGTTTAAATTTCTCTCCTGAAAGTAAGGAAAACAAACATATCAGCTTATGCCATAAAACCACAGATTTTTCATAGAACTGAAAGTTAAGAATTCCAAGGAACTTATTTGCATGCAATTCATACAGCTAGTAAAATTTAGTGTTGTATACAAAAAGAAATTAAGCTAACAGCTTTATGGAAGCTGATTTGTTTAAACAATTGCCCAAACATAATAACTGCAGACAAAGATTGCATCAGTATTATCACCGCCAATCCCAGCACACCCATTACCTGGTTCTCTTCTGTCCCAAATAGCTAAGGTCATGTTTATCATTGTTTATTTAGATTGGAAAGAAAATATTAACCATGAAATTATACCTATGTCCAAGGGTGATAAGTGAATTTTCTATATGCTTGTGGTTTTTGTTGTCTGAGTAACATAATCATTTGTTGGATGTATTTCTGTCTTTCAAACCTTTTTATCTTCTTATCTATTGTTTTTTTCAGGTATCCATTCATAGTGGCTATGTTGATAATGTGCTGGTATTCTTCATTTTCATTGGTATATGTACTAACCTGTTTGTAATACTATTTAAAATTGCATGTTTGTGGCTTGTAGGATTGTAGCTATTGTTTTTAATATAATTTTCTGTGTGAGTTGGTTTTCTGTAAATGCCAAATGTTAGTTTGTTGTGTGCATTATTTCCGTTGTCTAGTTAAGGTAATTGGCCATTTTCTTCTTTTTCTATTGTGAATTTTTTTAGATTTTTTTTGTAAATTTAATAATTTCAAAACATCTTCTGAAAGTTTTTTTGGAGCAATAGCAAAAATATTATCTACATACCTATACCAGGTTTTGAATAGATGTGGGAAAGATTTAGTAATATGGCATTCAAAATTGCTCATATATAGTTCTGCTAAAAATGGTGAAAGGGGGTTTCCCATAGTTAGGCCTGTGGTTTGTTTAAAGATTTTGTGATGGAATGAAAAGAAATTCTGGTCCAGACATAATTTTGTTAGTTTTAGGTAATATTCTGGTTGTGCTCTAGGTGTGCCATTGTTTAATATCCAATTTTCTAGGAGTGGTAATAATTCTTCTTTTGGTATGCTTGGGAAGAGTGCAGTAACATCAAATAATACCATCATGTCTGTGGGTGATATATTTATTTATATTTGAAAGGTGACTGGTAAATTCTAATTAATTTTTTATACTAAGACTTTTAAACATAGGCATGGAGTTGAAGGTATCTGAAAGCCATTTTGCTAGTTTATATGTGGGAGAGTTTATGTTATTTACTATGGGCCTCATTTTGTTGCCGATTTTGTGTATTTTTGGTAGTGCATATAATGTAGGTATGGTGGGAAAATCTGGTTTAATTCTGGATTTTTCGACTTTTGTTAATGTTTTGGTTTCTATCAATGTGTTCTGGAGTGACTTGGTGCATTCTTTTAATGGATTTTTGCTGATTTCTATGTACTCTGGGATATGTAGTAATTGCATAACTTAGATTCATAATCTCCTTGGTCTAAAACTCTCAACTCTCTTTATTTTAAATTATGACACATCACTGTTACTAGCTTTTAAATCTTCAAAATTAGTGAATATACTAATTGGTTTACTTACCGTGATAAAAATGGCAACTGACTGCATTTTTAAATGCGAGGGAATATTTGTTACAAGAGTAGTAGAATCAATGCCTCCTAGGAACCATGTTGCTTCATTATGAACACTAGATTTTGGGATGCAATATTGTGCCACGTTGCTCAATTGTGAATTGGGATGAGGCAACACAATATTCCACTACTGCGCAAAAGCACACGCCCTTTTGTATGCACTTGAACTCAGTTCATACAATTCCAGTGCTTTACTATTTCTTTGAAAGATGCATTTTCCTGAAGGTTCATGTATTCTTAACAAGAACGCATAACCCATTCTGTGAATGCCGCCATGTCATGCGGTAAAAGTTAAAACCAATTCAACTTTCATTGCAAGGATTTTGTCCTGTACATGCTGAATTCCTAATGATCATCTTCTCACTCATGTTGCTTCACTAGTATAGCCCCATTGGAATCCAGCATCAGAAAGTGCTGCTCATGTTTCCTCTTAGGTTTTATTGCTTTACATACACAAGCTTGCATTGAGCAGAATTTATTGCAGTGTGAAAAGCGAAGGTTGTGAGTTCTTGTATTTAAAGTTCCTAGAAATGGCTCGTCCAATTAATTAAATCAATCTCATAGTTTACTGCAATTTATGCCTTCAATTATGGTTGGATGAGGGAACACAGTTGTGTTCCAAGAGCAATTCCATCCTGAATCCCTTTGTAGCAACTGGATTGCTGGTAACTGCTGCTTTTCAAGGAGTACATACTACCCTTATAAACATTTACTTTTCTAACTACCTAATGTTGACTGAGATAAAGTTCGCAAAAATAATTTCATTGCGCATTTTATTGCACATGAAAGAGGAATACAGGAAAATGAAACAATAGTCAAAGTTTTAAAACTGGGTTACCATTGTGAGAAACACATCAATGGTGACACTTCCCAATAACAACATATATCTCAGAAATGGTTAATACTACTAAAAATTTTATTTAAAAGAAATTGCCTGCTTTAAACAATTTTACTTAGCAAGTTTTAGCCTGTTTCTTATGCCTTACCAGTTATACCAAATGTATTAATTAATTTGAAGATTGAGAAGTGATGTGTCACAATTTAAAATAAAGAGAGTCTTTGCTTAAAACACAAAGTTAAGCCAAACTTCATTAGAAAATATGTAAAAGTTAATCACAATGTAAAACATCAAATAATAGCACACAAGAAAGTAATTGAAATTGAAAAGAACAAACATTATGCACATTTACAGGACTTGGACCTTAGAATCTATGAATTACACTTATGGTTACGGAAAGTTTTAGTACAACCCTTATGGGAAAATTTACGGTCAAATTTCCTTATGATACTTAGCAAGAAAATGAGTGTCAAAACAATGAAACTAAAAAGGAAATTAAACAATCTAATATTCAAACAAAATCTCCCTGGAACACCGGAAAAAAATCACCTATACATAAGCAAAAACAGAAGGCAACATATAAACATAACCAGAACAATGAACCCACAACAGGCCAATATGTAGTTAACCTCTCAAAAGAATCATTCACCAGCACTGAGTTATCTGTCTTGAACAATGGCCTAAAAACCTGTATAAACTTCACCATAAATACAGAAAACTTCATTGTTGATATTGAAATAGCCTCCAATCACCTAACAGATAATGATAAAATAATAAAATTAAAGTGTGAACCAATATTGGACCAGATACAAGCCCAAAAATACCACTACATACCACATCAAAAAATTATCAAATCTCTGAAGTCAAAGCCTGTAACAAAGCAGACAAAGGAAACACTTTAGTGATATTACACCAAGAAGATTATGAAACTAGGGTAATCAATTACTACATAGCCCAGAGTACATAGAAATCAACTAAAATCCATTAAAAAATGCACCAAGTTACTCCAAAACACATTGATAGAAACCAAAACATTAACAAAAGCCAAAAAATCCAGAATTAAACCAGATTTTCCCACCATACCTAGGTTATATGCACTACCAAAAATACACAAACTATGCAACAAAATGAGGCCCATAGTGAACCACATAAACTCTCCCACATAATAAACTAGCAAAATGGCTTTCAAATACCTTCAACTCCGTGTCCGTGATCAAAAGTCTAAGTATAAAAAATTCATTAGTATTAGCCAGTCACCTTTCAGATCTAAATATATCACCCACAGACATGATGGTATCATTTGATGTCACTGCACTCTTCCCACGCATAGCAAAAGAAGAATTATTACCACTCCTAGAAACTTGGATATTAAACAATGACACACCTAGAGCACAAACAAAAGATAACTTAAAACTAACAAAATTATGTCTGGACCAGAATTTCTTTTCATTCCATAATAAACCACAGGCCTAACTATGGGAAACCCCCTTCCACCATTTTTAGCAGAACTATATATGAGCCGTTTTGAATGCCATATTACTAAATCTTTCCCACATGTATTCAAAACCTGGTATAGGTATGTAGATAATATTTTTGCTATTGTTCCAAAAAACGTTCATAAGATGCTTTGAAATTATTGAATTTACAAAAAAGATCTAAAAAATTCACAATAGAAAAAGAAGAAAATGGCCAAATACCTTAACTAGACAACGGAAATAATGCACACAACAAACAAACATTTGGCATTTACAGAAAACCAACTCACACAGAAAATTATATTAAAAACAATAGCTACAATTCCACAAGCCACAAACATGCAATTTTAAATAGTATTACAAACAGGTTAGTACATATACCATTGAAGAAAGAGGAATACCAGAAAGAATACCAACACATTATCCACAGAGTTACAAATGAATGGATACCAGAAAAAAATAATAGATAAGAAGATCAAAAAGTTTAAAAGACAGAAATAGATCCAACAAACGACTACTTTACTCAGACAACAAAAACCACAAGCATATAGGAAATTCACTTACCACCCTTGGACACATCATAAATTTCAAAGGATTTTCAAGAAATACATCATCATGTCTCCACAGAATAACCACAATATACAGAAACTACTATGCAACAGAACAAAAGACCCTACCCAACGATAAATCAACTGGTATATATCAAATAGTTTGTAATGACTGTAACGTGGTATACATAGGAAGAACCAAAAGAAATCTTGAAATAAGACTAAAAGAGCATATGAAATGCATTTACCAAAAACAGACGGATAAATCAGTAATAGCACATCATTTCTGGTCTTCAAACCATGAAATCATCCCAAACATAAAACACTTAAAACCAATCAACAGCAGTAATGAATTGGACATCTAGGAAACAATACACATCGTCAAACACAGTAATCACCTAATGAATTTCGAACTACCGTCACCCAGACCAGAGAACACCACTTGCCACACACATTCCCCAGACAATAACCGGCAAAATCAGTTGAAAGCATGCTGACGATGGGAGCAACCCTTTCTCCCAAAACACGTTCAAGAAAGAACATTTTAGTGATGTAGTGTAACAACCTTCAACTCTCTTTATTTTAAAATACAAAACGTATTTCAAATGGAGAGGACACAGGCTATTCATAGAAAATTCAAGATATGAATTTGATTAGCCATATTAAGCTTATGCTATTTTAATAAAGACTAGTTTATAATACCCCAATAATGAGAGTGGGAATGCATATCAATGATCACATTGATTGCAAAGTGGAAAATCGATTTTGCTCTTTGATATTTCATTTGTTTTTACCTAACCAATGATATTTTTTCACCTGCTTCTAATTCAGCCAACATAAAGTGAGTTAGCCAATGTCAAAATTCAATAGAGTAAACCTTATATAAACGCAGATTCATTACATTTCCAATTCCTTTAATCACACCAAGCTTTCATTCCTTTATTTAATGATGTACATCAAAATTGTTTATTCTTTGTTAATTTCTACTGGTTTCTGCTATTGCTTTCGAATTGCATGTAAACAAATTACAGATGATGCGTTTATTAGAAGAACCACTCAGTGAACATGCAGATTAAGGATCTGAGTTTAGGTTGCACATATGCAGGATTTCTTCCACTTTTGTGTTTCCAGCTTGCATCTATAGAGCTCTAGCAGCTGTTTTATGTCACGTTAGTCTAGAATGATCTCTACAGTGAAGAGTCTAATATGCACAATATAAATCTAAATTGCCATGCCCAGGAATGAAAGCAAGAAAGTTTAAACTTGACCAAACCTTTCCCATTCCCGAGGCTTGGGAAAGCTTCCCATTGATTGTGATGCTCCCTTTAAAATAAATGTACGAGGGCTGATCAATAAAGACAGACTAATTTTTTTCAGATATTTATTACTCCATTTCAATGTTGACATGGTCTTTTTCAAAGTAGTCCTCTCCTACTTGAATGCACTTTTTATAGGATCTCTGCCAGTCCTCGAACACATGGTACAGACCATTCTTTGTCAGGTCTTTGAGAATCGCCTCACTTTTCTTCAGCACTGCTTTCAGTGCTCTCAAATTGAATGCCCCGGAGCTTTGCCTTTAGTGATGGGAATAAAAAGAAATCACAGGGGACAAGATTGGGGCTATAAGGCAGATGCGGCACAAGGTAATGTTGAATTTAGCCAAACATTCCTGGACTTGATTTGCAACGTGAGGCCGCACATTATTGTGATAAGTTCTGGATGTTTCCTTGCAATGTGCTTCCTCGGTGTAGCCAATACTGATGTGTAGTACGCTGCTGTAACAGTGGTGTGAGTGGGAACAACAATCACAGCAACTGTGTTGATGTTGACTTCAGTCATAGCAGAAGCCAAAGCACCAGGCCCACCTTGCTTAGCACAGAGGACTCACTCTACTTTGAAGTCTTTGAACCACCTCGTGCATCTTCACCGTATGCTTGCTTCAGCTTTTCCAAAGTTTCAGAGGCTGTATGATTTAAACGAAAACATTTTATTGTTCTACTTGTGTCACCTTCATTTTGTGGTATGCAAAATTCAACTAGGGTTAACAATATATAGCATTACTACCAACCTACCGATACGAGAGTGCTGCTGCCTATGGACATTATACATGAAACCCCCGCTCTTTTCAAATATTCATGGTAGAGCCAGGAAACTCAAGAAAGCTACAGGAAAAAATCCATCTCAGTCTTTATTGATCAGTCCTCGTATTTCAACTTTGTTGTTCTCATTCTAGTTACCATTGTGGGTTGCTGTTGACCAGCCTTTAATGTTTTAGTACCATCTTTGAAAAACTGTAAAATAACAAAACATTTTACATATAAATATAACTAAATTTATGCATTTTCAACTTGACAACACAATAAAGGCTTGTCTCATAAATTTCACACTTGTGAAAGATGCCATACTCTGTTTCATTTTCTGTTAATTGTGCTTAGAAAGACTTGAAAGACCTCCAGATATCTTGCACTGTTGATCATATAATTGAAAAAAACCAATAATGCGCATTCCTGACACAGCACACCATATGCCCATCTTCTTTGTGTGAAGAACTTCTTCTGTGACCACTATGTATAATTCATGAGTTAATATAACCATACAGATGAAAACAGGCTTCATCTGTCATGGAGAAGAGCATTGAGCCCAAGTAACTCATTTCTCTTTGGTTCTTTCAATTCATGTACTACTGTCACACGAAATGGTTGGAATTTAAGGTCTTTTAGCACACGATGGCATGTTGTGCGGGATACACCAACTTGCTGAGGTAATTTCCTTATCGATTTCTTAGGGCTTATTATGTCCATACTATCTGCTGACTACTGTCAGGGTCTCACTATTGGATGCTTATTCTTTTTGTCATCCTTCCTGTTCTAGAGGTACCATTAAACTATTTACAACCGTCTAAGGGATTTCTTCATTTTATTATGGGTCATGGACCCTACAAGACGTATTGGAAAAAAAAATAATAAAACTGATGATGTTCAGGATACTCCTGAACATACGGTTTTTGAATGTACAAGATGTCAACAAAATTTATTAAAGAAGAACAAAAAATTTTTGAAGGTATATAGAATCTTGTAACATCCCAAGTTGGTTTTAAAATTATAACATCTAATAAATGATGTGAGCATAACTATATGGGAACCAGATGCAAGATACGGAGAAATAAGATGTCATTTACCTAATGTAGAGTTGGAGAGAAGAAGATCTTAAAGAATTCAAAATTAAAATCCAAATGTGGAGAATACTTTACTTTTAAATCTGCAAGTATTATTGGATGATGAAATTAATATTAATGAAATATAAATAGAAGAGAATATTTTGTTGTTTTAATGGACAGCAAGAATGGGGTCAAGAAGGAGAATTCGAAGACTGAATGGGGAGGGAAATTGGGATTTTGGAATAGAAGGTGCAGAGGATTTGCCTGTAAATCCTGAGGAGGAGGTAGATAAGGATGCCTTTTTGGAATTTGGGGAGGAAGAAGGCGTCAGTGTAGTAAACGAGGCCATCATTGTTGTGGAGAAAGAAGAGGAGATTGGAGAGATTTTGTGAGAGATGGATGTTTGAAGATGTAGTTTGCTGCAGGTTATTATGAGAGAAATTTATTAGCTCCAATTAAAATGGTGGATGTGAAGTGTAGGTATAGAGATAAGTGCTGTGTGTAGAAATTGTGTGTTGTGTAGTGTGTATGGAAGGAAGTTTTGTGTAGTGAGTGGTAGATAAGAAGAATGAAGATTTGGTTATAGATATATTTAAATTAAATTATTGTAAATTGAAGTATAAATGCTAATTTAATAATAATAATAGGATGTAATGTTAGATATATAATTTTATTTTGGATTAAATTTTTTAAATGTTAGCTTATTGAATGGAAATATAAATAGGATATATGATAATGCAGGAATGAAAAAGATATGTGTGCATTTATATATATATATATATATATATATAGTTTATAAATTTATTGTGTCTAGGTTATTAAATTAACATTTTATGTATGTGCATTTGTGTTTAAATATATAATTTAGCATTAAATAGTAAGTGTGAAGATAGGTATGAAATGTTTTAAATAATTATAAAGGGGCATAAATAATAGGCTTTTAGGGTTAATTATATAATGGCATGTAGTTATAGATAATAGGAAATGAAAATTCAAATTACAAAATAAATGTGTTATAAATATATATAAATATATATATATATATAAATAAGGTAGATGATTATAATTTTTTTTTGTAATTCAAAGGATATTAATAAATAAAAATGTAAATAAGGAAATATTGTTAACTTTTATATAATTATTTTAGTGAGAAAGTATAAATTTAAAAATACAAGTAAATTTGTAAATTATTATTATAATAAAGTATGTAAGTAAGTTTTACTGTATATTTAACTGTATAATAGTAAACAAGAAAGAAAAGAAAAAAATTCTGTGTTACACTCACATGACTTCCTCTACTCTTGTACAAACTATTTTCACAAACGCTTGGTAGGCCTTGAACCTATAGTCAAATATTTTAAGAGATGGTTGCTATGTGGAGTATTCCATTCTCTTTTCATTACCAGGACAAAAAAATTAATAACGAATTTCCATTTGAGAAAACGTAAAAAGTATTGGAAAATTTAAGGGAATAACGAGCAATATCTCAAAAATAGTTCACTCAATAAAAAAAATGTATATGACATGAATTGTGTATTTTAACATGATCTACATTTTTTGTGCAGTAAAATTTTGTCTATCTCTTATGGTTTACCAGTTATGCAAAAGTCGGTCACAATGAATACTTTTGGAGACATTCCCAGAAAATTCGAGATATACATTTCATTTGTCATGAAAATATCTTAAACATACGATATTTTAATCAAAATCATTAGAGCCATTTTTGAGAAAAATAAAATTTTCGAAAAATGTTCCATGTAAAGGGTAATCTGAGGTGGGGGGATTTTGTTGAAAACCTTCGTGTCGCATCTCTGCAAGATACTGAACCTAAATATTAAGTTTGGTGTTTATCCGATTGTTCGTTTCTGAGTTATACTGTTCACAGACAGACACACGGACATGTTTCCAAAAAAAAAAATTTTTGGATTCAGGGGGTCTCAAAACATATATTTCCGGTGAAATCTCGGTATCGAATTTTTGGGTGGAATACAATACTTCCCCTACTTACTATACATAGAGAAAGTAAACAAACCTTTTTAAGCCAGAAGATTTGATAAGTGGTACTGTATACCAGTGGAGTAGTTTTTAGGTTTGTTAGTTAAAACAAGTTGCTTTTATGCTGGTTACCAGTATTAGTATAGATTTAGTGGGTTTGTAACTATTATTTATTTACCTTTACTATCTATTATTTATGTTCTTTACTTATGTTTTCTTTGTTTGTAGTCAGGTAGTAGTTATAGACTTAATCTGTAAAATGAATGTACACAAGAATTGAAAATTTGATTCAATAAATAGAAAATTTGGATATATTCCCCGGTATAGTAACCTAGATGCTGAGTTTGAATATTTAGATTTTATTTTCTCTAGGGGTACCATGCTTGCCTCTAGTTCCTATGGTTGTATGTTCAAACTCGGCAGAGGGCACTGGAATTTTTTCAGGCAGAAAAATCTTAGGCATGGCTTCCTTCGAAAGGGAAGTAAAGCCGGTGGTCCCATGTTGTAGATTTATGGCACGTAAAAGAACCTCAAGCCTGATAAAGAGGCCTCTGAGAAAAACATCTCGTCTTTCACACCCAATATAGAATGGGATACTAAGAACCACAGTAGTTAAAGAGCATCCATAAATAAAACTCAATTTAATTTGTTTATTCTTCTTCACTTTCACAATGGATCCTGCTGTCCTCCATTTCTTATACAGTTCTGGAATTGTTCTGCTTGTGGGTATCTTGTCATATTTCTCCTCAAACATTTCTTTAGTCTCCTTAATGGAGCCTGTCTATGTAAAAATTTCACAATATCAATTCATTTTTCAATTGAAAACTGCATCATTTCTCTCGCAATACTTCCACAGTATTCAGGATAATTACTGTTAAACTCAACTGTAACAGGTAACTATGTAAATGCAGTGAGACAGTGAGGTGTACCAGTTTTATGCGGGACACTCATAATATTTGCCTGAGTACCTTTTGTGGGCACACATTTCTTTTGAGTTATTGTCCATTTTGCATTCCCTAATCATAGTTTCTAAGTTTCCTGATACCCAGGTACAAATATGATAGTGCTTCCTGAATACCACTGGGAACAGTTATGAAATCCCTTACTGAAACTATTGTATGTTGGTTAATCTGAATTGGTACTTCTGATAGTGATAAGCTTGTCCTGAGATGTAAATGATATAGCATATAATAATATCTGTTCCCAAGCATTGTATATGTTAACCCTTTAGAGCAGTTAGAGCAAATTTTATATTCCACCCAAAAATTAGATATCAAGAAATACATGTTTGGAGATCCCTGTCCCCAAAAAATGTTTTATGAAGAATGTATGTGATTAACTTAATCCAAAAGGGGAAAGTAAGATGAAACCTTAAATTGAAATTAAGTTTTATTTATGGATGTTCTTTAACTGCTGTGGTTCTTAGCGTCCCATTCTATATTGGGCGTGAAAGAAATGTAATTTTGCTCAGAGGCCTCTTTATCAGGCATCAGGTTCTTTTACGTGCCGTAAGTCTACAACACAGGACCACCAGCTTTACTTCCCTTTCGAAGGAAGCCGTGCTAAGGATTTTTACCCCCGAAAAAATCCATCGCCCTCCGCCAGGTTTGAACGCGCGACCTCGGGAACTAGAGGCTAGCATCGTAACAACGGGGGACGACAAATGAAAGCTAAACCTGGTATTTAACCTTAGAGTAAAACTGCCAGCAATGAAACAAAATACTCAATGTTTCACTTACCACACACATACTCAAGGAGCTGCTTTCTTAGATGTTAGTAGATTGTCAGTAACCTACAGAGCCATAGTATTTAATTTCATCTTCTTTCAAGAATGTGACGAAGAGTGGGTGACCCCATACTGGCCCCTATTTTCTTGCAGGTGACATAATATTTGTAACATGATTGTACAACACCACTGTGAGGGCGTTACATGGTATGTAGTGTAGTATTTGGAAAATAATTGTAATGAGTTGATGCAGGACTACTACCATTACGTGACTTTTAAATTAAATTTAAGATAAGACTATTATTAATATAAACTTCATCATTATTCCCTTACATGCTTAAAAGCTCCGTGGATGTGTTTGGAAAAAGTATGCAATAAGATTTTACCTTTTCTGATTGTTTATTAATGGTATGACTCATACATTGCGTGAAACTCACTCCATGTACACTAACAGCCAGATCACCTCAATATAATTTACCCCGAGTTCAACTAACAACATTTATAACTTCAGTACTCTCCTCATTCCCTACATAACTACATGTTGCTGAAGTAACTTTAAACAAAGGATAATTACTATTTACACAATTAAAACATGCAACCTTCATTAGCTATAGAACAAGTTCTGTACTCATAGTTGATTAACTACAACATTACTCTTTTAACCACATTTCACTGAGTAATTAAATCTCATATTTACTGTAATGTGAATCATAACTTTAAACAGCATTGCCTTTAGGTTATTTAACCATTTTAGAGAGAGAGAGAGTACTCTTGTAATCTGATAATACATAACATTTAACTTACATTTCCTGACATACATATTAAAACCCCTTTAAACAAATTTAAAATATGAACCACTGTGAATGACCCTGACTGAAATGCCCGACTTAGAGTTGTAATAAAATTCGTCTCTCATTTAAACAGAATGATTTAACATTTCTTAATTGGCCATTTTCATGTCCTGGCTGCAGGTCGTGGTGTGTAGTGAACAAATATCACTTCGCATGCACTAACCTTATAGCGACTTCTCTTCCAAATATTACATGTTGTAAACTGCACGTCTAACAACGACTCCCCTTCTGTTGCACGTGTATTCTTTGCCAAGTCGAATTCCCAATTCTTCAACTTGCTCTTCTACGACGCTTCCCTGGGATATGCAACAACCTCTTCGTTGACATGAAATGGTAGCTTAATCACGTGTATATCAACTAATCTTGTGCTAACGTCCCTTTCACCTTAACTACGACATCGACGACGTAAGAAACTACCACTGACTTCATTAGGAATGTCTAAACAATTTCATCTGGTTTTGCTAAGTTCCGTAATTATTGCGCTACATATGATGAAGTTTAAATATTCCCTCTTACGAGAATCTTTATTCCAGTAATGGCCGCTAGATACTTGGTATTAACTACTCCACGCACTATAAGTTCATACTACGTAACAGTTGTGTCCTTCAGCCACCTCTCTGTCACGACCGGCCACAAGCCTTGCTCTAACTTGAGCAAATGCAACGCATGGTATGATTCGGGCAATCGCCACCCTTAGAATCTTTGCTTGTCTTGTCTGATACTTGTTTAGAGACCCTACTGCCAGCCTGAAAAGGTGGCTCCCGCGTCGAGTAAACACGGTAGTGAGAAGAGAAACTTAGGCTCATGGGTGCGATAGGATGAGGCACAACAAGGGCGTTACACTTTCATTCTAGTGCGTGTTATAACATGGAAGAGTGCTTTACGATAGGAACGGTAAATAGGAAAAGTAACGAAAGAAACTGAAATGGGCAACAAGGTAAACCTGGTATAATGTAGCCAGAAATACGGACGTAGCGGTTGAATGTAAAGGACAAGCAAAAACATGTGATTTAGATCCCCATACTGACTAGTTTCACCTCGGGGAAGCTCGCAGGTTAATCCGGCAGAGATAGGCTGGTGTCAAAACCACATTTAAAAAGACGCGGGTAATCCTGGGCATCCGCGGTAAATAGGAAAAAGTAGAATAATTGATTCCGAGTGATAGCATACGGTGTATTCGGGCGGTGGCGCCTTAATACGTCCAGGGTGATGTCGGGAGGTCAGATGTGATCGTGTCAAATGCCGTCGTTCTCGCGGCGTGATCGACCATCTCATTTCCGGGTATTCCAACATGGCTCGGTATGCAGATAAAATGAATAGATACCTAATTAGGCAGGTGTAACAAATCTAGAATATTTCATAGATCTGACGGACATGGGCGATTAAGGGCCGACAAAAGGCTAAGATAGCCCGAGATAGTCGTAGTCTTCGAAGGCTCATAAACCGCTATAGCCTTCGCTGTATATTAGACGTAGAATCGTATAGGCGCCATGTATACGTTTCTTGAGCGGTCCAAGGATAGACACCCACGCTGACGCCATGAAAAATTTTAGAACCATCCGTAAATAAAACCTGTAAGGACTCCGTGCCAAAGGCAGCAAAACGGGAAGACGAATTCCAATCATGACCTATGAAACTCTATGTGATGTTCACGAAATGAGTCAGTATCGATCATAACTATAGGGGGCGAATAAGCAGTCATATCAAGGAGAGAAATTGGTCGGGTTGGCGTACGGTACATATTGTCATATGAAAGAAAAAGTGGCAAATACCGGATCACAGGAAGAGAAGTATGGTAATTCCGGTGACAGATTCTGAAAAAGTTCGTATAAGCGAGTAAGTTTTGGGAATAATATGTTACGTGAATGCGTCATCAATTTCGTAATGTGTCTGCAGCCCAGACTCAGCTGACGGCACTCTAAATCATACAGAAAAATGACTCCACTTCATTGTGAATATCTTTCGCGTTGCAAACGCGTGAATAACTCGTGCAAAGAAGCGGAGCAGTATACGGGGGTCAGTGCCGCACCTCCGTGGCTTTTAGTGACTGGAGTGAAAATATGAGCGGTAAAGCTAAGATTTAGCTGCAGATGCACTCCCAGGAATTTTACAGAGGTGAATGCGAGGAGGATGTACCCTTCAGGTGAAGGGGTCGGTTAGGTGATGCATTTATTTTCGAAAGATATATCTAGTTTTGTTCAAATTAACAGTTAAGCCAAAGGTTTCTAAATAGTCGACCTTGTGACAATGGAGTTCATACGTGCGAAAATCCATCCGGGATCGGAGCGCGATCGAGTTATAGAGGATAACATGTCAGCGTATTGTAAGTTACGTATGGAAACCGTCACGGCCGAGGTGATATCCCCAACGTATAACAAAGAGCTGAATGCCGAACCTTGAACAAATCCATGAGAAGTATTCCGAGTCTGCGCGTATGTCAAATACGGCGGTCAGTGGGTATCGCCGCCAGTACACAGTATTGGTTGCGGGAAACCAGTCGTCTGTAGCCATCTCAGTGAAAGAGGGATAGAAACGTGGTCACAGCGGTGAGATGTCCAGAAAAATTGCAAGGACGTGGCGATCCGTGTGGAATGCGATATGTACATCGGTAAGAAACGCACAAAGAGGGAACGTCGTTCTATACCCTCTTGGGAAGTGGTATTTTGTATTCTGCCAAAGGCCGTACCGTTCTAAATGACTAAGACGTCCTGAAGGATCTTTTTCCGCAAGTTTCCGTAATGTAAGCAAAAGGATAATCGATATACAGTCTATAGCACCATAGTGGTTAAAGACCGTCCATAAATAAAACTCAATTTTTAATTTCGGGTACCAAGACTCCGGAAGGAGTTTCAAGAAGTCATAGGTGATGTCGTGCGCTCCCGGGGCGGACCTACCACTTGTATCATGAAAGGTTTGTCGAATTTCCATCGCAGTAAAAGGCGAGAGAAGCAAGTCCGAGGTGAGGTTGGATGGTTTCCAGTACCGAGTCCGGCATAACCTGTCGTAAAAATTTTTCTTGTAGGTCAGGGTTCCCAGTCAAAGGTGAGAGTTTCGGAAATTGCTGCGTGGTTTTAAACCAAGATAAGTGTCTCCAGAGTTGCGATACCGGGATATCCGTTGTAATGGAATTGCAGTATTCAACCCAAGAAGCACGTTTAATACAACGCAAACGACGTCGCACACGGGCCTTCGTACGTTTGGCGGCAAAGTAGGTTTCGGCCGTTCGGGAGTGAGCATAGCGGAATACGCTAATCGGTGAGCACATGTAAGATTCCACCATGGAGGTTTCGGAATCTTCGGCATCTTCACCGTCGCCCAAGGATTATATATCGCGGTAACGTCTCAGTTCCTCATCTAGTAGATCGTATGTCACTTCTCTGTAAGCATCTGGGTAGCTTTATGGAGACTTGTCTGCAAGTGACCCGGAACGATCACTCCCTACCTTCGTCTACGATACCAACTACGTCATCGCCTCCGCCATTGAGATTAGTGTAGAAGAAACGGGAAGTGCCTAAGGTATTTTTTTTGTTAAAGTAAGAGCGCACAATGTCCTCAGTAGCCAAAATCAAGTCGGGGAAGAATCCTGTTGTCCGGAGTGACCCAGACTAGTCGTATAAATACCCCGCATAAGCGTCCAAAAGTATTGGTTTGCCAGTGGAAAATCGGATGTTGACCTTGTACGTCGGAGTCCGCGAAAGTCTGGAATGTTAACACACCCACAAATCAACTGGTGGTGGGATTGAGGCCCTATAAAGCCCCCCATTCCGTGAGCGTAAATTTACGTCCTGTCACGTAAAGTTCAAACAAGTTTTCCCAGCATCAACCGCATGGCTTCCAGCGTATATCCGTATTCCAGCACTAATAGCTATGCCGATGGCAACGCCCCAGGCTGGTTCTCATGATCATTCCGGAAAAACAGGTAGCCTGGGATACGACAGGGTAATAATACAGGTAATAATCCCACACAATTATTACTTGTGGCTTCACCTTAGCTACATAGCTTTAAAAGTCATAAGTTTGTTACGAATACTTTGAGCATTCCAAGAAAGTAAACGTAGGCCAGGCAAGGGTAAAAACTAAATCACATTATAAATGCAGTTGGGTTTTGAGATACGTTAATGTATTAAATAAATATTCTGGGGTTTCTGTGAAGACTCCCGCATTTGTTGGGGCCATCGATAAGACGAAGCAAAGATCGGGGCCTCCCAGGGCAGATGAGGTTTCCAATGGTCCACATCCCGGTGCAGAAAACGCCCCTCCAGCTGCAGTGATACAGATGGGGCTCCACCCACACGGGTAGTGCCCCCTGTTCACGACTTTCCAAAGAGGGCGAATATGGCCAAGGGCTCATATTCGGCCAATCTGTCCCGCATCCACTCTCAAAGAGGGTTTATCATCTCGCACAGGCCCATCTAGCCCAAACCAGGCCTTCCCAGCACCAAACAGCTAAGGGCAGCTTAGCCTCCACCCCAGCCACCAAACTAGCCCAGTCACGCCCCGTCCCATTCCACCCCAGCCACCACCACAAACCCCAGAGTACCCTACCCCACCACAGTCCAGCTCCCTCCCCAATACAGAGCAACTTCCAGCACATCCTCCAGGCCAGACCAAACCCCCACGCTAGGCCCAACCCAAGCTAGTCCAGGTGCTAGCCCAGGCCAGGCCAGCCCACCCACAGAAAACTTCCCACACCAGACAAGCCCCACCACATGCCAGCCGTCAGCCCAAACCTCACACCAGGCCAGCCCCGTCTACAGCCGAGGCCAGCATAACTCGCAGGTAGGCCCCAACCCAGCGCTTACACCAGGCCAGGCGAGCCCGGCAAAGCACAGCCCCATCCAGGACAATGCAGACCAGGCCAGCCCAAAGTGCAGCCATTAGTCCCCCAGCACCGCCCTTTGCCACGCCTGCTCAGCCCAGACTTAGGGCTAGGCCAGCCATCAGCTCAGCTCCCCCCCTTTTACCAGTCCAGCTCCAACCCCAATCCACAGCCCACTTCAGGCAAGCTCAGCCTCACCCCGAGCCTAGACCAGACGAGCAGAGCCCTGCACCAACCCAGGATAGGCTAGGCCCCAGTCAAGAGGCCACCAACCAGCCCGCAGATCAGGGGCGACACACTCTGGACGGCCCAGCCCAGCCAGATCTCCGGCGACCAGCCCAATGGTGCCCTGTCAGCTTAGCCCAGTGGCTCACAGCAGAGACCAAGGGCCAGGCCAGCCCAGCACAACAGCGCTGCACCCAAACCAGCGGCGCCCTGGCCAGCAGAGTCCTGCCCTGCACAATGGAACCCAACCCATCCCAGTACCACCAACCCTGCCAAGCCAAGAGCAGCCCAGCGGCTTGAAGAGCAGCCCAGTGGCTTGAAGACCAGCACGGCGGCACCCAGCCCACCCCAGCAGCTCCCAGACCAAAACCACCCAGCCCAGCGGCATACCGCACAGCACTGTCCCCACATCAGGCCAGCAGAGCCTAGCCCAACCATCATCCAGCAGAGCCCAACACAGCTCAGCCCAGACAAGCCAAGCCCAGCAGCGCTGAGTCCACACAAGGGCGCCCAGATCCCCTAAGCCAACACAGCAGCAACCCCACCCCACAGATAAATGGCAACCACACATCATAACCTAGCCCAGTGACGCCCGGCCCTGTGGCGCCCAGCATGGACCAGCCAAGCTGAGCCCATCCCTTACCATCCCAGCATAGCACAGCCCAGCCATGCAGTGTACAGCGGAGCCCGTCACAGCCTGGCCCAACCCAGCCCAACTGCGCCAAGCCCAGCACTTTCCAGCCTAGACCCAGGTCGCCCACCTAGCCTAGCCCAGCCCAGCCCAGCCCAGCCCAATGGCGCCCAACAGCCAATCTTGAGCAGAGCAGAGCAGAGCAGAGCCTAGCCTAGCCTAGCCTAGCCTAGCCTAGCCTAGCCCTGCCCAGCAGCTCCATTGCAGACCCGTGGTGGCCAGCCCATTCCAGTGGCGCACAGACCAGCCCAGCGGCGCCCACCCCAGACCATTTACTTCCATCTCTGAAGAAGTGTAAAATAACAAAACTGTTTTCATGTAAACATAACAAAATTTATTAATTTTCAGCTTGATAACACAATAATGCCCTCATGACAAATTTCACACTTGTGGCCTGCAAGGTTTATTACCCTCATGTGTCAAATTGTGCACTTTAATATGTGAACAAAATTACACATTTTATCACAAATTTCACACCTGTAAGGTATTTTACTCTCATTAATCACAGAATGCATTTCAAAATTTAGAGCTCAATAAACCTCTTACAACAAACTTCACAGTTGTGAGGTTTTTTGCCCTCATGTAATCAAATTGTGTAATCTCAATTTTCACAACTGAACAAAGTTCTCACAAATTTCGCAGTTGAGGCTTTTTGCACCTACATATAAAATTATGTTATTTCAAAGCTGACACCTGAGTTAGGCTTTCACAAATTTCTCACGTATCATATTATGCATTTCAACTATTAAAACTCTTATCATTCAATTTCACATTTCTGAGGCTTTTTACTTCCGTGCATGGTATTCTGTAATTTTACATTTGATGAGTGAGTGAAGCTCTTCTCACAAATTATTTGCTTGAGACTTTTTACCTCTATGTATCAAATTATGCAGTTTCAAACCTGAAAAGTAAGTAAAGATCTCACAAACTTCACTTGTGGGTTTTCTACCCTATACAACACATTAAGCAATTTCAAAGTACATCAAACATTTAAAGTTCTTATCATAAAATTCACATACTTGTGGCTTTTTACACTTGTGTATCATATGCAATTTCAAAACCTGACAAACTACTAATCCTCTTATCACAAATTTCACATTTGTGAGGCTTTTTACCCCCATGTATGGTATTATGCACTTTCAAATTTGGCAACCAAGTAAAGCTTATTTCACACTTGAGGCTTTTTTACCCTCATGTTTCAAATTATGCTGTTTCAAACCTGACAAGTGAGTAAAGCTCTTCTCACAAATTTCACACCTGTGAGGTTTATTACCCTCATGCAACATATGCGATTTCAAGCTTGACAATTGAGTAAACTTTTCTCACAAATTTTTTTATTTGTGAGGGTTTTTACCCTTGTGTATTAAATGATGCAGTTTCAAATTTGATGAGCGAGTAAACCTCTTGTCACATATTTGACACTTGTGAGGCTTTTTACCCTGATGTATTAAATTATGCACTTTCAAGTTTCCTAACTGAGTAAAGTTCTTCTCACAAATTTCACACTTGTGAGGCTTTTTACCCTGATGTATTAAATTATGCCTTTTCAAGTTTCCTAAGTGAGTAAAACTCTTCTCACAGGTTTCACATTTGTGAGGCTCTTTACCCTCATGTACCAAATTATGATTCTTCAAATGTGACAAACGAGTAAACCTTTGCTCACATATTTTACATTTGTGAGGCTTTTTACCATTATGTGTCAAATTATGCAATTTCAAAGTTGACGATTGAGTAAACCTCTTCTCACAAATTTCACACTTAAAAGGCCTTTTACCCCCATGTATAAAATTATGTACTTTCAAGTTTGCCAACTGAAAAAAGCCTTTCTCACAAATTTCACACTTGTGAGGCTTTTTACCCTGATGTATTAAATTATGCCTTTTCAAGCCTCTTAACTGAGTAAATCTCTTCTCACAGATTTCACATTTGTGAGGCTCTTTACCCTCATGTACCAAATTATGATTCTTCAAATGTGACAAACGAGTAAACCTTTTCTCACATATTTTACATTTGTGAGGCTTTTTACCATTATGTGTCAAATTATGCAATTTCAAAGTTGACGATTGAGCAAACCTCTTCTCACAAATTTCACACTTAAAAGGCCTTTTACCCCCATGTATAAAATTATGTACTTTCAAGTTTGCCAACTGAAAAAAGCCTTTCTCACAAATATCACACTTGTAAGGCTTTTTACCCTCATGTATCAAACTATGTCTTTTCAAACTTGAGAAACAAGTAAAGCTCTTATCACATACGTTACACTTGTGTGATCTTTTACCCTTATGAATCAAAGCCTTGCTGTAAATTTCTCCTACATCACTACATTTACCAGCTTGTTCCAGATGAACAACTTTTTCTACAGGTGACATTTTTGTGATCTCACTTTCTTGACTTTCACATTCAGGACAATCCTTTCCATCACTGAAGCTTGTGTTTTTCCGTAAGGTTTCAGCTGCGGACAGTGGTGATTCACTATTGCTAACACTAGAAATGACTCTTGAGCATAATCTGAAATGTTAGGAGGACTTAGCATTAGATACATTATTCAAAGAAAAGGGAATTAAATTTTGGCAAGCACACATTTTCATATCTACCAGCCAGGACAGTCAGTAACCAATACAATGGATGGAATGCTTCTCACAGTTTTAAAAGTATGAATGGAAGATCATCAATACATTATATACAGGCTGAATCACCTAAAACTTGCACAGCAAATATTTCTGAAATGGAAAGTGCTATTGATGTGCAGTTTTCACAGCATTGATTGGTAGTCAGGGGCTTGTACATTTAACCTATAAACAGATTTTAATAATACTGAGAGAGTGTATTTTTTTAGCAAACTTACACTTTTTAAATGGAACAATGCCTAGGTACATCAACAGAATAAAGGTAGGGTAGGTTAGAATGTCAGTGGCGTTTGTTGCAAGATTCTAGTGCAAGTGGTTTACGAGAAATCTTATTTTGAAACTTTTACGCATCGACACTTGTACAACCTGTGGTAGCACAAACTAAAAAAATACAAAAGGGAATTACAATACTTCTGTGGATTCTTACAAGTAAAGAGAACATAGCTCTTCTAAGGTTGTGTTCAAAATGACCACCGGCAGGTTCGATGTACGCTTCCAGTCTGCTATGGAAAGACTGCTGCACACGTTCTAGCATATCAGCGGAAATTTCAGACCAGGCAGCAGTAATGTCATTTCATATCATTTGGTGTAGTTAGTACATCCTTGTAGACAGTGTCTTTCAGCCTTCCCCACAGAAAAAGTCTAAAGGGGTCAGATTCAGTGAACGAGCCGGCCAAGGTACAGGTCCTCTTCGTCCAATCCAATGATTTGGAAACAATACAAGCTGTAGTACTTTATGCACTATGAGCTGGACAGCCATCATGTTGGTACCACAGGTTCCTCTTAGTCTGTAAAGGAATGTCTTCCAGCATCTGTGGCAAATGGTCGGTCAGGAGGCTGCGATAGTTGTGCGAGTTCATTGTTCCTTCTATGAACAAAGGGCCTATGAGCTGATGGTTCACTATCCCACACCACACGCTTAAACTCCATGGATGCTGACGTACCACTTGACAAAGCCAACAGACCAATAGTGCATGTTTCTGCGGTTTACCTGGCCATGATTAGTAAATGTTGCCTCATCACTAAACAAGGTACATGATGAATCTGGAGTATATGTCTTAATGCCCATGTACAAAAGTTAACACGATTCTCAAAATCGTTTCCATGCAGCTCTTGATGAAGAGAGATGTGATAGGGATGGAAACTATGTCGATGGAGAATGTGCAGTATACTTGCCTGACTTATGCCACTTCCACGTGCGATTGTACAGGAACTAACTTGCGGATCTACTGCAATGGCAGCCAAAACATTAATTTCTAACTCTTTTCCAGTCACTTGTTTGTTTCTGTTACGTTTTCTAGGTGCTACAGTCCACTTTCACGTAATTGGTTGAAGAGGTTAATACATAATTGCAGAGATGGTTGACATCCATTGGGATACGTTTGTGTATACACCATACAGGAACGAACTGCATTCTCCATACACCATGAGCACGTTGGCTTTTTCTGCATTATAAACCCCATCTTCCACTCATGACTACTGCTTGAATTGCCACAAACTGACCAGAAAGTCACAATGGTAACATGCTGTAAACTTATGACATGGGACCACCGGCTTTGCTTTCCTTTCAAAGGAATACTAAGGATTTCTACACCAGAAAAAAATCCATTTTCCTCTGCCAGGTTTGAACTTGTATCCTCGGAAACTAGAGGTTAGGATAGTATGCCTAGACCACAAAGGACGACTCTCCAGCCACTTGGTGAAGTAATCCATGACCACCAACAGATACTTGTTTCCCCTGTCAGACAAGGGAACAGTCCAGCTATGTCAATGGTGATGTGTTCAAAGGGTGCACCTACATTATACTGCCTGGCTCGTGGTCAGTGGGCTGCAACTTGCTACAAACACATGACATGGAACTATCTCTCAGCAACTACCCGTAACCTTAACAAGTAGTATCTTTGTCAAAGCTCATTCAGAAGCCTCCTCCAGGACTTCTGTCACCTTAACACGAGGATCAGCTGTTTTAGGTCCTCCCGTAAGGTGACTCTCAAACTCTGAACAAGACAGCTTCCTTGGTCTTCAGTGAGTTCCATTGGGACCAGTAGGATTTATACACACTACTTCTGGGCATGGTGTCTTCCCAGCTCAGCCTATCCCCTTCCCCACTTATCTTAGAGGCCAAGTAGGCATCCACCAGCTGCACTCTGCTCAGACCTGCACTATCCCATCGATCTGCAGGCACAACCAAAATTATGCAGACAGCTGCAGTATCTCCATCTCAACCTTAGTGCAGTGGACGCACTCCTCTGAGCATGGGCTTCTTGTCATGGCATCAACATTTGAGTGGCTACTTACTCTTGATATTCTGTGAGGTTCATACTCTTGGAGCCTCTGGACTCAATGAGCTGTCTAAGTTCTTGAAGCTCAAGAACCAGGCGACAGGAGGATCAGTTATCAGGTGAAATGGCTAACTGTACAGATACTTATGGAAGTGTTCCAGTGCCTTCATTACTGCCAGGAGCTCCCATCAGGTAACACAGTAGTTCTTTTCCACCTTGGAGAGCATCTTGCTGTAGTGTGCTCTTACTCGCTCCTGCCCATCCTGGACTTGGGATAGTATGCCTTCAATACTGTAGTCACTGTTTTGGTGCCCATGATAAAATCGCCGCCTGGTTGTGATAAACCTAAGACATGCGCACGGACTTAAGCACCTGGTACCCTCCTTGGTCTCTTCAGTCCACACATAAGGCTAGCGTTCTTCCGTGAGATGATTGGGGGCTTCGCGATTTTGGAGAAACCTCTGACAAACTGGCAGTAGTAACTGCAAAGGCCCAGAAAACTAAACTCTCTTTTGTCCTTTAGATGAGGCCAATCTCTCAGAGCCTGAATGTTCTCTGGATCCATGGCCACCCCAGTTGTTGAGACGTTGTGGCCCAAGTAGTTAATCTCTCGCAGAAGAGTTGACCTTTCTTCATATTCAGATAGGCTAAAATAAAATAAATTGAGTTTTATTTCTGGATGCTCTTTAACTACTCTAGAGCCACCTGCCAGTATCTGATTTCAAGTCCAATGTCAAAAACCACTGGACACCAGAGTGTAAAAAAAAATAAATAAAATAAAAAAAATAATAATAAATTAAATGAGTTTCTGTATATGAAAAATCTCTAACCACTACAGTTCTTAGATGGCATTCTATATTGGACATGAAAAAGCGCTGGAAGAAATAGGAATAAAAGATATGTGGTTACAAGGGGAAAGGAACTGTCCAGTTTTTGGAAACAAGTGAAAGGTTGGAGGATATCGAAAAAAAAAACTAAATTGAGTTTTATTTATGGACACTCTTTAACTGCTGTGGTCCTTAGCATCCCATTCTATTTTGGGTGTGAAAGACTGGTAATTTTGCTCAGAGTCTCCTTATCAGACTTCAGGTTCTTTTACAAATGTAAATCTATGACATGAGACCTTTACTTGAAAAAATCCATTGTCCTTTGCCAGGTTTGAACCTGCAACCTCACAACACAGAGGACGACGAGGAGGATATTGAAAGGCGGGAGATATGGGGAAGTATGGAAAATAAAAAGAAAATGGGGTAGAGAAAAATATATAGAGCAGTATAATAAGAAAAAGAAGGGTTAGCTTGGATGAGAATGGGAATGATATTCTTAAGAGATGATGATAATAAAGGAATGTGTGAATTTTGTGGTGGCGAGGAAAATGTAGTACCTTATCTGAGTGTGAAGACTTAAAAAATGGAGAAAGAAAATTTGGGACAAGAAATGGAACAATATATGGAGGGGGGTAATTTAGCTCGTTGAAAATGTTAACAAGCAAATGGAAGAAAGAAATACAAAGGTAGGGGATTTTTTTAAAAACAATTAAAGTCAAATGGATGAAAAAAGTGAAGGAGCAGAAGAGAGAAGGGAGATAGGATAAAATGAATTCTTTTGGCATCTTAGCAAAGGAAAGTAAATGTTTCATAGTAGTGTTGAGGGCCAGGGAGTCATATTGGCTGTGCAACACAGAGGAAGGTATGTACATATTAAAGTAAATGTATTGGATTACTGTAAGCTGGAATGTGTACAATAAATATTTCATTTCATTTCATATTGGGCATGGAAGACCATAAATTTTGCTCAGAGGTCTCTTTATCAGGCTTAAAATTATTTTACGTGCCATAAATCTGCGACATGGGACCACCGCATAACTTCCCTTCTGAAGGATGCCACGGTAAGGATTTTTATGCCCAAAAAAATCCATTGCCCTCTGCCAGATTTGAACCTGTGTCCTCGGGAACTAGAGGCTAGCAGGTACCCCTAAACCAAGGAGGACTGCAAGGGTGTCCAGGGTGTCTTCAATCAGGGTAACACTTCTTTCAAGTCACAGCATTGGGCTTTCTAAGTCCATGCAGAAGCAAGCTCACTGTTCTTCTTTGCCAGGACTAGAGGAGAGCACCAAGTCTGCCAGATGCTTCTATATTCCCTCTGGATCTCATCATCCAGCATGAGATAGTATGTTCACTAGAGGAATTTGCTTCACTTGCTTCACTAGAGGAACTTATCTTGGTGGTTGACAGACAGAACCAGCATCTCCAGTGTGGTCGTGGTGGAGTACACGGTCGGTGCAGCCTATAATCGCCATTCTATTGGCTGAAATAGACTGGCATCATCTAAATAGAAGCCATCCCCTCTTGAGTTGTGCCAGTGTCAGATGGTAGCTGCCCTATTCAGTAAGTCTTCCAGCCAAGGCATCAAATCTTGTAACTGCTGGCTCCTCAGATCCATCACATGGTGATACACTCATAGCTGACTCACACTTCCCTAACTCTGTTCTGGTCTAGATATCCTGAATGGAGTTCTTTGGATTCAGCAGTCTCACTGGAACTTCTACTTGGCAAGGCAACAATGGCCTGGCAATGCATAATCTGTTCAACGGTTTCTTCTGATACAAAATTAGGTTCCTTGACCGCTGACCTTCCAGGTGTGCCTTCACCATCACCTCACTCCTTGCAGACACAACCACATCATGCATCAGGATTACCCTGCAGATTTCTGGATGTCCATTGGGGCTCCAGACCGTTACCTCATCTCGACTTAGTTGCAATAGCATCCTGCTGACGTCGATCGTCGCCTCATGACTCCTGAGGGCATTCAGTACCAGTCACCATCACGACAAAAACCTACACGCTCACAATGCTCCGCCCCAAGGTCAACTCCAGCAGGGCTTCTTTCTTCACAGGCAGGGTATCACCCAATGCTGTCACAGTTGGTAGGGATGATTCGATTTCCTTGACGGCAAGCCCTTCGTCTTCGTTGACCGTGATCGACATCAGGTCTGATCACGATCACAACTGCAACTGTGTCTGCTAGTAGTCGGCATGGCTTTCCCCACACTCAGTCATCCGCGATGAGGTTGCTAACCATTCTTCTGCCCAAGACAGGTTGCTCGAGGGGATGGTAAAGATGGCTCTGACATGCCTCGTCACGCCTGTCCTCATTTGTTTCCCGACTGTTCATCGGCTTGGTGTGTGCAGTCCCTCAAACATACCCCGGCTGGTCATAGCCTCAACACGTACCACCTAAGGATCTTGGTCGTCTTCGTCTCTGGCTTGATCCTCTGTCCCCCTCATATCGAATACCCCTGGTCATCAAGGTGAGAGCAGCTGTTACCTTGGCCGCCTCCATTCTCAATGCGGTCGTTAACGCACCATGAATGTTCATGTAGTCGCCGTACCAATTGCTGTTGTATCTCGGCATCACGCACCCCGTCGACAAAGAAGTAGGCAGTTTCCTGGGACATGTAACTAGGCGGAAGGTTGACACAGAGCTTTGTTAAACAGCTGTTCAATTGTTAGGGCAAACTCCTGAAGTGTTTCCCATGGCTGTTGCAGCCTTGATTTGGGCAGACTGCAATAAACTGCTGCCAAGCGATGGTTCCCGAACCGATTCTCAAGGGCCTGCCAGATGTCACTGGACGGCGCCGACGTAATTGCATTCAAAATTCTGCCGCCCGCTCCTGAGGCTGGCTATCAGCTGTGCATCGTCCTCCTCTGCTGACCATCAGTTGTGGGCGTCGAATTGTCGGCGGAATATTTCGAAGGTCGACGTTCCATCGTATTTGGGTGTTTGATGCATGCAGATGTTGTGTCGCATCCTGGCGTCTTGACCTTCAAACCCTTAAGTCTCACGTCAATCATTCCTTCCAGGATGGCATTCAGTTCCTTGCTGCATGTAGTGGTTACCATGCTAGTCCCTCGTTTCCGAGGTCACGGGTTCAAAACCCACCGGAGGGCGATGGATTTTTTTTTGGAATCTTTACAAGAAGTTGTAAAAATTCTTAACATGGCTTCCTTCAGAAGGGTAGCCAATGGTCCCGTGTCATAGATTTGCGTCACATAAAGGAATCTCAAGCCTTATAAAGAGGCCTCGAGGAACATTACTGGTCTTTCACGCTCAAAACAGAATGGGATGCTAAGGACCACAGCAGTTAAAGAGCGTCCATAAATAAAACTCAATTTAATTTTTACTCCCATTATCTCATTTCCCATCTTCTCCATTCTTCCAGATTCCATTTCTCTTCCATCTTCTCCATTCCGGATTTCAGCTAATAATAATTCTTTAACCATTGCTTCCATCGTGGCGTTCTATCCCATGCCTGACACCACTGTAACAAAGGATGGCTCCAAATTGCTGCCAAATTTTCGTTGTTTGGACGCTCAGCTGTATTCAACTTCTCTGCTGATCTCCAGCTGACTACACGCAACTATCTCTCTAACTCAACAACTTAATGCCAGCAGCCCTCCTTATATAGCCCTGCAACAAAGCTGGAATGTTCCCCATGGGATGGCTTAATCTGGGGAAACTTCTCAAACCTGCTGCCAAGGAAATTTCCAGTAAGGTGGTGAGCGCATATAAAGGGTTTGTTCCTTAAGCCATTTGCTTTAAAGGTGCCGGCAGCATGAGCTAACGATTAGGTAGCCAGGTAAAGGGCCTGGCATGCTCTGGCATATGGCGCGGCCTGCCACCATCTTCGCGTATGTGGTCACACTATATTATTATTTCTTCAGTTCTAACATCTTTGCTAAACCTAAAAGCAAACTACAATGTCTTCATTTTTCTCATCATACTTCATTGCCCACTGTTTACCCTTTCAGAGGCAGGGGAGTTGTTTAGTTTATGAAGTGTAAGGCAAGAAATCTGTTTATCTTATTATCATTTACTCACCTCTAACATCTTTACTAAAACTAAACGCAAACATTGTCATCTTTTTTCTTCATCATACTGTATTTCCATTGTTTATCTTTTCAGAAGAGCACAATTTATTTTTCAATAATTGTAAATTTCTTTCAAACATTTTCAAACACTGGTTGCAAACAAATTAAAGAAATCAACAATTTGTGAATAAACGAAACCTTACAATTGCACTATTATGCAGTTGTACTGTTCTCTATATCACAACCAGGGTTAGGATTTTTAGATGTGCACCTTTTTTCTTAGGATAAGTTAAAGCTGTGCGGAAAGCTATCACAGTATAAAATTTTGTTTCTAGTTGCGAAGAGAGGCATTTTTTCTTGCACCTTTTTCCCTTTTTTGGGACCTTAACCCCTTTTTGGCACCATTATCCCATTTTTCCCCAACCATGGATATAATCACCTTTTCCCCCCTTTTTTTCTTTTAAGTTGCATTCCAATTTATTCTTTAACTTTCAATTAACGTCTCCTCAGCTTGCTGTGTATGTGCAAATAGTAAGCCTACCTCTTTCAGTAAATGCCACGCAGGAATTGAAAGCACATCCGCAACAATGGATAATAATTGTGTGTTCGACGAAAACCTCTTTCTCTTGCTTTACCGCTAAAAAGTAGCCCACAATAATGCAATTGACAATGAGTGATTCTATCCCACCAAAATCAGTAGCCTGCTGTTTGTGAATGTGAGTTTGTTACTGTGAGAGACGTCATCTGTTTGCATGGAGGCGAAGGCTGGGCACACCGAGACAGCAGTAACCTCACCCACGCAGTTCCGAGAATTATTAAGACTGGGTCCTGCTCGAAACTACCAGAAATCGCTGAGACTGAAGTTCCAGCATGAATGAGAACATTCTGGTAATTGTCACGGTGTTATAAGAGAATGTGGACAGTAAATGGGCGCAAGAGTGAGTTGTGTGACAGTCACATTGTGTTAGCAAGTGAACTAGTGTTAGCTCTCCAAACAAGTGTACTAGTTGACTAATTTTGAAGATTTAGAAGCTAGTAACAGTGATGTGTCATAATTTAAAATAGAGAGTTGAGGGTTGTTACACTACATCACTATGATATTCTTACTTGAACGCGTTTCAGGAGACGGCTTGTTCCGATCGTCAGCATTTTCTCTCAACTGATTTTTGCCGGTCATCGTCTGGGGGATGTATGTGGCTAGTGGTGTTCTCTGGTGCTGGGCTGATGAACCTCCAAAGGCTGTTGGGTGGCGGCAGTTCGAAATTCATTAGGTGATTTCTGTGTTTGACAATATGTATTTTTTCCCAGATGTCCAATTCATTGCTGCTGTTGATCGGTTTTAAGGGTTTTATGTTTGGAGTGATATCATGGTTTGAAGACCAGAAATGAAGTGAATTATTAAAAGAATGCACCAAGTCACTCCAGAACACATTGATAGAAACCAAAACATTAACAAAAGCCGAAAAATCCAGAATTTAAACAAGATTTTCCCACCATACCTAGGTTATATGCACTACCAAAAATACACAAACTCGGCAACAAAATGAGGCCCATAGTGAATAACAAACTCCCCCACATATAAACTAGCAAAATGGCTTTCAAATACCTTCAACTCCATGCCTATGTTCAAAAGTCTTAGCATAAAAAATTCTTTAGAATTAACCAGTCACCTTTCAAATATAAATATATCACCCACAGACATGATGGTATCATTTGATGTCACTGCACTCTTCCCAAGCATACCAAAAGAAGAATTATTACCACTCCTAGAAAATTGGATATTAAACAATGGCACACCTAGAGCACAAACAGAAGATTACCTGAAACTAACAAATTATGTCTGGACCAGAATTTCTTTTCATTCCATCACAAAATCTTTAAACAAACATCCGGCCTAACTATGGGAAACCCCCTTTCACCATTTTTAGCAGAACTATATATGAGCCATTTTGAATCCCATATTACTAAATCTTTCCCACATCTATTCAAAACCTTGTATAGGTATGTAGATGATATTTTTGCTATTGTTCCAAAAAAACTTTCAGAAGATGCTTTGAAATTATTAAATTTACAAAAAAGATCTATAAAATTCACAATGGAAAAAGAAGAAAATGGCCAAATACCTTACCTAGACATCAGGATCATCAGAAATAATGCACACAACAAACTAACGTTCGGCATTTACAGAAAACCAACGCATACAGAAAACTATATTAAAAACAATAGCTACAATCCTACAAGCCACAAACATGCAATTTTAAATAGTATTACAAACAGGTTAGTATATATACCAATGGAGAAAGAGGAATACCAGAAAGAATACCAACACATTATCAACATACCCACTATGAATGGATACCAGAAAAAAACAATAGATAAGAAGATAAAAAGGTTTGAAAGACAGAAATACATCCAACAAATGACTATGTTACTCAGACAACAAAAACCACAAGTATATAGAAAATTCACTTATCACCCTTGGACACATCATAAATTTCAAAGGATTTTCAAAAAATACAACATTACCCTGTCTCCACAGAATAACCACAATATACAGAAACTACTATGCAACAGAACAAAAGATCCTATCCCCAACGATAAATCAGCTGGTATATATCAAATTGATTGTAATGAATGTAACCTGGTATACATAGGAAGAACCAAAAGAAATCTTGAAATAAGACTTAAGGAGCATATGAGATGCATTTAGCAAAAGCAGCCAGATAAATCAGCAGCAGCACATCATTTCTGGTCTTCAAATCATACCACTCCGAACATAAAACTCTTAAAACCGATCAACAGCAGCAATGAATTGGACATCTGGGAAAAAATACATATTGTCAAACACAGGAATCACCTAATGAATTTCGAACTGCCGCCACCCAACAGCCTTTGGAGGTTCATCAGCCTAGCACCAGAGAACACCACTAGCCACACACATCCCCCAGACGATGACCGGCAAAAATCAGTTGAGAGAAAATGCTGACGATGGGAACAAGCCGTCTCCCAAAACGCGTTCAAGTAAGAATATCATAGTGATGTAGTGTAACAACCCTCAACTCTCTATTTTAAAAAAAAGTGTACTAGTACTAGATTTTACCATGCCAAAGGTGTCCAATGCTCGATTTATTGTTCTGGCTGAGGAAATCAAACAAGATTTCATAGACACTGATGGAATTGTTATGCAGTGTATATTTGTGATTCAGGAATTTTGTTAGATGAAAAACACAGTGAGATTGCATCAAACAACACATTTCCAGCTCTAAGCATCAAATGAACAAGACTCTTCAAGCAAACAAATCATGGCAACCTCTATTATGAAATGCTTTTCAACAGAGTTCTTCAAAAAGCCAAAATTTGAAGGAATTAAACATTGACTTGAATTAAACTTGAAGCATGTGACATGCTTGGCTCATGCCCTTCACAGGGTTTGTGAATCCATAGGGAACGAATACAACATCACAAATCAATTCATCTCTGCCGTGAAGATTCTACTGAAAGCTCCTAGCCATGTTGTTTACTACAGGGAAATCACTGGCCTGCCCCTTCCAAATTTCCCAGTCATTACTCGCTGGGGATCTTGGATTGAGTGTGCTGCTATGTTGTGTGAGAATTTTGACAAAATTAAACAGTTTGTGCTTTCTTTGGATCCATCCAACGCAGGTGCAATTTCCAAGGCACAGTAACTTCTGTTACCGGAGAAAATGCATAATTTGCAGACAGAACTATATTGTGTCCATAGTTACAAGTACCTGCCTACAGCTATTAAACGATTGGAAGAACAAGGTCTAGAAAAGGAAAAACAATTTTTTACTTCCATGAGGGAGCAGTTAGATGGCTTTGCCAAAGACAAACTTGAATCTAGTCTTCAGAAGAATCCAGACATTGAGGAATTTGCCACATCTGTAGAGTTGCCATTCCGAGTGAATACAAGGTTTGCTCCACTGGTTTCTGTGGATGTTGAAAGAAGCTTTAGCATCTACAATGACATCCTATCTCCAAAAAGAAACAGACTTAGTTTTAAAAATGTGGAGATGCTTAATGTCTTGAAGTTCAACAGCTTCATGTTTTTTCCATCTTTTGATGAATGATAATTTGATGTACTTCAATAAATTAGAATAGAGGAAAGAGAAATCGTTGAATTAGTTAAGGGAATGCACAACTGAAATTAACCCAAAATCTAAAACAAAAAAACAAGCTGTTTATATTTTTAAAACTTGTTTTTAAGGAGTTTCTTATTTTCAGCATTTCTGCATATTCAAAATGCTCTACACGATGTAGTTTTCATCCATTCATATTGACATTTTTTATACTTATTTCAAAAACCCAAATAAATAAAACTGTCATATAATTTTTCTGTGTAATGAATAGTTTTTGCGCTACTAATTTTTAAAGATGATAAATGTATAAAAAAACTAAAAAAATGCAAATATAAAACTTCAAAACTTTTTTTTCTCTTAAACTAAGAATGGTAGGAAAAAAATGTTATGACAGATTTGTAGTTCCTTGACATAGAAGCAACATAAGATTTTTTTTTAAAAAAAATGCATCATGTGTTGCATTTTGCATATACCCATAATTTTATATTTTGAAAGTTAATAACTTTAAAACTAATTAAGATTTTGGATTGAAATTCACAAAACAATTATATTTAAAGAAGACTGACATGTGGTTTAAATTTCAGCCCAATTGAATGGATAGTTTACAAAATAGCAATTTCAATTGTGCATCCCCTTAAATAAACCAGCACCATATTGTCCCTTTTTTCGCCTTATTTGAGCACCTTTTCTCTTCCTGTTTTCATCTGAAATTTGCACCTAAAAATCCTAACTCTGCTCATAACATTACTAACCAGAACCACATTACTGCCTTTTACAATAAAAAAGAAATGGAAAAAAAACAACAATGCGCTTCTCAAGACCTGAAACCTTGTCCTTCATCTTGTAGTCTAGGCACTGAGCTACATAGCAACAGTGAGCATGTTTTAACTGCTTGCCCACTTTGATCTTGAAACAGAGTGGCTGCCAAATCAGTGATGTGGTACCCCATTTTAGATTTAACTTCATTGCAGGAAATTTGAACCAGCACACTATAAGTTGCCTATCTCAAAATCATTGTTTACTATTCCTCTGCATCCCTTTAAATTTGTGCAGTAGAATGTGAAACACACTTTAGTAAGCTTTGCTAATTAAGTTAATTGCAATATAAAATACAGCAAAAATTACTTACATAGAATTGTTTGGTTTTGGGATCCAGAAACTTCCGTGTTTACATCTATACGAGGGTGGTCTGAAAAGTTTCCGACCTCAACATGAAGATGGCAGCACTCGTAAATAAAAGCTGGTGAATTTCGTTGTTCATCTGTTGACAGTTACTCACCAAAGTTTCAGCCATTTTGGACACTCAGTTGTTATGTAACAGTTGTTTGAGTGAGGTGATGTGTTTTTATGAAAATGGACAAAATCGAGTATCAAGCTGTCATTAAATATTTGTTTTTGAAAGGCAATACGCCTATGCAAATCAAAGATGCGTTGGGTTCTTTGTATGGGGACTCTGCACCATCATTTACCACAGTGAAATTTTGGGCAGTTGAATTTAAATGTGGCCATAAGAGCTTGGGAGACGATGAACATTCGGGACGTCCAAAAATTGAAACTACCGACGAAAACATCGCCAAAGTTCACCAAATGGTGCTAGACAACCGCCTAATTAAAGTGAGAGAGATAGCAGAGGCTATGAACATGTCAAAAGAACATGTTTGTCACATATTAAATCAACATTTAAACATGAGAAAGCTGTCTGCGCATTGGGTGCTGCATTTGCTCACGTTTGACCAAAAACGCATTCTAATGAACAGTTTCGACGCTCTGTTGGCACAGTTTAGGCGCAATAAATCCGAGTTTTGGCACCACTTAATTATTGTAGATGAAACTTGGATACACTTATATGCCCGAAACAAAAATACAGTCCAAACAGTGAACTGCAAAGGGAGCACTGGCTCCAAAAAAAACAAAAACTGTTTTTTCAGCTGGGAAGGTGATGGCGACTGTTTTTTTTGGGATAGTCATGGAGTTATTTTAATCCATTATCTTCAAAAAGGAAAAACCATTACAGGAGCATACTACGCATCATTACTTGACAAGCTGAAGGCAGAACTTGCAAAAAAACAGCCACATTTGCAGAAAAACAAAATCCTGTTTCACCGAGACAATGCACCATCTCGCACCTCAGCGGTTGCAATGGCGAAAATCCACGAATTACGGTTTGAACTGCTTGACCATCCGCCTTAATCACTAGATCTAGCCCCAAGTGACTTCTTTTTGTTCCCTCATCAGAAAATTGCGCTCGGAGAGAGATTTTCATCAAATGAAGAGGCAATCACCTTCGTGAACAATTGTTTTGCAGAGAAAAACGCTGAGTACTATTTGGACGGGTTACAGAGATGGGTGCATCGCTGGTAGAAGTGTGTAGAGTTACAAGGAGACTATGTTGAAAAATAAAAAAAACAATTCTGAAAAAATGTCTTGTATCTTTATTAGGTCGGAAACTTTTCAGACCAGCCTCGCAGAATTACAATACAGGTTATTCAGTGGCCTGGCATTGATTCTTTGCAGACAGACACATCTGCAGTACTTGATAACTGGCAACTAATGAAATAAATATAACATAATTATACCATTATATGATTGTTGCTTTTTAAGCTGTATCCTGTCTGATTGTCAAATCTCTGTATATTGCTTGGAATAAAATATAACACACATTCTCTGTAGAGTAACTGCAACTCAATGCCTTTTTTAACTACACACATTCTCCATGTAGTAACAAATATTTTCTATTCCATTAGATTTTCAAGAAAGGCTTTATAAGTTCTTTTTAGCCATTTAGTAATTTATGATTAAAATTAGATGTTTTATAGCCATGTTTGTTAGAAGGAATACGGCTTTTCAATGGTGAAAGAACTATCAAAACTGGTTGAGTGGATTTAAGATATCTCTCTTGCGCGCTCTCGCTCTCTCTCTCTCTCCCACACACACACACACAAAGTTTTTTCTGTTTCTATTATTAGTATAGATAAAGAAGTACCAGTAAAGGAAAATGTAACACAAGAACCAGAAGATTTCTTATTGAAACATTAACTAAGAGTCATGTCTTACCTTGGTGGTTTCACCTGAGTGAATTCCCCAAACTGTAACAGAATAATGCAAATGTGCAGTTTCACATAATCATCTATACAAACATCAATTAAATGCCCTGCATCAGATAGTTATCTTTAAAGTACCAGGTGTGGTTTATTTTTAAACTGATATATGATATTAGGAGTTATGCAGAAACAAACATTTGACAATATATCATGTAATCGGGTGAAAGAAAAGTGAGCAATGGAAAAGGTGTTTACAGGTGAATAAACAGTTTGGTTTAAAAAACAGAGAACTGACAAAAGGAATGTTGATAAAATTGTAAATCAGAATCTATGATTCAGTTAGCAAAGCATTTTCCAAAATCTGATATGCTTCACTCACATGACTTTCTTTACCAATGACAAATTCACAGATGCAACATAAATGCAAGACTTTGCATGCAAGTTATTTAATGCTAGCATTCACATAGAATCCCATAAGGTGTTGTGTAATGCAAGAGATTGCAAACTGAAAACCTTATTTCTTTCTCCACGCATTCCCAGCTTATGAATAATGCAAGATTTTAAACCATCTACTATACAATCTTACTTTTTTTCCATTTTGCCTTGCCAGATCTGATCTGCTGATTGCTTCGTACAACACTGTTTATGCCCTATCTATTTATAAAGAATAGATGAATTTCCATATTGGAAATTATTGGTTATCTTATTTAATCTGACATTTGAGGTACACTCACAAGATCTTCACATACAATTTAAGGATCTAGAAACCTCTGCCAATTTTGTATTATGTGTATGGCTGCATTGTGAATGTGGCCTTATTCCTCTAGATGTTTTTTTTTCCCTAAGAATAATTTCAAATTAAGCAAAAAGCACCCTAGTCACATGGGAAATAGCATTTAAATGTTTATGGATGGTAACAAACTCTTGCAATGTAAACAATAGGAAGGAGAAAAAATATTAATTGAAAATCTCAAGCATGGCCATTAGATGAAATTAGGGAAATCTTAAACATGAAATATTTTGAAAACAAATAAGATTACAAAAATGTTTTGTCAAATTGTATATTTGGATGAATTTGAATTTTTCCTGTAATTCTGTTTTTGTTTTAAGATTTCTTAGATATAACTATACAACATTCAATAAAAAGGGGAGCCTTTATAAGCTATACATAGAAAATCCAAGATATACGTATCATTTGCCATGCAAATGTATTAAACATATTAGAGAGGTAGAATCAAACTGAAATATTCAGTGCATAGCATCAAATTGTTAGAAAATTTTTTTTAAACAACTAAAAGATAATCAACAATTTTATTGTATAATAGTTTGGGGTGGAAGGATTTGTTTGAAAACCTTCTTTTAGTAACCTATGCATATCTAAAAAATATGCATGCGTACGCTCGCACACACATACAGCATTATTGTTGTTTTTTTTCCCCCCCTCTAAAAGTGTTACTTTTGGGTTCATGGAACTCAAAACATTTATTTGTGATGAAATCTCAAAACAGAATTTTTGGGTGAAATACATTACTTCGTAACTGCATGTATGTTACAGAGAAAGTAACAATGCTTAACACGTATAGGAATAACTGGGTTCTACACCAATAACCTGGTTGTTGACATGCACTCAGGTTGTATTATACAGGTCCCACAGTTATCTTAATATGTAAAAGTCTGTTTGTGTGTTCCTTATAGGCTTCTACACTGTTGCACCAATTTTGACCAAACTTGGCACAGGTAAGCTTTGACACAAGGCAAAAATTACCATCTGGCTCAGATTTTGAAATTCCATCCCATTTCACACAATTATTTTATTTTATGTGATGCCTACAAAAGCTTGCAAATCTATGTATACATTTCTCAACAATAATCATTATAGGTCCAACATAAAAATAATTACTTGGGCTTTCACAACTCATAAAATAACAAACAAACAGCATGTTCACACATTATTCATTGATCTCCTCTCTAACATTGATCATGAAATAATAAGACAGTCAAGCAAATAATTACAACAGCTATGCCACCTGTGTTTTAAATTGAGTTTTTTATTTATGGACGTTCTTTAACTGCTGTGGTCCTTAGCATCCCATTCTATATTGGGCATGAAAGACCGGTAATTTTGCTCAGAGGCCTCTTTATCAGGCTTGAGGTTCTTTTACGTGCCATAAATCTACAACACGGGACCACCAGCTTTACTTGCCTTCCGAAGGAAGACATGCTAATGCCACCTGTGGCTATGCTTGCAGAAATGTAAAGACACCACAATCACTTAGTTGAGAAATTGAACAAAATTTCAACTGTATTATATTAGACTATGATAACATCACCAAACCACACTAAGGGTCAAATTCATAGCGTCACTTATTTCAAGGAAGTCCTTATGCACCAATTTTCAAATCACAGACTTCACTCTTTCAGATGAAAAAGAAAATAATTATTCCTATAAGAAAGCTGTGATCTTCGCTTATATGTAAAAAGGAAGATGCCACTTTGCACCAATCACTTACATGGACGTTAACAACGATAAAGATTTCATGGAGTTTATAGAATTTTATATCAAAATTATACAGTGAAATAATACACGGTATTTGTGCAATTTGCAGAATTCTCTGGAAATGTATGGTGATGTTGAATTTAAGAAGTAATATCACTTCACCAAAGCCACTGCCATAAATAATCTAGTGCCTCTGCTAAACATAGCCTTAACAAACAAGAGTATACCTATTTCACCACTCAAGATTCTGATAACAATGGGCTTCTATGCATCATCATCTTTTTAGGTAAGTGCATCTCACATCAGAGACTTCATAATTCAGTGTATATTTGTGAATTAATGGTGAAGAAACGTGACTTGTATTTGTGGTTTGCTTCCAAACCGCATGCATATGCATCTTCAATTTTAAAACAGTATATGAGTGAATAACATTTAAGGTTAGTTCATACATGCACTCGATTTTATTCCTGTGAATACATGATAACATTGCAACGTAAAATATAGATGGTTATTATATATGACTGGGCCACATGGAAACCAATAATGTACATCCTTTCATGTGTATTTCTATATGCAAATGATTATAATAATAAAAGTTTTTGGAAACAAAGGAGGTTTGACCTTAGAAGAGTTGAGCCATAATATTCTCAAAATAAAAGGAAGAAAATCTGATGTGTTACACTCACATGACTTTCTCTACTCTTGTACAAACTATTTTTACAAACGCTTATTCTCCATCAACTTCATGTTAATCGAGACAAACATTTGCAGACTCCATCTTATTGCTAATTTTCTTGTAGATGTAAGGGGAAAATATATTTACAAGGGCAATATAGAAATACAGTAGCCTTTAAGCACATACATATCTCTTAATAGCTGGTTGCTAGGTGCAGCACTATTCCCTTTGCCACAGAGTAATACTCTTTGCATATCCAAGACAAAAAATGAATAACGAATTCCCATTTCAGAAAATAAGTATTGAAAAATTTAAGGGAATAACAAGTAATATCTCGAAAATGGTTCACTCAACAAAAAAAATGTATATGACATAAATTATGTATTTTAATGCGATCTACATTTTTTGTGTAGTAAAATTTTGTCTATCTCTTATGGTTTACCAGTTATGCAAAAGTCGTTCATAATAAAGAATACTTTTGGAGACATTCCCAGGAAATTCAAGATATACATTTTATTTGTCATAAAAATATCTTAAACATATGGTATTTTAATCAAAATCGTTAGAGCCATTTTTGAGAAAATTAAAATTTTCGAAAAATCTTCCATGTAAAGGGTACTTTGGGGTGGGGAATTTTCTTGAAAACCTTCGTGTCGCATCCTTGGAAGATACTGAACCTAAATACCAAGTTTGGTGTTTATCCGACTGTTCGTTTCTGAGTTATGCTGTTCACAGACACACACACACACGGACATGTTTCCAAAAATGCTTTTTTTTTGGATTCAGGGGGTCTCAAAACATGTATTTCCGGTGAAATCTCAGTATCGAATTTTTGGGTGGAATACAATACTTCCCCTACTTACTATACGTAGTAGAGAAAGTAATAAAAAGTTGACAAACCTCCCCTAAGTATTTACATTTATTTTATGCTATTGATTACGTTGTATTTAAAAAAACATCGGGTAAGGCAGATAGTAATATTCTAATGTCATTAGCATTGAAGAAAAGTGGCACACATATCATGGCATAGTTTTCATATATTTACTGCGCAGGGTTTGGTTTTTACTAATGATTTTTGTCTTTATGTTATGTCTTGAATCTTTACCACCATGTGCAATTCGTGTAACATAGGCATAAGTATGTCATATACCTGCATTTGTTTGGTCTCTTGATTATGGTGTACACACTTTAATACATGAAACATTACTTTTTACAGTTGGTGTGTGCAGATCTGTAACACATCAGCCAACTTACGGTATGCAGAATCTTAACGGAAGTTTCAGAAACTCTGTCACATATATTAAAAGATTTGTGCATTCTCCAAGCAGTGAAGAACAGCTCAATAAGTTAAAGGTGGACTTCTACTGAAAAGCTGGTTTCCCAGGTGTGGTGGGATTCAAGTCCAGGTGGAGCCAACATGGAGCTGCTTAGAAATAGAAAAGTTGTTTCTCCATCAATGTTAGCTGATTTTACAATACTATGAAATTTAAAAATACCTTACTTACTCCTGCTTCTTATGCATATGTTTACTGGATAAACTAGGCAAAGAAGGGGCAGGTTGAGCATTTCCAACTATTTCTTATTTTTCTGAGAATGATTGAAATTGAATGTCATGTTAATTACGTCTTTAATAATGCTTTCCGTGCCATATTTGTATGTAGGTTTGGTAGTTCATAGTCATCCTCCATGGTCTATAGGGGTACTATGCTAGCTCTGGTTCCTGAGATTGCAGGTCAAACCCAGTGGAAGGCGATGAGCTTTTTTTGGGCATAAAAATCCTTAGCATAGCTTCCTTTGGAAGGGAAGTAAAGCTGGTGGTGCCTTGTAATAGGTTTCCGGCACATAAAAGAACCTAAGCCTGATAAAGAGGACTCTTAAAAGCAAAGTTTCTGGTCTTCCACGCCCAATATAGAATGGGACGCTAAGGACCATAATAGTTCAAAAAATGTAGATCGCGTTAAAATACACAATTTATGTCGTGTGCATTTTTTTTGTAGAGTGAACCATTTTCGAGATATTGCTTGTTATTCCCTTAAATTTTCCAATACTTGTACTTTTTCTGAAATTTGTTATTCATTTTTTTTTATGTCCTGGACATGCAAAGAGATGGAATGCGCCACATAGCAACCAATGCTTAAAAGATTTGACTATCGCTTATAACCTACCATATTCCCCTTGCATCTACAAGAAAATTAGTTTTAAAAATAGTTTGTACAAGAGTAGAGAAAGTCATGTGAGTGTAGCACATCAGATTGTTTTAAATTACTTCCTGCAAAAGTTGGTCCTTAAAGGGTTGGTTCTCTTAACAGGGGTGGTTGTTAAGAGAGTTTTCACTATATTTACATACTCCTATCCAGTTTTTACCTTAGTTTTCTCTGATATTAATATCAATGGATTTTTGTTTTTTGTCCTTTCCTGCAAATAAGGCTAATCTCATTATTTTTAGGCCTTGCAGTGTTAAAGGTTAAAAGGAGACATTAAACTTTATAATGGAGTTGTCTGTATTGTTCCAATGACTCAATTTCTCTTTGATTTCATTTAGCATTAATTGCATTTTTTTTTTAAGTTGGAGGAAACTGTAGCTGATCATGAGACACTACATCACATAGTGTTTTTACTTTCTCTACCATGTAATAGTAGGTAGATAAGGTATTGCATTCCACTCAAAAATTCAATACCAAGACTTCACTGAAAATACATGTTTTGAAGCCCCTTGAATCAAAACAACACATTTTTAGAAAAAGGCCCCTCTGTGTGTCTGAACAGCATAACTCAAAAACGGAAAGTCAGATAAGTACCAAATTTGGTATTTAAGTTCAGTATCTTCCAAAAATGCAACATGAAGATTTTCAAGAAAATCATTCACCTCAATGGAACATTTTTCAAAAGTTTTGATCTTCTAAGAAACGGCTGTAACAATTTAGATTAAAATACCATATATTAAAGATATTTATATGTCAAATAAAATATAATTCTTGAACCTTCTGGGAATCGCTTCTTAAGTCCTCTTCATTCAGAGGGAATTTTGTATAATCTTGTAAAACTGGTAAAGCTTAACAGATAGATAAAAATGTAGATATCTTTAAAACACACATTTATTTCAAATAAACATCTAAGTGACATAAGCCATTCGAAATATCCATTATTAATGGTTTGAATTGTTAATTTCTTGGTCACTCTTTAAAGTCCTTTTAACATTCAGTTGTTTCTCGCAATTGCATGGAAACAGTATGGAGCTTTATGGCTAGCATATAGCATCCAGCGTTTAAACATTTGACTGTCCCTTTGTATCTATAATGAAATGTTTACACAGATATTTCTGCACAGGTTTATTTGGATTAAAACTTACTAGATATAAAAATAAGCTTCAGTAAGAATAGTTTGTATACTTACTAATAATAAATGATAGAGGGTAGAGAAAGTTATATGAATGTATCACATCAGAGTTTTTGTATAATTTCAACAAAACTTTCCTCAAGTATCTTATAATTTTCAAGAAGTACACCACTATTACTTTCAACCCTTTAAATATACATCACACAAGCAACATACACATTTACAAATCACCTCTTATCCTTATTAATTTTCCATTACTTAATTCAAATAGTATAAAATCAAGTAATAATAATACAGTTATAGATTTCTACAAAACTTACCTTAAGGTCATCACAAACAGATGAATTTTCTGTTTCCAGCCACCAAGGTTCTTTTTTAATTTCTATTTTGTTATCAGTTTCATCATCACTGTTGTATTTCTTAACCTTCATTACAGGAACCTCTGCAAGAAATTCTCTCTCTTTCTGTGAAACACTTTCAATTTTGCTATCTATCTCGCAGTTACTGCTGCATGCAACAGTTTCAGACTTAATCTGCTTTATGAGATGTCTGGTAAAACATTCTCTCTCTTTCTCTGGACAAAAGTCTGGAAAAAGAGTCTCTGATTTAAATTCTGTTTTGATTGCCATGTCACAATCATCATCCAGAAGCACAGCATCACTGTTGATCTTCATCATAACATTCTTGGTAAAGAATGCTCTATCATTCTGTGAGGCTACATCCTCTAAGGGAGGATCCTCTTCTTGAATTTCTATTTTGGTATCCATTTTACAACTGTTGCTGCATCTGACGGTGCTAAGTCTGTGGAGAAACAAACAATCATGAATAGCACATCAATGGCAAGCAAACTATAAAATAATTGTATGGTCATGAGACAGGATCACATGTATAAAACCAGTATGGTGGTAAATCGGTTATCTCTGTCTCTATCTAATGTACATATGTTGCCTTAACTTTGTCCTTTTCTACTCTCGCACTGTTGCCAAGTTCTTCATAACATATTGTAAATATTCAGTTGTTATAATTTTCAGTTTTGAACACATTCTCCTATGCAGAGTATCTTTCTTTACAAATTTATATCATTTTTAAAGCCTTTTATTGTTTTCCATAGGCCCAAAATTATAAAGAAAAAATTTTAAGTAAAACTCTGATATTTGCTGTTTGTATACTTATCACAGTAACTAATAATCTAAAGAACATAATGCAACATTATTTTTTTCTTAGCTAGAGTAAACATGAGTGCTGATACCTGCCTAGTTTGAATTCTGTCTTCAATAAAATGGGCATTATAATTTTTTTTAAATTAAATACTATCAGAAAATTCTATATATATGGAGTAAAAAGGTGAGTCACCAAGAGACTTTCATGTTATTGGGTTTACAATAGAGACCAAGCGAAAGGAAATGTTGAGGAGGGTTGTAGACAATTTTTAAAACAAGCCGGAATCCTGTAAATTCCTGCATTCATTGTGTATGACAAACTAAAGTCATTCATCTATTCAACTAACACGAGCAAAGCAGAAGGCAGTAATGGTTAACATCAGTTGTAAAGAAGGTGTATGTTTATAGCCACCGTGAAGTGTTGACCTTATCTACGTTATGTATTTAACATTTTACATAAATATTTATGGTTATGGAGGGAGAAGCTAGGAGGAGATGAAATGTTGGTAAACTAAGGAGAAAAGCAAATCAATAATGAATGTTTTAGATTCTTTTTCAAGTAAAATGGGTGAAAGTAAAGCAGTAAAAGCAGCAGCTAAGGCTACCAAGTAATCAGAAGCAGCAGTATAGAGGGTAAAAAAGGAATGAATGAAAAGTCCTTCAATGATAGCATTAAAAAAGAAAAACATTTATGTCAAATACATTATTTTTTGTTTTGCGGAATTAACCATTTCTGAGAATATGCCTTGTTAATAGTAAGTCATTAGTTTTCTTCTCTTAGTCATGTGAAGAAAACAGCACTTCAAAGCCATCACATAGCAACCAGCTCTTAATTATTTGATTATCGCTTAAGCTTACTGGATTCCTCTAATGCCATTGTACCTATTACAAAATATGTATAAAACCATTTTTATAAAGTTTTTCTCGATTAAGATGGGAGTAGACAAGAATAAAATTTTGTAAGAATAGTTTGCTGAAGAACGGTTAGAGAAAGTAATGTGAATTTAACACATATGTTTACAAAAAGGTGCATGTGTGAATCTGTGAACAGGATCATCATAATCAAAAAGCCAGTTAAATAAACTTGGCATTTAAGTTTCAACGTCCTCCAAGGATGTGAAACAATTTTCAAGAAAATCCCCCTCTGCAAACCGCCAGACTGTTATTTTTTTTTATTTCTCAAAAAATGGCCCTTAACAATGTTTATTATAAGATATGTTTGACAAAGAGATAGTGCACAAAAAGTATGCAACTCTATAAAACACACAATTTATTTCAAATAATTTTTTGTGGTATGAGCCATTTTCAAAATATCCCATTATTTTGGTTTCAATTTACAATACTTCATCAGTTTTATAGTTCTGTAGCTTTTCAGTTGTTTTTCACAATACCACAGAAAGAGTACGGAATTTCTAGGTTAGCATAAAATGCCCAGTTTTTAAACATCTGACAATCAATAGGGTTTCCTCTATCCCCTTGTACCAAAACAAAATGTACAATGAATCTAGTTCTGCTAAGGTTTTTCTCAATTAACCTTTTAGAACAATAAAATATTAAAATCTTCCGGGCTGGAAGGCCATGGTCTAAGGGTAAAATTATTTGTACCCGACGTTTTGGTCAGCTCATTAGTTGCCATCTTCAAGAGGGTAACACCCTGAACAGCTTAACGACTGCCAGCCCAGAAGATTTTAATATTTTATCAATTAACTCTGGCCATGAAAGCCTTCACACTTATTTCATAACAATAGTTTACAGAGCTAAATAAAAATAACTGATAATGGATAGAGAAAATCATGTGAATGTAGAACATCAGATTTGTTTCTTCTACCTATTTCACGTTGATGCAGATCTGGTTGTGGGTACAAGGGGGGTAAAGGAAAACAAATTTATAGTCACAAATTTGAAAGTATGCTACTATATGCTGACTGTGAAATTGCATACTCTTTCCACTGTCGTGAAATATAATTGAATAGCGACAACAGTTTAAAAAACTGACAAAGTATTGAAAACTTCAAATCAATAATAACAGTTATCTCATAAATGCTTTATGCCACAAGAAAACTTATTTGAAATTAACTGAGTGTTTAAAAGTGTTTACACTTTTTGTGTAGTAAGTTTTTTATCTAGCTCTTAAGATTTACCAGTTATACAAAATTATACATATTTCACAGACTATTCTAGAAATTTCAAGATTTGTTATTAGATTACAATTTTATTTGTAATTTAGATATACATTAGATATATGGTATTTTAATTAAAATCATTAGCACTATTTCAAAACATTTCCCATGTAAAGGGTAGTTTTGGGGTAGGAGGGATTTTCTTGAAAATTTGTGTGTTGACCTCCTTTGTATGACATCTTTGATGTATACTTTCTCAAACAACATCTCATCATTAATGAATTATAGTTAACAGTTAAAACTGTTAAGTCAACAGCAGGTCTTGTATGAGCAATTCTTGCTGAAAAAGGAGGATAAACAGTTCCTCCTTAAGAGAAGAATCAGGCTATGGTAAAGATTTAGATTGCGTTGATCATGCACATTTATTAACTAAATTAAATTACTATGGCATACAAGGTACAGCCCTGAAACTGCTTTAATCATATCTTGAGAATCGAATGCAAATTGTTTATGTTGGAAGTGTAAGAAAAGGGGAATAAAGTAGCGTGCCTCCTCGTGGTGTCCCCTGGGAAATGCTAAATAGGCCACAACACCGTGCAGAAGTCAGCCAATATAATGCACAAATATAGGCAGAGGGAACAGAAAACAGCACTTTTTAGTAATTTAACCTGGAATGCCAATGGATTTACCAAAAATGTAGCAAAATGGTAGTATGTGGATGAAATGATCAGAAAATATGAAAATTATTATCTTTATCATATGAATAAACGGAGAAAAGTGGCTAGTGGCATAATTGTTGGAGTCAAATCAGAATTAAGTTGTAAATTTAATATAATTAAGGAACTGAATGAACAAGACAAATCAGAAATTACACAAACAACTGTATATAAAAATAATATAAAATACACTGTTTATTCAGTTTACAGTCCACCTGGTAATCAAATTTAAATATGGATATAATATAACCACAGAAGAAAACTCTCTCTCTCTCTCTTACGAAATTTTAATGCACACTCAAGACAATGGGGATATAAAGACGTAGATTCGGCAGGGAAGATACTACAAGATTTTATAAATACTAAACAGGTACAGTTGATATATTAAGATGCAGACCCCTAACACATACATACACTATACAGGAAACTGTAATAACCCAGATCTTACAATAGTGTCAGATGACCAAATTAACAATACAAGAACATTAGTTTCTGAAGATGGAGGAAGTGGACATAGAGCCATAATTACAATTGTTGACACTAAGAAACAATGCCCAATACTGAAAAACGATATATTTGGAATTTTAAAAAAGCTAATTGGCCTAAATATAAAAAAAGTATAGAAAATGAAGTACAAGGCTTAGACTCATCAAAGAATGCTAGTCAAATGGTTAAGGAATTTAACGATATAACATTAAAATCAGCAAAGAAAAATATCCAAGGCAAACCTAAAAAATATAAACCCTTTTGGAACAAGAAATTGGAAACACTAAAAGTTGAAAGAAATAGTGCTAGAGATTTAGCACAAAACACTAACAATAAGGAAGATGTAATAGAATGGAGAAAAAAACACTACTTATAGAAGAGAATTGGTAGTATTCAAACGTCAATGTTATGATAAATTCTTATCTGGGCTGAATTACAGAACTAATAGCACCAAAGTATATAAGCATCTTAACAATATAAATGGAAAGTATGCCAATAGTAACAAAAGTACATATATTAAAAAAGGTAACAAAAATATATACAACAATAAAGATATAGCCAATGAATTTAATCAACATTATAACAGTCAATATACTAAAAAAACATTTGGTAAAAGATAACAATATTTAAAAAAAAAATCCAATATGATAGAAATAAAAAAATACAAACAGTACCTCTTGATTCAAAGTTTCAATTGGAAGAATTAAACAAGCAATTAAGACATTAAAAAACAAAATACAACCAGGACCAGATCTTATACATCCAGAGTATTATTAAAAATCTTGGAATAAGAGCTAAAACTATATTAGAAATTATTAATAAAATATGGTATGAACAAGAGAATATGCCATCAAACTGGTGCAAAGTGCTAGTAATCCCAATTTTGAAACCAGGAAAGCTCACAAATGAAACACAAAGTTATACACCCACATCACTGACCTCAATCCCGGCAAAATAGCTGATAAATTGGTTACCAATAGATTAATGTACTATCTAGAAACAAATAACCTATTAGCAGATGAACAGGTTGGATTTAGAAGACAATACTCAACCATTCACCAAGCATCTAATTAATAGAAGACATGAAAAGTAAACTAGCCAACAATGTGTCAGTAGCACCAGTATTTATAGATTTTCAAACAGCTTTTGATCTTGTATGGAAAGAGATGCTAATTAGAAAAATACTACAAATGAACTGCCCAAAAAATATAATTAGATGGTATAAAAAATTTTTACAACAAAGATGAATTGCAGTCAAATGGAAGAACACATTATCCAAATACACCCAACTTAAAACTGGAGTAGCACAGGGTGCAGTATCCAGTCCTATATTATTTAATATATATTAATTATATACTAAAGTTTATAAAACAAAACGGAATAAACATTGCAATGTATGCAGATGATGTGGTTCTATGGACGGCTGAAAAAAATGACAACAATGTATATAACAGATTAGAAGAAAAAATAAAAAATGTGTTAGTCAAATTAACTAATTGGGCAAAACTAAATAATATGTCCATTAATGTAGCAAAAACCAAATATCAAGTTTACACCATGAAACATTTTGATGACAGGGAAAAAAACTTAAAACTTGAAATCAATGGAATATGCTGAAGAAATTAAATATCTAGTAATTGCACTAGAAGAAAATTAAAAATAAAAGACCATGTACAAAATGTCATGCAAAAGGCTACTAAAAGAAGTAACACATTGAAGAGATTAGCTGGATATAAATAGGGCAGTTCAATAACAGTTAATAAAACATACAACAGCTACATAAAACCAGTATTAAAACATGGATGTGAATTACTATTAACTGCAACTGACAATAAAATTAATATGATTGAGAAATGTCAAAATCAGCGTTTAAGATTGATAACAGTAGCAGTGAAAACACGCACTTCTTGCTGGAACAAATAATAACCCAATGAAAGCCAACATTGAAACACAAGCTGCACAATTATATGTAAAATTAAAAACACACCCAAGCAAACATCAATGGTTTCAACAACTACCTAGAGAATACAAGCTAAAAACGCAGATTACAAACAAATCCTTTTTAGAAAAGAATTATAATTGCCTAAATTGATTAGAAAAATGCACTCCTCTTCCTCCTAGAACTAATCCATTGGATTTTATCAAGATAGCAACAAATAAAGAGCTGATAGAACTAAAAAGAAGACTCACCTCAAGTATGCAGAATTGCTACACTTGAATATCTACATAATCAATTCCCAGAAACAGAGTGGCTTAGAATTTATACAGATGGTTCTGCAGAGAAATAATGTGGGAGGTGGTATATACTGTAAATACTTTTCACATTATTTTACATTGCCTAGACAATCCACAAATTTTGATGGTGAAGTTGTTGCAATACAACGAGCATTCGAACAGATATGCTACAGGACTGATATAAAAGAAAATAAAGTAGTTGTTCTCACAGACTCAGTTTCTGCCATTCAAGTCATAAAACGATGTGATTGTCCAGAAGAATCTTATAATATTTAGGTTGTAAGATCTCATTATAGATTACCCCAAACAAAATTTCAACACTGTGGATACCAGCACATGTGGGAGTGAATGGTAATGAGACAGCAGACTTTCTGGCCAAAAAGATTGCAGTGTTATATTCAAAATCTATAAAGTCTTGTGGAATAGATATGAAACTAAAAAGTGTCAAAATTAATATAGAATAAAATACCAATATAATATTCAAAAGGAAATTTCAAACAAAAATTACTCCAACATAAAAGAAATAGTACAAAAATTAAAAAATGTCCCAAGAAAAGAAGCTGTTGCTCATTTCAGATTAGCCACTAGCCATGACTGTCTGGTGGAACATCTACATAGCTTTGGTTTTATGAATGACAAAGCATGTAAGATTTGCAATACCTACAAGATTTTAAATGGAGAACACCTACTAGAATGCCCAGAATTCAGATGGGAATATACACAATTTATATTGGCTAGCAAGGGAAAAATTGATGGATCAAAATCCTGCACATTAGCTCAACAACAACAGGGTAAGAAAACTGAAAAAATGGAATTTAAATGTGCAGTTCCACAGGGCTCTATTCTTGGTCCTCTATTATTTTCATTAATGATTAATACTCTGCCATCTTTTATTATCATTCATAATTTATGAGGCATGTTCAAAAATTATGGAACCTCATTTTTTTCCTGTGTAAACCCATGAAGCGCAGTAGACTTCCTTTGATGGAGATGTGGAGGGGACATTCATGCACAATCGTGAAATTTTTTCCACCTGCAGAAAGATTCAGTCACTGGCAGTTGGTCTACGAGTGAAGATTTGTAGTGAGCTGTCCTCGGATTTCAGTTTTTTGTAAAAGGAGAGAACTCAAGGAGCAATATTACAACAAATCTTGCCAAAAGCTTAACGATACCAAGTGGAAACTATTTGCAAGATTTGACAAGATTTCGGAGATAAATGAGTGGTACATCAGTGGACAGTGAGCCAAGTTCAGAAGTGCCCTTAACAAGCTGAAATGACAATGTCATTAAGTAAGTGTGGACTCTGGCTTGCAGGACCATCGTATCACAATCTGAGAACTTGCAAACAAGATAGGGTTAAATATTGGATCGATAAATTCAATTTTGACCACGGATATGGCATGAGAAGAGTGTCCGTGATATTCTTACCACAGCTCCTAATAATATAGCAGAAGCAACGGTGTCTGGACATGCTGGCCAATGGAAACAGTGATTCTGCCTTTCTGAACATCATGATCACAGACTACCTATTCATGTGACTTTTGGTTATTTCCCAAGTTGAAAATACCACTGAAAGGGATCCGATGGCCCGGCTGCGTTCCAGAAGTGTTTCCAACAATGGCACGAGTGTTGGGAGGAATGTGTGCATCACCAAGCAAACTACTTTAAGGGGATTAGTGCTTCGGACCTTCAAATCAATAAATCTATTTTTGCGTATCAAAAGTTCGATATGTTTTGAACATACCTCGTATATGCTCATGACATTGCATTTCTTAATATCAGTTCAGATTATTATAATAGAAAACACCTTAGCTTAAGCAGATATATTGTTCAGGTCCAATGGTTTCTTGCTTAATGATATTAAAACTCAGCAACTTATAACTTAATGGATGTTCCATTTGATACCTGTGCAGAAAATGTAAAATTTTTGGAGTTGTTAGTAGATAAATATTGGGCACCTCACACCACCTATATCACAGCAAAACTGTCCAGTCATTTATTTAATAAAAAATCATGTACATGACATTTATGTAAGGTCTGCATATTTTGCTTTCTTTCGTACCATAATTAATATCTTATGGCATTTTATTATGGGGAAACAGTAGCCATGTACTTATGCTGCAGAAAAAGATAATCCACATAATTTCTCATTCTCACTAACTTGAACACTACAACCACTGTTTATAAAATTAAAAATTATGACTGCAGTAAATCTATTTATATTCACTGTAATTCAATCATATAAAAACATACTTATCTGACTTGGAACTCAGTCAAGACATACATAGTGATAACACAAGAAGTAATAACCAAATTAACTCACCATACCATACTCACTAAAACAGAAACAGCTTTGAAGCATTAGGTCTAAAATTGTGTAAGTTTACCACAGGAATTAGTATAATTACCTGTGACAAAATTCAAACAAACGATATATAGCTGTTTAATTGGCACACTATATTACTCAATTCAAAAATGTTCTTATGCCAATAACAATAAATTTGTAACTTTATAAAGGCTTATTGTGTACTGTCTGTAGGGCCGGTTTCACCAACCGATGTTAAAAATGCCCTAACATCTTGTTTGTTAACAAGATGTTCAAATTTAATTCACAATAAAATTGCTTTGGTGGACTTTGTGTCAGTGATGTGTCTATAATTAGTAATTATTGAGTCGATTGTAATACTACATCACTTACTTGTTTTTATAACAAAGTCAACAGGGAACTGAGGATGAGAGCAATTAGCTCCTGAAACATGTATTCGTTATAAAAACAAGTAAGTGATGTAGTGTTACATTCGACTCCATAATTACTAAGGTGTTCAAAGTTTAACATAAGGTTGAAGCTTTTGCGTTTCATCAAGCTTTTACAGCAAATTGTTAGCTAACATTTTATTAATGTCAAAGACAACTGCAAACGCTAGCTTTCGAGCAGGCAGTGACCAAACTACACTGCTTCTGAACGTACTCCAATACACTTTTGTCTACGTATCGCCATGCTCTCTGTGTCAGTAGCTGACAACTATTTTACATTCATGGCAATGGCCATGTAATGTTCCCGGTTGTTTGAGTTTAGAATCACGGTGTCAACTGAAATAAATGTTTCACTGCTTGAAACATGTTAATAACATCTGGTTAATAAGTATAGACGTATTGTCAAGTGCGAAAAAGCTGATGTTCTTACATTAAAGGATATGTTTGCAGCCTGGAACAAAAGCATTTCTCTTAAGTTCAGTAAGCATCTACGGCAATGCTATGCTAACAAAGTGCAGCACCAGAAACGTCAGGTGCAAAGTGTTTAAGACAATTTAAAACTGGTGGTGGCCACTGCATTGAAACTAAAGTGGACGAAAAGGTGTTAATCAAGCAGTTTGTTTCTTGAAGCAATTGCTTTGAAAACCTTCCAGATAAACACACAAACGGCAGCTTTGGAAATTCGAACATTATCACAAGTAAATTAAAAATGTTAGTAGCATAAAATCAAAGTACCTAATTAACACTTAGCATAGAAGATAGAGGCATGCTTCTGTTGGTAGTATTGTAACCTTTCATATTTCCCATAAAACCATGCTTGTGACCCCTTGGACAGTCTATATTGCTTTAAAAATTCCTCTTTTTGCAGGGGTTCAGATTTATTATGATGTACGACTACTCTTCTATTAGGAATGACATTCAAAGATATCAATGTAGCAATTCGCATCAACAGCTTGGTTTGTGGCATCCATATCCAATTTCTTACATTTTTTTTTTTAATTTATGGACGCTCTTTAACTGCTGTGGTCCTTAGCATCCCATTCTATATTGGGCGAGAAAGACCAGTAATTTTGCTCAGAGGCCTCTTTATCAGGTTTGAGGTTCTTTTACGTGTCGTAAATTTATGACACGGAACCACCGGCTTTAATTCCCTTCCAAAGGAAGCCATGCTAAGGATTTTTACGCCCGAAAAAAATCCATTACCCTCTGCCGGATTTGAACCCGTGACCTCAGGAAGTAGAGGCTAGCATGGTAACCACTACACCATAGAGGATGACTAAAAACATTTGTTAAACGCCTTAACACAGGAGTATGGGGATGTTAACTTAACACGGACTTTAACACATTGTTAAAGTTAACATTGTATGACGAAGCAGAATTTGTGTTAAACCAGTTTAACATTGTGTTAAAATTTAACATCTGTTGGTGAAACCAGCCGGAAGTGTTGCAAAATATTTAATATATTATTAATTGATAATTAATTACATATCGACGTATGTGTATGAAACATATATATATTATCTGTATTATAAATTTCACATTGCACATAGTTATCTTGATGTCTACTGTGTAAAGTTTAATAAAATAATAATAATAATTATTATTATTATTATTATTATTATTATTATTATTATTATTATTATTATTATTATTATTATTATGCAACTTTGGTATTTATCCAACATTTTGTTTTTGAGTTATGCTGTTCACAGACACATATAGGCATGGACCTTTTTGTAAACATTCTTTTCTTTACATTGCAGGGTCCTCAAAACATGTATTTGTAGTGAAATCTCAACACCATTTTAAGGTGGAATGCAATTCTTCCTGTATCTATTAAGTATGAGCAGAGAAAGTAAAAAATGGGTTGCTGTTTGGCGACTTCTGAAATGCCATACTCTTTCAACTATATCACAAGAAACAAAATGGTGACTTGGCAAGTACTTAAAACAAGTAGAAATATTGGAAAATTCAAATATAAATAAATATTCTCAAAATTGTTAATGCCACTAAAAAATTTGACAATTGTGTATTACAAGATCTACATTTTTTGTCTCACAGGTTTCTGCCTGTCCTACAGTTGACCAGATATGGAGAACTACACAAAATTTAGTCACACAAAGAGGAATTCACAGTCACTCCCAGAAAATTCATAACATCTATTTCATTAGGCATCAAAATATCTTAAGCATACAGAATTTAATCAAAGTCATTACTGCCATTTTTGAGTTAATCAAAAATGACATTAAATTTTCTGAATAAAGGGTACTTAGAGGTGGGAATTTTCTTGAAAATCTTCATGTTGCATTCTTGAATCAAAATGTACTTGATATACTTAACCATTTTGTGTCCACTGCAGCTAATTTAAAAATAACATACCTACAGCAGTGCAGGACTATCAGACAAATTGAAATCCACTTCTAGTATGTACCTCTACCCTACAAATAGTACAGAAGTATCAAATATAATGAAATCTTTGAAAACCCATAACAGTATTGGAAATAATAATATTCCTATGTCCCTCTAGCATGTAGAACAAAAATTGCAGATCCCCTTGCAGAAATTATAAACTCATGTTTGGAAAATGGTTTCTTCCTAGATACTTGGAAAATTGCTAAAATTATGCCTGTTTTCAAAAAGTAAACAAGCAGGACATAAATAATTACCGGCCTATATCTATCTTAACTGCCTTCTCTAAAATATTTGAACACATTCTCTACAAAAGAATTATGAATTATCTAGGAAAGTACAATTTATTGCCCAAACATCAATATGGATTTGTGAAATATAGTTCTACCATAAAATGTATATGGATTGCATTGAAGAGATAATAGCCAACATTGATTCAGGTAATTACACAGTTGGTGTCCTGTTAGACCTATTAAAAGCCTTTGACTGCGTAGATAAGGCTATATTGATGGACAAAATCTATGATCTGGGCATTACAGCCATGCACAAAAAATCCTAGTCATATATGAAAGCAATCGCTAATATTAAAAATGGAACATGGTGAATTTATATCAAATAAGCAAATACTAACCCATGGTGTATCACAAGGATCCATTTTAAGACCTATGTTATTTATTCTTTACATGCATAAATTAGTAACCTCATACCTGCAAATGTCAAATTATTTCAATATGCAGATGATTCCACAATCACTGTACGTTATAAAGATGTTGCTGTACTGGATACCACTTTAAATGACACTAAAAATAAATTACAGCAATATTTTAGAGATTTGAGTATGTTTGTGAACTCCAGCAAAAGTGAACTAATGTTATTTGGAACCAAAAACACTAATTTTCAAATAAACTTAAACAGTGGCAAAAACCCAGTTAAAATAGCAAATGAAGTAAAACTATTAGGAGTCACACTAGATAAAACATTCATTCACAAACCACATCTATAATTTAGGAAATAGCATCAGTAAAAACCTATTTGCTCTAAAATACTTGGTGAAATAAATACCCAAAGATACTACCAAAATGATTTGTTCTTTAATCCATTCACATCTTTTATATGGAATTGGACTATGGGGAAGCACAACAGTAGCCAACTTTAATAAAACCTTTGTGTTACAGAAGAAAGCAGTCAGATACCTCAGTAACCTTAAATACAATAAGTCTTGGTGCAAAACTTTCTCATAGTTAAAAATCGTAACTCTCCCTAGCATATAAATCTATCAAACTATCCTGCATTTAAAAACTTCAACTTCCTCCTAGAAATCAATTATGATAGTCACAACCACAATACTAGACATAAAGATGACCTAACAACCCCCCAGTCATAGACTACAGTTCTTTGAAAAGATGCCTAGTTTCATGGGAATAAAGCTTTACAATATCCTCCCAAATGACATCAAATTGTGCAACAAAAATAAATTTAAAACAATACTAAAAAGATCTGTAATAGAGAAAGCACATTATAATATTGACGAATTTGGAAATAACTAGTAGTTAGGATTCCTCTGGATATGCGTGCGCATTTGTGCATGTGGGTGAGTTGAGTGACATGTATAAACATATTATTGTATTGTTTTGTATGATCTTGACATTGTTGTTTTGTGTTCTGACACTGTACTGAACAGCAAATTAAATAAATAATAAAAGGGCATCTACTGCCCTGAGAGTTTAAAATTCCAATATAAGTTTTGACAAAATTCCAGTAATACATAGTCATATTGTAGTAAAAATGCAGCAGTATTCAAATGCGTGTTATGGCTAGTTTAACATCTTTGCTGATTTTATTTGTTTTCACAGCCATAATATGAAGCTGTGTTTATTAATAGCTGTCATACCTGATGTTGAACATGTGGCTTTTCAAATCCCAAATGACTATTTAATTGAATTTACTCTCTACACTCTTTATGAAATTAATGGACAACAATCTAGAAGATTTTTTATACTGCATTCTCCCCTTTACCCCTTAGAACTGCAATTTCATAAAAATTCCTTGCTTTTTATAATAATGGACCAAAAATTCACTGATACTCAAAAAATGGAAATAAAATAGCAGATTTTTGCATTTCTAACCTTAGCCTCCCCAACTATTCTCTTGCAACAATCTTAAAAAGTTTGGAAATGTTGTATAACCTGTAAAAAATGTTAGAGGCGAAAGATTATCCAAATATTTGAGTCATTATTACATAAAATAAACAATTATGGAAAAACAGATATCATGCAAAAATATAACAACAAAAAAATTATTTAAGATCTTCCATGAACCAATCATCTGAAAATAAGGCACTCTGAAATAAAGCAATGTAATATGAATATTTCCCCCAATTTTTCGAGTATGTAATCACTAATTCCAGTATTTCCAGTATCCATAGACACTGAAGATTAAAAACAGAAGCACTATTAACAGTGAAATTTCTTCATGTTGATAGTTTTGTTGAGTTACACTTATTTACACTCACCTTCACTTTTAAAAGCAGTAAACCATTGAAACATTTTCAAGAACATTTGTACTCATCATCAGCTGTTAGGTGACTGAAGCTCTCTTTTTCTAGTCTCCTCTTCCTCCTACCACCCAATAGAATTGAATATCTGGGAAAAGCTACATTTCATTAAAAACTGCAACATCATTAATTTCAAAATCCCGCCTTTAAACAAAGAATTAAAACTTTGTGATCCTGACATCAGATTGCAAAAGGATCAGTCACAGGAGGAGGAAGAGGAGACAAGAAAAAGAGAGCTTCAGTCACCCAACAGCTGATGATGAAGACTGATGTCCTCAAAAACGTTTCAATATTTCACAACGTTTAAACGTGAAGGCGAGTGTAAATAAGTGTGACTCAACAAAACTATCAACATTAGTAGACACCCTGAAAATGCTAAACCTAAATGTATGGTTTGCTATTCATCTGATATTTTGTTTTTGATATATTCTGTTGTCTTTCTCACAGACTCCCAATATCATTCTTTTATATTTCTTTTATTGGGGGACCTCACAACATATATTTCTGGTGAAATTTCAACCTCATATTTTTCAGTGGAAAAAAAATTGCTCCTCTACTTACTACAGTTAAGTGGTAGAGAAAGTAAAAATGAATCAAATATAAACTGGTGGACCCCAGCCAAGAAAAGGAGGAAGAAGAATAGGATGTTCAAGAAACAAAAAAGTTAAAAATATTCACTACACTACAAAGTAAAAAATAAACATCCATCTACAAAAAAACTCCCGCATCATCCATGCAGAAATTCCAGAAATATTCAAGACTACAACTTAAAATTGATACCAAAACTTAATTTAAATATTTGATGAAAGTAAATCTTAAAGCCAGAACCTCCCAACAAAAATTCTGGTTTCTACAAAATTCTCTACATGGATTTGAAAAATACTACTGGATTGACAAACATCAGATTGAAGGAGAGTTTCAGAAATATAAAATTAAGAAAGGTAGACACTGAGTGATCCTAGTAAAAATGCGCCATGATTTAAACAGAACAACTCCTGAGCAGCGTTTGATTTAGTATTAACAAAACCTCCTGTCAAGTTTTGCTAAGCATCTCTCCTTTCACCAAATCTACCTCTCCTGTTGGCAAGAGCTGGCTACGTTAGTAGCATTAATAAAACCTGTAAGACAATTCAAGTAAAAGGATGTGGCTTGTCAGTCCATGTATTCTTAAAAGACAATGAACTAAAAAAGAAATTATGCATAGTAATTTCTTGCCAAGGTGACAAGCTGGGCTCTCTTTAAACATCAGGGCCAAAGTCTGTGGTTTATAATAGACATTTCAAATAAACTGATTACAGCATTAGCACATCTACAGAGTACCTACTTTCTAAAGTTCTGCCATTAATATTTTAAGGTTTCAACGTGTTCAGCCTTTAAGATGTGGAAACAAAACACTGAAATAGAAATTGAAAACCTCTCCCATAAAGCAAATGAAATATTCTGTATTAAGTACATGTAATGTGACATTCGATGACACTTTAATGGCGAACCATGCAGAAAACTACAGGTACACAATGCTCTACTCAAAAATAAAATGTAGTTCCCCAATTCTCTAAGATACTGCACAAAAAGCTAGGTAGAAAATGTGAAAAACAAAAGCAGGTCACCTCAAGACTTAAAAACACAATACAAGATTTAAAGCGGAAGCTCTGCAATGCTGAAAAGCAAAAAACCAACCAGTTTAGCAAAATAAAAACACAGCTGAAGAGAATAGTTTAAAAACAGCACTCTTGATTGAACAAAAAGAAGCTTTCAGCAAACAAAAGTGCAAATTTCAGGAAAACATAAAAGATTTGCATATTATTATCCAACAGATCCTCTGCTGGGTACAGAATGTTAAGGAACTTTGGTATTTTATATCTACCTCTTCTCCAGCATGTCAGAGCCCTGAAATGAACTTAACTCATTTCCAGACAGATGAGGACTGCAATCCCCAAATGAAGCTTTCTGCAACTTGGTGCTAATATAAGAATTTATTGTTGAGGTTGTAAAGTACCTTGCAAGAACATACTTTTTAAAAAGTTTAACGAGAGCTGCAAAAGCAATATTTCTTGAAGAACTAAACCTCATATTTGCAGTGATCACAAAATGGCCAGTATGCTTCTAGAAAAGCTTTTAAGACCTCTGCTTGTTAACATTGCAAAAGATGTGTCATATCAAAGTGAAACAGTGAAAAACTTAACCAAAAGTCACTAAACAAAACAGTGCTAAGTTGAATTACACTAAACTATGCAGTGAAAAGCAAAAGATTCTTAAATTAACCATTATACTCTGCAGTTTAACTTAACAATATTACAAATTAACAGCAGAAAATTTTAATTTTTCTTCAAATTAGGAACAGGGTATGTTGCTGCAGATGTCGACGTGTCATGTGGATGGTGTTAATGTGCAAAGTCAGGTATGAAACTGTAAAGCAGATGCTGTGGCTGCATGAAACACAAAAGCATTTGGAGTTGCAAAATGTTATACACTGCGGTAAAACAAAATCGCAAAATAGTCGTGTAATAAAACTAAATCATTACTGCAAAGTAGTCAGCAACTGTAATACAACTAATTACCTACTGCGAAGTAGTAAACAAATGTAATATTGATATAACTGTTTCGGGTATCTGCTTCATCATGTAGCCAACGTTTTGACCTCTTGTTGAGGTCATCCTCAGGTCTGCACTGCAACACATGCTGTGGGTTGTCGCCCTTATATCCCAAAAGGACCTGGAATTTAACACTACCTATTCGCTCACATAAAGTCACCAATCATGGGTACAAGTTCTTCCTTGCTACATGATTGGCCAAAGGTTTGTGGCGCATAATGCGTTTTTCCACAGGTCCGTGCCAGGGAGTGAGTGAGTCCGCCAGCCTGCCGTGTCCCGCTCCACTGATGATTGGTTCATTTGATTGGCCAATGAGAATGACAAAGCCTTATGTTGCTTTGCCGGTTGCCCACTATACCACTTTGTTTAGTCTCTGGATAAAACAATTTTTCTTATTTTTGGCAAAATTATATCATAAGTTGTTGATCTGTATACAACCCACAGCATATGTTGCAGTGCAGCCCGGAGGAAGACCTAAAAAAGAAGTCAAAACATTGGCTATTTAAGACAGTTAACACGACACGGCAGATTCCAGAAACCAGTTCAATCAAATTATTTAGATATAAATAATTACCCATTACAAAGTAGTGAACCAATGCTATAAAACTAAATAATTACCCACTACAAAGTAGTGAACCAATGCAATAAAACTAAATAATTACCCACTACAAAGTAGTGAACCAATGCTATAAAACTAAATAATTACCCACTAGAAAGTAGTGAACCAATGCAATAAAACTAAATAATTACCCAATACAAAGTAGTGAACCAATGCAATAAAACTAAATAATTACCCAACACAAAGTAGTGAACCAATGCAATAAAACTAAATAATTACCCACTACAAAGTAGTGAACCAATGCAATAAAACTAAATAATTACCCACTACAAAGTAGTGAACCAATGCAATACAACTAAATAATTACCCAATACAAAGTAGTGAACCAATGCAATAAAACTAAATAATTACCCACTACAAAGTAGTGAACCAATGCAATAAAACTAGATAAATATCCACTACAAAGTAGTGAACCAATGCAATAAAACTAAATAATTACCCACTACAAAGTAGTGAACCAATGCAATAAAACTAAATAAATATCCACTACAAGGTAGTGAACCAATGCTATAAAACTAAATAATTACCCACTACAATGTAGTGAACCAATACAATAAAACTAAATAATTACCCACTACAAAGTAGTTAACCAATGCAATACAACTAAATAATTACCCACTACAGAGTAGTGAACCAATGCAATAAAACTAAATAATTACCCACTACAAAGTAGTGAACCAATGCAATAAAACTAAATAAATATCCACTACAAGGTAGTGAACCAATGCTATAAAACTAAATAATTACCCAATACAAAGTAGTGAACCAATGAAATAAAACTAAATAATTACCCAATACAAAGTAGTGAACCAATGAAATAAAACTAAATAATTACCCATTACAAAGTAGTGAACCAATGAAATAAAACTAAATAATTACCCAATACAAAGTAGTGAACCAATGAAATAAAACTAAATAATTACCCAATACAAAGTAGTGAACCAATGAAATAAAACTAAATAATTACCCAATACAAAGTAGTGAACCAATGAAATAAAACTAAAAAATTACCCAATACAAAGTAGTGAACCAATGAAATAAAACTAAATAATTACCCAATACATAGTAGTGAACCAATGAAATAAAACTAAATAATTACCCAATACAAAGTAGTGAACCAATGAAATAAAACTAAATAATTACCCACTACAAAGTAGTGAACCAATGCAATAAAACTAAATGATTACCCACTACAAAGTAGTGAACCAATGCAATAAAACTAAATAATTACCCACTACAAAGTAGTGAACCAATGCTATAAAACTAAATAATTACCCACTACAAAGTAGTGAACCAATGCAATAAAACTAAATAATTACCCACTACAAGGTAGTGAACCAATGCAATAAAACTAAATAATTACCCACTACAAGGTAGTGAACCAATGCTATAAAACTAAATAATTACCCAATACAAAGTAGTGAACCAATGAAATACAACTAAATAATTACCCACTATAAAGTAGTGAACCAATGCAATAAAACTAAATAATTACCCAATACAAAGTAGTGAACCAATGCAATAAAACTAAATAATTACCCAATACAAAGTAGTGAACCAATGCAATAAAACTAAATAATTACCCACTACAAAGTAGTGAACCAATGCCATAAAACTAAATAATTACCCACTACAAACTAGTGAACCAATGCAATAAAACTAAATAATTACCCACTACAAACTAGTGAACCAATGCCATAAAACTAAATAATTACCCACTACAAAGTAGTGAACCAATGCAATAAAACTAAATAATTACCCACTACAAGGTAGTGAACCAATGCAATAAAACTAAATAAATATCCACTACAAGGTAGTGAACCAATGCTATAAAACTAAATAATTACCCACTACAAAGTAGTGAACCAATGCAATAAAACTAAATAATTACCCACTACAAAGTAGTGAACAATGCAATAAAACTAAATAATTACCGACTACAAAGTAGTGAACCAATGCTATAAAACTAAATAATTACCCAATACAAAGTAGTGAACCAATGCAATAAAACTAAATAATTACTCACTACAAAGTAGTGAACCAATGCTATAAAACTAAATAATTACCCACTACAAAGTAGTGAACCAATGCAATAAAACTAAATAATTACCCAATACAAAGTAGTGAACCAATACAATAAAACTAAATAAATATGCACTACAAAGTAGTGAACCAATGCAAAAACTAAATAATTACCCACTACAAAGTAGTGAACCAATGCAATAAAACTAAATAAATATCCACTACAAAGTAGTGAACCAATGCAAAAACTAAATAATTACCCACTACAAAGTAGTGAACCAATGCAATAAAACTAAATAATTACCCACTACAAAGTAGTGAACCAATGCCATAAAACTAAATAATTACCCACTACAAAGTAGTGAACCAATGCAATAAAACTAAATAATTACCCACTACAAAGTAGTGAACCAATGCCATAAAACTAAATAATTACCCACTACAAAGTAGTGAACCAATGTCATAAAACTAAATAAATATCCACTACAAAGTAGTGAACCAATGCCATAAAACTAAATAAATATCCACTACAAAGTAGTGAACCAATGCCATAAAACTAAATAAATATCCACTACAAAGTGGTGAACCAATGCCATAAAACTAAATAAATATCCACTACAAAGTAGTGAACCAATGCCATAAAACTAAATAAATATCCACTACAAAGTAGTGAACCAATGCCATAAAACTAAATAAATATCCACTATAAAGTAGTCAACCAATGCAATAAAACTAAATAATTACCCACTACAAAGTAGTGAACCAATGCCATAAAACTAAATAAATAGCCACTACAAAGTAGTGAACCAATCCAATAAAACTAAATAATTACCCACTACAAAGTAGTGAACCAATGCAATAAAACTAAATAATTATCCACTACAAAATAGTGAACCAATGCAATAAAACTAAATAATTACCCACTATAAAGTAGTGAACCAATGCAATACAACTAAATAGTTACCCACTACAAAGTAGTGAACCAATGAAATACAACTAAATAATTACCCACTACAAAGTATTGAACCAATGAAATACAACTAAATCATTACCCACTATAAAGTAGTGAACCAATGCAATAAAACTAAATAATTACCCACTACAAAGTAGTGAACCAATGCAATAAAACTAAATAATTACCCACTACAAAGTAGTGATCCAATGCAATAAAACTAAATAATTACCCACTACAAAACAGTGATCCAATGCAATAAAACTAAATAATTACCCACTAAAAAGTAGTGATCCAATGCAATAAAACTAAATAATTACCCACTACAAAGTAGTGAACCAATGCAATAAAACTAAATAATTACCCACTACAAAGTAGTGAACCAATGAAATACAAGTAAATAAATATCCACTACAAGGTAGTGAACCAATGCTATAAAACTAAATAATTACCCAATACAAATTAGTGAACCAATGCAATAAAACTAAATAATTACCCACTACAAAGTAGTGAACCGATGAAATACAACTAAATAATTACCCACTACAAAGTAGTGAACCAATGAAATACAACTAAATAATTAACCAATACAAAGTAGTGAACCAATGCAATAAAACTAAATAATTACCCACTACAAAGTAGTGAACCAATGCAATACAACTAAATAATTACCCACTACAAAGTATTGAACCACTGAAATTCAACTAAATAATTACCCACTACAAAGTAGTGAACCAATGAAATACAAGTAAATAAATATACACTACAAGGTAGTGAACCAATGCTATAAAACTAAATAATTACCCAATACAAAGTAGTGAACCAATGCAATAAAACTAAATAATTACCCACTACAGAATAGTGAACCAATGCAATATAACTAAATAAATATCCACTACAAGGTAGTGAACCAATGCTATAAAACTAAATAATTACCCAATACAAAGTAGTGAACCAATGAAATACAACTAAATAACTACCCAATACAAAGTAGTGAACCAATGAATTACAACTAAATAATTACCCAATACAAAGTAGTGAACCAATGAAATACAACTAAATAATTAACCACTATAAAGTAGTGAACCAATGCAATAAAACTAAATAATTACCCACTACAAAGTAGTGATCCAATGCAATAAAACTAAATAATTACCCAACACAAAGTAGTGAACCAATGCAATAAAACTAAATAATTACCCACTACAAAGTAGTGAACCAATGCCATAAAACTAAATAATTACCCACTAGAAAGTAGTGAACCAATGCAATAAAACTAAATAATTACCCACTACAAAGTAGTGAACCAATGCAATAAAACTAAATAATTACCCACTACAAAGTAGTGAACCAATGAAATAAAACTAAATAATTACCCACTACAAAGTAGTGAACCAATGAAATAAAACTAAATAATTACCCACTACAAAGTAGTGAACCAATGAAATAAAACTAAATAATTACCCACTACAAAGTAGTGAACCAATGAAATAAAACTAAATAATTACCCACTAGAAAGTAGTGAACCAATGCAATAAAACTAAATAATTACCCACTACAAAGTAGTGAACCAATGAAATAAAACTAAATAATTACCCACTACAAAGTAGTGAACCAATGCCATAAAACTAAATAATTACCCACTACAAAGTAGTGAACCAATGCAAAGTAGTGAACCAATGAAATAAAACTAAATAATTACCCACTACAAAGTAGTGAACCAATGAAATATAACTAAATAATTACCCCACTACAATGTAGTGAACCAATGCTATAAAACTAAATAATTACCCTCTACAAAGTAGTGAACCAATGTTATGAAACCAAATAATTCCCCACTACAAAGTAGTGAACCAATGTTATAAAACTAAATAATTACCCACTACAAAGTAGTGAACCAATGCAATAAAACTAAATAAATAGCCACTACAAAGTAGTGAACCAATGTTATAAAACTAAATAATTACCCACTACAAAGTAGTGAACCAATGAAATAAAACTAAATAATTACCCACTACAAAGTAGTGAACCAATGCAATAAAACTAAATAAATATCCACTACAAAGTAGTGAACCAATGCAATAAAACTAAATAATTACCCACTACAAAGTAGTGAACCAATGCAATAAAACTAAATAAATATCCACTACAAAGTAGTGAACCAATGCAATAAAACTAAATAATTACCCAATACAAAGTAGTGAACCAATGCTATATAACTAAATAATTACCCAATACAAAGTAGTGAACCAATGAAATAAAACTAAATATTTACCCACTACAAAGTAGTGAACCAATGAAATAAAACTAAATAATTACCCACTACAAAGTAGTGAACCAATGCAATAAAACTAAATAAATATCCACTACAAAGTAGTGAACCAATGCAATAAAACAAAATAATTACCCACTACAAAGTAGTGAACCAATGCAATAAAACTAAATAATTACCCACTACAAAGTAGTGAACCAATGCAATAAAACTAAATAATTACCCAATACAAAGTAGTGAACCAATGCTATAAAACTAAATAATTACCCACTACAAAGTAGTGAACCAATGCAATACAACTAAATAATTACCCATTACAAAGTAGTGAACCAATGCAATAAAACTAAATAATTACCCATTACAAAGTACTGAACCAATGCAATACAACTAAATAATTACCCCACTACAAAGTAGTGAACCAATGCTATAAAACTAAATAATTACCCACTACAAAGTAGTGAACCAATGCAATAAAACTAAATAATTACCCACTACAAAGTAGTGAACCAATGCAATAAAACTAAATAATTACCCACTACAAAGTAGTGAACCAATGCAATAAAACTAAATAAATAGCCACTACAAAGTAGTGAACCAATGCAATAAAACTAAATAATTACCCACTACAAAGTAGTGAACCAATGTTATAAAACTAAATAATTACCTACTACAAAGTAGTGAACCAATGCAATAAACCTAAATAATTACCCACTACAAAGTAGTGAACCAATGCATTAAAACTAAATAATTACCCACTACAAAGTAGTGAACCAATGCAATAAAACTAAATAAATAGCCACTACAAAGTAGTGAACCAATGCAATAAAACTAAATAATTACCCACTACAAAGTAGTGAACCAATGAAATACAACTAAATAATTACCCACTACAAAGTAGTGAACCAATGTTATAAAACTAAATAATTACCCACTACAAAGTAGTGAACCAATGCAATAAAACTAAATAATTACCCACTACAAAGTAGTGAACCAAAACTAAATAATTACCCACTACAAAGTATTGAACCAATGCATTAAAACTAAATAATTACCCACTACAAAGTAGTGAACCAATGCAATAAAACTAAATAATTACCCACTACAAAGTAGTGAACCAATGCAATAAAACTAAATAAATAGCCACTACAAAGTATGAACCAATGCAATAATACTAAATAAATAGCCACTACAAAGTAGTGAACCAATGCAATAATATTAAATAAATAGCCACTACAAAGTTGTGAACCAATGCAATAAAACTAAATAATTACCCACTACAAAGTAGTGAACCAATGCAATAAAACTAAATAAATAGCCACTACAAAGTAGGGAACCAATGCAATAATACTAAATAAATAGCCACTACAAAGTAGTGAACCAATGCAATAAAACTAAATAATTACCGAGTACAAAAAAGTGAACCAATGCAATAAAACTAAATAAATAGCCACTACAAAGTAGTGAACCAATGCAATAAAACTAAATAATTACCCACTACAAAGTAGTGAAGCAATACAATAAAACTAAATAATTACTGCATGGTAGTGAACCAATGGGTAGAGGTTGGGCTATTGGGTGAAGCTGCTATTCTAAGTCCTGGTGCATGCGCACAGGGTAAAACATCTGCGTGAGGTCATCTGGTAACTGGCGGGATGGGGAGAAGCAGGGTGACCATACGCGCAAAGTAAACATTAAAAACACTAGAGGAGACACTTTAACAGTCACACGATGTAAGCTTTAAATATGTGTTTATTTGTACACCAAATAAAACGCGGCATGATAGTCACACAGCGTACGTATTTTAAAACATGGTGTAACAGTCACATGATGTACGTTCTTATAGCCTGTTTATCTGTACACTTAAGAAACAGTGTGTCAGTCATGCATACGTTTTTAATACTATCTCTTAATAATAGTAACCAAGAATAGTTAATAACACTAGAAAATTGCGCGCGAAATGTGAAAATAGCGATTGAAGGATTAAATATTCATAATTTCAGCATAATAGCACTACATCTTAAATTAGGTTTATCGGAAAAATGATAAGCAACTGAAGAACTTAATGCTGTACATCGGCCAATCGAGGCATTGTTTGGACATTTAGGTGTTCAAAGGGACACCGACTAGAAGCTACCAGCAATACCTTTCTCCAGCGCGTATGGTTTAATGGCAAACTGGAAACTAATGTCATTGTTCAGTTCGCATATGTGGCTGCAGAAGTGTCCCTTAACATATATTGAGAATGAACTGGAAGTAGCACATGATACCGCCGTAGCCTAGAGCGGCTACTTCCGCGATGTGGCCACCAAGATAGCCTGGCACGATTTTCGTCAACTTGGTGGTGCCAATGACATTGTGGAAGTAGACAAGACACACCTCTTCAAGAGGAAGTATAATGTTGGACGGCAAAGATGTGGTGGAATCACTGGTTGGACAGAGGGCTAATCCGAACAACTAAGCTGCGCTTTGGACTCCTGGTGCCCAACCGGTCTAGAGCAACTCTGCTGCCCATTCTGCAAGATAACATTGATGAGGAGAGTTTCATTGTAACGGAAGAATGGAGGGCATACAGGGTATGTGATACTGTATTAAGTGGCCAACGGAAGGTAAACCACAGCACAAACTTCATAAATCCTCCCAGAAATAGGTATCCTTTCTGGGTGCCAGAAGGGCAATTTAATCCCAAATGCCTGGATAAACAATGGGTAGGACCTGCACCAGCCCCTAACGTGAGCCTACTGCGATATCACACACAAAACAAAGAAAGGTCATGAAGAACTTTAAGGCAGGTACTCTCTACATGTACCAGTGTTGAGCGTGCTACCGATTACATTGGAGAATGGATGTACTGGCAGAACAAATTGAATCGTCTCCAGAGCAACACCCAGCGCTTTGAAACAGTTCTACAGGATATCTCCATGGCCTATCCAGGTGTAGGGAGGATAGCCATGTCTGCTGATCTGCACAATTCTTTATGCCACATATGCTTTCCCAACTGAAAACAACATTGAAAATCTCATCCTCTTCTACATACTCATCTCCATTTCCACATATATCGAATTAACACACATAATTCCTCTCCATCCCCATATAAATTCCATATTAAACACAATTCCTCAACATCGCCATATAAAATCCATATTAAACACACAGTTCCTCTCCATCCCATATAAATCCATATTAAATACATAATTCCTCTCATCCCATATAAATTCCATATTAAACACAGTTCCTCTCCATCCCATATAAATCCATATTAAGCATACAATTCCCCTCCATCCCCATATAAAATCCATAATAAAAACACACAATTCCCCTCCACCCCATATAAAATCTATATTAAACACACACAATTCCTCTCCATCGCCATATAAAATCTATATAAAAAACATACATAATTCCTCTCCATCCATATATAAAATCCATATTAAGTACACGATTCCTCTCCATCCCATGTAAAATTCATATTGAACACATAATTCCTCTCCATCGCCATATAAAATCTATATAAACACACACAATTCCTCTCCATCCCATGTAAAATTCATATTGAACACACATAATTCCCCTCCATCGCCATATAAAATCTACATAAAACACACACAATTCCTCTCCATCCCATATAAAATCTATATTAAACACACACAATTCCTCTTCATCGCCATCTAAAATCTATATTAAACACACATAATTCCTCTCCATCCCATACAAAATCTATATTAAACACACACAATTCCTCTCCATCGCAATCTAAAATCTATATTAAACACACATAATTCCTCTCCATCCATATAAAATCTATATTAAACACACATAATTCCTCTCCATCCCATATAAAATCTATATTAAACACACATAATTCCTCTCCATCCTATATAAAATGTATGTTAAACACATAATTCCTCTCCATCCCCATATAAAATCCATATTAAACACACATTATTTCTCTCCATCCCCATATAGAATCTATAGGTTTGTTCCCACACGATTCAGAATCGATTCCGAATTATCTGAGGGTGCGCAGTAGCTAAGTGGCATTCCAACACGACAGAGAATCAGTTCAGAACTAATTCTGAATTTCCAGTTTGCTGTTCCAACGTATTTAGGAACTAGTTTGGAATGAGTGAAATCGGTTCGTGATTAAGAATAGGAACTGAAAATTCCAGACATGCGCAGATTGTATGGTCTACAGCGCATACTCAGTTAATTCAGAATCGATTCTAATCGCTTGGAACAAACCTGACAGAGAGTAGAGAAAAAGCGACATACTCTCTGTATTCAGTAGAAAATAAATTTGAATATGTAATTTATTCCTCCATGTGTGTTTATTTCTCAATACGGAATAGCAAAGGTGTTTGGTAAGCAGTTGCTCGCTGTTGAGTAGTATGGCGACATACTTGAGGAAAAGAACAAACGTCTAACAAAGCCAGGGAGCAAAACAGCGTTCAAAGATAATAATGAGTGATTTAGAAGGTGACAGTGATCTTTTTAATGATGCATCGACTTCCGAAGAAGAGGATTATTTCCATTTAAACATTATTCCATTATTTTGGGACCTTTACCCCTTTTTGGCACCTTTATACCATTTCCCCCACCATGCCCATAATCCCCTTTTTTCTTTTAAGTTTCATTCCAATTTATTCTTTAACTTTCAGTTTTCGTCTCCTCAGCTTGCTGTGTACGTGCAAATAGTAAGTCTACCTCTTTCAGTAAATGCCGCGCGGGAATTGAAAGCACACCCACAACAATGGAAAATAATTGTGTGTTCGACGAAAACCTCTTTCTCTCACTTTACTGCTATAAAGTAGCCCCCAATAATGCAATTGACAATGAGTGATTCTATCCCATCAGAATCAGTAGCCTGCTGTTCATGAATGTGAGTTTGTTGCTGTGAGAGATGTCATCTGTTTGCGTGGAGGCGAAGCCTGGGCAGGCAGAGACGACAATAACCTCAACTGCACACATCCGAGAATTATTAAGACTGGCTTATAATTCACAAAACAATTGTATATAAAGAAGACTGACATGTGGTTAAAATTTCAGCCCAATTGAATGGATAGTTTAGAAAATAGCAATTTCAGTTGTGCATCCGCTAAAATAAACCAGCACCTTATTGTGCCTTTTTTCACCTTATTTGAGCACCTTTTCCCTTCCTTTTTTCATCTGAAATTTGCAACTAAAAATCCTAACCTTGATCATAAGCATACATTGGTATCATGTAGTTTTATATTATTTGCATTACGTTCGGAATAGAATTTGTGTGGGGTGTGATTGTCTAGTATTGGAGTTTTAAATTAAACATTGTGTTTAGAAGTTTCTGTAGCAGGAAACCTAATGTTAAATTGGAACTGGTTAAATTACTTTTTTCGGGTTCTGGTTTAAATATAATATCTATATATTACAATTGTTATTCGCAATAACTCAGTATCAATGGCTTTAAGCCGATAAACAAACGCGATTTATTTTTGCTTGAATATTAGCACTGGAATCAGTATGAAAGAAACACTTACGTGTAGTGTTAAGGGAATGCACTGCTGAAAGTACTATTTCCTAAGGTTCTCAATTAATTTGGCTAAATGATGATCTTAATTTTGTCGTGTGTAAACATTGAAAGCTGTTAACTTAATTTTGAACATTTTTTTTATTGTTTTCAAGTTATTGTGTTTCAAAAATGAATTTAATTTCCTGTTCCAAATCTTATACAGGATACAATTTTAAAAACAATCTTCCATTTAAGTGTTCGTGTCATTTATCTAATTACATCGCACAAATTTGTTATTTCCTTCATTTGCATGGTTTCAGTTTACAAGAAAATAAATTGTTTAAGAAACCTTCATTATACATTTACATTTCTGCATATCCTGCTGGTTTTAAAAATTAATCTGTCAATACCCTTTGCAACACAAAAAGTTTACATGATAGTTTTAATTGTTTGAACTTTCGCAATGTGCATGAATAATTCCAAAAGAATTGGATAAAACCTCATCGTGTAGGATACATTGAGCGACGAAAACTTCGAGGAAAACCAATTCTAAAAGCAAGTTTGAAATGTAAATAATTTTAATTACATAATTTCACTTCATTACAAAAGGAAACATCCACAGTATTAAATGAAAAATAAATGCTTAGGTCATACCCTTTAAATATTACTTGTGGAGGTGCAATCATCCTAACTCCATTTTCTTGCGATTTTAACATGTTTCAGTTGTGCCTTAACGATACAGTAACACTCAAAGGGCATTTTATTGACGACATACATGTCTTAAAATTTCGCTTATGCAAAGCGTATTGTTTGTCTTTTTGCATAGTACTTATAATGAGCATACAATAGGAGAATCAATATGTTTCATAAGCTTGTAATACATGAGCAGGAGTGCTCTAAATAAATAAAGTCCTTCGCACCTAAAGCCTGTTTTCGTTAGAATATAAAGTCGGATATATAGCAGACGGTGAGTACGGATTAAGATGTCTGACATGTGAAAGGACCAGTTAGAATCACTTTGGTCTGAATTTAATGATATATAAGATTCTCCATGATGTATACCCAGCACAGCTACGTTGATCTTTCGTCTTCTGATTGACCGTGCAACGAAGAAGGCCGTGACAGAACGCGAACGGTTCAAATAGTGTTCGAACCACACAAAATTCCGAATTAGTTCTGTGAGCATATCGGACTGGCGCATGTGCATTAGCATGTGTTGGAATTAGTTCGGAACCCATTCAGAACCGTATGGAACAAACCTTATATTAAACACATCATTCCTCTCCATCCCTATACAAAATCCATATTAAACGCATTAAATATTTTTTCCACGCATTATTTAAATATAAAAAGAAAGGCCTACATTGAAGGAATGTGTAAAAATGCTGTTTCATTGGGCGACAATAAACAAAAAAGTTGCCTTGAAATTTTTTAAGGTGCTGGGCTTAAACAAATGATGTAAAACGATAGAGAGGCTCTTTTACATTGTGCAAGAACTTGAAACATTTCCGCTGGCAAACAGAGCTGACACCCGGAGTTGGGCACTTGGGTCAAGCCAGTGCTCATGCGCTGGGACTAACATTTGCTAGCAAGGCACAGCACAGTCATTGGGCACTTGAGTATAAAATAGTTTTTAATCATATCAATGGATGACAAATGTAAGGAACTAGTCATTGGCCAGGTTCCACATAATTACGCACATTGCTCCCGAAAATATTTGGTTCAATTTTAAGTGGTTTAACGTAAAAGTTGTATGAATATTCTATTGGAAGGGGGGACGTTTTCTATTCAGCCTATAAGTGGAGGTAGATTTCGAAGTTCAGTTTTTACTTTCTCTACCACGTACCTGGTAGGTAGAGAAGGTATTGCATTCCACCCAAAAATTCAATACTGAGATTTCAAGGAAAACATGTTTTGAGAGCCCCTGAATCCAAAAAGAGCATGTTTAGAAAAAGGTCTGTGCACTTGTGTGCATGTGTGTGTTTTAACAGCATAACTCATAACCAAAAAGTCGGATAAATACCAAACATTATATTAGGCTCAGTAACTTCCAAAGATGCAACACGAATTTCAAGAAAATTCCTTCACCCCAAACTACTGTTTTCATGGAACATTTCTCGATTCTTTATTTTCCAAAACATGGCTATAACTATTATGATGAAAACACCATGTATTGAAAGATATTTACATGACAAATACAACCTATGCCTTGAATTTTCTGGGAATAGTCGTGAAGTGTACTTCATTTGGAAGGAATTTTGTATAATCTTGTATAACTGGTAAACGTCAGGCAATAGACGAAAATGTACTGCACAACAAATGTATACTGCTTTATAACTAATTTATTTCAAATAAGATTTTTTCTTTTGGCGGCATTACCACCTCCGAGATATTTGTTATTAATGTTGGATTTGTTTAATGCTTTATCATTCTTTTTAAGTCCCATAGATTTTCAATGTTTCTGGCAATTGCATGGAAAAACTGTGCAATTTTAAGGCCAGTGTATAGTGTCCAGTTCTAAAACATTTGACTATCGCTGTTCCTATTATGTGTGTAATGTAACTATTTCTACAACAGTTTATTTGGATTTCAATGTATAGACAGAGAAATAATCTGATGTATTGCACTCACATGACTTTCTCTACTCTTGTACACACTTTTGTACAAATGTTTATTCTCCATTTACTTCATGTTAATCTCATTGCTAATTTTCTTGTAGTACAAGGGGAATATGGTGGGCTTTAAGCAATAGTCAAATCTTTTAATAACGAATTTTCATTTGAGAAAAAGCATAAGTATTGGAAAATTTAAACAAATAACAAGGAATATCTCGGAAATGGTTCACTCGACCAAAAGAAAAACAAAGTATATGACAAAGTGTGTGTTTGAGAAAATCAAAATGTTCGAAAAATGTTCCATGTAAAGGGTTTAAAACCTCCGTGTCGCATCCTTGAAAGATAGTAAACTCAAAGTACAAGTTTTGTATTTATCCGACTTTTCGTTTTTGAGTTATGCTGTTCGCAGACTGACAGACATGTTTCCAAAAGGCTTTATTTGGATTCAGGGCATCTCAAAACATGCATTTCCGCTGGAATCTCGATATCAAAATTTTGGGTGGAATTTAACACTTCCTCTGCTTACTATACGTAGTAGAAAAAGTAACAAGTTTTAGTAAGAGTAAGAAAGTTAGAATCAGATGACTGAAAAATCCAATGCCATCGGTGGGATTTGAACCACGAACCTCCGGTTTTTGTCCAGTTGTTCTAACCATTGAGCTACCATGGCAACATGCAAGTACGGCATTAAATTCCTCAGTTGCTTATCATTTTTCCGATAAGGCTAATTTAAGATCTAGTGCTATTACGCTAAAATTATGAATATTTTGTCCTTCAATCTCTATTTTCACATTTCGTGCGCAATTTTATACTGTTTTTGGTACTATAATTAAGAGATAGCATTAAAAACGTATGCACATCGAGCAATTGGCACACAGGCCAGATAAACAAGCTATAAGAACGTATGTCATGACTGTTACACCATGTGGCAAAATTGCCTTACTTGTGCCAACCTTAATTAGGTATAAGTGAGAGATAATGAAATAAAATACTTTATGAGGGAATGTAGAAGTAGATGCGAACGGTTGTACATCAAGCGCCCGCCAGAATGCAAGTTTTTTGTGCCTTACTGAAATGGAGGAATTGGGAAAGTAACTAGAGAAAATGTGGCCATCTTCACGGTAATACTGACGCTCATTTGGAAGTGCAAACAGAAGAATAATCTGGGAATTCGCTAAGTAAGGGATGTGTTGGCATTTCTTTTTCTTCTTATTCATATGTTATAGCCACTTAAAAAGAGTCATATGCATTCAGAGCCAGCTGTGCTCAAAGAAATGAAAATGGTGCGCACAGGATGTCAGAATAGCGTGAAGACAGTATTGAAAGACTATACAGGTGTTGAAAACTTGCAGTTAGTGCAGGAATTCCTGGAGCAGCATGGAATTATCAACGAAGTATGTATCTGCAAAGTATGCAACGAAATTCTTCCATTAAAATGGAGGAAAGGAAGACAGATGTTTCTCATATGGCAAAACGGTCACCCAAGGAGGATACTAAGTGCTAGAAAAGGTAGTTTTATTGGTGACTCACCTCTCTCTCCACAACAAATAATGCATTAATGTGGTGCGAGATGAATGCAAACTCGCATACAGTAGTAAACTGGTCTAGCTATTGCCGAGAAATCTGTGTGAATTGGGCCCTACAAAACTGCAGACGAACCGGAGGAATCAAAACAGTGGTTGAAATACCAGGACAAAAAAAAAAATAACAAATTCCAATTTGAGAAAAAGTATAAGTATTGGAATAACAAGCAAATCTCAAAAATGGTAAACTCAACAAAAAAAAAAAAAAAATCTGATGTGTTACACTCACATGATTTTCTCTACTCTTGTACAAACCATTTTTACAAACTCTTATTCTCCATCTATTTCATATTAATGAAGATAAACATTTGCAGAAATGATCTTTTGACGTGCAAAGTGAATTACATTTAACACATAGCGACCAGTTCTAAAAATATTTGACTATCACTTAAGGCGTACTATATTCCCCTTGTTTTGTGTTTGCAAGGGCAATATAGAAATACAGTAGCCTTTAAGCACATACATATCTCTTAATAGCTGGTTGCTATGTACAGCACCATTCCCTTTCCCACAGATTAATACTCTTTGCATATCCAAGACAAAAAAATGAATAACAAATTCGTATTTGGAAAAATAAGTATTGAAAAGCTTAAGGGAATAACAAGCAATATCTCGAAAATGGTTCACTCAACAAAAAAAAATGTATATGATATAAATTGTGTATTTTAACGCGATCTACATTTTTGGTGTAGTAAAATTTTGTCTATCTCTTATGGTTCACCAGTTAAGCAAAAGTCATTCACAATGAAGAATACTTTTGGAGACATTCCCAGAAAATTCAAGATACACATTTTATTTGTCATGAAAATATCTTAAACATATGATATTTTAACCAAAATCGTTAGAGCCATTTTTGAGAAAATTAAAATTTTCTAAAAATGTTCCATGTAACGGATAATCCGGGGTGGGGGATTTTCTTGAAAACCTTCGTGTCGCATCTCTGGAAGATACTGAACCTAAATACCAAGTTTGGTGTTTAACCGACTTCGTTTCTGAGTTATGTTGTTCACAGACACACACATGAATGTTTCCAAAAATGCTTTTTTTGGATTCAGGGGGTCTCAAAACATATATTTCCGGTGAAATCTCGGTATCAAATTTTTGGGTGGAATACAATACCTCCCCTACTTATTATACGTAGTAGAGAAAGTAAAAAAAAAATCTGATGTGTTACACTCACATGACTTTCTCTACTCTTGTACAAACTATTTTTACAAACACTTATTCTCCACATGCGTCATGTTAATCGAGATATCGAGATGTCAATCTTATTGCTAATTTTCTTGTAGATGCAAGGGGAATATGCTAGATTTTAAGCGATAGTCAAATATTTTAACGCTGGTTGCTATGTGGCGCATTCCATTCTTTTTGCATGTCCAGGACATAAAAAAATGAATAACGAATTTGAGAAAAAGTATAAGTATTGGAAAATTTAAGGGAATAACAAGCAATATCTAGAAAACGGTTCACTCAACAAAAGAAATGTGTATGACAAATTGTGTATTTTAACGCGATCTACATTTTTTGTGTAGTAAAATTTTGTCTATCTCTTATGGTTTACCAGTTATGCAAAAGTCGTTCACAATGAAGAATACTTTTGGAGACATTCCCAGAAAATTCAAGATATACATTTTATTTGTCATAAAAGTATCTTAAACATATAATATTTTAATCAAAATCGTTAGAGCCATTTTTGAGAAAATTAAAATTTTCAAAAAATGTTCCATGTAAAGGGTAGTCTGGGGTGGGGGGATTTTCTTGAAAACCTTCGTGTCGCATCTCTGGAAGATACTGAACCTAAATACCAAGTTTTGTGTTTATACGACTGTTCGTTTCTGAGTTATGCTGTTCACAGACACACAGACAGACACACACACGGACATGTTTCCAAAAATGCTTTTTTTGGATTCAGGAGGTCTCAAAACATGTATTTCCGGTGAAATCTCGGTATCGAATTTTTGGGTGGAATGCAATACTTCCCCTACTTACTATACGTAGTAGAGAAAGTAAAAAATGTACATGACATCGATTGCGTATTTTAATGCGATCTACTTTTTTGTGTAGTAAACTTTTGTCTATCTCATATTGGTTACCAGATATGCAAAAATCGTTCACAATGAAGAATACTTTTGGAGACATTCCCAGAAAATTTGAGATATACATTTTATTTGTCATGAAAGTATCTTCAATATGATATTTTAATCAAAATCGCTGGAGCCATTTTTGAGGAAATTAAAATTGTCGAAAAATGTTCCATGTAAAGGGTAATCTGGGATGGGAGGATTTTCTTGAAAATCTTCGTGTTGCATCTCTGGAAGATACTGAACCTAAATACAAAGTTGGGTGTTTATCCGACTGTTTGTTTCTGAGTTATGCTATTCACAGACACACACATGCACTGACATGTTCCCTAAAATCCTTGTTTTGGATTCAGGAGGCCTCAAAACAAGTATTTCCGGTCAAATCTCGGTATCGAATTTTTGGGTTGAATGCAATACTTCCCCTACTTAATATACATAGTAGAGAAAGTAAAAATGGCTAACGTTGCGTGAATTCAGAAACGTAAGCTTATATTTAAAAAAAAACAAAAAAAACCACACGGAGAAATTTGGGAATATACCTCTGCCTTTGGAGGTATTACTTATTCATATGTTGCCAGCATTGCGTTAAAGCCAGAGAATGATATACAGTGCCATCTGTTGGACATCACTTTAGTCGATAATGCCGGCGCAAGAAAGGTAATTTATCCCACCATGTTTTAAATAAGTACGTTGTGCGACTGCCCCGCCGCGTTTTATTTGGTGTACAAATAAACACATGTTTAAAGCGTACATCGTGTGACTGTTACACCGTCTCCTCTAGGGCTTTTAATGCTTATTTCGCGTGTATGGTCACCCTGCTTCTCCCCGTCCCGCATCTTACCGGTCGACGTCACGCAGACCTGTGCGCATGCGCCAAGACTAACAGTTTGACCCAATAGCCCAACCCCTACCAGCAAATGTAATACAACTAATATTATATTGTAAACCAATGTAACACAACTAAATTATTACCGCAAAGTAGTAAACCAGTGAAATAAAACTAAATAATTACCTACTGCAGAGTAGTGAACCAATGAAATACAAGTTTAATAAAAGTTTAACAAATGCAATTCAGCTAAATAATTCAACGAAGCTGAGAACAAATACCAATAAAAGTAAATGCTATTGTAATTATAACGGACATACTTGCTGTTTGGTGATGCAATTGTTAAAACTTGAAAAGGTTGTTCTGCATTAATGCATATAAAAGAAATCATGAAGTTCTGAAAGACTATGCAGAACAATAGTTTTAAGATGTTTCACAATCCAACTAGAGCCAGTAATTAACCACTCCCCTTGACAATCCTGTAACACACAGAAATTGCCGGTTTCCCGACTTGCCTTATTGATTAAATACACAACCGCTTGCAGAAAGCCACCCGAAGGTGTACGAACACCACGCTTCCAAAGCGAATGTCGCGACCTCTGCCATCTGATTGCTGAGGCTTGAAACTAAACTAAGATGGAATTCAGCTGATAAAATAGCAATGCCGAAAATATAAAAATAAAGCAGAATTTTCGTATCAACGAGCAATTGTGTAAATGTAGGAGTTTATAGTGATACCTTATTTAATATTGAGTACCAAATAACACGCATTCGATGTTTAAAACTGGAACATGACCTGAAAACCTAGTAAGCTAGAAGACAGGTTATGAATCGAAAGTTTAGTTGGTTTTAATGAAGAATTGAAGTATATATAGCGAAAACAAGCTAACGTTAGGCTAATATGGTCTTATAGTGTGCCCGTAGAAAATGCTTATAAAATCAAAAGGAAAGCGAATAAATTACCTTAAGAGTGAGCTTAGAACACGATGTGGTCTCGTCTATAGCTTGTGCCCACCTGTTGAAGGTATTTTAGTTATATAGGAAAATCGCGTCAGGAAGTAAACAAACGTAGCCATTTTGCAAAAAAAATTACATGCAAATTGGGTACTGCCAACGTAAATAAAAATGTGAAATCGGCTAAAAATGTGATGCGCCGTTATTACCGCTATTTGTTGTTGTTGTTCTGCGATTTTGTTGAAACGCAACGCGTGCAAATTAACAGTGCGTATTTAATATAAAGCAAAATGGTTTGAACGGGATGTGAGAATACTGTCTTTAGCATTCTAACTCAACATGTGATATGCTTATATAAAAAAAACTAACATAAACCTAACTTTTCGTGAATTGAGAAACGTAAGCTTATATAAAAAAACTAACCTAAACCTAACCTTGCGTGAATCCATAAACGTAAGCTTATATAAAAAAAACTAAACCTAACCTCCCGTGAATTAGAAACGTAAGCTTAGGAACGCACGCTCGCTTCGCTCGCGTGCTTTTATGTAACCAATGGTAACAAATTAAAACAAGTATATATGTATATATATATATATAAAGGTAATTCAGAAACCTATGCTTATATAAAAAAACTAACCTAAACCTAACCTTTCGTGAATTCAGAAACGTAAGCTTATATAAAAAAAACTAACCTAAACCTAACCTAACCTTCCGTGAATCCATTAACGTAAGCGGATATAAAAAAACTAAACCTAACCTAACCTAACCTCCCGTGAATCAGAAACGTAAGTTTAGGAACGCACGCTCGCTTCGCTCGCGTGCTTTGATATAAACAGTGATAACAAATTAAAACAAGGATATATATAAAGGTAATTCAGAAACCTATGGTTATATAAAAAAACTAACCTAAACCTAACCTTTCGTGAATTCAGAAACGTAAGCTTATATAAAAAAAACTAACCTAAACCTAACCTTTCGTGAATTCAGAAACGTAAGCTTATATATATATATAAAACTAACCTAAACCTAACCTTTCGTGAATTCAGAAACGTAAGCTTGTATAAAAAAACTAACCTAAACCTAACCTTTCGAAAGCTTACATAAACAAAAAATCTAACGTAAGCGTAACCTTCCGTTAATTCATAAAGCACAGGTTGTCTAAGATCCCTGGGCTACACTCTGTGGTCGTTTCCGCATTCGTGGCATTAATTTTCGTTTTGGCGGCATTAATTTGTTATATGTTGGCAGCAAAACATATGACATACGTGACATGTGTTGAGCTAGTGCATGGCATAGTGTGACATCTGTTGGACAATATAACACATCATATTCATCACCGTGGGGCACACTGTAAGATGATATTAAACTAACCTAAACCTAACCTTTCATGAATTCAGAAACGTAAGCTTATATAAAAAAAATCAACCTTTAGTGAATTCAAACGTAAGCTTATATAAAAAAAAACCTAAACTAAACCTAATCTTCCGTGAATCCATAAACGTAAGCTTATATAAAAAAAACTAAACCTAACCTCCCGTGAATTAGAAACGTAACCTTAGGCTCGCTTCGCTCGCGTGCTTTGATGTAACCAATGGTAACAAATTAAAACAAGGAGATATATAAAGGTAATTCAGAAACCTATGCTTATATAAAAAAACTAACCTAAACCTAACCTTAACCTTTGGTGAATTCAGAAACATAAGCTTATATAAAAAAACTAACCTAAACCTAACTTTTCGTGAATTCAGAAACGTAAGCTTATATAAAAAAACTAACCTAAACCTAACCTTTCGTGAATTCAGAAACGTAAGCTTATATAAAAAAAAAACTAACCTAATCCTAACCTTTCGAAAGCTTACATAAACAAAAAAATCTAACTTAAGCGTAACCTTCCGTTAATTCATAAAGCACAGGTTGTCTAAGATCCCTGGGCTACACTCTGTGGTCGTTTCCGCATTCGCGGCATTAATTTTCGTTTTGGCGGCATTAATTTGTTATATGTTGGCAGCATAAACATATGACATACATGACATGTGTTGAGCTAGTGCTTGGCATAGTGTGACATGTTGGACAACATAACACATCATATTCATCACCGTGGGGCACACTGTAAGATGATATTGTCCCCTGGCTATTTTGAATGTGATGTAATGATAATAGTTTGGGATCCATAGTTTGATTTTGGATGTGTATTAGTGTTGTGCTCAAACACTATTTCCTGCTGTTATACCAAATAAATAAATTAGGACATAATGCTCTTTTCATTGCAAAATAACTTAAAGCATTTCATAAACAGAAAATTCTCCATATATACTGTATATCTTTGGGAATTTTTTGTCAATCTGGGCAACTCGGTTAAGCGCTGGCCTTGGAAGCACAAATAGTTACATAAAACTTGTGTATTACCACATTATTGCTGAATGATTTCTACATATCGAAATGTCAGCTACCATATTTATGACAAAACACCCAACTTAAATTATATAAACGTATAATATATATTGCATGGCAAAATATCTGCTGAAATAGTTATTCTCTCATTTGTGAAGTCATAGTGGGAGCTGCCTTGTAAAACAACTTCTTGGTTTCATTACTTGATAGTATTGAGTAATGCTATCTCTGTTTTAAATGTTGTCTCATTCATACTTCTAATTGGGCAGCACTATGGACTCTCACAAAAAAAGCCTGGATTCAATCCTAGGGATCAGAGGTGGGATTTTGTGGTAGATAAAATGGCACTTAGAATGAATGTTGTCTGGTTTTCCCCACCATAATTCCATCAATTGCACCATCTTCATCATTGTCATCCCCCCTCCCACCAGTCTCCAATCTCTGTAAACCTGTGAAGTTAAAAGGGACATTAAAATTAAAAACACTATGGAGGACAGAGAGCAATAGTAATGAAGGAGTGTCTCATCCAGCCACCCAAATTTATAAACCAGCATAAGCTGTTACATTCTTTCTGCAGTCAACATATGAAAAAACAATTAATACTGGCACACTAAACTACATGTTAAAGTGATTGACAATTATGAAGGGTGGGTGTGATATGGCTAAACACAAAGAGACATTGTTATTATTTAGAGACATTGAATTCACATTCATATTTAATAATACTGTATAATACATTTGTATGGTATTTTAAGGAACATGTGCCTACATTAATATACATTTGAATGGCCTACCCAATTAAAATGTCCATTAAATTCTAACCTCTTGAATGTCTGTTATTACAATCTATTGGAATGATCTTATAGTTAATTGTAATTGCACTTAGTCACTTATGCATACACAAAGCCAGTTCTAGTTAATAAAACTTACAGTTATTGAATAGAAAATACACTTTGATTCCTTTTCCTGGGAAAGGTTCTGTATATAACATTTGGTATAACACAGTGGAGGTCCTACAGAACATGGGAACTTTAAATTTATTGACAGGTCATATGGGGAAAAAAACAAATTGAGCCCATACAGTGATGTTTGTTTGTTTGTTTGTGTTTGTTTGTTCATTTGGCTCCACTGTGAGCAATGCTCAGGGAAATTAAACACATTATACAATTATGAAGTATACAGAGTAAGTAGGAATATACCCAAAGCCAAGAACAGCCTTTGGAGGGGATGCTCCCCTCCCCATCATGCATTATCTAAGAGAGAAAAATTTGTAAACCATCACCATTTCAACAGTAAACTTCTGGACACGCATTACAGTAGGACAACAATAGCAAATAAGTGTTAATCACCATCACATGCAATCTGCCCTACATAAAGTGCTTACATGAGGTTGATACTATTATGATGATTAATTCACTTTGAATAAGCTCGAAATTATAACTTTATACTTTGTTATGCTTAAATTTCAATTTCCCATGTAATTTCTATTACCTTGAAGACATGTTTGAGAAAGACATCACTTGAAACGAGAAATTCTCATTATTACTGCATGGGTATTATTTGGGAAGACAGTATACAGGGTGGAAGGTACTGCTTGAACTGTACGTTAATCATGGATTCTATATAATGATTAGTGCAAATATGTCCAATACAATTTTTGTCATTAAACCTACAAAAATGAAACATAGTGATGTTCCTTGTGCCTGTGTCTATTAGCCATTTTATTACAGTTCAAGCAATACCTTTCACCCTGTATAAGAAAACATTTAGAAAATGGTGGAGTTTGCATATACATAACACATTATAACATATAAAACTGGTATGCAACAGATCCATCTATACCATTGACTAACAATTATACAATCACTGTGTGCTACCGGTATTCCTACTACTTTCTATCCAGCAATAATATTTACATGGTAGCTTAAGTATTTAAAGTCCAATATCAAACCTGCTATGTCTATAGAGACTGGCACTGTAGCAAGATGACAATATCACAAAAGACATGTCAGGAATGGGGAGGAGTATAATGGTTATTTTGGGTGGAGAATTTTCTTGAAAATCTTTGTGTTGCATCTTTGGAAGGTACTGAACTTAAACCGATTTGTACTATGTATGTACAAATTCATGCTTTGAAGCGCATGGCTTTATGTATTCACTTTCAATTGCCAGTCGAAATGCGCGCGCCAACGTTCCACGTTACGTATTTGACCACAGCCAATGGGAGCAAAATGTGCCGGAATGGACTACCTTCTCCCTTGAACTGGAAGATCGTTCCCTTTCGTTCATTTTCGGCATTCGCGCGAACTTCGTCGGGCAACTTCGGGTGGCTTTCTGCAAGCGCTAGTATTAAATACCCCAACTAACTGAGCATGTGTCACCGCCATCTCGATTAATTACATACCAAAATTCATCTCTAACAGGCCGTATTTAAGGTGTTTTTTTTTTTTCCAAACCTCTAGTTCCCAACCCACCCCCATCCCGAAGCTTCTGACAACTTTATTTATTTAAATTCATATCAAACCAATACGAGAATATTTCGTTAGATAACAATACGTCTACTGCTAGTAGCACATTTACAAGGAAAAGGCAAACTTAATATTGTCGCCTTACATACATAAGGTGACCATTTCGAAGCAGTCTCGGCGTTTTGTGCTGCAAGGTAGAATATTTATATTCTGGCGAGTTTTTCCTGTCTATATGTCTCCAAGCAATCTTCCTGCCCTCCATCATAACGTCTATTTATTTTAAGCGGCAGTGACATGAAACAGCCACTAGTGCTCTCTATAGTCGCAAGCTGGAAACATGAAACTGGAAGGAATTAGTAGTAAATGTGCTTTTTAACCTCATCTCGACACCCGTAAATCTAATCAGCGTTGGTTCTTCTGGTGAAGGGGTCATTTGTAGTTTGATTATATGCTACTCAAAGCTGGCTATTACCTAAATAAAAAAAATGGCAAAAACTACAAAGAACAGCTAAAACCGGTGGAAAATAAAAAAGAACAATGAACAATTTTAATTTATGCCATTAAATACAGGAATGAAAGCTTGGCATAAGTAAGGGGATCGGAAATAAAATGGATATGCATTTAGATAATGTTTACTCTATCAAATTTTGACGTTGGCTTGCTAAATTGGAAGTATGTGAAAAAATATCATTGGCCAGTTAAAAATATAAAAGGCTGGTTCACAACCAACGAGAACGGTAACCAGAACGAGAAAGCTGAAATACATATATTCAAATGGGAGCGTTCACAATCGACAGGAAGCCTTCCCGGGCCCCTGGAAAGAAGAGTTCCCCAACTTTTAACTTTCTCGTTCCCGGGCACGGCATATTAGATCCATATTGTGAATATTAGACTCTTCACTCAAGGGATTATTTTAGGCGGCCGTGACATGAAACATCCGGTAGTGCTCTCTATAGTCGAAGGCTATAAACAAGAAACTGGAAGAAATCACAGAACACCAGAGTATTAATAATGTGCTTAGTAACCTCAACCCGACACCCGCAAATCCAATGAGTGCTGGTTCATCTGGTAAAGAGTCATTTGTAGTTTGTTTACATGCAGATCAAAACTGGCTATTACCTCATAAACAATGGCAAAAAGCTAAAATTTAAAAAGAACAATAAACAACCTGAATGCATGTCATTAAATAAAGGAATGAAAGCTTGGCACAATTAGAGGGATCGGAAATGTAATTGATATGCATTTAGTATGTTTACTCTATCGAATTTTGACGTTGGCTAATCCGCGTTATATTGCCTAAATTGGAAGTAGGTGGAAAAAAAAGTCATTGGTCACTTAAAAACAAATGAAGTCCCCATGCGCAAAATCGACTTTCACTTTGTGATCGTTATACATTCCCGTTCTCGGGCTGTTGTGAAGCAATAACTTGTATGGTGTATTGCTTCCCGTTCTCGGGCGGTTGTGAATCAGTCTTAAGCAGGGCTGTCCACCCGGGGGGGGGGGGGGTTCATGGTGCAAGTTGCACAAAAAAGAACATTTTAGCGGGGAATTGCACATTTTGGGAAATACAAAAATATTTAAGTAAATTAACGTACCTATTACACACATTTGCTACAATTTTTAAGCGAGTATTGCAATTGTTAATTCAGTTTGAATCTTTAAGTTTGTCAATCTAAATGTGCCGATTGTGGTGTATCAAAATAATTTTTGGAAATGTATAAAAGGAACTGACATTATACGTAGGTATGTACTTGTTCAGAATGTATTGCACGTGCTATACTGGACTATTTAGATACAATATGATGCATTGAAATACCAAGTAATAAAGTATACCATGTGCCTAATATTTTTATTTGTAAATATTACAATTTTTTTAATTCATTTTAACTTTCATTATTTGTTTAAGCTATCACTGTGTACCAGTATCAAATAGTACTGTAGTACCTATAAGACAGCCCCCTTCCAAGTTTTCCAGCAACATAAAAAAAAACTCAATAGTTGAAATTGGGCTCTCAGTAAAAATTAGATGGCCTTTGGGAGGATGGGCACCTCTGCCTTTAAGGATGCCATTAAATTTACATCAGAAGAAACTGGTGAGTCTGTGAATGCTCTGCGACCAAGTTGTAGACACGGTTATAAACCTGGAAGATGACTCAAGCAATACCACCAGTTCTACTTCCAAACTGGAGGTTGACATATTACCCGTGGACATAGCTTTTACTGTTAAAAGATGTTCATAACATTTTTCACTTATTCTTAAATTTAACAAGTGTGTTATTTCTTTATCACTCACTGTTGGTGCAGTGGAAGATAGCAAGTGATTAAGTAATATTGGGAGGTAATGATGACAGCTTCTTTAAATTCCTAAAGTAAACAGCTGAGCAGCTGTTGAGGGTAGGAGAGGAAGCTCTACCATGCATTCACAAAACATCAAATATGCAAAGATGCTACATGCATTGTACAAGTTAAGATCCATTCTCTGCCCAGAAGGATTATACTATTAAAAAAAATATAATTTCTAATTTCATATTTTTCTTGAAACAGTTAAGTTTAAATTTCTCTCCTAGAAGTAAGGAAAACAAACATATCAGCTTAAGCCATAAAACCACAGATTTTTCATAGAACTGAAAGTTAAGAATTGCATAGAACTTATTTGCATACAATTCATACAGCTAGTAAAATGTAGTGTTATATACAAAAAGAAATTAAGCTAACAGCTTTATGGAAGCTGATTTGTTTAAACAATTGCCCAAACATAATAACTGCAGACAAAGATTGCATCAGTATTATCACCGCCAATCCCAGCACACCCAATACCTGGTTCTCTTCTGTCCCAAATAGCTAAGGTCATGTTTATCATTGTTTATCTAGATTCGAAAGAAGATATTAACCATGAAATTATACCAATGTACAGCTTAGAGGTCACACCTAAAGAAAGTATGGTGCAGATATAATAAGATACTAATTGGTTTACTTACCATGATAAAAATGGCAACTGACTGCATTTTTAAATGCGAGGGGATATTTGTTACAAGAGTAGTAGAATCAACGCCTCCTAGGAACCATGTTGCTTCATTATGAACACTATATTTTGGGATGCAATATTGTGCCGCATTGCTCAATTGTGAATTGGGATGAGGCAACACAATATTCCACTACTGCGCAAAAGCACACACCCTTTTGTATGCACTTGAACTCAGTTCATACAATTCCGGTGCTTTACTATTTCTTTGAAAGATGCATTTTCCTGAAGGTTCATGTATTCTTAACAAGAACGCATAACCCATTCTGTGAATGCCACCATGTCATACGGTAAAAGTTAAAAAACCAATTCAACTTTCATTGCAAGGATTTTGTCGTGTACATGCTGAATTCCTAATGATCATCTTCTCACTCAAGTTGCTTCACTAGTATAGACCCATTGGAATCCAGCATCAGAAAGTGGTGCTCATGTTTCCTCTTAGGTTTTATTGCTTTACATACACAAGCTTGCATTGAGCAGAATTTATTGCAGTGTGAAAAGCGAAGGTTGTGAGTTCTTGTATTTATTTCTAGGAAGAAATGGCTCGTCCAATTAATTAAATCAATCTCGTAGTTTACTGCAATTTATGCAGGCCAGCCTTCAATTATAGTTGGATGAGGGAACACAGTTGTGTTCCAAGAGCAATTCCATCCTGAATCCCTTGTAGCAACTGGATTGCTGGTAATTGCTGCTTTTCAAGGAGTACATACAACCCTTAAAAACCATTTACTTTTCTAACTACCTAATGTTGATTGAGATAGAGTTCGCAAAAATAATTTCATTACGCATTTTATTGTACATGAAAGAGGAATACAGGAAAATGAAACAATAGTCAAAGTTTTAAAAGTGGGTTACTATTGTGAGAAACACATCAATGGTGACACTTCCCAATAACAACATATATCTCAGAAATGGTTAATACTACTAAGAATGTTATTTAAAAGAAATTGTCTGCTTTAAACAATTTTGCTTAGCAAGTTTTAGCCTGTTTCTTATGCCTTACCAGTTATAACAAATGTATTAATTAATTTTGAAGATTGAGAAGTGATGTGTCATAATTTAAAATAAAGAGAGTCTTTGCTTAAAACACAAAGTTAGGCCAAACTTCATTAGAAAATATGTAAAATTTAATCACAATGTAAAACATCAAATAATAGCACACAAGAAAGTAATTGAAATTGAAAAGAACAAACATTATGCACATTTACAGGACTTGGACCTTAGAATCTATGAATTACACTTATGGTTACCGAAAATTTTAGGACGATCCTTATGGGAAAGTTTACGGTCAAACTTCCTTATGATACTTAGCAAGAAAATGAGTGCCAAAACAATGAAACTAAAAAAGAAACTAAACAACCTAATATTCAAACAAAATCTCCCTGGAACATCGGAAAAAAATCACCTATACATAAGCAAAAACGGAAGGCAACATATAAACATAACCAGAACAATGAACCCACAACAGGCCAATATGTAGTTAACCTCTCAAAAGAATCATTCACCAGCACTGAGTTATCTGCCTTGAACAATGGCCTAAAAACCTGTATAAACTTCACCATAAATACAGAAAACTTCATTGTTGATATCGAAATAGCCTCCAATCACCTAACAGATAATGATAAAAGAATAATAAGATTAAAGTGTGAACAAATATTGGGCCAGATACAAGCCCAAAAATACCACTACATACCACATCAAAAAATTATCAAATCTCTGAAGTCAAAGCCTGTAACAAAACAGACAAAGGAAACACATTAGTGATATTACACCAAGAAGATTATGAAACTAGGGTTATCAATTACTACATAGCCCAGAGTACATAGAAATCAACAAAAATCCATTTAAAAAAATGCACCAAGTCACTCCAAAACACATTGATAGAAACCAAAACATCAACAAAAGCCAAAAAATCCAGAATTAAACCAGATTTTCCCACCATACCTAGGTTATATGCACTACCAAAAATACAGAAACTATGCAACAAAATGAGGCCCATAGTGAACAACATAAACTCTCCCAACATATAAACTAGCAAAATGGCTTTCAAATACCTTCAACTCCATGTCCGTGTTCAAAAGTCTAAGTATAAAAAATTCATTAGTATTAGCCAGTCACCTTTCAGATTTAAATATATCACCCACAGACATGATGGTATCATTTGATGTCACTGCACTCTTCCCATGCATAGCAAAAGAAGAATTATTACCACTCCTATATACTTGGATAATAAACAATGGCACACGTAGAGCACAAACAGAAGATTACTTAAAACTAACAAAATTATGTCTGGACCAGAATTTCTTTTCATTCCATCTCAAAATTCCATAATAAACCACAGGCCTAACTATGGGAAACCCCCTTTCACCATTTTTAGCAGAACTATATATGAGCCTTTTGAATGCCATATTACTAAATCTTTCCCACATGTATTCAAAACCTGGTATAAGTATGTAGATGATATTTTTGCTATAGTTCCAAAAAAACTTTCATAAGATGCTTTGAAATTATTGAATTTACAAAAAAGATCTAAAAAATTCACAATAGAAAAAGAAGAAAATGGCCAATTACCTTAACTAGACAACGGAAATAATGCACACAACAAATTAACATTTGGCATTTACAGAAAACCAACTCACACAGAAAATTATATTAAAAACAATAGCTACAATCCTACAAGCCACAAACATGCAATTTTAAATAGTATTACAAACAGGTTAGTACATATACCATTGAAGAAAGAGGGATACCAGAAAGAATACCAGCACATTATCCACAGAGCCACAAATGAATGGATACCAGAAAAAAATAATAGATAAGAAGATCAAAAAGTTTAAAAGACAGAAATAGATCCAACAAACGACTACTTTACTCAGACAACAAAAACCACAAGCATATAGGAAATTCACTTACCACCCTTGGACACATCATAAATTTCAAAGAATTTTCAAGAAATACATCATCCTGTCTCCACAGAATAACCACAATATACAGAAACTACTATGCAACAGAACAAAAGACCCTATCCCCAACGATAAATCAACTGGTATATATCAAATAGTTTGTAATGAGTGTAACGTGGTATACATAGGATGAACCAAAAGAAATCTTGAAATAAGACTAAAAGAGCATATGAGATGCATTTACCAAAAACAGATGGATAAATCAGTAATAGCACATCATTTCTGGTCTTCAAACCATGAAATCATCCCAAACATAAAACACTTAAAACCGATCAACATCAGTAATGAATTGGACATCTAGGAAACAATACATATCGTCAAACACAGTAATCACCTAATGAATTTCGAACTACCATCACCCAGACCAGAGAACACCACTTGCCACACACATTCCCCAGACAATAACCGGCAAAATCAGTTGAAAACATGCTGACGATGGGAGCAAACCTTTCTCCCAAAACACGTTCAAGAAAGAACATTTTAGTGATGTAGTGTAACAACCTTCAACTCTCTTTATTTTAAAATACAAAATGTATTTCAAATGGAGAGGACACAGGCTATTCGTAGAAAATTCAAGATATGAATTTGATTAGCCATATTAAGCTTATGTTATTTTAATAAAGACTAGTTTACAATACCCCAATAACGAGAATGGGAATGCATATCAATGATCACATTGATTGCAAAGTGGAAAATCGATTTTGCTCTTTGATATTTCATTTGTTTTTACCTAACCAATGATATTTTTTCACCTGCTTCTAATTCAGCCAACATAAAGTGAGTTAGCCAATGTCAAAATTCAATAGAGTAAACCTTATATAAACGCAGATTCATTACATTTCCAATTCCTTTAATCACACCAAGCTTTCATTCCTTTATTTAATGATGTACATCAAAATTGTTTATTCTTTGTTAATTTCTACTGGTTTCTGCTATTGCTTTCGAATTGCATGTAAACAAATTACAGATGATGCGTTTATTAGAAGAACCACTCAGTGAACATGCAGATTAAGGATCTGAGTTTAGGTTGCACATATGCAGGATTTCTTCCACTTAGGTGTTTCCAGCTTGCATCTATAGAGCTCTAGCAGCTGTTTTATGTCACGTTAGTCTAGAATGATCTCTACAGTGAAGAGTCTAATATGCACAATATGAATCTAAATTGCCATGCCCAGGAATGAAAGCAAGAAAGTTTAAACTTGACCAAACCTTTCCCAGCCCTGAGGCTCGGGAAAGCTTCCCATTGATTGTGATGCTCCCTTTAAAATAAATGTACGAGGGCTGATCAATAAAGACTGAGACTAATTTTTTTTCACAGATATTTATTACTCCATTTCAATGTTGACATGGTCTTTTTCAAAGTAGTCCTCTCCTACTTGAATGCACTTTTTATAGGATCTCTGCCAGTCCTCGAACACATGGTACAGGCCATTCTTTGCCAGGTCTTTGAGAATCGCCTCACTTTTCTTCAGCACTGCTTCAGTGCTCTCAAATTGAATGCCCCGGAGCTTTGCCTTTAGTGATGGGAATAAAAAGAAATCACAGGGGACAAGATTGGGGCTATAAGGCAGATGCGGCACACAGATAATGTTGAATTTAGCCAAAAATTCCTGGACTTGATTTGCAACATGAGGCCGCATGTTGTTGTGATAAGTTCTGGATATTTCCTTGCAATGTGCTTCCTCGGTGTAGCCAAAACTGACGTGTAGTACGCTGCTGTAACAGTGGTGTGAGTGGGAACAACAATCACAGCAGCTGTGTTGATGTTGACTTCAGTCATAGCAGAAGCCAAAGCACCAGGCCCACCTTGCTTAGCACAGAGGACTCACTCTACTTTGAAGTCTTTGAACCACCTCGTGCATCTTCACCGTATGCTTGCTTCAGCTTTTCCAAACTTTCAGAGGCTGTACAATTTAAACGAAAACATTTTATTGCTCCTCTTGTGTCACCTTCATTTTGTGGTATGCAAAATTCAACTAGGGTTAACAATATATAGCATTACTACCAACCTACCGATACGAGAGTGCTGCCGCCTATGGACATTATACATGAAACCCCGCTCTTTTCAAATATTCATGGTAGAGCCAGGAAACTCAAGAAAGCTACAGGAAAAAATCAATCTCAGTCTTTATTGATCAGTCCTCATATTTCAACTTTGTTGTTCTCATTCTAGTTACCATTGTGGGTTGCTGTTGACCAGCCTTTAATGTTTTAGTACCATCTTTGAAAAACTGTAAAATAACAAAACATTTTCCATATAAATATAACTAAATTTATGCATTTTCAACTTGACAACACAATAAAGGCTTGTCTCATAAATTTCACACTTGTGACTTTTATTACCCTCATGTATCAAATTATGAAGTTTTACATGTGAAGAAGGGTTATCACAAATTTCATACTTGTAAGGTCCTTTACCCTCATTAATCAGATAATGCAATTTCAAAATTGACAACTCCATAATCCTTCTCTCACAAGTTTCGCAACTGTGAGGCTTTTTACTCTCGTGTATCAAATTATGAGATTTCAAAGTTGACAACTGAGTAAATCTCTTCTCACAAATTTCATATTGGTGAGGCTTTTTCCACTTGCATACAAAATTATATCATTTCAAAGCTAAAAACTGAGCGAGGCTCCCACAAATTTCATACTTGTGAGAATTTTTACCCTCATGTATCATATCATGCAATTTCGAACCTGCTAAACTATTAAATCTCTTCTCACAAGTTTCACATTTGTGAAGATTTTTATCCTCATGTATGGTATTACAGTAGACCCTTGCTAATTTGAAATCGGATAAACTGAAAACTCAGTTAATCCATAGTGGCTGCTCGGTCCCTGCCAAATTCCATAGAAAAATCGACCGCTTAAACCAAATTTCGGATAATTCGTGCTTACGAACTAAAATTTGGTCCCCTCATTACTTATTCCATACGTTATTTTTCATTTAAACTGAATATGTATGTTGTGCTGTGCACTATGGTATCTTCCGTTACGCATTTCGCATAACTTTTCTCAATTTTCTTTTTCACCGTGCGGCCCCATGCTTCAAAAAAGGCTTGAGAAATCCCCAAGAGAAAAGGAATTTCTCGGTTTGTGTCTTCTGAGGGGTGGCTATGGCATTTTCAGAAGAAGCATATCAGTGCTGTCAGTATCTGTGGGGAGGCACAGAGTAAACAAGGAAGATGCCAATGAGTGAGCATGGTAGTTTCAATCTAAGCTCTCTCATCACCCAAGAAATGTGTTTAATATGGGTGAAGCAATCGTTTTATGTAACTTGATGCCTGAAAAAACACTACATGCCAAGGGCAGAAAATGCTGCAAGTAGAGACTGACGGTGGTCTTGTGTTGTAATTCAGATGATTCTGAGAAGCTCAAACCATTAGTGATTGGAAAATACAAAAATCCACATTGTTTTAAAAAGGTCAATGTATTCAATCTACTAAGTCAGTACGAGAATAACAATAAAGCTTGAATGACCAAATCTCTTGAAGATTCAACAACAAATGGCTCTGAGAACGAGGAACATTTTGCTAACTTTGGACCACTGCTCGGCACATCAGTTCGATGACCTGGAGCTTCCGAACATAGAAGTCTTCTTACTAAAACCACAAGCTGTCTGCAACCTTTGGAATAATCAAGGAATAATCACCTCAATGAAGCATAATTACAGATGCTGACTGGTTAAGGCTGCCATCAGTGCAATAGAACTACAAGCAATAGTTCTACACTGGAATACACATATCTGCTGCTTGGGATGAAGTTACAACAGACACCATAACTAACTGTTTTAAGAAGGCCTGGACAACAACTGATAATGGCGCTGAAACTGAACAGGAAACCGATGATCCAATCTGAACTTATAATGTGGATGCAATTGAGATTCTGATAATGCTCTTCTACACACTTACACCCAATTAGTGTCCTCTTGTACCGTCATTATGAAAGAATGGGCATAGGTGCTGCTGAAGAACCAGTCATCTGCTGATGATGCAGAAGAGAATGATAATTCTTTACCGTCATCTTCTGAGGAGGAACATGAAGATACGACACTGCAAACCCCACGCTGAAGTTTCAGCTGCAGAACAGTGTTAAAAGAACGGTATATTTAAAAATTTCTTAAGGTTATTGTTTGTTGTATTATATGACTCACTAATTCAATGAGTACAATATTGTTCCAAATAGTACTGTTTTAAAAAAAAAATACGACAAGCATTTGACTGTATACTTTCTCAATTAAACAAACGCCAGATATACTGTATACAGCAGTTATTTTTACTTTTTCTTAGAAGTTGAACACCCTCATTCATTGGTATGCATAACAAGAGAGAAAGTGAACTCAACAATTGTATTTTACCATTTTTCAGATAATACAGGACTATTCTTACGAAACCTCGTTAAACTGAATTGACTATTTTTCGGTCCCTTGGAATTCGGTTAAATGGGGGTCTACTGTATGTAGCTTTCAAATTTGACAACCACGTAAAGCTCTTCTCACAAATTTCAACACGTGAGGCCTTTTACCCTTATGTTTCAAATTATGCCATTTCAAAACTGACAAGTGAGTAAAACTCTTCTTATACATTTCACACTTGTGAGGCTTTTTACCCTCGTGCAACATATGTGATTTCAAACTTCAGAACTGTGTAAACCTTTTCTCACACATTTTACACTTGAGCCTTTTTATCCTCATATATTATATTATGCAATTCCAAACCTGACAAGCTATTGAACCTCTTATCACAAATTTTGCATTTGTGAGGCTTTTTACCCCCATGTATGGTATGCAATTTCAAATTTCATAGCCAAGTAAAGCTCTTCTCACAAATTTTACACTTAAGGCTTTTTACCCCCATGTTTCACATTATGCCATTTTAAACCTGACAAGTGAGTAAAGCTCTGCTCACAAATTTCACACTTGTAAGGCTTTTTACCCTCGTGCATCATAGTATGCGATTTCAAACTCCACGACTGAGTAAACCTTTTCTCACAAATTTCACACTTGTGAGGCTTTTTACCCTCGTGTATTAAATTATGCAATTTCAATGCTGATGAACGAGTAAACCTCTTATCACAAATTTCACACCTGTGAGGCTTTTTACCCTCATGCATCAAATTATGCCTTTTCAAATTTGTTAACTGAGTAAAGGTCTTCTCACAAATTTTGCACTCATAAGGCTTTATACCCTCATGTATCAAATTATGGCTCTTCAAATGTGAGAAACGAGTAAAGGTTTTCTCACAAATTTCACACTTGTGAGGCCTTTTACCCTCATGTATCAAATTATGCCTTTTCAAATGTGCCAAACGAGCAAAGCTTTTCTCACAAATTTCACACTTGTGAGGCTTTATACCCTCATGTATTAAATTGTGCAACTTCAATTTTGACAAGCAAATAAACCTCTTGTCACAAATTTCACACTTGTACGCCTGTTTACCCTCATGATTCAAATTATGTGTTTTCAAACTTGACAAACAAGTAAAGCTCTTATCACAAATGTTACACATGTGTGACATTTTACCCTTATGAATCAATAAAGCCTTGCTGTAAATTTCCCCTACATCACTACATTTACCAGCTTGTTCCAAGCGAACAAGTTTTTTTACAGGTGGTATTTTTGTGATATCACTTTCTGGACTTTCACATTCAGGAGATTCCTTTCCATAACTGAAGCTTGTGTTTTTCCTTAAGGCTTCGGCTGAGTACAATGATGATTTACCACTGCCAACACCAGAAACAGCTTCTGAGCATAATCTGAAATGTTGGATGATTTAGTATTGAGTACATTATTTAGAGTGAAAAGGAACTGAATCTGAAAGGAGAATCTCTGTTTGGTAACAATCATCAACTGTAGTTGCAAATTCTTAATGCAGAGCAACCTCATCTTTTATTACAGTTGAAATAGCTTTGTTAATCTGCAATATGTTTTTAATTAAATCTTTCAAATGAAAAACATGTTAATGGTAAAACCAGTCTGAAATTTCTGGCAATACAAGCAATGTGAATTACATCAACTTTCAGGTTTGCTTTAACAACTATGCAAAGGAACACCTGTGTTCACTAAACTTGGCAAGAAAACATTTTTATAACAAAGTGGCTATCTACAAGCCAGGATACAGTCGGTAACCAATACAAGGATGGAATGTTTCTCACGGATTTTCAAGCATGAATGGACTATTAACATATTACATATTTAAACAAGAAATGTTTCAAAAACAGTTAATGCTTTTAAAAAAGAAACTCTGTGTCATCTGATTTACAAGTCCCATCCACTCTTCTTACAAAAGTTCAGTTTTCTATTTACTTCATGTTAAGTAAGATGAACATCTGCAGAAATGGTTTCATTACACATTTTGTTTTTGGTATTACAGGGATACAGGAGTTGAACTGATAGAAAAATCTTTAATAACCGAATCACTATATGCTGGCTTTGTACTTTCTACTTGATCCCATAATTATTTAATGACATAAAAGTGATACAGTTTTTACATTACACAGAAACCCGTTTTGAAACACTGTAGAACTCATTTATCTGGCAATGTGATCTCTGCACAGATGTTGGCGGTTGTCATCTTCAACAATTCCAGTAATGTTTTCATAAACAAAACACAACCCTGAAAACAAGGACAACTGTACCATCATACTAGTTCATGAACACACGTTTTCTTTGCAATATTCATTTTCTTTTTCATACAATGAAGAAGCATGAAATGTATGAATTGTATCAATTGAGGACTCCAAATTGCTGCTCCTCAACTTTCGTTCACAGCTTAGGAGCTCAGCTGCACTCAACTTCTTTGCTGCTTTCCTGCTGTCGACTGCATACAATTATCTCCCTGAATCAACTCAACTGCCTGCCAGTAGCTCCATTATATAGTCCTGCAACAAGGTGGAAATGTTCTTGATATGGCAGCTTCTCAAACTTGCCGCCAAGTAGATTTTCAGAAAGGCAGAGTGCACATGAAGGGTTTGTACCTGGGCCATTATTGCATGGAACATTTGTATCAATGGTGCCGGCCATATGCGCTAAAATCAGGTGGCCAGGTAAGGGTCTGGCATGCTCTCACATGGTGCAGCCCACCAGCATCTTCATGCATGTGGTTAGACGCCTTCCTCCTCAGGGCTGGTGTCATCCTGACCAGCACTGTTATAGCTGGCTAGATGATCTAAGTGTACCGCCAGTCTCTGCATGAGGTATACTACATTATTAATTCTCAAGATGAGGTGCGGCTCTTGCCAGGTTAAGAAAGCTTGGGGAAACACGCCTTGGTTCGGATAAGCAATACACCCACACCAGCTCACCCTCCTGGAAACCTTGGCAGTTGGCTTACCAGTCATAACTGTTCATCCAGTCACTCACTGCATGTATGTGTCGACAGCCATCTCATGCACGTTGTGAAGATGGTCCACGATGTTCCCTATGTAGTCAATTGCTGTTTGCTCCATGAACTTCCAAACATCAAGTCGCATGGTAGATGCAGGTGACTGCCGAAGACCAAGATGACTGGTGTCAACCTGATGGTGTCATGTGTTGACAAGCAATAGGCCAGCAAGAAAAGCAGCACCTTGACATCCCAGTCCCTGGTGAATGACCAAGACCTTTCTCAAGTGTTCTTCAAGTCTTGATATACCACTCGATCATGTCATCCGGCTGCAGGTGAAGAGGTGTTGTGCATGTCTTGTGCATTCTAAGTCACTGCAGTGTTTCCTTCATCAGGTTTGACTCGAAGCTGGCATCCTGATCACTGCTTTGTAGCTCCAATGGTACCCCAAAATGGCAGAACAGTTTTTGCCATGAGGCAGTTCACAATCCTCTAGTCTCCTAGGGATGGCATACACCTCCAGCCACTTAAATTAAATTGAGCTTTCCCTATGGAGCTCTTTAACTATTATGGTTCGTATGGGGCATGAAAGACCAGAAATTTAGCTGAGAGACCTCCTTATCAGGCCTGAGGTTCTTTTGCATGCCTTAAATCCACGACACAGGACCACTGGCTTTATTTCCCTAATGAAAGCCATGCTAAGAGTTTTACGCCCAAAATAAATCCATCGTCCTCTGACAGGTTTGAACCCATGACGTCAGGAACTAGAGGCTAGCATGGTACCCCTAGACCACAGACCACTCTCTGGCTACTTGGTGAAGTAATCCTTGGTCACTAAAAGATACCTACTTCCCTGTCGGACAAGGGAATGGTCCAGCTATGTCAATGGCGCTGTATTTGAAGGGTGCTTTCATGTTCTACTGCTCCGATTCTAGTTTGTGGGCCACAACTTGCTGCAAACACATAGCAGGTACTATCTCTCAGCATCTGCCCAAAGTCTCAACCAGTGGTATCTTTGTCAGAGCTCGTCCAGGAGCCTTTCCCAAGACTTCCATCACCTCACTCCGAGGGAGGATCAGCTGCTCTCCGAGTTTTCCAGTAAAGTGTCTCCCAAGCTCTGAACAAGACAACTTCCTTGGTCTTCAGTGATTCCCATTGGGCTCAATAGGATTTATACTCACTACTTCTGGGTGTGGTGTCTTACCAGCTTGGCCTATTTCCTGCCCTTACTTCACTCAGAGTGGTCCCAAGTAGGCATCTACCAGCTGCTCCCTGTTCAGACCTGTGCTATCCCATGCATCTGCAGGCACAGCCGAAATTGCGCAGAGGGCTGCAGTGTGCTCCTCCTCAACCTTAATGCAGTGGTCACACTCCTCTGAGCAGGGTCTTCTTGACATGGCATCAGCATTTGAGTGGCTCCTTCCTCTGATATTCTGATGTGAGGCTGTACCCTTGGAGCCTCTGGACCCAACAGGCTGTCAGGCCCTCTGAGTTCTTGAAGCTCAACAGCCAGGTGACAGCACAGTGGTCAACTTTCAGGTGGAATGGCTAACTGTACAGGTACTTATGTAAGTACTCCAGTGCCTTCACACTGTCAGAAGCTCCTGCCAGGTAACACAGTTCTTTTCCACCTTGAAGAGCTTCTTGCTATAGTGCGATCTCACCCACTTCTGCACATCCTGGACTTGGGATAGTACGCCTCCAACACCATTGTTGCTGGTGTCGGTGTCCACAATAAAATGGTCGCCTGGTTGCGAAAAGCCTATGACAGGCACACTGCAGAGTGTTGATTTAAGCACCTGGTACCCTCCTTGGCCTCTTCAGTCCACATATAAGGCTGGTGTTCTTATGTGAGACGAGTGGGGACTTCGCGATGTTGGAGAAACTTCTGATGAACCAGCGGTAGTAGCTGCACAGACCCATGATGCAACTCTTGTTTGTCCTTTGGGCGGGGCCTATCTCTCACAGCCTTGAGTCTTCTCTGAGCCCATGGCCACCCAAGTTGCTGAGACTTTTTGATCCAAGTAGTTAACCTCCTTGCAGAAGAGTTAACCCTTCTTTGCATTCAGGTTGGTTAAATAAAATAAATTGAGTTTTATTTATGGACGCTTTAACTACTATGGTTTTTAGCATCCCATTCTATATTGGGCATGAAAGACTGGAAATTTTGCTCAGAGGCCTCTTTATCAGGCTTAAGGTTCTTTTACGTGCCATAAATCTATGACACAGAGCAACCAACTTCACTTCCCTTCTGCAGGAAGCCATGCTAAGGATTTTTATGCCTGATAAAATTCATTGCCCTCCACCAGGTTGGAACCCGTGACTTTAGGAACTGCTACCAAGAATGGTAGCGTGGTACCACTAGACCATTGAGGATGACTATTTCAGGTTGGCTGGCTGGCTGCAGACACTGCAATATTTTGACCAAGTTCTCGAAATGGGTTTGACAAGTGCTGCCAATGATGGTGTCCAGGTATAGCAGAGAGACATCATAAGTCTACCCCTCATCACTGACTCCATGAGGCGCTGGAAGGTGGCTGGTGCATTGCAAAGGCCAAAGGGTATAACCATGAACCGGCAAAGCACTTGGCCTGACGAGAAAGTGGTCTTCTCCTTGTCTCTGGTATCTAGAGCCACCTGTTGGTATCCTCATTTCGGGCCCAATGTCGAGAACCTCTGGGACCAGCCAGAGTGTACAAAAATTAAATTAAATTGAGTTTTATTTATGTATGCTCTCTAACCACCTTGGTTCTTAAAGTCACACTCTATATTGGGCGTGAAAAAGCGCTGGAAGAAGTAGGGAACGAAATATATATGGCTAAAGGGGAAAGGAACAGTCCAGGTTTATGGAAACAAGTCAGACAAAGGTTGGAGGATATCGAAAGGCAAGAGATATGGGAGAGCATAGAAAACAAAAATAGCTTTGAAATTTAACAGGAAAATAAAAAAGGAAATGGGGTAGAAAGAGGTATTTAAAGCAGTGTAATAAGAAAGAAAAAGGGGTTAGCTTGGATGAGAACAGGAACAATATTCTTAAGAGGTCTAAGATGTAATGATAAAGGAATATGTGAATTTTGTGACCGTGAGGAAAGTGTAGAGCCTTATTTAACTGAATGTAAAGGCTTAAAAAAATGGAGAGAGAAAATTTGGGACAAGAAATTGAACAATACAGGAGGGGGAAGAGTAATTTAGCTGCACTGAAAATGTTAACAAGCAAATAGGAAGAAAGAAATAGGTAGGTAGGAGATTTCTTAATAAAAAAAGAAAGCCAATGGAGAGAAAAGTCAAGGAGAAGAAGAGGGAGGGGAGGGGAGTTAAGATAAAATGAATTGTTTTGAGGACTTAACACAGGGAAGTAAATGTTGAGGGCCAGGAAGCTGTGCAACACAAAGGAGGGTACAAGGCATGTACATATTAAAATAAATGTATCAGATTGATTACTGCAATTTGTAAGCTGGAATGTATACAATAAATATTTCATTCATTTCATATTGGGTGTGAAAGACTAAATCTTGCTCAGGTATATCTTTATCAGGCTTGAGGTTATTTTACGTACCGGGACCATTGGCTTTACTTCCTTTCCGAAGGAAGCCATGCTAAGGATTTTTATGCTAAGTAAAATTCCATTGCCCTTCACTGGATTTGAAAAAAATTTAAATTGAGTTTTTATTTATGGATGCTCTTTAACTGCTATGGTTCTTAGCGTCCCATTCTATATTGGGTGTCAAAGACCAGAAATTTTGCTCAGAGGTCTCTATCAGGCTTGAGGTTCTTTTACATGCTGTAAATCTACAATACGGGATCACCGGCCTTACTTCCCTTTTGAAGGAAGCCATGCTAAGGAATTTTATGCCTGAAAAAATTCATCGCCCTATACCAGGTTTGAACCTATGGCCTCAGGAACTAGAGGCTAACATGGTATCCCTAGACCACGGAGGACAACAATTTGAACCTGCAACCTCAGGAATTAGAGACTAGCATGGTACTCCTAGACCAAGGAGGACAGCAAGTGTGTTCAGGATGTCTTCAATCCAAGGTAATGGAAAACAGTTCTTTCGAGTCACAGTATTTGGCTTCCTGTAATCCAAGTGGAAGCGTAGCTTGCCATTCTTCTTTGCCAGGACTAGAGGAGAGTACCAAGGGCTGTCGGACAGTCTATAATACCCCTGGATCTCGTCCATCCAGATTCCTGTAACTTCACTTGCTTTACCAGAGGAACTTGTCTATGTGGTTGCCAATAGGTAGGGCGTCTCTGATGTCAACATGGTGGAGTACACAGTCGGTGTGACTGTAATCACCATTCCCTTGGCTGAAATAGATTGGTATTATAAGTACATGAAACACCCTCTTAAGTTGTGGCACTGTCAGATGGTCATCTGCTCTCTTCAGTGAGTCTTCCAACTGGGGCCCTAAATCTTGCAACGGTGTTGGCTCCTTGGATCCGATACATGGTGATACACTCACAACTATCTTACACTTCTTTACTCCATTCTGGTCTAGATGTCCTGATTGGTGTTCAATGAATTCAACAGCCTCACAAGCACTTCCACCCAGCAATGACAATGGTCTGGCAATGCATAATCAGTTCAATGGTGTCTTCCAGTCCAAAATCAGGTTCCTTAATCGCTGGCCTTCCAGACGCACCTTCACTACCACCTCACTCCTTGAGGACACCACCACAACTTTATCAGGATTACTCTGCAGATCCCTGAATGTTCGTTGGAGCTCTGGAGATCACCTCATCTCAGCCAATTTGCAAGAAACTCTGATGATGTCAATCATCGCATCATGAGTTCTGAGGGCATCAAGTCCCTTGGTCCCCTTTGCAATTAACACCCACAGGCTCACAATGCCCCCCCCAGGGTCAACTCCAGTCCTTTCTCTGCAGGCAGGGTATTCGACCATTTCAATCACTACCTGGAAAGGATGATTCGACTTCATTGATGGCAAGTCCTTCTCTATGACAGGTCTGATCACAGTCACGGCTGCACCAGGATCCACTAGTAATTGGCACAGCTTTCCTGACATCTAGTCATTCATGACAAAGCTGCTAACCACTCTTCTGTCCAAGACAGACAGTGTCATTCGAGGGGATGGTGAAAATGGCCCCAACGTGCCCCTCGTCAAAACAGTCCTCATCTTTTCCCACTTGTGCATCGGTTTGGAGTGTGCAGTCCCTCACAAGGTGTCCTGAATGGCCATAGCCTCAACACACACGCCTGAGGATCTTCGTCACTGGATTCATCCCCTGTCCCCCTCATATCAGATACCTCTGGTCTTCAAGGTGAGAGCAGCTGTTACCTTGGCCACCTCCATTCTCAATGCAGCATTAGCGCCTTGTGGATGGATGGTCTTGTAGTCACCAAGCATCAGACGCTGTCGTATCTCGTCATCACGCATCCAGTCAGCAAAGGAGTAGGCAGCTTCCTGGGACATGTAACTAGGTGGGAGGTTCACCAGGGCTTTGTTCAACAGCTGTTTAATTGCTAGGGTGAAGTCCTGCAGTGTTTCCCCTGGCTGTTGCAGCCTTCACTTGGAGTGACTAAGGTAGGCTGCGACCAGATTCTCCGGACAACGCCAATGTTGGGATCACATTCAAAACTTCTGCTGCCCGCTCTAGAGGCAGGCTATCAGCTGTGCCTCTTCCTCCTCCACTGACCATAGGTTGTGGTCGGCGAAGATGGTGTATCGTCAATGGAACATTTCGAAGGTGTCATTCCATCATATTTGGGTGGATGACACGCACGGATGTTGTGTTGCATCCTGGTATCTCGATCTTCAAGCCTTTAAGTCTCACATCAATCATTCCTTCCAGCATGGCATTCAATTCCTTGGTGCTGCCATTGACCCTTCCTTCCAGGATGTTAAAACTATTCCCTTAAGTCTTCCAGGCCGTTAATGCGTTGGCCAAGTTCTTCCATATCCTTCTTCATGCCGACCAGTTGTTCCATCAATTTTTCTCGATAGTTACAGCTTCATCTAGGACAGTTCCATTTTCATTTCTGTCCGCATTTTCTCCATAGCTTAATTTATTGTCGTTATTTCATTTCCCCATCTACTCCATTCCGGACTCCATCTTCTCCATCCCAGATTCCATGTTCTCCATTTGGGATTTCAGCTAATGATTCTTTAATCATTGCCTCCATTAAGGCATTCAATCCCACTCCTAACACCAGTGTAACAAAGGATGGCTCACTGCTGAATAACACACGACTATCTCTCTGACTCAACTGTCTGCCAGTAGCCCCCCTTATATAGCCCGACAACAAAGCCGGAATGTTCACCATGGGATGGCTTGTTTTGGGTAGGCTTCTCAAACCTTCTGCCAAGGAAATTTTCAGAAAGGTGTGAGTGCACATAAAGGGTTTGTTCCTTGGGCCATTAGTCTTAAAGGTGCTGGCCAAATGGACTAACAATCAGATGACCAGGTTAAGGGCCTGACATGCTCTCACATATAGCATGACCTGACAGCATCTTTATGCACATGTCACACTATGTTATTATTTCTTTATTTCTACATCTTTGCTAAACCTAAAAGCAAACTACGTTGTCTTTGTTTCTGTCAATGTGCTTCATTTCCCATAATTAAACTTTCAGAAGTAGGAAATTTTTTTTCTTTTGAAGTGTAAAGCACGAAATCCGTTTTCTTATTATCATTTATTCACTTCTAACATCTTTACTAAAACTAAATGCAAACATTATTGCCTTTTTTCTTCATCATACTGTATTTGCATTGTTTACCTTTTCAGAAGAGGACAATTTATTTTTTAATAATTGTAAATTTCCACTTTGTTTAATTTCTACTTACAAACATTTGCAAGTCCTTCACATTGATCGCAAACAAATTAAAGAAACCAACAATTTGTGAATAAATTAAAACCTTACAATTGCATCATTGATGCAGTTGTATGTTCTCTATGTCATAACATTACTAAACCAAGTCACATTTATGCAATAATAAAAAATAGAAGAAAAAAAAACAACACTTCATTTGTCAAGATCTGAACACCTGTCCTTCATCTTGCAGTCTAGGCACTGAGCTATGTAGCAACAGAAAGCTTGTTTTAACTGCTTGCCCGCTTTGATCTTCAAACAGAGTGGCTGCCGAATCAGTGGTACCCCATTTTAGATTTGACTTCATTGCAGGAAATTTGAGCCAGCACACTATAAGTTACCTATCTCAAAACCACTGTTTACTATCCCTCTGTATCCCCTTAAATTTGTGCAGTTGAATTTTGAAACATACTTAATATGCTTTGCTAATGAAATTAATTGCAATATAAAATGCAGCAAAACTTACATAGAATTATTAGGTTTTGGCATCCAGAAACTTCAGTGTTTACATCTATAGAATTAGATTACAGGTTATTCAGTGGTTCTGACACTGATTCATTGCAGACATGTCTTCAATATTTGGTAACTGGTAACTAATGAAATAAACATAACATATAATTTGTAGCATTATATGGTTGTTGCTTGTTAAGCTGTCTTCTTCTGATTGTTACATCATGGCCATCTATGCATATTGTTTGATAAAAATATAACTGCCCCTTGCTTTACACACATTCTCTGCAGAGTAACAGCACCTCACCAGCTTTTGTTCCTACACGCATTCTCTGTATAGTACCATCCATCCATCCATCCATCCATCCATCCATCCATCCATCCATCCATCCATCCATCCATCCATCCATCCATCCATCCATCCATCCACCCACCCACCCACCCATCCATCCATCTCTCTCTTTATAATATTAGTATAGATAAAGAAGCAGCAGTAAAGGAAAATGTAATGCAAGAATCACAAGGTTTCTTATTGAAATATTAACTAAGAATCATGTCTTACCTTGGTGGTTCCACCTGAGTGAATTCCCCAAACTGTAACAGAATAATGCAAGCATACAGTTTCACATAATCATCTATAAAAGCACTAACTAAATGCCCTGCATCAGACAGTTATGTTTAAAGTACAGGTATGATTTATTTTTAAATTGGTATATGATATTAGGAGTTATGCAGAAGCAAAAATTTGAAATTACATCCTGTTGTGGGGTGAAAGGAAACTGAGCAATGGAAAAAGTATTTAGATGTAAATAAACAGTTTGGTTTAAAAAAAAGAAAACGCAAAAGGAATGTTTATAAAATTGTAAATCAGAATTGATGATTCAGTTAGCCAAGTATTTTAAAAAAATCTGATGTGTTACCTCCACATGACTTTCTTTACCAATGATAAATTCACAGATGCAGCATAAATGCAAGACTTTGCATGCACGTTATTTAATGCTAGCATTCATATAGAATCCCATAAGGTGTTGTGTAATGCAAGAGATTGCAAACTGCAAACCTTATTTCTTTCTTCAAACATTCCCAGCTTATAAATAATACAAGACTAAGCCATCTACTATACAAATCTTGGTGCTTTTCCATTTGGCCTCATCTAATCTGATCTGTTGATTGCTTCGCACAACACTGTTTATGTATTTTTTTAAAATAAAGAGAGTTGAAGGTTGTTACACTACATCACTAAATTGTTCTTACTTGAACGCATTTCGGGAGACAGTTTGCTCCCATCGTCAGCATGTTTTCAACTCACAACATTCTGATGATGGGAGCAAACTGTCTCCCGAAACACGTTCAAGTAAGAACATTTTAGTGATGTAGTGTAACAACCTTCAACTCTCTTTATTTTAAATTATGACACCACTGTTACTAGCTTCTAAATCTTCAAAATTAATTAATTGTTTATGTCCTCTATTTATAAAGAATGGATTAATTTCCAAATTGGATATTATTATGTTATTTAATTTGAAAATTGAGGTACACTCACAAGAATTTCACATGCAAGTTAAGGATCTAGAAACCTTTACCAATTTTGTTTATGTCTACAGCTGCATTGTGAATGTGGCCTTATTCTTCTGGATTTTTTTTTCCCAAGAATAATATTAAATTAAAAAAAAAGTGCTTTAGTCACATGTGGAAACAGCATTTAAGTGTTTATTCGCGGTAACAAACTCTTGTGATGAAAACAAAAGGAAGGGGAAAAATATAAATTGAAAAAAAGCATGTCCATTAGGTGAAATTTGGGAAATGATTTGAAAACAGATAAGATTACAAAAACATTTTGTCAAAATGTGTATTTGGATGAACTTGCATTTTTCCTGTAATTATATTTTTGTTTGAAGGTTTCTTAGATATAATTATACAACACTCAATCCAGAAAAAAGGAGGTTGGGCCTTTATTCGCTATTCACAGAAAATCCAAGATATACACATATAATAAACGTATCAGAAGCGTAGAATCAGACTGAAATATTCAGTGCCATGGCATTAAATAGTTCAAATATTTTTTCAACAAATAAAAAATAATGAACAATTTCACATGTATATAATAGTTTGGGGGGGATAAATTTGCTTGAAACTCTTCATTATGCAACTTTTGTACAGGGTTGATCACAAAATAATGGGCATTTTTTTAATTTCATGAGCTTTATAAATCTGATGTACACCATCAGAGAGGTTGCTGATGATGTCAGCATATCCTTTGGCTCATACCGAGCAATTTTTTTTTTATGTTTTGGGCATGAAATGTGTAGCAGCAAAGTTTGTTCTGAAATTGTAGAATTTCGGCCAAAAACGTCACGTACACATCGCTCAGGAATTGTCGAATGAAGTCAAAAATGATCCAGAACTTCTAAAGAAGGTTATAACAGGTGACAAACCATGGGTATATGGGTATGACGTCAAAACTAAGGTCCAATCGTCCCAATGGAAACTGCCTGAAGAGCCAAGACTGAAAAAAGTTCAACAAGTTTGATAACATGTGAAGGTTTTTCTCAATGTTTTCTTTTTCTTTTTTTATTATAATGGGATAGTGCATCAGGAATTCCTGCGTTATGATCGTACGGTCAATAAGGAATACTACTTGGAAGTTATGCCTGTTTGCGCCAAGCAATCCGAAGAAAATGACCAGAATTGTGGCAAAACCACTCGTGGAAATTGCATCACGATAATGCCTGCTCACACATTCTTTAAAAAAAAACCAAATTCCAATTACTTTTTTATCACACCTTGTATATCTAAAAGCACGCACACATACAGCCTTTTTTTTTTTCTAAAAGTTGTACATTCGGGTTCAGCGAAACTCAAAACATTTATTTCTGGTGAACTCTCAAAACTGAATTTTTGGGTGGAATCATTACTTCTTAACTACATGTGTTATAAAGAGAGTAAAAATGCTTAAAGCCCCTTATACATGATCAAACTTTTTTTTCAACTCAAGGGTTTACAAGAAAAATTGTGAAATATTTTTCAATATGTGACAAGATTAGAAAAAGACTTGGCAAGACCTGGCAAGACTTGACAATGTCAAAAATGTTGCTTTTCGCCAAACTAGAAACCCTTCAGAACACATTGATAATTTATCACGCGCAAAGCAATTCAGTATTTGCGTCACAGTATAACAATTTGCAATGAAATATTGTTCTTTAATAATATTACGTAGCACTTTCACGTATTATATCCAATGAAATCACATTACGAGTGTGCAATACAATGAAAATAACACCGACAGGTTAACCACACTATATAACATTGTATTAATGTACACTTAGTTCGGAAAACTGCTTAGCAATTATTCCTTCCTAGCTGCCTTCATCTGCTCCATCTTGTGATAATCCACGGAGTCTCAATGTACAGACATGGTCAGCTTATGTATAACCTAATCACTTCGCATATGTCATACCTTGGCTGGGTAGCCATTTTGTTTACTTTTCGCTTTCAGCCATGTTGCAGATTTCGTAACCAACTGTAAATACTCGCATTTCATTGGCCAATCAAATCATTGTGAAATCTTTGACCATTTAGAGCACGTGCTTATTTGCTTTCAAGATTTTCAAAGACCTTAAAAGTATTGGAAGCAATTTGACAAGAAAAGTTGTGAAGTTGTGACAATTCTTGAAAAGTCTTGAATTTGACAAAAAATTTGATCATGTACAAACAGCTTAACATGTATAGGAATAAACCGGGTTCTATACCAATAACCTGGTTGTTGATGTGTACTTGGTTTGTATTATACAGGTCCCAGGCTATCTTAGTATGTAAAAGAGTGAGAGTGTGAGTGAGTGTGTGTTCCTTACACTACACTGTTGCACCAATTTTGACCAAAACTTGGCACAGGTAAGCTTTGACACAAGTTAAAAATTACCATCTAGCTCAGATTGTGAAATTCTGTCCCATTTCAGTCAATTAATTATTTAATTGTATGTGAAGCCTACAAAAGCTCGCAAGATCATGTATACATTTCTCAATAATAATCATAATAGGCCCAACATTGCCAAAATAAAAATAATTACTTAGTCTTTCACAAGCTCATAAAATTAAAAAACGAGCAGCATGTTCACATTATTCATTGATGTCCTCTTTAACATTGATCATGGAGTAATGAGAGTCAAATAAATAATTACAACAGCTATGACACCTGTGGCTATGCTTGCAGAAACCTAAGACACCACAATCACTTAGTTGAAAAATTGAACAAAATTTTCAATTGTATTATATTAGACTATGATAACAGCAGCAGCACCAAAACAGACTAAGGATCGAATTCATAGTTGTCACTTATTTCAAGGAAGTAAATTTTCAATTCACTGACTTCACTCTTTCAGGCGAAAAAGGAAATACTTATTCCAATCTCCGCTTATATGTAATAAGGAGAGCAGATGCAATTTTGCATCAATTGCTTACAATGGAGGTTGACGACGTAATGATTTCATGGACTATATAGAATTTTATAATGAAATTATACTGCACAATAAATACATGGTACAATAGAACCCCAGTAATTTGAGCTAATTGGGGCTGAGGCTACCTAGAATTACAAAAAACTCGGATTATATGGCAATATCACTAAATCATTGGGTAAATCATGAATAAATGTTTAATGAGGACAACAATTGTTAAAAAATAAATAAAAAAACAATTTAGTACATAGCTGTGTTATTTGTATATACATGAGCACACATTTCCAAGTTGCAAAACTTGCAAACTTAATAAAGTTACATTTTAAAGAAACTGTCCAAAGTCCTTTGTTTTAAAATAGAACCTCGTTTTTTAGCAGCAATGTAGTGCCATGCATCACGCCATGGTGTTGGAGTAGCTTCCACTTGCTGCCGATATAATGTAATGCCACATCTAGCGCTGACAAACTCTCGATGTGAGTGATCACTGGTACAATTTCTTCAGGCCATTCCTCGTCACCACTGTCTTCACTAACCATTTTAACAATTGCAAGATTGGTCACTTCAAACTGTTCATCTATTTGTAAACCTCACTCACATTCGCATTTTCACATCCAGCAAGCTTTTTCATCAGTTTTGCTAATGGTAGATCAACTTCATCTGTACTGTTGGCATCCACTTCATTCCATAAAATCTGGTTCCAAGACTTCTTTTACTGGCTCCACATTTATTTCAAACCATGAATCGGCTATCCAGTAAACTACGTCTTTTATCATAGTTTTTTTTTAAAAATTCTTTGATAGTTCCTTCACCTTCTATTGTTTGCAGAAGCATCTGAAGCAAACAATAACGATACTTTTTTTTCAAGCATTGTAAAACGCCTTGGTCTATAGGCTGTATTAAATTTGTCACATTAGAGGGTAAGAACAATGCGCGAATACCATCACTTTGTAATTCTTCCTCATGAGGGTGTGAACCAGTTGTCAAGTGTTAAGATTGCTTTGGAAGGCAAACACTTTTTCTTTTGGTCTCTGGAATGCCAAACTTCAAAAAACTACTTAAAAATATTTTTGTCCATCCAAGCAGATGTGCAAGGCAGTGCAGAATCAGTGATATTTTTAAAGCTCTAGGCTTAGCAGACTTCTCTATTACCAGTAGCTTCAGTTTATGGTCTCCACTTGCATTCGATGCAGCAACCTCTCTTTACATTTTTTGTAGCCCAGGGCAGCCTTTTCTTCTTTTGAGGTTAGAGTTTTAGATGGAAGCATTTTATAATTTAGTCCTGTTTCATCACAGTTGATCAGGAGTAACATTTTCTCCTTGTACAATTTTTCACAAAATTGTGTAACAGTTTGAGAATCCACAGAAAGTTTTTCACCGCAAATTTCAAGCTGCCTTATGCCGTATCGCTTCTTCCACCTATCCAACCATCCTGAACTTGCAGTAAAATCATCCTCACCTTCCTTTAACTCATTTCTAAAAAAACAGCTTTTTCTTTAGAATATGCCCTGAAATTGGATTTCCTTTTTGTCTTTGTTGAGTAAACCAAATGAACAAAGCTTCACTCGGTTTTTCATACTAAGATTTCTTCATTTACTTCTGTTCAAATGACGAAATTCTGTTCAAATTCTCTGGGAATGTACAGTGATGTTGAATTTTAAGAAGCAATATCATTTCACCAAAGCCACTGTGGTAAATAATAATCTATGCCTCTGCTAAACATAACCTTAACAAACTCTATTTCACCACTCTTCAAGATTCTGATATCACCAAGATTCTATCCATCATCTTTTCAGGTAAGTGGTCTTACATCAGTGACTTCATATTTCAATGTATATTTGTGAATTAATGGTGAAGAAGTGCGACTTGTATTTGTGGTTTGCTTCCATGCTGCATGCATATGCATATGCAAAATTATTATAACAAGCAATTATTAGAAAGTTAGATCTTCAATTTTAAAACAGTATATGAGTGAATAACATTTTAAGGTTACTTCATACATGTGCTCGATTTCGTTCATGTGAATTCATAACATCACAACATAAATTATAGGTGGTTATTATATATGACTGGGCCACAAGAAAATCAATAATATACAAATTTTCTTGTGTATTTCTGTATACAAATGATTATAATAACAATGAAAACTTTTGAAAACAAAGAAGGGCTTGCCCCTCTTTAAAAGAGGGGAGCCAAAACATTCTCGAAGGAAGATAAAAGGTAGGAAAGCCCCCTTCCCCTCAGTATTTTATTTTATGTTATTGATTACGTCGTATTTAAGGTAGTAATATTCTAATGTCATTAGCACTGAAGAAAAGTGCAATATGTAGCATGGCCCAGTCTTTATATATTTACTGTGCACAGTTTGAAATTACCATAGTTGTCTTTATGTTATATATTGAATATAATTTTGTACATTAATTTATTGGAAAAAAAAAATCTGAAGTTACACTCACATGACTTTCTCTACTCTTGTACAAACTATTTTTACAAACACTTATTCTCCATATGCTTCATGTTAATCAAGATATTGAGATGTCAATCTTACTGCTAATTTTCTTGTAGATGCAAGGGGAATTGGTAGGCTTTAAGCGATAGTCAAATCTTTTAAGAGCTGGTTGCTATGTGGCATATTCCATTCTCTTTGCATGTCCAGGACATAAAAAAAAATAAAGCATTTTTGGAAACATGTCCATGTGTATGTCTTGTGTGTCTGTCTGTGAACAGCATAACTCAAAAATTAAAAGTCGGATAAACACCAAACTTGGTATTTAGGTTCAATATGTTCCAGGGATGCAACATGAAAGTTTTCAAGAAAATACTCCCACCCCAAACCACCCCTTATATGGAACATTTTTAAAAAATTTTATTTTCTCAAAAACGGCTCTTAACGATTTTCATTAAAGTAGTAGGTAGAGAAAGACATTTTTATGGCAAATAAAATGTATATCTTGAATTTTCTGAGGATGTCCCCAAAAGAATTCTTCATTGTGAACGACTTTTGCGTAACTGGTAAACCGCAAGAGATAGACAAAATTTTACTACATAAAAAATGTAGATCTCGTTAAAACACACAAATAGATGTCAAACATTTTTTTTTGTAAAGTGAACCATTTTCAAGTTATACCTTGTTATTTCTTTGAATTTTCCAATACACTTTTTCTCAACTGAGAATTCGTTGGTGTTTTTTATGTTCTTGACATGCAAAGAGAATTAAATTTTACACATAGCGACCAGTTCTAAAAATATTTCACTATCACTTAAGGCGTACTATGTTCCCCTTGTTTTGTATTTGCCTGGGCAATATAGAAATACAGAATACAGTAGCCTTTAAGCACATACATAACTCTTAATAGCTGGTTGCTAGGTGCAGCACCATTCCCTTTGCCACAGATTAATACTCTTTGCATATCCAAGACAAAAAAATGAATAACGAATTCCCATTTGAGAAAAAGTATAAGTATTGGAAAATTTAAGGGAATAACAAGCAATAACTCGAAAATGGTTCACTCAACAAAAAAATGTATATGACATAAACTGTGTATTTTAATGCGATCTACATTTTTTGTGTAGTAAAATTTTGTCTATCTCTTATGGTTTACCAGTTATGCAAAAGTCGTTCACAATGAAGAATACTTTTGGAGACATTCCCAGAAAATTCAAGATATACATTTTATTTACCATAAAAATGTCTTTAACATATGATACTTTAATCAAAATTGTTAGAGCTGTTTTTGAGAAAATAAAAACTTTTTCCATGTAAAGGGTAATCTGGGGTGGGGGGATTTTCTTGAAAACCTTCGTGTTGCATCTCTGGAAGATACTGAACCTAAATACCAAGTTTGGTGTTTATTCGACTGTTCGTTTCTGAGTTACGCTGTTCACAGACACACACACAGACATGTTTCCAAAAATACTTTTTTTGGATTCAGGAAGCCTCAAAACATGTATTTCTGGTAAAATCTCGGTATCGAATTTTTGAGTGGAATGCAATACTTCCCCTACTTACTATACATAGTAGAGAAAGTAAAAAATATATTCTTATAGAGAGAAATAGGGTAAACAAACAGATTCACGTTCTTTCTTGCACACAAGACGTGTCTTGCCAAAAGTCAACCCTACCACAGTAAAACTCTTTTAACCCTGTATGTAATGGTTTCACACCAGGTACCTATCCTGTCTTAATTCTGTTGGTTTGGGAAGAAAATGACTGATTGAGATAGATGAGACACGTGGTCAAACTGTACACCTGCTCAGGCACCAATAGATTTGAAGGTAATATGTAAAATGGAAAGTGTAAGAGAAAAAAAGGGTCCCATGCATCTATATGTATTTCTACTAGGTGTGCTGAAGATCTGTATTATTGCCTCAAAAAACAAATTTAAAAATCCAGAAATGTTCAGTTTAGAAAAAAGGTAAACTTTGAAAAGGGGTGTAAATGAAGAAAATGTCTCACAATAGACTGGTTGCTGGTCGGAAAGAGGAGTGGCATCTAGATAAAGATAAAAAATACATTGATTATATGGTTTTTTTTAAATAACTTCCTGCAAAAGTTGGTCCTTAAAAGGGTTGGTTCTCTTAATAGGGGTGGTAGTTAAGAAAGTTTTCACTATATTCACATACCCCTATCCAGTTTTTACCCTAATTTTCTCTGATGTTAATATCAATGGTTTTTTTATCCTTTGCTGCAAATAAGGCTAATCTCATTGTTTTTAAGCCTTGCAGTGTTAAAGGTTAAAAAGGAGACATCAAACTTTATAATGGAGTTGTCAGTACTGTTAATTTCATTTTGCGCTCATTGCATTTTCTTTTCTTTTTAAGTTGGAGGAAAGTGTAGCTGATCATGAGACACTACATCACATAGTATTTTTACTTTCTCTACCATGTAATAGATTTGATACAAAGATTTAACAAGAAATACATGTTTTGAGGCCACTAAATAAAAAAAACATTTTTAGAAAAAGTTCCATGTGTGTGTCGGTATGTCTGTTTGTGTTTGTGAACAGCACAACTCAAAAACAAAAAATTGGATAAGTACCAAACTTGGTATTTACGTTTGTACCTTCCAAAGATGTTACACAAAGATTTTCCAGAAACTCCTCCCAACCCAACTACCCTTTAAATGGAACATTTTTTGAAAATTTTGATTTTCTAAAAAATGGCTCTAATGATTTTGATTAAAACACCATATATTAAAAGATATTTACATGATAAAATGTATATCTTGAATTTTCTGGGAAAAGCTTTAAAGTCTTCATTCGGAAGAAATTTATTTTGTATAATCTTGTATAACTGGTAAATGTTAAGCGATAAATGGAAACATACTACACAAAAAATGTAGATCTCTTTAAAACACACAATTTATTTCAAATAAGTTTTTTTTTTTGTGGCATAAGCCATTTGAGATATCCATTATTAATGGTTCAAATTGTTCATTTCTTGGTCATTCTTTAAAGTCCTTTCAACATTCAGTTGTTTCTCGTGATTGCATAGAAACAGTATGGAATTCTAAGGCTAGCATATTGTGTCCAGTTCTTATACATTTGACTATCACTGTTCTCTTTGTATCTATAACAAAATGTGTAACATAGCTATTTCTGCAAAGGTTTATTTGGATTAAGATGTATCAGATATAAAAATAAACTTTAGTAAGAATAGTTTATATACTCAGTAATAAATGATAGAGAGTAGAGAAAGTCATGTAAATGTATCACAAGAGTTTTTTTATAATTTCAACAAAACTTTCCTCAAGTATCTTATATTTTCAAGACACCACCATTACTTTCTACCCTTTAAAAACATCATCACACGAACAACGTACACATTTACAAACCATCTCTTATCCTTATTAATTTCCATTACTTAATTCAAATAGTATAAAATCAAGTAATAATAATAAAAAAATTCTACCTGTTATAGATTTCTATGAAACTTACCTCAAGGTCATTGCAAACAGATGAAGTTTCTGTTTCCAGCCACCAAGGTTCTTCTTTAATTTCTATTTTGTTATCTATTTCATCATCACTGTTATATCTTTTAACCTTCATTACAGGAACCTCTGGAAGAAATTCTCTTTCTTTCTGTGAAACACTTTCCATTGTGCTATCTATCTCGCAATTGTTGCTGCATACAACAGTTTCAGATTTAATCTGCTTTACAAGATGTTTGATGAAACATCTTGTCTCTTTCTGTGAACAAAAATCTGGAAAAGGAGTCTCTGATGTAAATTCTGTTTTGATTGCCAAGCCACAATCATCGTCCAGAAGCACAGCATCACTGTTGGTCTTCATTGTAACATTCTTGGTAAAGAAGGCTCTCTCATTCTGCGAGGCTACATTGTTTGAGAGACAGCCATCTTCTTGGATTTCTATTTTGGTGTTCATTTCACAACTGTTGCTGCATCTGACGGTGCTAAGTCTGTGGAGAAACAAACAATCATGAATAGCACATCAATGGCAAGCAACATATAGATAATGTGACAGGACTACTGTATATATAATCTTGAAAGACAGTAAGAGGTAAATGGGTTATCTCCATCTTTGTCTAACGTATACATTTTGCCATTTCCTTAGTCCTTTTCTACTCTCGCACTGTCATCAATTGCTAATAACATACCATAAATATTCAGTTGGTAGGATTTTCAGCTTTGAACACATTCTCCTATGCAGAATATTATCGGTTTAGATCATTTTTAAAGCTTTTATAGTTTTCTATGGGTCTAAAATTCTAAAAACAATTAATTTTTAAGAAATAAAGTCCGATATTTGCTGTTTCTATGCTTATCACACAGTAACTAATACTCTAAAGCAAGGGTATCGAAAATGCCTTCTCTCTCTCTCTCTCTCTCTCTCTCTCTCTCTCTCTCTCTCTCTCTCTCTCTCTCTCGTCATCAAATATGCAACATGTGTTTTTAAATTAATAACCTTTGGAAAATTCTATACCTATGCAATGAAAAAGTGAGCCATCACGAAACTTTTTTGTTATTGGTTTACAATGGGAACCAAGCAAGGGAAATGTTGAGGAGGGTTGGAGGTAGTTTTTTAAAGTCGGAATCCTGTGAATTCTTGCATTCATTGTGTATGACAAACAAAAGTCATCCATCTATTCAGCTAATAGGAGTGAAGCAGAAGGTAGTAAAGGTTAACATCAGTTGTAAGTAATTAATTTTCTTATTAACCCAATTGATTGTACAAATTTACAACAATTTTACAAATTTATTCTTAACCCAGTTTCTAAAAATGACAATAAAATAAAATATAAAGAAAATTAACCTCTTAACTACTGGTAGCCAGCATTCCTCCTAATCTAAAAGTACAATTATAAATTTATTTAATCTCCAATACTAACTCTAATTCTACCTTAAGTTGCTTTCCTTGGACCCCAACAAACTCAAACCTTGAGGTTGTCGAGTTGTTGGGTCCTACTTGCAACACATCAAATAAAAACTACTGTAATTTAATACTCATTTGCCTCTTCCTTGCTAATTTTCCTCATCCATTTTGCTCTTACTCTGCCCAAAAAGTTTCCTACTTCTATTATATTTTTCCTAGATTTTACATTTACTAACTTTTTAGCTTGAATTTCTATTGGTAAATCTAACCATTCTCTCTTCTCTATCCTCTTTCTAAGCAACTTCGTTTCTTCAGACTCAAACTATATGCCACTCTTTAACTTTCCGGTGGCTAGTGGGCATTTCTCCAAATCAATCTCTTTTGTCAAACCTTTCAAATTCACCATCTCTGCCCTAGCCCATGCAAATCCTGCTCTTGCTATTTTATCACATACTGTTCTCTGCTCCATACTACTTTTATTTCTCTGTATAATCTCAGTGAGCTCTTAAAAGTAAAACTGGCTAATAAATCTTGTTTTTCCATATCCTCTATTCTTGTCCTAATTTCATTCCAGAAACCTATTTGTAGTAATTCTTTAACTCTGCAAATTTGCCCAAAACCTATCTTCATCAAGATTTCCTTTATCTTACCTAGCCAAGACTCTTTATGATTAAGTCTTTTCTACACTATCAAACACTGATGTGAAATGTTCTGATCATCAAAATTTCTAATTCTAATCCAAAATTTTAGCACTCTTTCCACAATAACATCTGTTGTAAGGAAGATGCCTGTTTATAGTGAGTGGAACACTGTGAGGGTTACTTAGGTTATTTATTTAACATTTTAAGTACATATTTAGGTTATACAGGGAGAAGCTAGGAGAAGATGAAAAGTTTCTAAATTAAGAAGAAACACTAATTAATATTGAATGTATTAGATTATTTTTCAAGTAAAATGAGTGTTAGTAAGGCAGTAAAAGAAGCAGCTAAGGTTACCAGTGATCAGAAACATTAGTATAGAGAGTAAAAAAGGAAAAACAGAAAACCTGGCAGAAGGCAATGGATTTTTTTAGGGCATAAAAATCCTTAGTATGGCTTCCTTCAGAAATGAAGTAAAATTGGTGATCCTGGTCATAGGTTTACAGTAAAAGAGCCCCAACCCTGATAGAGAGATCTCTGAGGAAAATTTCTGGTCTTTCAAGCCCAATATAGAATGGGACACTAAGAATCATAGTAGTCAAAGAGCATCCATAAATAAAAACTCAATTTAATTTATTAAAAAAGAAAGCAAAAAGGGCAGAAAATTAAACTCAGTTTTATTTATGGACATCTTTAACTGCTGTGATACTTAGTGTCCCATTCTATTTTGGCGTAAAAGACCAGTCATTTTGCACAGAGGCCTCTTTATTAGGCTTGAGGTTCCTTTACATGCTGTAAATCTATGACACGGGACCACCAGCTTTACTTCCCTTCTGAAGGAAGCCATGTTAAGGATTTTTACACCCAAAAAAATCCGTTGCCCTCCACCAGATTTGAACCTGCAACCTCAAGAACTAGACGCTAGCATGATAACCACTACACCACAGAGGAAGACACAAAAAGGGTGGGGGAAAGACAAAACACACTAGGTTAACACAATAAGATGGAATAAAGCAAAGCAGAGTGCAGCACATCGTTCATTCTTTACTGTTTAAAAACATTTCACCTACGTTGAATGTGATTCTGTCAAAGGCAAATAATGCTGATATAGGTATCTCCAAACCATTTGGCCTCTGGAGTTTTCAATAGCAAAGTAAAGAGTAAGTCATCTTCTGTTGTTCCCAATCCACCTTCTACCCAATTATATATTCTCATTCCCTGTACTCACTTTCTAATTTTTCTACATGGCTGCAAACATTGTTCCATTTATCTTTCCCAACTTCTGCAAAGCCTTGTTCACAAAGACGTTGAACATCTGCCATATGGCTGCTGTGAATATATATGACATCTTGATAGATGACAGTGACCTTCTTCCCTGTACTTCTTAAGAGCAGTTAAGACAGGCTACTCTTTTGCTACAAAGATCATGCTTTTCTATTAGTGCCTGTCTCTGAAGTCCTCTTCATTCTAAATACCTTTGCATAACTGGTAAACCATAAGAGACAGACAAAATCTTACTACACAAAAAATGTAGATCTCGTTAAAGAACACCATTTATGTCAAATACATTCTTTTGTGGAGTTAACCATTTCTGAGAATATTCCTTATTATTGGTTTGAATTTTTAAATACTTCTATTCTCAAATGATAAGTCATTATTCATTTTCTTTTCCTAGTCATGTGAAGAAAACAGAATTTCAAAGCTGTCACGTAGCGACCAGCTCTTAATTATTTGACTATCACTTATGCCTACTGGGTTCCCCTATCACCATTGCACCTACCATGAAATATGCAATAAAACCATTTCTACAAAAGTTTATCTTGATTAAGATGAAGTAGATAGAAGAATAAACTTTTGTAAGAATAATTTGCTGAGGAATGGGTAAAGAAAGTAATGTGAATGTAAAACACAATATTTTTAGAAAAGGTGCACTTGTGTGTCTGTGAACGGTGTAACTCAAAATCAAAAAGTCAGTTAAATACCAAACTTGGTATTTAAGTTCAAAGCTCTCCAAAAATGCAACAGTTTTCAAGAAAATCCCCCCCCTGCAAACCACCACCTACATGGATTTTGTTTACTGTTTATTTTCTCAAAAACAGCTGTAATTATTTTGATTATAACACATGTTTAAGAATCCCTCTCCTCCTCCTTCTTCCATACAAGTCTTAGACCTAATGACCTGTTATGATCTCATGGACAAGTTTTGTGTCCAGCACTTTCTCAGACGGTCCTGAGATCGCTTCCCTGTTGGATGATAATGAAGCATGACTTTGGGAACTCTATCTGACCAACCTGAAGCTTGTTGCAAAGATTGAAAGCAAATCCAAAAATGATGCCTGGAGGGTTACCAGCCCAAGGGGGTGAAATGATGGGAGTTTCCATCCATGCAGCATTTCCTCTGCAAGTGATGTTCTGGTTATACTGCCTATACTCGATCCCCAGAGCTTCATCTGTTATAAGCAGGCCGAGGTAGGGATTTGCATAGGAGAGGTTATGGAACGCACTTCTCTCTCTCTTGCAACCCCAGGCTGATTATAAAGCTGGAATAAGATTCAAGTGGTATCACCGATTCTGATTCCAAGCTGGATTTCACGCTATTAACTGAGGACTATGATTAACATATAAGTTGTGGCTAATAAAAGGTATTTCATAACATTTTTTCACCCATTCTTGAATTAGTATATTTAGTTTAAGTATAGAGGTATGTATTTCTTTAATATTCAGTGCTGGTGCAGTGAAAGATAGCATGTGGTTAACATAACATTGGGAAGTAACAATGACAAGTTTCTTGAAATTCCAAAAGGAAACAGCTGAGCATCTGTTGAGGGGGAAGCACAGTAATACTACTGTCAACTGCCAATCTAACCATATTAATATACATAATGCACAAGAATTTAGTGAAGTTAGATGTGGAAAGTGGCCAGTTATTGATATGATTCCTCTTATTTGAATCCAGTTCATGTACAAACAACATTAACCAAAACTTGGGTAAATCTCGAAACCACAGGAGCCTAAGGTTTCATTGTGGCTCACTAATGGCCTGACAGCCAACTCCTACCTCACACTCATTCTGCGCTACTTCTATCACACAGTATTGTTTACTCAAATGTTGGTGCCCTTTCAAGATGACGTGCATGAATTACGATAGCCACAAAGTGCCCACAACTGGCCGAAGAGTATGCTAAACAGTGAAGGTAAGTATGGAAGTATGTTGAAATCTTTAAATACTGCTGCAGATTAAATTTCATATACCTCAAGACATGTTAATGTTATACAGAAACAACTCACCTCACAGAATTTGCAAGTCATTCTGGTGACAGAATATAAGTATATCCTTCACTTCTGCTGCTCTGTAATCTCTACAACAATAGGAAGCTTCAGGAACCACCACACAGCCCTTGAAGACGGATTCACCGACATTTACACAAGTATCTATATAGAAAACACAGTAATCATCTTAAAAGCCCATAATTTTTAGCAATGACTACTACATGGTAACAAGGCTGCAAGTCACTACCAACCTGTTGGGTGTAAATAAAACAATAAATATCTATGATGCAGTTAAGTGCTGCATTTGTTTAAAACTAAATTTTCAACAATGACACTTTCAATCACAATAGCAATGTTGGTCAAAGGTTATACAATATGACAAAAGATAAGATTTGGAGCAATTCAACATTTTAAATTGATAAAAACATTTACCTTTATTGTTGATAAACTCCCATACAGGGGTACAACTTGTCCCTCTATACAGGAGTGTAACCCAATTGTATTTCAAGCAGTAAATTACAAATTAAAGTCTTATTCTGTCAAAACCAAACATTTCAAGTAAAACTGACTAAAACAATAGGTAATTCAACTACCTTTCTCCAACTACTTCCAATCTTGAATATAGTGTTTGTTTACAGCCATGCAAAAAAGTTAATGCTACAGATCATTGCTTACTAGATATTATAAGCTAGCACAAATAGTGTGAGAATTAACCATAAAACAAGTTCCTGCACAATGCCAATTTTAGCTGATAGAGCCGCTCAATGAACTTCTAGAGTAGCTGCAATAACAATGAAGTCTTATATGGCTTATATGAAATATTGTTTAAACATATTCAATGTTCATAAAAATTCAATTTAATTAAATTTATGGATGCTCTTCAATGTTCATGATGCTATATAGCACTTAGATGGACCTTTATTGGTAGTAGATTCAAATTATACAATAATAAATGGTTGGCACTTCTGTTATAAAATATGTTGTAAATATACATTGGAGATCTACTCCAAGTAACTTTTCCTTTCTTCCTGCTATAATGATCTTATATTGCAAATCAGTAAACTGGCGGGAAATACATTCATCCATTGTTTTGATTTTTCCAACGAGCATACATTTCATTATATGCAAAACCTTTCAGTTAAGTAACAGTTTTTGCAGTGTGCATATCCGCGCATGTTAAGCTCTCTAAACTAAAATGTGTAATATGTATCTTGATTTAGTCAATAATTGAATAAAAATGGTTTATTGCTGTGTACCTTACTGTAAGCTGATATTGGTTATCTTTACGTTATTAGCCCCACGCTTTGGGTATCAAACTTGAAGTAGTTTTAAGGCTGGTTCACAACCACCCGGTAACGGTAACCAGAACGGAAACGAGAACGGGAATGCATATCGATCACAAAGTGAAAGTCGATTTTGCGCATTGGGATTTCATTTGTTTTTAACTGACCAATGACATTTTTTCACCTACTTCCAATTTAGCCAAGCCAACGTCAAAATTCGATAGAGTAAACATTATCTAAATGCATATTCATTACATTTCCGATCCCTCTACTTATGCCAAACTTTCATTCCTTTGGAAAGGTAGAATCAGATGACTGAAAAATTCAATGCCATAGCTGGGATTTGAACCACGGAATCAGCAAATGGCTGGAATTCTCCAGCGAATCATCTGGAGAATTTAATGTTGTGTCGGCATGTTGCCATGGTAGCTCAGTGGTTAGAGCAACCGGACGGAGACCGGGAGGTCCGTGGTTCAAATCCCGGCTATGGCATTGAATTTTTCAGTCGTCATCTGATTCTACCTTTCCAACCTAGTCCAACACACGGCTTGTGTGAAAGAATTCCTTTCATTCCTTTATTTAATGGCATACATTAAAATTGTTTATTTTTTTTCATTTCCACCGGATTTAGCTCTGCTTTGTAGCTTTTGCCATTGTTTTTTAGGTAATAGCCAGTTTTGAGTTGCATATAAACAAACTACAAATGATCCCTTCACCAGAGGAACCAACGTTGATTAGATTTGCGGGTGTCGGAATGAGGTTAGGAAGCACATTTACTACTAATTCCTTCCAGGTTCGTGTTTCCAGCTTGCGACTATAGAGAGCACTAGTGGCTGTTTCATGTCACAGCCGCTTAGAATAACCTCTAGAGTGAAGAGGCTAATATGCACAATGAGGATCTAATATGCCATGTCCGGGAACGAGAACGAGAAAGTTAAAAGTTGGGCAACTCTTCTTCCCATTCCCGGGGCCTGGAAAGGCTTCCCGTCAGTTGTGGACACTCCCATTTGAATACATGTATTTCAACTTTCCCGTTCTCGTTCTGGTTACCGTTCTTGTTGGTTGTGAACCAGCCTTTATTGTGGTTACACCACGTATTGCGGGAGATATGTTTCTTGTGTTCGCTCCACATACGGTACAAGCTTTCCTGTGGCATTCCCCCCACATTCACTTTTCCCATGGCCTTCGCCCCACGTTCACAAATCAACTTTTTATTTTAATGTTTATTTATTTAAATATTATATATGTATGCCTCGGCTGCATCAGTAGTATTTTTAGAACACGTATCTTTAGCAGGGCTGGTGTGGCTAAAGAACAAGGCTTACACAAATTATACCTGTATTGTACTTTTTTATTAATCCTTCACGCGATTAAATAATACTTCACTGATGTATCCTACTGTAGAGCTGTGAGATTTTGTTATTTGCACTTTTAAACACGTAAACTTTATATTATTCTCACCACAACAAAGTTTTATGTCTCATATAGAACACGTACCAAATCTAACTGCCTGCTTGGGTACACTATCTTGTAGCATCTCCCGCCTGAATTTGCACATTTCCTCTATTTCAAGTCTCTGATTGGCTAAGCCTACTCCAATAGTATACTTTTATTCAACTTAAGCTTTTTCTAGTTTTTGATTGGCTATTTATAAATTGTTTTATTACATTATTGTTCCAAGAATTATTAGTAACATTATTAAACTTTCTAATTTATTGTGTCTCAAGGTTACCTCATTGTTAGCAACTTTTGGCTTCAACTTTATAATTCTGTTTGCTATGAAAGGTAGCTTGCTTCTATTCTCACAGCACCTACAGTGTTAAATTATGTAATACATTCACATAATATTATTATACATGTATATAATAAAAATAAACATAATACACTGTTACATACACTTTATATATTATATTATACACATATTGCTTTAAGGCGGACTGTTATTATATTTTTAATATTATATAATTTGACTGTTATCATTTAAGTGTTAAAAACACTGCCTCAAAGCCAATTCAAGAAAAAGGATGTGGCTTCATCACTCCATGTATTCTCAAGACAATAGCTAAAAAAGAAATGGTGCATAATAATTTCCTGGCAAGGAGACAGGCTAGGCTCTCTTTAGACATCAACGCCAAAGTCTGTCGTCTGTAATAGACAGTTCAAACAAACTGATTACAGCATTAGCACATCTACAAAGTGCCTACTTCCTAAAGTTCTGCCTTAATATTTGAAGGTTTTCATCACATATAATAAGTGTTCAATCTTTAAGATGCAAAACAAAAGACTGAAATGGGAAATGAAAACCTTCCCATAAAAGAAATTAAATATTCTGTACTAAGTACATATAATGTGACATTCAATGACACTTCAATTGTGAACCAATGCAGAAAACTACAGGTACACAATGCTCTACTCGGAAACAAAATGTAGTTCCCCAATTCTTTAAGATACTGCACAAAAAGCTGGGTAGAAAATGTGGAGAACAAAAGCAGAACAAAACACAATACAGGATTTAAAGCAGAAACTCTGCAATGTGAAAATCAAAAGAAAGAAACCAACCAGTTCACCAAAATAAAAAAGCAGGATTCTCGAGTGAACAGAAAGAAGCTTTTGGCAAACAAAAATGCAGATTTCATGAAAACACATGAAGAATTTGCATATTATCCAACAAATCCTCTACTGGGTATCGAATGTTAAAGAATTTGGTATTTTATATTTGCTCTTCTCCAGCATGTCAGAGCCCTGAAATGAAGTTAATTCACTTCCAAGACAGAGGAGGGCTGTGATATCCAAATGGAGTTTTCTACAATTTGGTGTTAATAATATAAAAATTTACTGTTGAAGCTGTCAAGTATCTCACAAGGAAACACCTTTTCAGTTTAACAAGAGCTGCAAAAGGAAGATTTCTTGAAGAACTAAAGCATGGTATTTGCAGGGATCAGAAAATGGCCAGGATTCTCCTAGAAAGGCTTTTAAGGCCTCTGCTTGTTAACATTGTGTCATACCAAAGCGAAACAGTGAAAAACTTAACCAAAAGCCACTAAAGAGGAAAGTGCTGAAGTAAAATTAGAATAAACTATGCAGCGAAAAGTTAAAGAGACTTATATTAACAATTACATATAGTTTGAGTTAATAACATTTCAAATTAACAGCAGAAAATCCTTATTTTTCTTCTAATTATGGGATGGGCTGCAGAGTTCGATGTGTCATGGTGGCTGATGTTAATATGCAATGTCAGAAAGCAGAAAAAATCCTGCGATTATATGAAACATGGAAACAGTTGCAAGAGTTGCAAAATGTCATACACTGTGGTAATAGAAAAGCACAAAACAGTAATGTAATAAAACTAAATCATTACTGCAAATCAATAAACAAATGTAATACAGCTAAACAATTATCACAAAGTTTAAACAAATGTAACACAACTAAACAATTACTACATTAAACAAGTGAAATACAATTAAACAATTAGCACATTAAACATATGTAATACAATTAAACAATTAGCACATTAAACAAATGTAATACAATTAAAGCATTACTACAAAGTTTAGAGAAATGTAATACAACTAAACAATTACCACGAAGTTTAAACAAATGCAATACAACTAAATTACCACTAAGTTTAAACAAATGTAATACAACTAAACAATTACCACGAAGTTTAAATAAATGCAATACAACTAAATTTCCACTAAGTTATGCGTATTTGTATCTTCGATGAAATAGCTGAAAAAATCAAAAGGAAAGCGAATAAGTTACCTTAGGAGTGAGTTTTGAAGTAGATGTGATCTCTGCAATAGCTTGTGTCCACTTGCCCGCCCCTTTCAGGTGTTTTACTTTTATAGGCGAATCGCGTAAGAAACAAAACAAACGTACCCATTTTTTCGTTGAAGCACATGCAAAGTGGGAACTGCCAAACTAAACGAAAAGATGAAATCCGCCAGAAATGCGATGCGCTGTTGTTAGTAGGGTTTCTTCTTCTTCTTCTTCTTCTTCTTCTTCTGCTTCTTCTTCCAGCGCACCATGCAATAATAGAAGCAGCAAAAGACGATCCACCAAAGTTTTAATTTTGTAATAGTTTTTTTGAAAGTATATTTTATTAAGATGTTATTTCCATTAAAAGTGTAATAAAGAAGTCCTTTTATCGTAACAGTGGTGGATAGTTAACCCAAGCTTATATAAAAAAAACGTAACCTAAGGCCAACCTTCCGTAAATTGAGAAATTTTTATATGTTATATCAATAAAAAGAAAAACGTAACCCAAGGATAAGTTTCCGTAAATTCAGAAGAAAAAAACCTAAACTTCCGTAAAGTCAGAAACCTAAGCTTATATAAAAAAAAACCTAACCTAAGGTTCCGTAAATTTAGAAACTCAAGCTTATATAAAAAGAAAAACGTAATCTAAGGCTAACGTTCCGTAAATTGAGAAACGTAAGCTTGCTTCCTTATATACAAAAAAAAAACATTGGCGGCATTAATTATTCATATGTTGCCAGTATTGCCGTAGCCGAGCGACAAGCGCTTGCAGAAAGCTCTCCCGAAGGTGTACGAACACCACGCTTCCAAAGTAAATGTCGCGACCTCTGCCATGCTGATTGCTGAGGCTTGAAACCACAGGGGTGATGGTGGTATTGGCTAAGTGGAAACCGAGGGCACTAACTCCCCATATGGACACGGTGTGTCACTAGTTGTACTTTTGCGGGAAAGGCGAATTTTCTGATTGGCTGTTTCAAGTTTCGACGTTCGTAACGAACTAAATGGCAGAGGCACGAAGAAACGGGCCATCTTGGATTTTTATAGCTGGAAGTTTTCGTCCGAAGTTTTTTCACCAGGAACAAACCCGAGACGGTAATCATACATTTACGCTATTTCTGATTGAATGTATATTTGTTGTAATATTGGTATTTTCTATTAACTTCAGTGATATTCGTAGAATGAGGTAGAAAACTGATAAGTTACTGTATGTTGCAACATTTTTATATAACGAATTAATTTTCAGATACATTGAGCCGTCCAGACAGAGGGGATACGCCTACGATTTACATTCCTTCCAGTGTTGTGGTTCGAGTCCCGAATGGTGACATAGAATCTGAAGGTATGTTATTAAGTTTCCAGCATGAGAGTGCTGGATGAAAGATTAAGTTTTTAAGAGCTTCTTAGTGTTGCTGAATTTTATATTGCCTGATTTACTTTTCAGATATTGTGAGTCATCCAGACAGTGGAGTATACGATTAATTTTCGTGTTTGCACTTCATAATTGATGGGTGGAGATCACAGCCAAAAGTAGGTAAGGTAAAATCAACCTTTAATGCAAATTAATTAGCATGTTACTGTGCTAATATTCAAACACATAGATGCAGATCATGCGAGTAATACTCTTGTATAATTAAAAAATGTAGGATTATTGGTGGACTGACACACTAACTGTCAAGGATAGCATGCCAATGATACTATAATTCTTTTAAGACAGTGCCCAAATGAAATTTTCTAATACAGAAGGAAGAAAGATATTTGATAACATTCACATATATTTCAGTAATTCACCCTCTTTGGGGCATTTTTATCTAACTGCCACTATGTCCTTTTTTGAACTGGGCATGGTATATGAAAATAGAAATTCTGGTAGCTTTTTTGACAATGTCCTTGTAATCTGTTATTACAGATGCTCAAAAGCATTTGTTTCCAAGAATAACTGAAGTGTTTGTTTTGAGTGAAATTAGCATCTTCAGTATGTGTTCTGAGGCTTTGAAATTCCAAAGTGGTTTCAATCTTTCGTGTCTGTTTTCTACCATTTAAACTTTGTAGCAATTTTGATGATACAAAATCCTTCCCTTAAAGATACATTGTGCATTAGTAATTAAGTTGCAGAATATTATAAGAAATGTATAGGCATTTAAATGATCGTGTTGTTTTTGTGCAAAAATCAAAGGTTTTGAAGTAATGGGCATTTAATATTTTTTAAATGTATTGAAGCCTTTTAAGTTAACACATATGATAAACATGAAGTTGATCACGATATATGATGAATCATTTGTAGAATGCTTATGAAAATAGCTTACTGTGAGTAGAGAAAGTCTTAGATGGCAGAGCAGTGGTACGGCAAGTTAAAGATTGCTGGTTTAAATCCCAGGCATGGCATTGAATTTTTTGTCTGATTGTATATACTCATCCACTATTGTGTATATGCAAACAACCCATGGCTCTTTTCAGTGAAGGTTCCATGAATCTTTTCAATGAATTGGATCTTCTCAATGATCCTTTGATCTGTTATTTATAGTGAACATTTTAACACACTGAGTATTTTAAACGCTTTTCATATACAGCACATTGCATCCAAGTTACTATGGGAGGTTAGGTTTTTTTTATATAAGCTTAGGTTTCTGAATTTATGGAAGGTTAGCATTAGGTTTGTTTATTTATATATATAAGCTTAGTTTTCTGAATTCACAGAAGCTTAGTAATTTTTTTTAATGAAAAGTGTTTAAAATTTCACTATAAATAACAGTTCGAAGGATCCTTCAAAAGATCTGATTCATTGAACCTTCAATGAAAAGATCCATGGATCCTTTGCATATACTGAATTTTATTTTGTTCAAGTAACACAAAGTGGTGGTGGTTTTACAATAAAAAGTGTTATTTCCTTCTTTATTTAGCACTATATCCTGCAACTTTTTGCCACTTTTTAACGGTTTCCCAGTTTTGTGTTAAAACAGCTTATTCACACTATGCACTTCTTCTTTTGTCATGGCAACTCAAACACTAACTGATAAAATCGAAGATTTGACCTGAGCTGAGCATATGAGTGCGAGCGTATTATGGATGACTGTTTGCTTATCATATTTCCTGTGTTATGCAAAGAGTTTTTTTGGTACTCAGATAGCACCGCTGCGAATTCATTGCTGCATTTCTCATATAGGCAAGAGAATAGCAGTCATCCATACAGTTGGTAATTAACAAAAAGATACTCTTTGATTGTTAATGCAATAGCAGGTAGAATTAAGAAAATCATATTTTGTAATCTCTTAACAGTTACCATATATCCATAACCTTTAACAATGAGTTCTTACGATAATCACAATAAAATGTGTAGTTCTATACCTTCCCAACTCCAATGTTTCATGACACAATACGTTTAAGGAACTATTTACATTGGCATAAGCGAAGTGGTTAGTTTCAAGACAAGAGGAAGCATATGCTTTGTTTACATCAGAGAGAACTCTGGTTTACAGTGGATAGTGTGTAATATAATCACAAGGTGTTTGTAACCACAAATTTTTCCTTAATGTAAGCAATTTCTCTTTTCAGAAACCTACTTTTAAGGGTAGTTTAAACATGTGTGTTCTATTTAATTCTAGGATATACACAATGGAAAGCTGGAGTTAAGTTGTGGCTATTTGTGTCCAGTAATGGTGCTTCAAGTCAGAGCACAAAGAGTGTCAATGACATTAATAGTGTTAAATGGTGTGGTGAAACTTGCTAATGACATTTATTGCACTGCTAATAGTGATGCAGTAATTTGTGTCACAAATTATTTAAATGTAAAGAATGATTATAGTGTGAATATGCATTTTTGTGTGACATTGATTTGAGATGTTTGTTTATTGTAATTATTGTTGAGAAGTAAGTTTATACGGCCTTACTGAAACTGACAATAATAGCGTGCAAGAATGCGGCGAGGGGGGTGAGCTGTTTATCATGATTGGAAACGAGGAAGTTACGTAATGTCGTAATGTTGGCGGGATTTTCTTTAGAATATTCTAGAACATTTCCTTAGAGCATATGTATTCATAATTTTCATTGGATATAAAAATAGACGCTAATGTTGGCGCGTTTTATTAGCCAATAGTAACTCAGTTATAATCTTTAGGCATATCGGTGTGTATGAGTATAAAAGCAGTAGGTTAGAGGTAAAGTCCGACAGTTCATCAAAAATCTGTGTACACTACACGTCGTCTTCAGTCAGTCAGTTCGTCGAAAGTATTTGTACGGCACACATCGGATATCGATTCACAAGTTACGCGCAGCAGAATTATGAAAAATCTAAAGTGTTGTAAAGTTAATTATACAAAAGATTGAAGTACATGGATTAAAAGTGATCAGTAAGAAGTTGTTATAACAGTTTCAGTTTGGCGAGTGTCTAGATCAATGTGTAAATGTGATAGTTAACGTTTTTCGACAATAAAAGTATAAAACAAATTTCTTCATCAGTGTTCTTTTTGGATAAAAGATTCCTTTCCGTTTACACAACCTGTACGAAGAGAAGTGCTCGACCCCAAAAAAAAGGATAATACCTAGCCGGAGGACATTAAAAAGTTTGAATAAAAATGAAAGTAACATTTTTTCAAACATAAACCAATACTGCCGCAAATTGCTAACACCAGATGGAGCTATGAACCTAACAAAGAATTACGTCACAAGATGGCTTCACATGAAGTAAACAAACATTCTTTCAAACAATAATACAAAATATAACACTTCAAATTGGCTTCCAAACGTGGGGCTTAACAAATTAAATAATGTCACAACTAATACACCTTCAAATTGGCGCCCAACGTGGGGCAGAGTGACCAGGAAAGGGGCAGAATTAATCAGGAAGGGGCGAAGGAATCAGGACGTGGAACGAATGGAGCAGTAAACTGATCTACAAGACGCAGATTCCAGAAACAACTACGGGGACGACAGACTACGCGGATGATTGGACATCGTAATTCCGAGATTACAAGGCAACAGGGAAATTCAACTACAGAACACCAAAACGACGTAGATTCATCATAATACAACGCTGAAGCAACATATAACCTAGGAGAGAGGGGCAGGAAGCTGGACATCAAAGTAACAGCAATACACAGCATCACAATGGTCAGAGTATAGTAATTTTTTTTTAGAAAACAAAACTGTAACTATCAAATGTACTTGAGGAGCGGTAGGATAAAGAAAACTATGTCCACTAATAATACAGAAGAAATAATTATGGAGGGAGATAGTGTAACAGTTAGCTGTAATTCAATACAGGTTACAGAAAATAGCTCAAACAATGTAGGATTTGAGGGAGAAAATGTTAGTGCAGAAAGTGAGAATAGAACAGCAGGAAATGTTAATTTTGATGCTAGTATGATGATGGAAATGCTAAAAGATATTGTTAAGAGTAATGAGAAATTAGAACAAAAACTAAATCAGAATAATGAGAAATTAGAAAAACTAACTCAAGATATTGGTAAAAATAATGAGAAATTAGAAAAGAAAATAGATCAAAACAGGGAAGATATGGAAAAGAATAATATGGAATTAAGAGAAGATATTGACAGGAGTTTAGAACAAAAACTAGATCAGAATAAGAAAGAATTGAGGGAAGATATTGGTAAGAGTAATGAGAAATTAGAGCATAAATTAGTCAAAATAGGGAAGAGATTGAAAAGAAATTCATGGAGCTAGATAGTAGTATGATGAGAATGAGAAATGAAAATCAGGAAATGATAGCAAATGAAATAGGTGAAGTTTCAATGAAAATGTCAGAAATGAGTAGGGAAATATCAAACCAAAAAAGTGAGGTTAATACTAAGTTTGAAAATGTTGATGTAAAATGTACAGAGTTAGGTAGCCGAATGAGTAGCATTTCAAGTGAGTTAAGAGAAATAATGGAGGCTACAAATGCAGATTTAATTCAGGTGCAAGTTAATTTCAGGGGGGAAATATCTGAAATTCAGAAGGAATCAGAAACACAGAGAAATAAATTGTCTGAAGAAGTTAAAGATTTGAATCAAAAGCTAACTTCTGAAATTAACAAACACCAAGCTGTTCAAAATGAGAATAATAAAAAATTGGAACAGACAATAGAAAATCTGCAAGGTACTGTAAATAGGTTAGAATTGAATTCAAGGGCAAATATATGTGATGTGAATGTATCTGATGTACAAAATAATGATAGAGGTAGTTCCTCAGGTATGACTAATAATGTGAGTGATGCGGCAGCTTCATCTATAGCTAATGCTGAAACTCAGAGTGCACAAGTAACAATAGAGAATTTAAATATGGGAGTAGGGAATTTGCAAAATTACAATCATATCTTAAGTGATTTTCCACTTCCAAAATTTAATGAAAACTCCAGTCCAGTACAGTTCATTGCAGAATTATCAGAGTATTTTCAAATTAAAAAGATACCTGAAGCATTAAAAATGATAGTTGTCAAAAGATGTTTGGACCAGAAAACTTTAGATTGGTTACAAATGGTATCAGGGGGTGAAATTTCATATGAATCCTTTAAGAGGTTATTCATGAACAGATTTTGGAATGTTACGGTACAGCACAGAATTCGAGCAATGCTTAGTCATGGTCAATTTAATCCACGAGAGGGAATATCAATGACTGATTACTTACTGAAACATGCAAGTCAGGTTAGGAACTTGTCACCTCCAATCAATGAGGAAGATTTTGTGAACTTGCTCATAAGGCATTATCCTTTAAGGATACAAAATTATTTACTAATTGCAAAACCACGTAATATCTATGAGATGACAGAATTAATGACAGCTTTGGAACAACAGGAAGAAGATATATCTCGGGAGTGGGAGCATAGATTTTTAGATGTGCGAGATAGAAGAAATTACCAAGGTAGTTATCAGCAAAGTAGAGGACAAGACAGGCGTCATGAAAATAATACCAGACAACGGTATCAATCATACGTTCCACAATTTGAAAGATCGAGGATCGATGGGAGACCAGGTCGACAGGAACAAATAAATTATGTCAGGACAGAAAGATTGCCTGAAAGAGGGCAAAATTATGGAAGGCGGTACATTAGACAAAGAGGAAATTTCACTCACTGGAGGGAAAACAATAACCGGGAAAGATCAGAGGAACGGCAAGAAAATTATGTGCCAAGAGGACATAATTTCAGAAATCGAGGATTTCGAACTCGAGGAAGGGGAACTCAAAACAATGGTAGCGACAATGAGATAGATTTAGCGCCTGTTAGGAATGGCAGTCCTGTACGTGAACATGGAAATAACCAGGAAAACTGTTAAAAGACTCCTGTGCAGTAGGTTCTCAGGACGTCTTTAATAATTCAGTATCCATTACCAATACAAATAATATGCCTACACACACACCCTGTAATAAGATTACAGCAACAAAAGATAAGGGAGAAAATTTCGAGTCACCTCATGTTAGGATGGAAATTGCGAAGAAAGAGATCATTGCAACTATAGATTCTGGTTCGTCAGCTTCAATTTGCTCACAGAAATTTTACATAAATTTGATTAATGAAGGTAACAAAATTATGGCTCTTCCCACTAGTAATTTAGTTTGTCGTGTTGCAATTGGAAGAACGACACAAGTCATAAAAACACAAGCTCTACTTAGCATACTTATCGGCGGAGAGAATTTTGAGGTTATGTTTCTAATTGTAAACCATCTGATTTGTGACATAATTATAGGATGTGACTTCCTACATGAATATGAAGCAAGTATAGATTTTAAACATGAAGAGTTAAAAATGACAGACGATAGAGAAATAAAGGTACCATTTATAAAAGAGAAAGTTTCTGTAATCGAGATGACAAAGGATGAGAAAAATCTTTGTGACCAAGAGTTTTTTGTACAAATAACAGAGACTGATAGAAATAGTCAAATAAAGCAAGTAGTCACAGAATATGAAGGGAACACCACGCCATATTTTCAACAGCTTGTAGAAATGCCAGAGAAAGTAGAGGAATTTACAATCCAAACAAAAGACGACCATGTGAGCGAGACAGACAACAGCTGGGAAGAGAAGAGAAATGATGAAATAATACACAAGTGTGAAGAAGCTTATAACCTTACGAAAACGCAAAAACAAATCCTTCATGATGTTTTGATGAACAATAGTTCAGTATTTAGTAATATCCCAGGCAGATGTAATGTATATCAGCATACATTTCAAGTAGAAGACGTACCACCATATAGGCACAAGTATGACAATTAACATATAAGTCTTCGGGACAAAGCTAGACAACTAATAAATAGCATGTTAGAAAATGGGATTATTGAGCAAAGTAATTCTCAATACATAAATTCAATCTGTTGGAGTATTAAACGAGATGGTAGTTTGAGATTAACATTAGACGGTAGATATGTCAACAAGTACATGAAGCCTGATCATTTTCAAAGTGAAGGAATTGAACAATTAATTACGAAACTTTCAAGAGGGAGATTTTTGACACTCATTGACCTCACTGCATCATATTGGCAAGTGGAATTAGATCCACAAGTGCGTGATTACACTTCATTTCAATACTCGGGGATCCAGTATCGTTTTTGTGTAAATCCTTTTGGTTTAAAAAACTCAGGAAGTGGATTTTTGAGAGCCATTCACAGTATCTTTGGAAATTCTGCAGATGACTTCTTAATAAAGTATATTGACGACTTCCTAATCATTAGTCAAACATTTGAAGAGCACATGAATAATGTCCATTATGTGTTAAATAAACTGCAACAACATGGTATGACTGTGAACATACAAAAATCAAAATTTTGTGTCAAGGAAATCAATTTTCTTGGTTATGTAGTGGACGAACGAGGTATAAGACCTGATCAGAAGAGAATTGAAGCAATAATGAAAATTCCACCACCAAGGAACGTAAAACAAATTAGACGTCTCTTAGGGGTATTGAACTTTCAGAGTAAGTTCGTACCAAGGTATTCGGCTGAAATAGAACCACTGCGGCAGCTCCTCCGAAAGAACAATAAGTGGAAATGGACAGAGGATCATCAAAAATGTTTTGAGAGAGTAAAAGAACTCTTTGCTAAGTCAATATTACTCGAGAGGCCCAGAGAAGATTTGGAATATGAGATTCATGTCGACGCATCAATGCAAGGATACGCCGGAATTTTAGGACAGCGAGACATCAACAATGACTTTCACGTCATTAGTACAGCTTCTAGAGGACTTACAAATATTGAGCGGAACTCTTCAGTGACTCAGCTAGAAATAGGAGCACTATATTTCTCATTAATTCGTTTTAAAACCTATATTTATCAGCAAAAGGTGAAAGTATATTCAGACCACATCAGCTTAACTTTCATACAACGGTGTAGATTATGTAGTGGAAAACTTGCTAGATACATTCATGCAATATCTGCATTCGATATTGAGATTATAAACATTCCTGGCAAGAATAATACCTTCAGTGATTTGCTATCAAGATTAAACTACAACCCACAAATTCCCGAAAATATTAAAAGGCCTAGAAATGAAGTCAAAATATTGACAATTGAAATTCCTTTAAGCAAAGAAATGATTAGAAAATTGAAAAATATAGGGGAAATTCAAAATGAGGACGCAAAATTATTAGTACTTTAGGAAAAGGCACCACTAATTGAAAAGGCAAAGAAAGAAATTGTAGCAATTCGGGATGGAACATTATACAAGAAACATGGAAAAGAAGTGCCTAGTTGGAAGGTAATGGTTCCGAAAAGCATGGAAAAGGAACTAATTAAGAATTTTCACGAAGGGTTAGCACACTCAGGGACGGACCGGACAACTTCTATGATTTTAGAAAATTTATACATATCCAAATTGCGTCAGAAAGTGCGGAAATTTATATCGTGCTGCAACCTGTGTCAGAAGGCAAAGCAAATAAATGCAGCATATGCATTTGAAACCAATTCGGTTATAAGGGACAAGCCAAGATGTGTAATTAGTATTGATATTCATGGTCCGATGCCTCCAAGTCAATTTGGAAACAAATATATATTTGTCTGTTATGATATATTCAGCAAATATGTAAGAATTTACCCTTTGAGAAAACCTACAGGTTTAGCATGTTTGAATAGACTACTCAAGTCATATGTGATAGAAGAAGGATCGATCCAATCTGTATTGAGCGATAATGCTTCGTACTTCACAGGAAAAAAATTTATGGATGGACTGAAAGAAAATGGCATTAAACAATATTTTTCGTCAAGATACAGACCGAACTCCAACCCAGTGGAGAGGGAAATTAAGAAAATTTCAAATTACTTGAGGGTGCTGTGTCATCGAAAACAAACCCAATGGTATGGATACGTGAATTTCGTTCAGAATCTACTAAATGAAACCGTAAACAATGTGACCGGATACAAACCATGTGAACTTAAGTTAGGAAAGAAGATCAATACAATGTGTAAGAAAATACCAGAAGCCATTCCAGATGCGCACTCAATACCACAAACAGAAGAAGAGATGTTCCGAAAAGCATTCGAGAGGATGAAGAAAAAGGCCATAAAAAGAAAAATTAAACATGAAGAAAAGAAGAGAAAGGAATGGAGGATCAAAATAGGAGATTTAGTTTTGGTTAAAACCAAGAAATTGTCGGATAAAGCAAATAAACTTTATTGGCGAATGTTTCTCAAATACCATGGACCATATGAAGTTGTTGAAGTATATGGAACTAATACATATGAGTTATGTAATCCAACAACTCGAAAAAGCATAGGAAAGTTCCATATTGAGATGCTGAAACCATACAAGAATGAAGATAAAGGTGAAACAGAAGACAAAGATGATAAATAGTAAATGCTGGATAGTTAAAGATGAAATGCAAAGCAATGTGTTGGAACGTAATAGGGTTAATTATGTATGTATGTCATAAGAAAGGAGAAATAAATTTTGGACATAACTAAATGTTTAAAAGGAAAATAACATTTTATTAGTAACTGAACAGCATTTGAAATAAAGCATGATGTTATATTAAAGTAAAGTACGTAGATATAATTCCAAGAGTATTGTGAATATACAGTACAAAACAACAAAAATGGGGTAAAAGTAATTAAAACAAATATTTATGTAGCAAACAGAACATGTGAAACAGTGCCTAGATTTAAGAGATGTAAATATATTTGTGTAAAGGGTGAATATTTTTGGTAAATATGTTTAATAATTACAAAAAATTCTTGAATTGATAAATTTTTGTTAACAATATAAGAAAGTAAACCATTTTTGTAACAATAATTAAATACTTCAGGGTACAGTATTTGCCATAAAAAATTTTTTTTGTAATGTAAGATTAATGTCTAAACACATTAAACCAGAGCCAGTAAGTAGTGGCGAGATAAAAAAAAACATATGTCGTGTGTTAAATACGCGTGAATTGTCAAGTGAAGGTGATAGCGTGTGTTCCAAGATTTAGGAGACTAAAAACCCAATTATAAAATTTCCAAACAAGTTGTAAATATTTATAATTATGTTTCTAGTGGGGCATATGATGCAGTCATTTGTGTCACAAATTATTTAAATGTAAAGAATGATTATAGTGTGAATATGCATTTTTGTGTGACATTGATTTGAGATGTTTGTTTATTGTAATTATTGTTGAGAAGTAAGTTTATACGGCCTTACTGAAACTGACAATAATAGCGTGCAAGAATGCGGCGAGGGGGGTGAGCTGTTTATCATGATTGGAAACGAGGAAGTTACGTAATGTCGTAATGTTGGCGGGATTTTCTTTAGAATATTCTAGAACATTTCCTTAGAGCATATGTATTCATAATTTTCATTGGATATAAAAATAGACGCTAATGTTGGCGCGTTTTATTAGCCAATAGTAACTCAGTTATAATCTTTAGGCATATCGGTGTGTATGAGTATAAAAGCAGTAGGTTAGAGGTAAAGTCCGACAGTTCATCAAAAATCTGTGTACACTACACGTCGTCTTCAGTCAGTCAGTTCGTCGAAAGTATTTGTACGGCACACATCGGATATCGATTCACAAGTTACGCGCAGCAGAATTATGAAAAATCTAAAGTGTTGTAAAGTTAATTATACAAAAGATTGAAGTACATGGATTAAAAGTGATCAGTAAGAAGTTGTTATAACAGTTTCAGTTTGGCGAGTGTCTAGATCAATGTGTAAATGTGATAGTTAACGTTTTTCGACAATAAAAGTATAAAACAAATTTCTTCATCAGTGTTCTTTTTGGATAAAAGATTCCTTTCCGTTTACACAACCTGTACGAAGAGAAGTGCTCGACCCCAAAAAAAAGGATAATACCTAGCCGGAGGACATTAAAAAGTTTGAATAAAAATGAAAGTAACATTTTTTCAAACATAAACCAATACTGCCGCAAATTGCTAACACCAGATGGAGCTATGAACCTAACAAAGAATTACGTCACAAGATGGCTTCACATGAAGTAAACAAACATTCTTTCAAACAATAATACAAAATATAACACTTCAAATTGGCTTCCAAACGTGGGGCTTAACAAATTAAATAATGTCACAACTAATACACCTTCAAATTGGCGCCCAACGTGGGGCAGAGTGACCAGGAAAGGGGCAGAATTAATCAGGAAGGGGCGAAGGAATCAGGACGTGGAACGAATGGAGCAGTAAACTGATCTACAAGACGCAGATTCCAGAAACAACTACGGGGACGACAGACTACGCGGATGATTGGACATCGTAATTCCGAGATTACAAGGCAACAGGGAAATTCAACTACAGAACACCAAAACGACGTAGATTCATCATAATACAACGCTGAAGCAACATATAACCTAGGAGAGAGGGGCAGGAAGCTGGACATCAAAGTAACAGCAATACACAGCATCACAATGGTCAGAGTATAGTAATTTTTTTTTAGAAAACAAAACTGTAACTATCAAATGTACTTGAGGAGCGGTAGGATAAAGAAAACTATGTCCACTAATAATACAGAAGAAATAATTATGGAGGGAGATAGTGTAACAGTTAGCTGTAATTCAATACAGGTTACAGAAAATAGCTCAAACAATGTAGGATTTGAGGGAGAAAATGTTAGTGCAGAAAGTGAGAATAGAACAGCAGGAAATGTTAATTTTGATGCTAGTATGATGATGGAAATGCTAAAAGATATTGTTAAGAGTAATGAGAAATTAGAACAAAAACTAAATCAGAATAATGAGAAATTAGAAAAACTAACTCAAGATATTGGTAAAAATAATGAGAAATTAGAAAAGAAAATAGATCAAAACAGGGAAGATATGGAAAAGAATAATATGGAATTAAGAGAAGATATTGACAGGAGTTTAGAACAAAAACTAGATCAGAATAAGAAAGAATTGAGGGAAGATATTGGTAAGAGTAATGAGAAATTAGAGCATAAATTAGTCAAAATAGGGAAGAGATTGAAAAGAAATTCATGGAGCTAGATAGTAGTATGATGAGAATGAGAAATGAAAATCAGGAAATGATAGCAAATGAAATAGGTGAAGTTTCAATGAAAATGTCAGAAATGAGTAGGGAAATATCAAACCAAAAAAGTGAGGTTAATACTAAGTTTGAAAATGTTGATGTAAAATGTACAGAGTTAGGTAGCCGAATGAGTAGCATTTCAAGTGAGTTAAGAGAAATAATGGAGGCTACAAATGCAGATTTAATTCAGGTGCAAGTTAATTTCAGGGGGGAAATATCTGAAATTCAGAAGGAATCAGAAACACAGAGAAATAAATTGTCTGAAGAAGTTAAAGATTTGAATCAAAAGCTAACTTCTGAAATTAACAAACACCAAGCTGTTCAAAATGAGAATAATAAAAAATTGGAACAGACAATAGAAAATCTGCAAGGTACTGTAAATAGGTTAGAATTGAATTCAAGGGCAAATATATGTGATGTGAATGTATCTGATGTACAAAATAATGATAGAGGTAGTTCCTCAGGTATGACTAATAATGTGAGTGATGCGGCAGCTTCATCTATAGCTAATGCTGAAACTCAGAGTGCACAAGTAACAATAGAGAATTTAAATATGGGAGTAGGGAATTTGCAAAATTACAATCATATCTTAAGTGATTTTCCACTTCCAAAATTTAATGAAAACTCCAGTCCAGTACAGTTCATTGCAGAATTATCAGAGTATTTTCAAATTAAAAAGATACCTGAAGCATTAAAAATGATAGTTGTCAAAAGATGTTTGGACCAGAAAACTTTAGATTGGTTACAAATGGTATCAGGGGGTGAAATTTCATATGAATCCTTTAAGAGGTTATTCATGAACAGATTTTGGAATGTTACGGTACAGCACAGAATTCGAGCAATGCTTAGTCATGGTCAATTTAATCCACGAGAGGGAATATCAATGACTGATTACTTACTGAAACATGCAAGTCAGGTTAGGAACTTGTCACCTCCAATCAATGAGGAAGATTTTGTGAACTTGCTCATAAGGCATTATCCTTTAAGGATACAAAATTATTTACTAATTGCAAAACCACGTAATATCTATGAGATGACAGAATTAATGACAGCTTTGGAACAACAGGAAGAAGATATATCTCGGGAGTGGGAGCATAGATTTTTAGATGTGCGAGATAGACGAAATTACCAAGGTAGTTATCAGCAAAGTAGAGGACAAGACAGGCGTCATGAAAATAATACCAGACAACGGTATCAATCATACGTTCCACAATTTGAAAGATCGAGGATCGATGGGAGACCAGGTCGACAGGAACAAATAAATTATGTCAGGACAGAAAGATTGCCTGAAAGAGGGCAAAATTATGGAAGGCGGTACATTAGACAAAGAGGAAATTTCACTCACTGGAGGGAAAACAATAACCGGGAAAGATCAGAGGAACGGCAAGAAAATTATGTGCCAAGGGGACATAATTTCAGAAATCGAGGATTTCGAACTCGAGGAAGGGGAACTCAAAACAATGGTAGCGACAATGAGATAGATTTAGCGCCTGTTAGGAATGGCAGTCCTGTACGTGAACATGGAAATAACCAGGAAAACTGTTAAAAGACTCCTGTGCAGTAGGTTCTCAGGACGTCTTTAATAATTCAGTATCCATTACCAATACAAATAATATGCCTACACACACACCCTGTAATAAGATTACAGCAACAAAAGATAAGGGAGAAAATTTCGAGTCACCTCATGTTAGGATGGAAATTGCGAAGAAAGAGATCATTGCAACTATAGATTCTGGTTCGTCAGCTTCAATTTGCTCACAGAAATTTTACATAAATTTGATTAATGAAGGTAACAAAATTATGGCTCTTCCCACTAGTAATTTAGTTTGTCGTGTTGCAATTGGAAGAACGACACAAGTCATAAAAACACAAGCTCTACTTAGCATACTTATCGGCGGAGAGAATTTTGAGGTTATGTTTCTAATTGTAAACCATCTGATTTGTGACATAATTATAGGATGTGACTTCCTACATGAATATGAAGCAAGTATAGATTTTAAACATGAAGAGTTAAAAATGACAAAAGACGATAGAGAAATAAAGGTACCATTTATAAAAGAGAAAGTTTCTGTAATCGAGATGACAAAGGATGAGAAAAATCTTTGTGACCAAGAGTTTTTTGTACAAATAACAGAGACTGATAGAAATAGTCAAATAAAGCAAGTAGTCACAGAATATGAAGGGAACACCACGCCATATTTTCAACAGCTTGTAGAAATGCCAGAGAAAGTAGAGGAATTTACAATCCAAACAAAAGACGACCATGTGAGCGAGACAGACAACAGCTGGGAAGAGAAGAGAAATGATGAAATAATACACAAGTGTGAAGAAGCTTATAACCTTACGAAAACGCAAAAACAAATCCTTCATGATGTTTTGATGAACAATAGTTCAGTATTTAGTAATATCCCAGGCAGATGTAATGTATATCAGCATACATTTCAAGTAGAAGACGTACCACCATATAGGCACAAGTATGACAATTAACATATAAGTCTTCGGGACAAAGCTAGACAACTAATAAATAGCATGTTAGAAAATGGGATTATTGAGCAAAGTAATTCTCAATACATAAATTCAATCTGTTGGAGTATTAAACGAGATGGTAGTTTGAGATTAACATTAGACGGTAGATATGTCAACAAGTACATGAAGCCTGATCATTTTCAAAGTGAAGGAATTGAACAATTAATTACGAAACTTTCAAGAGGGAGATTTTTGACATCCATTGACCTCACTGCATCATATTGGCAAGTGGAATTAGATCCGCAAGTGCGTGATTACACTTCATTTCAATACTCGGGGATCCAGTATCGTTTTTGTGTAAATCCTTTTGGTTTAAAAAACTCAGGAAGTGGATTTTTGAGAGCCATTCACAGTATCTTTGGAAATTCTGCAGATGACTTCTTAATAAAGTATATTGACGACTTCCTAATCATTAGTCAAACATTTGAAGAGCACATGAATAATGTCCATTATGTGTTAAATAAACTGCAACAACATGGTATGACTGTGAACATACAAAAATCAAAATTTTGTGTCAAGGAAATCAATTTTCTTGGTTATGTAGTGGACGAACGAGGTATAAGACCTGATCAGAAGAGAATTGAAGCAATAATGAAAATTCCACCACCAAGGAACGTAAAACAAATTAGACGTCTCTTAGGGGTATTGAACTTTCAGAGTAAGTTCGTACCAAGGTATTCGGCTGAAATAGAACCACTGCGGCAGCTCCTCCGAAAGAACAATAAGTGGAAATGGACAGAGGATCATCAAAAATGTTTTGAGAGAGTAAAAGAACTCTTTGCTAAGTCAATATTACTCGAGAGGCCCAGAGAAGATTTGGAATATGAGATTCATGTCGACGCATCAATGCAAGGATACGCCGGAATTTTAGGACAGCGAGACATCAACAATGACTTTCACGTCATTAGTACAGCTTCTAGAGGACTTACAAATATTGAGCGGAACTCTTCAGTGACTCAGCTAGAAATAGGAGCACTATATTTCTCATTAATTCGTTTTAAAACCTATATTTATCAGCAAAAGGTGAAAGTATATTCAGACCACATCAGCTTAACTTTCATACAACGGTGTAGATTATGTAGTGGAAAACTTGCTAGATACATTCATGCAATATCTGCATTCGATATTGAGATTATAAACATTCCTGGCAAGAATAATACCTTCAGTGATTTGCTATCAAGATTAAACTACAACCCACAAATTCCCGAAAATATTAAAAGGCCTAGAAATGAAGTCAAAATATTGACAATTGAAATTCCTTTAAGCAAAGAAATGATTAGAAAATTGAAAAATATAGGGGAAATTCAAAATGAGGACGCAAAATTATTAGTACTTTAGGAAAAGGCACCACTAATTGAAAAGGCAAAGAAAGAAATTGTAGCAATTCGGGATGGAACATTATACAAGAAACATGGAAAAGAAGTGCCTAGTTGGAAGGTAATGGTTCCGAAAAGCATGGAAAAGGAACTAATTAAGAATTTTCACGAAGGGTTAGCACACTCAGGGACGGACCGGACAACTTCTATGATTTTAGAAAATTTATACATATCCAAATTGCGTCAGAAAGTGCGGAAATTTATATCGTGCTGCAACCTGTGTCAGAAGGCAAAGCAAATAAATGCAGCATATGCATTTGAAACCAATTCGGTTATAAGGGACAAGCCAAGATGTGTAATTAGTATTGATATTCATGGTCCGATGCCTCCAAGTCAATTTGGAAACAAATATATATTTGTCTGTTATGATATATTCAGCAAATATGTAAGAATTTACCCTTTGAGAAAACCTACAGGTTTAGCATGTTTGAATAGACTACTCAAGTCATATGTGATAGAAGAAGGATCGATCCAATCTGTATTGAGCGATAATGCTTCGTACTTCACAGGAAAAAAATTTATGGATGGACTGAAAGAAAATGGCATTAAACAATATTTTTCGTCAAGATACAGACCGAACTCCAACCCAGTGGAGAGGGAAATTAAGAAAATTTCAAATTACTTGAGGGTGCTGTGTCATCGAAAACAAACCCAATGGTATGGATACGTGAATTTCGTTCAGAATCTACTAAATGAAACCGTAAACAATGTGACCGGATACAAACCATGTGAACTTAAGTTAGGAAAGAAGATCAATACAATGTGTAAGAAAATACCAGAAGCCATTCCAGATGCGCACTCAATACCACAAACAGAAGAAGAGATGTTCCGAAAAGCATTCGAGAGGATGAAGAAAAAGGCCATAAAAAGAAAAATTAAACATGAAGAAAAGAAGAGAAAGGAATGGAGGATCAAAATAGGAGATTTAGTTTTGGTTAAAACCAAGTAATTGTCGGATAAAGCAAATAAACTTTATTGGCGAATGTTTCTCAAATACCATGGACCATATGAAGTTGTTGAAGTATATGGAACTAATACATATGAGTTATGTAATCCAACAACTCGAAAAAGCATAGGAAAGTTCCATATTGAGATGCTGAAACCATACAAGAATGAAGATAAAGGTGAAACAGAAGACAAAGATGATAAATAGTAAATGCTGGATAGTTAAAGATGAAATGCAAAGCAATGTGTTGGAACGTAATAGGGTTAATTATGTATGTATGTCATAAGAAAGGAGAAATAAATTTTGGACATAACTAAATGTTTAAAAGGAAAATAACATTTTATTAGTAACTGAACAGCATTTGAAATAAAGCATGATGTTATATTAAAGTAAAGTACGTAGATATAATTCCAAGAGTATTGTGAATATACAGTACAAAACAACAAAAATGGGGTAAAAGTAATTAAAACAAATATTTATGTAGCAAACAGAACATGTGAAACCGTGCCTAGATTTAAGAGATGTAAATATATTTGTGTAAAGGGTGAATATTTTTGGTAAATATGTTTAATAATTACAAAAAATTCTTGAATTGATAAATTTTTGTTAACAATATAAGAAAGTAAACCATTTTTGTAACAATAATTAAATACTTCAGGGTACAGTATTTGCCATAAAAAATTTTTTTTGTAATGTAAGATTAATGTCTAAACACATTAAACCAGAGCCAGTAAGTAGTGGCGAGATAAAAAAAAAACATATGTCGTGTGTTAAATACGTGTGAATTGTCAAGTGAAGGTGATAGCGTGTGTTCCAAGATTTAGGAGACTAAAAACCCAATTATAAAATTTCCAAACAAGTTGTAAATATTTATAATTATGTTTCTAGTGGGGCATATGATGCAGTAATTTGTGTCACAAATTATTTAAATGTAAAGAATGATTATAGTGTGAATATGCATTTTTGTGTGACATTGATTTGAGATGTTTGTTTATTGTAATTATTGTTGAGAAGTAAGTTTATACGGCCTTACTGAAACTGACAATAATAGCGTGCAATAATGCGGCGAGGGGGGTGAGCTGTTTATCATGATTGGAAACGAGGAAGTTACGTAATGTCGTAATGTTGGCGCGATTTTCTTTAGAATATTCTAGAACATTTCCTTAGAGCATATGTATTCATAATTTTCATTGGATATAAAAATAGACGCTAATGTTGGCGCGTTTTATTAGCCAATAGTAACTCAGTTATAATCTTTAGGCATATCGGTGTGTATGAGTATAAAAGCAGTAGGTTAGAGGTAAAGTCCGACAGTTCATCAAAAATCTGTGTACACTACACGTCGTCTTCAGTCAGTCAGTTCGTCGAAAGTATTTGTACGGCACACATCGGATATCGATTCACAAGTTACGCGCAGCAGAATTATGAAAAATCTAAAGTGTTGTAACGTTAATTATACAAAAGATTGAAGTACATGGATTAAAAGTGATCAGTAAGAAGTTGTTATAACAGTTTCAGTTTGGCGAGTGTCTAGATCAATGTGTAAATGTGATAGTTAACGTTTTCCGACAATAAAAGTATAAAACAAATTTCTTCATCAGTGTTCTTTTTGGATAAAAGATTCCTTTCCGTTTACACAACCTGTACGAAGAGAAGTGCTCGACCCCAAAAAAAAGGATAATACCTAGCCGGAGGACATTAAAAAGTTTGAATAAAAATGAAAGTAACATTTTTTCAAACATAAACCAATACTGCCGCAAATTGCTAACACCAGATGGAGCTATGAACCTAACAAAGAATTACGTCACAAGATGGCTTCACATGAAGTAAACAAACATTCTTTCAAACAATAATAAAAAATATAACACTTCAAATTGGCTTCCAAACGTGGGGCTTAACAAATTAAATAATGTCACAACTAATACACCTTCAATAGCAATTTAGTGAATGACAAACAATAGCTACACTATTGCATATAATGTGTGCAGAAGTTTCTTTGTAGGAAATGGATTTAAGTTATGTCAAATTGTATTGCACTATCTAGAGTAGAATAAAATAACAAGTGTCAAACATGTGTTATTCTTCCAATTTTCCTATCAAATTCCACATCCTACTGTTGGTTGGAAGTTCAAACAAACCATGGAGGCAGTTTAAGTGCAAAATATTTTACTATGAAGCATGCAGAAGAAATTATTGCAAGGTGCTGGATCTCATTCACTCTCAAAAATTTAAATGTGACCATTATGTATTATGACATAGAAACATTCAGCAACCACTATTAACCCCAATAATATTAAATAAAAAGCAATGTATGTGCCGACTATTGGATAATTTAATAAGTTACACAGGAATAAACAGTTGTGTTTTTCATACTAGCCTAGCTGTGAGGTGTTCAACTGATCATAATTGTGTTCTAATATTGTATTGCTACAGATGACAGTGACAAGTTATTTTATGTGAGCTTTAATCGACTCCTTTAAAAAGAAATATGAATAACTCCAAGTGCAATCACGATTATTGAAGCTCACGTAATTAACTTTGTACGTCGGCAGTAGCGATACAATATTGGAACATATGATCAGCTGAGCAGACAGCTAGGCAGGTATGAAAAATACAGCTGTAGTAGCTACGAGTGACATCATCATCCAAGAGCACGATTTTTCATAGTTTAATTCCATCCCAGATCACTACTCACCCTGCGATCGCCCTCGTGTTTCCAACGTTTAACACGAGAGTTGCACTTCTAATAGTTTGCTGTTCTGTGCTTGAAACTAAACTAAGATGAAAGTCAGCTGATAAAACAGCAATGCCGAAAATATAAAAATAAAGCAGAATTTTCGTATCAACGAGCAATTCGAGTAGGAGTTTATAGTGATACATTATTTAATATTGAGTACCAAATAACGCGCATTCGATGTTTAAAACTGGAACATGACCTGAAAACCTAGTAAGGTAGAAGACAGTTTATGAATTGAAAGTTTAGTTGGTTTTAATGAAGAATTGAAATATATATAGCGAAAACAAGCTAACCTTAAATATAAACTATACTTAGTATGTTAAGGTGTTAAAATGTGTGTTTGTGCTATTTAATGTTGAAATGTGTTCAATTAGGGACTGTATTTCGAAAAGTTTATTTTTATGGATTGCACACTAATATCGTAAAACGAACAAGAGAACTCGTGCTCAAAGGTTATGTCTGATACCTATTTCAATTTTGAATGTGATGTAATGTTAATAGTTTGGGATCCATAGTTTGATTTTGGATGTGTATTAGTGTTGTGCTCAAACACTATTTCCTGCTGTTATACCAAATAAATAAATTAGGACATAATGCTCTTTTCATTGCAAAATAACTTAAAGCATTTCATAAACAGAAAATTCTCCATATGTACTGTATATCTTTGGGAATTTTTTGTCAGTCTGGGTAACTTGGTTAAGCGCTGGCCTTGGAAGCACAAATAGTTACATAAAACGTGTGTTATTGTGTTATTATTGCTGAATGATTTCTACATATCGAAATGTCAGCTACCATATTTATGACAAAACACCCAACTTAAATTATATAAATGTATAATATGTATTGCATGGAATAATATCTGCTGAAATAGTTATTCTTTTTTAAGTATCTACTTTATTTACATACACCTCATTTGTGAAGTCATAGTGGGAGCTGCCTTGTAAAACAACTTCTTGGTTTCATTACTTGATAGTATTGAGTAATGCTATCTCTGTTTTAAATGTTGTCTCATATTCACACTTCTAATTGGGCAGCACTATGGCCTCTCACAAAAAAAGCCTGGATTCAATCCTAGGGATCAGAGTTGGGATTTTGTGGTAGATAAAATGGCACTTAGAATGGATGTTCTCTGGTTTTCCCCACCATAATTCCATCAATTGCACCATCTTCATCATTGTCATCCCCCCTCCCACCAGTCTCCAATCTCTGTAAACCTGTGAAGTTAAAAGGGACATTAAAATTAAAAATACTATGGAGGACAGAGAGCAATACTAATGAACGAGTGTCTCATCCAGCCACCCAAATTTATAAACCAGCATGTGCTGTTGCATTCTTTCTGCAGTCAACATATGAAAAAACAATTAATACTGGCACACTAAACTACGTGTTAAAGTGATTGACAATTATGAAGGGTGGGTGTGATATAGTTAAACACAAAGGGACATTGTTATTATTTAGAGACATTGCATTCACATTCATATTTAATAATACTGTATAATACATTTGTATGCTATTTTAAGGAACATGTGCCTACATTAATATACATTTGAATGGCCTACCCAATTAAAATGTCCATTAAATTCTAACCTCTTGAATGTCTGTTATTACAATCTATTGGAATGATCTTATAGTTAATTGTAATTGCACTTAGTCACTTATGCATACACAAAGCCAGTTCTAGTTAATAAAACTTACAGTTATTGAATAGAAAATACACTTTGATTCCTTTTCCTGGGAAAGGTTCTATATATAACATTTGGTATAACACAGGTCCTACAGCACATGGGAACCTTAAATTTATTGACAGGTCATATGGGAAAAAAACAAATTGAGCCCATACAGTGATGTTTGTTAGTGTTTGTTCATTTGGCTCCACTGTGAGCAATGCTCAGGGAAATTGAACACATACAATTATGAAGTATACAGAGTAAGTAGGAATATACCCAAAGCCAAGAACAGCCTTTGGGGGGGGATGCTCCCCTCCCCATCATGCATTATCTAAGAGAGAAAAATTTGTAAACCATCACCATTTCAACGGTAAATTTCTCGACACGCATTACAGTAGGACAACAATAGCAAATAAGTGTTAATCACCATCACATGCAATATACCCTACAATAAATTGCTTACATGAGGTTGATACTATTATGATGATTAATTCACTTTGAATAAGCTCGAAATTATAACTTTATACTTATGTTATGCTTAAATTTCAATTTCCCATGTAATTTCTATTACCTTGAAGATATGTTTGAGAAAGACATCACTTGAAACGAGAAATTCTCATTATTACTGCATGGGTATTATTTGGGAAGACAGTATACAGGGTGGAAGGTACTGCTTGAACTGTACGTTAATCATGGATTCTATATAATGAGTAGTGCAAATATGTCCAATACAATTTTTGTCATTAAACCTACAAAAATGAAACATAGTGATGTTCCTTGTGCCTGTGTCTATTAGCCATTTTATTACAGTTCAAGCAATACCTTTCACCCTGTATAAGAAAACATTTAGAAGATGGTGGAGTTTGCATATACATAACACATTATAACATATAAAACTGAGATGCAACAGTTCCATCTATCCCATTGACTAACAATTATACAATCACTGTGTGCTACCGGTATTCCTACTACTTTCTATCCAGCAATAGTATTTACATGGTAGCTTAAGTATTTAAAGTCCAATTACAAACCTGCTATGTCTGTAGAGACTGGCACTGTAGCAAGATGACAATATCACAAAAGACATGTCAGGAATGGGGAGGAGTATAATTTCCTCTGCTTCCTCAACATGTGTGTTCAACTACAAGTCGACAGACAACCAAGGAATTATTGCACTTTGCTTCTACATGTGTTCAAACAAGCATTATGCAAACTTATGCAACTCAACTAGGTGAAGTAGCACACAAAAGCTGAAATGGCAACCCTGTACTCTCTAGACTACTTCATTACCATTTGGAAACGGAAGAAAGGAATTTCAGTTACAGTTGCATCCATGTGATAACTCTGCATAGACCAGCAGCAGAAGACTATCATGATGTACAATCAGAAAAGCAGCAGAACAAATTCAGCACACCAGAAAAATCTTGGCACTACCCTTCTCTAGCTACTCAGTGATTGGTGCAAATCCACTACTGAGCTGTACCGCTAACTGGTTACATTCTTCATGATTGGGCTTTTTAAAACGTGAAGATAATTTCATAGTTTTCTTTTTTGTAGAGTAAAACATGACGTTTCTCTGTGGACATACCTTTTTGTTAGCTGGCTCTTTTAAAGTTCCAGCTTGGCAAATGAAATCTGTTGTATGTTCTTATGTTTGCTCTGCATTTTTCACCACTATCTCAAGAGGAGCGGCCCATTTCTGTAAGGCAAAAAGCCCAGCTTCTTTTTTATGCCATCTATAATTTTCATTAGCCTTTCTGCTTCACATTTCTTCCTCAACTCTTAGTCATCTACTTTCCTCCTTGTTGATAGCTCCTTGGCAAGAAATTCTGCATTTTCAGTAGGTAGATGCGCTTCAGTATTATTTCCGGCTCTTTATTTTGGGGGCATGCAAGTACAGGCATGCTTGGCATACTAAATGAATATGTTTACACATATTCCACAGGACAGCAGAATCTGTGCATGTGCATTTTCCATTTTTCTCTGTTGCTTAAATTTGCCGGTTACACAAGATTATACAAAATTCCTTCCGAATGAAGAGGACTTCACAAGCTATTCCCAGAAAATTAAAAATAAACATTTTATTTTTCATGTAAATATCTTGAATACAATGGCATTTTAATCAAAATCGTTTGAGTTATTTTTCAGAAAAAAAATTCGAGAATTCTTCCGTGTAAAGGGTTATTTTGAGTGGGGAATTTTCTTGAAAATCTTTGTGTCGCATCTTTGGAAGGTACTGAACTTAAACAGATTTGTACTATGTATCTACAAATTCCGGCTTTGAAACGCATGGCTTTATGTATTCATTTTCAATTGCCAGTCGAAATGCACGCGCCAACATCCCACGTTACGTATTTGACCACAGGCAATGGGAGCAAAATGCGCCGGAATGGACTACCCCTTGAACTGTAATGCTCCCTTAAGATCGTTCGCTTTCGTTCATTTTCGGCATTCGCTCGAATTCGTCGGGCAACTTCGGGAGAGCTATCTGCAAGCGCCTGTGTCGAGCGTATGACAGAGTGACATCTGTTGAGGTAGTGTTTTTCACAGAGTGACATCTGTTGGAAATATACGACGTCATCGCTGTGGAAGATACAAGAAGAGCAGAATGTCGAAAAAATGTAATACAACTAAATAAATACGTACCGCGAAGCTTAAACAAATGCAATACAGCTAAATTACCACGAAGTTTAAACAAATGTGGGTAATGTTGCTCCAGAGATCGACGTGTCATGGCGGACGATGTGAAACCAACTGTTAAACAGAAAGAAACGTTAGTAAAACCGGAAATAGTGTCGTAATAGAAAAGCGCGAAATCGTGAATAATGCAATAAAACTGAATATTAACCGCGAAACAGTAAATAGATACAATACAGTTTAATAATAACCGCGAAGCAATAAAAGTTATTATTGTTATTGTTTAATGCGTGTCGTTTAGTAATGAGCATTGGCGCTCGTGCACTACTGAATAAATGTAAAGAACCTCAAGCCTGATAAACAAATCTGAGCAAAATTACCTGTCTTTCACATCCAATATAAAATGGGACGCTAAGGATCACAGCAGTTAAAGAACGTCCATAAATAAAATTCATAGCTTTCATTTCTTCTTTTTCTTTTTTCTCTTCAAACCTTTCATCTCTGTACTGGTAGACCACATTTTCTTAAACTAAGTACATCTCAACACTAGGAACATTTGACACTTGACGTTACAGACAGTCCACTGCTTCATTACGAATGCCGGCGTTAGTAATGTCCATGTATGTGCATTGTTTCGGAGCACACTGACAAAGCGCTATGATGTAAAGATGATGCCACATTTCGTCGGCAGCCCAATTTTCTTCATGTCACATTTCTATTTGTAGTTTGCTCTCACTAAAGCACACAATTTATTTCAAATAACTTTTTGTGGCATCAGCCATTTCCGAGATATCCATTAACATTGGTTTGAATTGATCAGTACTCTGCAGTTTCTTTAAAGGTCATTCATTTGTTTCTCGCGATGCTATGGAAGGAGTATGGAATTTTAAATCCAGCATATAGTGAGCCGCTTTTAAACAACTACTATGGATTCAGTTTCCTCTTCCATTTATACCTAAAACCACAATAAGTTTGTATGATTATTATTGTTATTTTTAAACTTTCTCTACCACATACATAGTGGGTAGACAAGGCACCTATTGCAGTCCACTCAAAAATTCTATGCCAAAATTTCACCGGAAATGCATGTTTTGAGGTCCTTTTGAATAAAAGAAAAGTAGTTTTACTTTTTCTTCCAAGTACATAGCATTTTTTACTTTTTCTTCCAGTACATAGTAGGCGGAGAAAGTATTGTATTCGACACAAAAATTAGATACCGAGATATTATCGGAAATACATGTTTTGAGGTCCGTTAAATAAAAACGTTTTACTGTATCTACCACGTACATAGAAGGTAGAGAAGAAATTGCAATCCACCTAAAAGTTCGATACCGAGATTTCACCGGAAGTATATGTTTTGAGGCCCCTTGAACCAAAAAAGGCTTCTATAGAAAAAGGGCCGTGCTTTTGTGATGTGTGTGTGTGTGTGTGTGTGTTATGATCAGCATAACAGAAAAATGAAAAGTCAGATAAATTTCAAACTTGCTATTTAGGTTCAGTGCCTTCCAAAGAAGCGACACAAAGATTTTCAAGAAACCCTCCCATCCAACTATCGCATACATGAAACCTTTTTCGAAATATTTGATTTTGTAAAAAATGGCTCTAACGATTTTGATTAAAATTCCATTCATTAAGGGTACTTATATGACTACTAACGTGAATATCTTGAATTTTTTGGGAATAGTTTTGAAGTCCTCTGCATTCGGAATAAATTTTGTATAACATTGTATAGCTGGTAAACGTTAAGCGATAGAGAAAACGTACTACACAAAAAAATGTGGATCTCTTTAAAACACATGATTTATTTCAAATAACGTTTGTGGCGTAAGCCATTTCCGAGATATCTGTTATTAATGGTTCAAATTGTTCAATGCTTAGCCATTCCTTTTCAAAGTCCCGTAGAATTTCAGTTATTTTTCGCGATGTCCTGGAAAGAGGATGGCCAGCATATAGCGTCCAGTTCTTAAACATTTGACTATCGCTGTTCTCTTGCACTCCTTGGTTTTCGTGGCACGATCACAGCGCAGACCTACATTGATATTTTAAGCACCTTCTTGCTTCCCACTGTTGAAGAGCAATTCGGGGATGGCGATTGCATCTTTCAACACGATCGAGTACCTGTTCATACTGCACGGGCTGTAGCGGAGTGGTTACATGACAATAACATCCCTATAATGGACTGGCCTGCACAGAGTCCTGACTTGAATCCTATAGAACACCTTTGGGATGTTTTGGAACGCTGACTTCGTGCCAGGCCTCACCAAACTACATCGATACCTCTCCTCAGTTCCGCACTCAGTGAAGAATGAGTTGCCATTCCCCAAGAAACCTTCCAGCACCTGATTGAAAGTATGCCTGCGAAAGTCAACGCTGTCATCACGGCTAAGGATGCGCCAACACCATATTGACTTCCAGCATTACCGATGGAGGGCGCCACGAACTTGTACGTCATTTTCAACCAGATGTCCGGATACTTTTGATCACGTAGTGTATTTGCATCCAAATAAAATGTATATCTTTAATTTTCTGGGAATAGCCTGTGAAGTTCTCTTCATTCTGAATTAATTTTGTGTAATTCGCAAACTTTAAGACAGACAAAAACGCACTACACGGAAAATGTAGGCACCTTTAGAATACACAATTTATTTTTGAACTAACTTTTGTGTGAAATCAGATATTTCTGAGATCTCTGTTAAGGTTAGTTTCAAACATTTAATACCTACTTTGTAATTTTTTTAAAAGTCCTGCTGCTATTTACTTGTTTCTCACATTGTGATGGAAACAGGGTGGAATTTTAAAGCCATATCGAGTCAATTTTAAACACCTGAGAATTTATTAGATCTCCTCTATCCCTCTTGTACCTATGATATGTGTAATGAAACATTACCTCCAAATGTTTATCTCGATTAACGTGAAGTAGATAGCAAAATAAACTTGCTTAAAAATAGTTTGCAGAAACTATATAAAAAATAAATATTGTGGATAGATAAATTCATGTGAATGTATAACACAGATTTTTTGTGTGTGTTCCAAAGGAACTGATCTGTGTAACAATGGAAAACAAATGCCAGTTATGTAATTATGTATTGTATCTCCATATATTTAAATATTTCTGACAACATATAATATAAACGTTTTTGGAGAAATTTATATATCGAGCTGACAAATAAATTAGTTCCTACCTGAAACATTAATCATTCCAACACATTTACAATTTGTATATATTTGTTTCATTCTACACTTTTTTGTATTGTGTAATAAACGGAACTTTACACAAAAGTTTTCCAAACATAAATGGAACAATTTGTTATACCACTTTTAGAACAATCCTTTACATTCTTTCATTTCCGCAAAATGCTCACCTTACTTTCCCAAGTATTTTCCCATTATAATATTTATCATTACCTCCTTGATAACCTTTCGACATATACGAGGCGTATTCCAAAACTAAGGTCCGGTGAACAATATTTAACGGATGTAGGCCTGAATGACGTTTCACGCCTGCAGCTCTGTCTACCGACTCCTGAGGAACCTAACGCATGTTGGTGTGACGCAGTAAGGTTTGCCAGTCGATGAGAGTAGATCGCAATGGCAGTGACAATCGTAGATCCCGCCAGTTGTGAAGTGCGCGGTGTGATTAGATTTTTGCTGGCAAAAGGATCGTCAGCTTCGGACATCCATCGTGAGTTATGCCTCGTGTATGGACCGGACATAATGGGTGACAAACAGGTTCGACACTGGTGTCGAAAATTTCGAAATGGCCGTACAAATGTGCACGATGAACAGCGGGTGGTAGGCCCAGTATTCGGACCGACGACATCGTTGAGCAAGTGAACCAAAAACTTCGAAATGATCGGCGATTGACGATTAGTGGTCTGGCTGATGAATTCCCAAATGTTGCTCGAACCTCATTATACAGGATTGTCACTGAACAGCTTGGATATCGGAAACTTTGTACGAGGTGGGTGCCAAAACTGCTCACCGGTCAGCACAAAGAGCAACGAATACGTAGTGCACGACAGTTTTTGGAGCGCTATAAAACAAGATGGAGATGGTTTGTTTTCTACATTGTTACGGGCGACGAGACATGGATAGCGTACACCAACGCAGAATCGAAACAACAGTCAATGCACTGGTTCCGGTTCAACCAAACCAAAAAAGTGTAAGCAATCACCGTACACGAATCGCAAAATGATGGCTACCGTGTTTTAGGACGAAAAGGGTGCCCTTTTGATCGATTTTAAGGACCGTGGGTCAACAATTACAGCTGACGTGTACTGTGCAGCGCTTACCAAACTGAGACGTACGATCCAAAATCGACGCCGTGGGAAAGTGACTCTGGCATCATCATCTTGCACGACAATGCACGCCCGCTGCCAAAACCAAAGAGAAGATTCAAGAGTTTCGTTGAGAACTCTTTGACCATCCTCCGTACAGTCCCGGCATGACACCAGGTGACTATTTCCTCTTCTTGCATTTGAAATGGTGCCTGGGTGGACAACGATTTCAAACCTACGATGAACTCAAAACCAGCGTTATAATACCAACTGGTTCAAGTCCCAGGCAGCAGACTTCTATGCCGAGGGGTTAAAGAAGCTGGTGCAGCGTTATAGCAAGTGTATAGATGTGATTATGTGGAAAAGTAAAGTATATATGTAGGCACATATTACTGTCAATAAAAAACCTTGTCTCATGAGCGATGTTGTTATTATGACCAAACGGACCTTTTTGGAATAGCCTCATACATACTTTTTTCAATGAAAACAGTTATGTAGTATGTCATTGTGACATTTAACAGTTTTGTTTGTACCAATTTGTGTCTAACAGTCATTTTATATGATTTTTGCTTCATTTCAAAGTCATTATTACTTTCTCTACTACGTATAGTAAGTAGGGGAAGTATTGCATTCCACCCGAAAATTCGATACCGAGATTTCACCGGAAATACATGTTTTGAGACCTCCTGAATCTAAAAAAAGCATTTTTGGAAACATGTCCGTGTGTGTGTCTGTGTGTGTGTGTCTGTGTGTGTGTGTGTGTGTGTGTGTGTGTGTCTGTGAACAGCATAACTCAAAAACGAACAGTCGGATAAACACCAAACTTGGTATTTAGGTTCAGTATCTTCCAGAGATGCGACACGAAGGTTTTCAAGAAAATCCCCCCACCCCAGACTACCCTTTACATGGAACATTTTTCGAAAATTTTAATTTTCTCAAAAATGGCTCTAAGGATTTTGATGAAAATATCATACGTTTAAGACAATGTTATGAGAAATGAAATGTATATCTCGAATTTTCTGGGAATGTCTCCAAAAGTATTCTTCATTGTGAATGACTTTTGCATAACTGGTAAACCATAAGAGATAGACAAAATTGTACTACACCAAAAATGTAGATCGCGTTTAAAGACACAACTTATGTCATATACATTTCTTTTGTTGAGTAAACCGTTTTCGAGATATTGCCTGTTATTTCCTTAACTTTTCCAATACTTATACTTTTTCTCAAATTCGTTATTCATTTTTACTTTCTCTACTACGTATAGTAAGTAGGGGAAGTATTGCATTCCACCCAAAAATTCGATACCGAGATTTCACCGGAAATACATGTTTTGAGACCTCCTGAATCCAAAAAAAGCATTTTTGGAAACATGTCCGTGTGTGTGTCTGTGTGTAGGTCTGTGTGTGTGTGTCTGTGTGTGTGTCTGTGTGTGTGTGTGTGTGTGTGTCTGTGAACAGCATAACTCAAAAACGAACAGTCGGATAAGCACCAAACTAGGTATTTAGGTTCCGTATCTTCCAGAGATGCGACACGAAGGTTTTCAAGAAAATCCCCCCACCCCAGACTACCCTTTACATGGAAGATTTTTCGAAAATTTTAATTTTCTCAAAAATTGCTCTAACGATTTTGATGAAAATATCATATGTTTAAGATAATGTCATGAGAAATGAAATGTATATCTCGAATTTTCTGGGAATGTCTCCAAAAGTATTCTTCATTGTGAACGACTTTTGCATAACTGGTAAACCATAAGAGATAGACAAAATTTTACTACACAAAAAATGTAGATCGCGTTAAAATACACAACTTATATCATATACATTTCTTTTGTTGAGTGAACCGTTTTCGAGATATTGCTTGTTATTTCCTTAAATTTTCCAATACTTATACTTTTTCTCAAATTCGTTATTCATTTTTTTTGTCCTGGACATGCAAAGAGAATGGAATGCGCCACATAGCAACCAGGGTTAAAATATTTGACTATCGCTTAACAGCTACGATATTTCCCTTGCATCTACAAGAAAATTACCAATAAGATTGACATCTCGATATCTCGATTAACATGAAGCATATGGAGAATAGGCGTTTGTAAAATTAGATTGTACAAGAGTAGAGAAAGTCATGTGAGTGTAACACATCAGATTTTTACTTTCTCTACTATGTATAGTAAGTAGAGAAAGTAATGCATTCCACCCAAAAATTCGATACCGAGATTTCACCGGAAATACATGTTTTGAGACTCACTGAATCCAAAAAAAGCATTTTTGGAAACATGTCCGTGTGTGTGTATGTGTGTGTGTGTCTGTGTGTGTATGTGTGTGTGTCTGTGAACAGCATAACTCAAAAACGAACAGTCGGATAAACACCAAACTTGGTATTTAGGTTCAGTATCTTCCAGAGATGCGACACGAAGGTTTTCAAGAAAATCCCCCCACCCCAGACTACCCTTTACATGGAACATTTTTCGAAAATTTTAATTTTCTCAAAACTGGCTCTAACGATTTTGATTAAAATATCACATGTTTAAGATAATGTCATGAGAAATGAAATGTATATCTCGAATTTTCCTGGAATGGCTCCAAAAGTATTCTTCATTGTGAACGACTTTTGCATAACTGGTAAACCATAAGAGATAGACAAAATTTTACTGCACAAAAAATGTAGATCGCGTTAAAATATACAACTTATGTCATATACATTTCTTTTGTTGAGTGAACCGTTTTCGAGATATTGCTTGTTATTACCTTAAATTTTCCAATACTTATACTTTTTCTCAAATTCATTATTCATTTTGACTTTCTCTACTACGTATAGTAAGTAGGGTAAGTATTGTATTCCACCCAAAATTTCGATACCGAGATTTCACCGGAAATATATGTTTTGAGACCCCCTGAATCTAAAAAAAGCATTTTTGGAAACATGTCCGTGTGTGTGTCTGTGTGTCTGTCTGTGTGTCTGTGTGTCTGTCTGTGTTTGTGTCTGTGAACAGCATAACTCAGAAACGAACAGTCGGATAAACACCAAACTTGGTATTTGGGTTCAGTATCTTTCAAGGATGCGACACGAAGGTTTTCAAGAAAATCCCCCCACCCCAGAGTACCCTTTACATGGAAGATTTTTCGAAAATTTTAATTTTCTCAAAAATGGCTCTAACGATTTTGATTAAAATATCATATGTTTAAGATATTTTTATGGTAAATAAAATGTATGGGTATCTTGAATTTTCTGGGAATGTCTCCAAAAGTATTCTTTATTGTGAACGACTTTTGCATAACTGGTAAACCATAAGAGATAGACAAAATGTTCCTACACAAAAAATGTAGATCGCGTTAAAATACACAATTTATGTCATATAGTTTTTTTTTGTTGAGTGAACCATTTTCGAGATATTGCTTGTTATTCCCTTAAATTTTTCAATACTTATTTTGTCAAATGGGAATTCGTTATTCATTTTTTTTGTCTTGGATATGCAAAGGGTTATAATCTGTGGCAAAGGGAATGGTGCTGCACCTAGCAACCAGCTATTAAGAGATATGTATGTGCTTAAAGGCTACTGTTTTTCTATATTGCCCTTGTAAATATATTTTCCCCTACATCTACAAGAAAATTAGCAATAAGATAGGGTCTGCAAATGTTTATCTCGATTAACCTGAACTAGATGGAGAATAAGTGTTTGTAAAAATACTTTGTACAAGAGTAGAGAAAGTCATGTGAGTGTAACACGTCAGATTTTTTTATGTCCTGGACATGCAAAGAGAATGGAATGCGCCATATAGCAACCAGCGTTAAAATATTTGACTATCGCTTAAAAGCTACCATATTCCCCTTGCATCTGCAAGAAAATTACCAATAAGATTGACATCTCGATATCTCGATTAACATGAAGCATATGGAGAATAGGCGTTTGTAAAAATAGATTGTACAAGAGTAGAGAAAGTCATGTGAGTGTAACACATCAGATTTTTTACTTTCTATTTTATCATTGGCGAAGCTACCATCTTTATGCAAACATTTTTATCATGTTCTGAGCAATTGTGTAACATTCACCAGAATATTTTTCTATTTTACCTCTTACTGTACCATATGTATATAACATTCAGACCACCTGTACTTACGATTTGTTAATACCTTTTATATTTTTCTGTAAAAATCTATTATATACCTTAATTTGGTTTCACTTTTTACTTTCTCTACTACGTATAGTAAGTAGGGGAAGTATTCTATTCCACCCAAAAATTCGATACCGAGATTTCACCGGAAATACATGTTTTGAGACCCCCTGAATCCAAAAAAAGGATTTTTGGAAACATGTCCGTGTGTGTGTGTGTGTGTGTGTGACTGTGTGTGTCTGTGTGTCTGTGAACAGCATAACTCAGAAACGAACAGTCGGATAAACACCAAACTTGGTATTTAGGTTCAGTATCTTCCAGAGATGCGACAGGAAGGTTTTCAACAAAATCCCCCCACCCCCGACTACCCTTTACATGGAACATTTTTCGAAAATTTTAATTTGCTCATAAATGGCTCTAACGATTTTGATTAAAATATCATATGTTTAAGATATTGTCATGAGAAATGAAATGTATATCTCGAATTTTCTGGGAATGTCTCCAAAAGTGTTCTTCATTCTGAACGACTTTTCCATAACTGGTAAACCATAAGAGATAGACAAAATTCTACTACACAAAAAATGTAGATCGCGTTAAAATACACAATTTATGTCATATACATTTCTTTTGTTGAGTGAACCGTTTTCGAGATATTGGTTGTTATTCCCTTAAATTTTCCAATACTTAATACTTTTTCTCAAATTCGTTATTCATTTTTACTTTCTCTACTACGTATAGTAAGTAGGGGAAGTATTGCATTCCACCCAAAAATTCGATACCGAGATTTTACCGGAAATACATGTTTTGAGACCCCCTGAATCCAATAAAAGCATTTTTGGAAACATGTCCGTGTGTCTGTCTGTCTGTGTGTCTGTGTGTCTCTCTGTGTGTCTCTCTGTGTGTCTGTGTGTCTGTGAACAGCATAACTCACAAACGAACAGTCGGATAAACACCAAACTTGGTATTTACCTTCAGTATCTTCCAGAGATGTGACACGAAGGTTTTCAAGAAAATCCCACCACCCCAGATTACCCTTTACATGGAACATTTTTCGAAAATTTTAATTTTCTCAAAAATGGCTCTAACGATTTTAATTAAAATATCATATATTTAAGATACTTTCATGACAAATAAAATGTATATCTTGAATTTCCTGGGAATGTCTCCAAAAGTATTCTTCATTGTGAACGACTTTTGCATAATTGGTAAACCATAAGAGATAGACAAAAGTTTACAACACAAAAAATGTAGCTCGCGTTAAAATACACAATTTATGTCATATACGTTTTTTTCGCTGAGTGAACCATTTTCGAGATATTGCTTGTTATTTTCTTAAATTTTCCAATATACTTTTTCTCAAATGGGAATTCGTTATTCATTTTTTTGTCTTGGATATGCAAAGAGTATTAAGCTGTGGCAAAGAGAATGGTGTTCCACATAGCAACCAGCTATTAAGAGATATGTCAATTCTTAAAGGCTTCTGTATTTTTTTCCATATTGCGCTTGCAAATACAAAACAAGGGGAACATAGTAGGTCTTGAGCGATAGTCAAATACTTTTAGAACTGGTCGCTATGTGTAAAATGTAATTTTCTTTGCATGTCAAGAACATAAAAATTGATAAAATTAAAATTTTTGAACAATTTCCATGTAAGGGTGGTTTTGGGTGGGGGTTTTTCTTGAAGTATTTCATGTCGCATCCCTCGAACATATTGAATCTAAATACCAAGTTTGGTGTTTATCCGACTTTTCGTTTTTGAGTTATGCTGTTCACAGACAGACACACACACAGACACACAAGACATACACACGGACATGTTTCCAAAATGCTCTTTTTGGATTGAGGGCACCTCAAAACATACATTTTCGGTGTTGTATGTTTTTACAAAATCCCCTCACCCTAAGCTACTCTTTACACGGAACGTTTTTAAAAATTTTTGATTTTGTAAAAAGATCGCTCTAACGATTTTATTAAAGTAGCATATATTAAAGATATTTCTATGACAAATAAAATGTATATCGTGAATTTTCTGGCAATAGCCTGTAAAATCCTGTTCATTCGGAAGGAATTCTATATAATTTTGTATAATTGGTAAGCGTTAAATGATAGACGAAAATGTACTACACCTAAAATGTAGATCTTTTGAAAACACCCAATTTAAGTTGTTTTCGGGTCTACAGTCAGATCACAAACTTGGGTTTGGTTCGGAGATCTGTAGTGGAAAGAAACAACAGAAAACCTCAGGACCAATGATATTATTTTGCTTTTGTTGTAAACGTGAGAACAGTTGACCAATTTCATATAGTCGGCCAAAAACAGAAATGGAGATACGATATCACGCTATTTGTGCAATTGAGCCACTGAAGTCGGTGTAAGTTTCTACACCTACCGTATGAAAATAAATGGAAGCCAGTCGATCGCCCGAAGTGTTATGCGAGATCAGTGCTTTAATATTTAGTTAACTATCTATTTGTTGTTAGTTATCTATGCAAGGAATGAAATATTTGAATGCAGAGATACCAATGTTTTAAGACTGAGTTAACCATCTATACATTATAACTTATCTATGCTAGGAATGAAATATATGAATGCGGTTCTCGCATGTCGTAACTATGCACTTCTTGTTTATACTGAGAAATAAACGAACGGCTATGATTTTGTGAATATTCAAGCGGTTTTTGCTTCAAAGGAATGCTGATTTGAACCAATTTCGTAAGATCGTTTCATTTTATTAATTCATATCTTATTGTTCGTTATAGTAGCATTTTAAATGTTCCTATTTTAGTTTATATTTTTTGTTTCCACGGTTTAAGGGCTGTTTCATTTTATTCATTCATATATTATTTGTTATAGTACCATTTTCAGGTGTTTCTATTTTGGTTTGTGTTCTTTGTTTACTGGTTTACGTTTTAGGACTTTTCATAATGCCTAGTAAGAAACGAACCAGTTTTAATTTTAATGTTAAGAAGTTGTTTTCCCTGAAAGCAACCAAAGTCATTACCGGCACCTTGAACCAAAACAACAACATATTTGGTGAGGTTAGAAACACACAGTGCACAAGCAACTCGGTGATGGCGTTATGTTTTTCAACTGTAATAAATATTAATACTTGGAGTTCTGAAGTAATTGATAAAATTCTTCATTTAGGTAATGATTTGCACTTAAAATCAATTTTAAATTATGATGGTGTTATGCCATATCCGCCTTACTTGTGCGCTGATGAGGTTTGGCTGCAGGATATTGTAATTGATGATGTAAAAGTAATCTGCAATGCAGTAACAAATAATTTTGCATTACAAGGGATCATACCGAGGGATTTAGGCAGTGTGTTAAAAACATTTTTCCAGTGCTATCACTACGGTGTGTTTACTGCACAATTAAAATCTATAGCTCTTATTAAGAATAAGTCCATGTACTGGTTGTTTGACCCACACAGCTGTAATGCAAAAGGTTTGTACGATGCAGAAGGTGTAGCTATCGCACTTGCTTTCGAGAACATAAATGAGTTACTAAATTTAATGATAAAAAATTTCCCGTAGCTAATGATTCTAGTGATCCATTCACATTAGTTCCTTTTGTGTTTGATGGTTCCGAGACCGATGGTCGTTCAGAACGTAGAACAGTGAGTGAGGAATTAACTGATCAAAAATTTAATAAGAGAAAGTTGCATCATTCCTATTCACAGCGCACGAAAAAGAGAAAAGATAGCATGAAAATATTGCGTGAAGATGAAGAATATAATGAATTTGAACGTGAAAGAAATAAAGCGGATAAGCGACAAGCTAGGAAAAATGAACATTACAGCGAATCTGAAAGGAAGAGAAATAAAGAATATATGGAGCAAGCCAGAGAAACTGAAGAATACAAAGAATCTGAAAGGAAGAGAAATAAAGAGAATAAACAGAAAGTAAGAGAAGATGAAGAATACAAAGAATCTGAAAGGAAGAGAAATAAGGAGTATATGGAGCAAGCCAGAGAAGATGAAGAATACAAAGAATCTGAAAGGAAGAGAAATAAAGAGAATAAACGGAAAGTAAGAGAAGATGAAGAATACAAAGAATCTGAAAGGAAGAGAAATAAGGAGTATATGGAGCAAGCCAGAGAAGATGAATACAAAGAATCTGAAAGGAAGAGAAATAAAGAGAGTAAACAGAAAGTAAGAGAAGTTGAAGAATACAAAGAATCTGAAAGGAAGAGAAATAAGGAGTATAAGGAGCAAGCCAGAGAAGATGAAGAATACAAAGAATCTGAAAGGAAGAGAAATAAAGAGTATATGGAGCAAGCCAGAGAAGATGAAGAATACAAAGAATCTGAAAGGAAGAGAAATAAAGAGAATAAACAGAAAGTAAGAGAAGATGAAGAATAAAAGAATCTGAAAGGAAGAGAAATAAAGAGTATATGGAGCAAGCCAGAGAAGATGAAGAATACAAAGAATCTGAAAGGAAGAGAAATAAAGAGAGTAAACAGAAAGTAAGAGAAGTTGAAGAATACAAAGAATCTGAAAGGAAGAGAAATAAGGAGCATAAGGAGCAAGCCAGAGAAGATGAAGAATACAAAGAATCTGAAAGGAAGAGAAATAAAGAGTATATGGAGCAAGCCAGAGAAGATGAAGAATACAAAGAATCTGAAAGGAAGAGAAATAAAGAGAGTAAACAGAAAGTAAGAGAAGATGAAGAATACAAGGAATCTGAAAGGAAGAAGAACAAAGAATATAAGCAGCAAGCCAGAGAAGATAAAGCATACAGGGAATCTGAAAGACAAAGAAACAAAGAGCATATGCAGCAAATTAGAAAAGACGAAAATTACAAGGAAATGGAAAGAGAGAAAAATAAAGAGCATATGAAGCAAATTAGAACAAATGAAAACTACACAGAAACCGATAAAATGAAGAATAAATCATTAAAACTATCGCAAAGAAGTAACGAGATTCTCTGTTCAAGACAATACATCTATAACAAATTAGTACAAACAGATAACAATTCGTCAAGATTAAAATTGAATTTTATCCGAGGCAGAAAAAATGTACCAGAGTATGTTTGCTGTTGTTGTGAAGGTTTGTTTTTGAGCACTCCATTAGTAAACTAAACACGAATCTAATTAAAAGAAAACAAGGTAACGACAATTTTGAAGAGTTTCTTGAAAGGATACATAATTACCCTTCTTTACATGTGTGTAGTACTTGTAAGAATTATATCATGAAACTAAAAGTTCCAAAAATGGCGACAAGCTGTGGTATGAAATTTGTGGATATACCAAAATGTATCAAGAAACTATCTCCTTTAGAGGAGCGATTATGTAGTCCTTATATACCATTTATGCAAATGCGACCTTTAAAAGCCTTTGCACTTAATCCACAGTTAGGAGTAAAGGGATCAGTTGTAAATATTCCAATAGACATTAACGAGTGTCTGCAAGTTCTACCCAGATCTTTTGATGATATGGCTACGATCCAGCTACAGTTAAAACGGCATATTCTGCACAAATCGTACTACATGTATGAGACAATTAGACCAGCAATCATCTGTGATGCATTGAAATACCTGCAAGAAACTCCACTATATAAGAATAATGATATCCAAATAGATGAAATGTACTTAAAGAGGTATGAAAAACAATACACAGAAAATATGCAGTTTATCGTCGATAACAAAGCTAAAGAGGTAAACTCTCTGGAAACTAGAAGCGAAGAAGAAATTTCATTAGATCATGACAGTGAGGACGACGAAGGAGAAGAGGTACTTTTAATGTCCAGAAATAAAATAGGAAGAAACAAAATAGAGATAATAGCGCCAGGACAGGACAAAATACCAGTCGCTTGGCATTTAATAGAACACTTTGATGAACTTTGCTTTCCTAAAATATTCGCGGGCCAGGCTTTTAATATGCCAAAATATCTTACATATAGCGATCGGGCTAAATCTGAATGTAGACGAGTTGATCGCAGATCCTCCACACCAAGCAGACTATTGTTCATGGCCAAACAGAAAATAGAAAGACAATGCGTAGCCAACATGAATATGTGCTTGAGGAGAACTAAAAGACACTCGACTAGCATTAATGCAGGGAATTTACTAAATCAAGAATTTGTCAATAATTTAATTAAAGTTGACAGCGGCTACCAATTCACCAAAGAAATCCGATCCAGTCCAGCATTCTGGGAGAAGAAGAAGAAGGATTTAATGACAATGATCAGGCAGTTAGGAAAACCTACCTGGTTTGTTACTCTGTCTGCAGCAGAAAGCTGGTGGCCCGAACTGCTTACATCGTTATACTATATGCAACACAATAAGAAGTTAACTCCAAAAGAAGCACTTGAAATGAGCAACAGTGAAAAGACGCTGTTGATTAGAAATGACCCTGTTACGTGTGCTCGATATTTCGATTATAAGATTTCATCTTTCTTAAAACGTCTTACTGCAGAGGACAGTATATTTGATGAGCATGTTGTTGAGGATTATTATCAGAGGGTAGAATTTCAAATGAGAGGCTCCCCCCATGAACACATGTTTTTCTGGTTGAAAGATTCTCCGAGTTATAATCCATCAAATCAAGAATCAATCAAAGAAATTGTACATTTTATTGACAAGTATATCACGTGCGAGTACAATGAACATGATCCTTACATTGCTCTTCAGAAGCACAAACACACACACACTTGCTACAAAGGCAGGAAAAACAAAATGTCATGCAGGTTTCATTTTCCTTTACCTATGATGCCTAGGACCACTATTTTGACTCCATTATCAGAAGTTGAAAACAACAACGAAATAAAGAACAGCCTGAAAAAGATAAATAATTTGATGTGTTACTTTTATAAAAAGCTAGAATCAATTTCTTTCGAAGAAATTTTAAAAAGACTTAACATTACTGAAATGCAGTACATGAATGCAATAAGATCATCTTTAAAGCAAACACGTGTGTTCCTAAAAAGATCTAGCCTAGAAGTTGGTATTAATGCTTACAACAAAGATATGCTGCATTTGTTCGAGTCTAACATGGACATACAACTAGTTCTGGAAGAGTACGGACTGGCTACTTACATCATAAAGTATATAAGCAAGGTAGAGTCTGGATTGTCGAAACTTCTGAGAAACGCAGCGAAAGATGTCGAATCAGGGAACCAGAGCTTAAAGGAAAAATTGCGCAAAATATCCAACGTGTTTTTAAACAGCATTTAATGTCGGCTCAGGAAGCAGCTTATTGTGTACTTTCTCTCCCTATGTCAAAGAGCAGCAGGAAGGTCATCTTCATAAATACCAGTCCTTCACAAGAACGGGTGGTGATGCTGAAGAACAGGAGAGCTTTGGAACAACTGCCGGCAGATTCAGAAGATGTTTATGTGCAAGATGTTATACAGAAATACTGTCGACGCCCAAAACATTTAGAGCATGTGTGTTTAGCAGAATTCGTGGCTAATTATTATAAACCCTACAAAAGAATAATTGATGAAATGAACGATGATGAAAATGCTAAAACTGCGATAAAAGAAAGAGGAAAGCCTGCAGTGATTAGATACAGGAGATACAAGCTGGCGCAAGATCCCGACAATTATTATCGAGAGCAAGTGCTATTATTAATGCCATTTAGAGATGAGATTCGTGACATAGAGAGCAAGAATTGCTACGAATTATATTGCGCTAGCTTGGAAGAAATCGAAAAAATTTTGTATTAAAACAGATGAAGCACTTGAAGAAGCCTTGCAGATGGTTCAGAATAATATTTTTGAAAGAGATAGTTCTTACGATGCAGAACTTCAGAACGAAGAACCGATAGAAAAAGTGGACATTTTGCAACAAGGCGGCTTGGAAGGGGCTGATAAACAAGACATAAACAGATTCACAATTCCTAGCAGAGTATCACGAGAAAAAATGTTTGAATTATTGAACAAATTAAACGGAAAGCAGAGAGAATTCGTCATGCATGTACTAAACAGCTTTAAAACTAACAGACTGCCAATGAGGATATTTCTAAGCGGCTCCGCTGGTGTAGGAAAAAGTACGGTGATAAATGCGGTGTATCAGGTGATAACGCGCTATTTTGACAGCTTACCAGGAGGCGATAAAGACAAAATAGTAGTCCTGCTATGCGCCCCTTCAGGAAAGGCAGCCTTCTTGATTAACGGAGTCACATTGCATACAGCTTTCGCTTTACCTGTGACACAGTTTGCAGGCAATATGCCCGCCCTATCCAGCGACTTAGCCAATACTATTAGAGAGAAATTATTTAATCTGAAATTGCTGATTATTGACGAGATATCCATGGTTGGAAGCGGAATGTTCAGCAGAGTCGATAGCAGGCTGCGACAGATAATGGGAATTGATCTTTCATTTGGAGGAGTCTCGGTAATAACAGTCGGCGACCTCCATCAGCTACCACCTGTAATGGACACTCCAATTTATAAATTTGCTTCAAATGAATTTTCTTCCTTAATTGACAGAAATCCTCTATGGGATGAGTTTGAATTCTATGAATTGACGGAAATAATGAGGCAAAGAGATGAACTAGAATTTGTGAAAGTCTTAAATAATTTAGCCACTGGAAAAACAAGCACTAGCGATATTACCTTAATAAATTCTAGAACTGTGGAAACAAATGAAGTACCAGAGAGCGCGATAAGATTATTTACAAGGAACGTAGATGTACAGGAGTACAATGAAAAGAGAATAACAAGCCATAATGCAGAAGAGTTTATATCGGTAGCAAGAGACATTATTATAGGAACAATATCTGAGAGCGCTAAAAATGGCATTTTGAATGCAGTTAAAAACAAGAAGCTAACGGAAGTTAATGGACTACCTCATGAACTGAGGTTAAAAATCGGTATTAAATACATGATAACCAGCAATATAGATGTAGAGGATGGTTTAGTCAATGGAGCTTGCGGGATACTCAAAGAAATTGCTTTGAAACCCAATTCCAGCGAACCTAATATAATATTCTTAGACTTTGGTGACGAACATGTGGGTCGAAGAGCAAGAATGGTACGATGTGCATATATGGAAAATGAAAATATTAACCAAAATTTAACTCCATTAGATTTAAAAAGGCAAATACTAAATATATCAAACAAATTGGAACAACAGGTAATTCGAATACAGTTTCCAGTTGTCTGTGCCGAAGCATTAACTGTCCATAAAAGTCAAGGACAAACATATAAAGAACTATGCATTGACTTGACAAAATGTAAAAGAATAAGCAGATCAATGCTGTATGTTGCTTTGAGCAGAGTGACCACTTTGTCTGGGTTATACCTTATAGGTAAACTTAGATCTCCTCAGGCTCCTAGAAGCAATGATCCTATAATAGCAGAAATGGATAGATTAAGACAAGAAAGACGTCTAAAGTTGGCTTATAACACTTTGAGGGAGAGCGGAGGAATAAAAATCATCTATCAGAACGTGAATTCTCTGCCAAAGAAAATAGATTGTATAAGGTCAGATCAGTGGTATAGTAATGGAGACATATTAATATTTAGTGAAACTTTAGCCTCACTTCAACATAAATTATGCATAGATGGTTTCAATGAGAAGTTAAGAATTGCATTTTCTAAAAACTCACGAGGAATATCCATATACGTGAGAAAAGAGTTTCAAATTCAGGATGTAAATTACGTTAATAGAGCTGATAATGAAGGTCATATTGATTTAATTTCATTTCAAATTAACGAGCACTACGTAGTCTGTGGATACAAGTCTCCTGGAGCCAAAAGTAATACCTTTGAAAATAGTATAAATACAATTGTTTTAAAGAACATCAACTTAGAAAATAAAATCTTACTAATGGGAGATTTTAATTTCGATATTTACGAGCAAAAGAACAAATATATTTCAAACTATTTGAATAAACTTAATTTAATAAGCAAGTTGCATAAGAACATTTCAACAACAAATTTTAATACTCAGATAGATATAATATTTTCCAACATCGACATTTCTGCTGGTGTGTATGAAACCCTTTTCTCTGACCATAAACATATATATGCAGTTTTGCCGGATGAAACAATACGAAGTGAAAGTCAGTGATTTTCAAAAAGGCCTGTCTACTCTATGCACAAAGCGTAATCTACTCAAGTAAAACGCGCAACGCCTTATAACATTTGGTTAGTTTGTTAACACATAAACATTCAGCAATAGTTTTTAATGATGGTATAATGATTTTTGTTACATATTATCGCTACCGAGGGGGACACCGAAAGCCGGAATCTACAGTAGAAACGATAGTTCTGTGCCGGTGACCTTGCTTCCTCGCGCACTGAAACGAGTCTATGTCTAACGCCAGGCAGCTCTCTGTAAATGTGGTGTATGGAAATGGTAAACAAACAGTAAAACAGAAAACCCGGGAAAATAAACCGGCAAAAGAATAACTAAGTAGTATACTATCATGTGACTCACCGTATTGTTGTTCATTCCTAGAATGACAGCTGCTACGGGCGGGTGAACAATGTATTGCACTCCTCACAGAACACCAGGTTAATATACACCATTTTAAATATTGTGGTACAGCTCGTTTCTCTTTTTTCCAACACGCACACACTCGCACACAGTTTTATCAATGAGGTATCTAATCATCTGGCAAATATTCAACACCTGACAGCTCACTATCATGTATGTTTCATCTTCATATATAATCGGCCTTCCTTCGTCTCTAAACTTTTTAATGGCACGCAAATATGACACGCGCCAATCTCTTATCTCATGTCTTTCCTGTAACAAGACCTTATTGTTCCTTGTTTTCTTCCACGTGAAACCCATGTCACGTAAGATAATATTTAAACTAGTGCTTCCCCCTTTAAAGTTAATGGAATCCTTAAGCTTCAGGAGCAGATTTCTGACAGTGGGCACGGTTTTCTCCTGAATATAAAAATTGTAAATTGTTTGCCGAATCACACACCTATCAAAGTCATCAATGTCTGTGATCCATTTTGGTACACGACGTACCTTTGCAGGTGTCCCAAAGGAGGTTCCCTGTTCCTCACATGTTCCCCCTTCTTTAATTATTTTACGTATTGTCCTCTCAGATACTTTTGTTGCTGCATTCACCCTCTCTTGCACTTTCTTCAATGGAATTAGAATATCGCCAGAAGCTGCTTCCCGTTTCATGAAGAAATGGACGTTATTAACAACTTCACGTGTTTGGCTGTGCAGTGTTTTTCCACCAAGTTTGCTTTGAATGGGAGGCATTTTAGTCTAAATAAGCAAATACATATACACGCGCACACACATACAAACAAGACACAAAACACTAATCACGAATGCGATTAACAATCACTTTCTAAAACTTGTAAAACTTAACGTGCTGGCACCGAAGCGGTAGAAGACGAATGTTGCACGGTCAAAGCTCTCCACGATACTGGCCATTTCAGTATACTGCGCATGACCGAGAATATAGGCTCGGCAACTGGGCTCTAAACGATTGCGCACCCAGTCTTCACCGGCACAAATCCATCGTTCCTGCTGTAACAATGCTATGAGGTCCAACCTTAGGTGAAGGTGATTGGAGTATCCGTCCTTGCTCGGCAGGTTTGTTGCTGTCACAGAATGGTTACAAGAGAAGACTCAAGAAGCGAAATACGCCGGAATTCCCAGTTCACGACAGTAATACCGAATAGAGCCTGCACGTCCATCTACTAAGTTCGCAAAGAGCTTAGAATTCTATCAATTACTGCCTGTAAAAGACGTGCTCCAGAAAATATTTATAACTGTTAAAGATGATATTCCTACAATATCTGAGTGGGCGCTCAAACAGTTAGCAAGTACCCTGACTGAGGTTTTCCACGGTTTTCCCCAGCCTCGCAAGGTGAATACCGGAGTAAGTGTCTACAAGTGGTCCGTGGCCAGGATATACCAGCAGTATGATGAAACCAACAACGTTACAGCTGCAGCCATAATCGTTCTTTTATGATGGAAGTTATCGTCATATATGTATTAATATTTCAAAATAATAACTCTACAATTGTATATTATGTGTTTTTCTTCTGTTAAGAGTTTAATACCCGTTAAATAAAACATCTGTGAAGATTATGAAATATACATAACTTGCTTCTGCAGATTGCAGTTCAACTTATTTATGTCTTTCTCCACAACAGCCACTTAGCTGAAATCATTTCTATGCAGATATTAACTAACTTGATTAACTTAAGAATACAAATAATAGAAATTAGCTGAAATGTTGATGGTGTAGAGAAAGTTATGTGAATGTAACACATCAGATTTTTTATAGTAGTATTGAGTATTAGTACTCAAAAATCAGTATCGAGAAATAGTGTTATCAACCCATCACTATTATTTAGTAATTTTCTTACATACATATGCCTAGTATAGCATATTTTACACAAGGTCATTTTGTTAAGGTTTTTAATTGTTTTTAATGACTTTCTTTTAATTTCATATATACTAACCTTCAATAACAAAATACAAGTATTGATAGCTGTTTTATATTGTAAAAATAATAGTGTTTTAAAAACATTAGTACTCTGTTTTTAAAGAATAGGAAGTAAACTCTATGCAACTGCAGTCAAATATAACCCCATCAGCTTCCAAGCATGCCATCACACTGGTTATTCTACTTGGACCCTCCCTGTCCTTTGAGATTTGGCTTTGAATGAAGGATCCATCCATTTTGTGTCGCCTGTGAAAGGGATATGAAGGTCAATTTAGGATTTAGAAAAAGAGCAGCATATGTAGTAAAATAATTCCAGAATTAAAGGGGTTAAGTACATAAATAGTTTTATAAAATTCACATTTTACATAAGGATAACTTCACTAACAAAATTTCACTAAATTGAGAAATGAGAGTAATTTTGTACACCCTTTACTCATATTCTTGGGGAAAAAATATCACATTTCTATTTAATGGGTAGTATGGAAAGGGTTGCTTGTGGATGGAGGGGTGCTATTGTCAGGGGAGTAGGTATAATTACTGTTATGTCCCAAACTAGTGATGAGCCAGGTCAGTTTTCCCTTTTTTTGCATTAATAAGTGCATACAGTCAGGATGTTGTCATAAACACGAAGTCTGCAATTAAATAGTGCAACTACCTTTAAGAAAACTAATACATTCACATGGTTTTCTCCACCCTCTATTGTTTATTAGTGGATATACAAGCTATTCTTACTAAAGCTTATTTTTCTATGTGCTACATTTTAATTCAAATAAACCTTTGCAGAAATAGCTACATTACACATTTTGTTATAGATACAAAGAGAACAGCAATAGTCAAATGTTTAAGAACTGGACGCTATACGCTGACTTACTTTTCCATACTGTTTCAATGCAATCGTGAGAAACAACTGAATGTTGAAAGGAGTTTAAAGAATGACCCCAAGTAATGAACAATTCGAACCATTAATAAGGGATATCTCAGAAATGGCTTATGCCACAAAAGAAACTTATTTGAAATAAATTGTGTGTTTTAAAGAGATCTACATCTTTAGTGAAGTATGCTTTTATCTGTTTCTTAATGTTTCCCAGTTAAGAAGATTATACAAAATTCCTTCCAAATGAAGAGTACTTCACAGGCTGTTCTCGGAAAATTCAAGATCTTATACATTTTATTTGTCATGTAAATATCTTTAATATATGGTATTTTAATTAAAATCATTAGAACCAATTTTTTGAAAATATACAATTCTGAAAAATGTTCCATATAAAGGGTAGTTGATGTGGGGGGGATTTTCTTGAAAATCTTCATGTCGCATCTTTGGAAGATACTGAACCTAAATACCAAGTTTGGTATTTCTGCGAGTATTTGTTTTTGAGTTATGCTGTTCACAGACACATACACTGACATTTTTCTAAAAAAACATTTATCCAGGGGACCTCAAAACATGCATTTCCTGTGAAATCACGGTTTCAAATTTTGGGTTGAATGCAACACCTTCTCTACCTACTAGGTATGTGGTAGAGAAAGTAAAGATTTGTTGCCATTTAAAATGTTTGACAATGTCGCACATTGTACAGTAATGGCTGGAAATGTTTCTTTTCTTAAAAGTTACCTTTCAAAATTTTAAATTTGATATTAAAAAACTAACTTAATTTTAGTTTAATTTGCATTATTCGTAACTTATGAAAGACCCTGTATATTTTCAATTAGTTTTTAAATGATCTCACTCTTATACCTACTTTATCTACTTGTATAGCAATTATATCCATGTGTAAATGAATTTCTAAATTTCTGTGCACTAATTTTAATAAATTAAATAAATCTCAGTTGTTAGGTAGCTTTTTGCAATCATGTCACTTCTTTTTTAATTTTTAGTCATTTTACAGGTTAATTTTCAAATACTTCTAGGTCATCGAAATCCAGGCTCAGTTCATAACTCTCAAAATTTAACTTGTGATATAAACAATTAAAAACTATTCCTGAATTTTGCATGCACTCATGTTTATATTCCGTAATTGGGAATAATTTTCAGGCAAACTGATTTATGACGATACAATGTAAAGTGAACATTACAAAGTTTACTTTGTTTTCAAAAAAATCCTTCCTACCATGAACTAAACTTTGTGTGAACATTTTTTTCTCAAAAATGGCTAAATGTTTTGGTTAAAATCATGCATTTAAGATCTCTGCATTCAGAATGAAGTTTACATACGTGGTAAACCATCAAAGATAGCCAAAAACTTGCTATACTGAAAATTAGAGATTTTGTCAGAATACAGTTTGTTCACTTTTTTTTTTGTGTGGCATTAACCATTTCCAAATTTTTCAGTGCTTCTCATATATCTTTTGAAGGCTTACTTCCCATTCATTTATTTCTTGTGATATCATGTACATAGCATATGGAATCACTAAACAGCTTATAGCAACCTACTTTTCACATATTTCTATTGCTGATGCCTAACAAAATGTGCAATGAAACCATTTCTGCAAATGTTTAATCTGAATTAACATGAGGTAGATACCAAAATAAGCCTTTGTAAGAATTGTTTGTAGAAGGGAGATAAAAATAGATGATTGTGGATAGAGAGCATCATGCGAATGCAACATCAGATGTCAGTTTATTTGCAAAATTTAACATTTTTCTTGTAAATTTGTAAGCTCTATTGGTTACTAAAGTGCCTTGAGACAGAGCTGTTGAAGATTTGGTCTTCTTGGATGTAGATCATGCAGATTTGTGGTGAACTTGCACTTTGGAGAGTTGTTCAGATTCCCAAGGCAGTGTTGATCTATTGATGGTTCACCATCTATAAACACCAAATTCCCTTGAAGTACCGGAAATGTACATAAGAAAGGACAATTATTATATTTTCATCTGTTCTTGAATGTACTCGCATTTGGATCATCTTGTGATATTGGCGATAGTTATCAGCACAAGGGCATATTGAACATGTCATGTGTAGACAACAGACATTATCCAATACTTCATTCATTACACAACATCATTTGATCAATCACAACTGTACACACCACACATTTAAATACAATGCAATAGACAACTGATCAAACACATGAACACATTATTCATTACACAATACTCAAGTAAACACAAACATATCATTCTAGACGACATAGAACTGAACACACCAAACACTTCACATGATGCAGTGGACAGATAAACACAATTACATTACCAAACATTTGAACATATAAATGCAAGCGAACACGCCAAACACTTACACATGATACAATGGATAGCTGAACATAAATACATCACCCAACATTTGAACACATTCAGTAAACAGAACTGAACACACCAAACACTTACATAACATGCAAACGGACAGCTGAACGCAAATACATCACCCAACATTTTAACATACTCAGTAAACACAACTGAACACACCAAACACTTATATACCATGCAAATGGGCAGCTGAATGCAAATACATCACCCAACATTTTAACATACTCAGTAAACACAACTGAACACACCAAACACTTATATACCATGCAAATGGGCAGCTGAATGCAAATACATCACCCAACATTTTAACATACTCAGTAAACACAACTGAACACACCAAACACTTATATACCATGCAAATGGGCAGCTGAATGCAAATACATCACCCAACATTTTAACATACTCAGTAAACACAACTGAACACACCAAACACTTATATACCATGCAAATGGGCAGCTGAATGCAAATACATCACCCAACATTTTAACATACTCAGTAAACACAACTGAACACACCAAACACTTACATACCATAAACTGCAATGGACAACTGAACACAAGTATATCACCAAACACTCTCATATCATTTAGCATAAAACACACAATTGAGCAGAAATTCATTACCAAATACAAACATGCTCAATAGACAGCACACACCAAATACTTGCACATATGTAATGAACAACTGAACAGAAATACATCACCAAACATTTGAACACATCATTCAATAGACAATACTCAACTGAACACTTGCACAGCAAGCATGGACAGCACACAACTGAACACAAATTCATCCCAAACACTTGAATACATCATGCATTAAACACAGAATCTAAAGCCTATCACAATTTACAATACTCTGAAATATGACATGCAATGGTTAAATTGAACAAGACCACCACCAACTACTGTCGCAGTAACTTCGTGTTATCTTTTTGCTGAGCGCCTGTTATTGTTTTACTACTTTGAGTTTTGGGTTCTTTGTCCTCCGGTAGCTATTATTTCTCAGTCGAGCATATCTCTTAAACAGGGTGTGTAAACAGAAAGGATTTATTACTGAAAGATCACTGATAAAAGAATTTGTTTTTACACTTTTATTGCCATCGCACTTTATTCATTTCACATAATTATTCTTGATACACGCCCGACTGAAAGTGTTGTATTTTTTTATGTTACTATAATCACTGATTTGCTGCACATTATTAATTCGCATATTTCACATTTATAACTAACTTTACGACGCGAGAGATTCTGTTAAACTGTGCGACGTGTAACCCGCGAATGATTCTGATGAACTGAGCGACGTATAACCTTTGTATGATTCTGTTGGACTGCACGACGTATTACCCGCGAATGCTTCTGTTGGACTGAATGTTACCCGTCTCTCGGCTTCATAATTTATACTCCCTCACCCGATATGCCTAAAGATTATAATCAAGCTACTATTGGTTAATAAAACGCGCTAACATTAGCATCTATTTTTATATCCAATCAAAATTATGAACACATATGCTCTAGGGAAGAAATTCCCTCCATTTCTATGAAAAGCGCGCTAATCTGACGTTATTTGTTTGTCTCTTATAATTGATAAACAACTCACCCCCTCGCTCATTGTTATCCGCTCCTATTGTCAGTTTCAGTGAGGCCGTGTAAACTTGTTTCCTAACAATGCTTATAATTAACAAACATCTCAAATCAATGTCATACAATAATGCTTATTTACACTACAATCACTCTGGCATTTACATTGTTGTGATATAAAATACTGCCACACTACATGTGTATGGATATCCAAACACGGATATTAGAGTAATTGTTCTTGATGAGAGAACTTCTGGATCTGCCAACAGTTTCAAGGAATTCCGTGGACATGTCAAGTCTTCTTACATTCCAGGGTATACATAATTATCTTGAAAAGTGATGGTAGGGCACCTAATTCATGTAGGCGATATTAAGCCAACTATGTATGAAGAATACCAATTGTGTGAAAATGCATGTTCACTGTTATTTTAGATCATTTCTTGCAGTGTTGGCTCAAAAACATTTTCCCCAACTTATTTTGTTGAATTTAAGCAAAGTTTTTCCCATGGTTTGATACTTAAGGTAGAGAAAGTATCACATTCCAGGGTGTCTTGTCTTGTCCAATACAGATTTCTGTCATTGCCCTGAAGGCACTTCAGCCTTTGGCTAATTCTGCTACCTGTATCGTTTTAAAGCCAATTCATCTTGCGTGCAAAGCCTCACAGGAGTATATAATGTGCTGGGCTGTTTCAGTTTCTTTCTTGTGCAATCTGCAATCTAAGTTACCCTTAAACACTGCCATCATGTTAAGGTGCTTTTTCACAGGAGCATGTCCTGTGAGAAATGCAATATTTGTTCTCAGATGAATTCTGTTGCATTTAAGTGAGCTTTCGGCTCTTTTCTTACATGGTTTTCTAATAAATAGTTTATCATGTTTGTTTCCTGGAGATTTAAGCCAAGTTTTATGATGTTCTACTTTGGACCAGTTCTTAATAGCCTCTCTTACTAAACATTGAGATGTTCCTACAGCCGACTCTAGCACAATAAATTGTGAAGCTGCTCCTTGTCTTGCAAGTTCATCAGCTTTTTCATTTCTCTCTATGCACTATGACCCGGCGCCCAGGCGAGTTGAACTTCATGTTGTTCTGCCAAGCTTATGAGCACATTTAAGCAGTTTAAAACCAGTCCTGACATTACCTTATGACCACTTACAGCCTTAAGTGCAACCTGGGTATCTGTGAAGATAAAGATCTGTTTACCAGCATAAACTCTTCTTACATTTTTATGTATGCATTGAATTAATGCCTTAAATTTTTGTTTCAAAAACAGTAGCACATTCCTCCAAGGGAAAAAAACTTGTTGCACCTTGGGTCTTATGCCATATACTCCAGATCCTGTTCCTGAGCCATCCTTTGAATCTTCTGTAAACCTCATCAATGATTTTTCAGGAATTTCTAAGAGTTTTATTTGTCCAACATTCAAGATCAATGATGATCCTGAAGTTCTTTATAAAGTGATTATATAGTTTGATGGAATTTCTAGCACCTATGTATTTCCTAATTCTTAGCAAACCTGAGCATATTTCAGGAATTCTCAGTTGCACAGTCTATAGAGTGCCATTCTTGCCTCCTTCAGTACAACTAAATGCAATGGAGTCAGGTTCAAGAGTGTCTCCATCGCTACATTAAGAGTTGTTTTCATAACTCCTCTAACAGCCATACATGCTGTTTAAACTTTATTTAGTGGATGTTTAGGGCCTGTTTGAAGGACCATAGGCCACCAAATCAGTGCTCCATAAGTTATTGATTGTATGATTATCCTGGTATTGTTTGTTTGGTCCCATTTAGAGCAACGCTCATGGACATTGAACACGTCATACAATTATGAAACATGCAACATAACTAATAAACATACCCAGCACCAAGAACTTAACTAATAACATACCCACCAAGAACATTTCTCCCTCTCTCCACACCATGCATTATTTAAGAAATAAAAATTTGCAAACCATCACCATTCCAAGAGTAAACATCTCAACATGCATTACAGTAGGACAATAACAAATAAGTGTAAGTCGCCGTCATATGCCATCTGTCCTATGTATTGAATATTTATATGTTGCATGACATATTAAAAAATTCCTCCATATTATATTGGAAGTGAGTATATAAGAAAGACTTTAGCTCTTTCTTAAAGATATGTTGATTAGGCTGGCCTAATAGTTTTAAGTAGCATGGAAGGTTATTATAAATTGTTACTGCAGAATAGTAACATCATTTTTAAGCTATTTGCTGGTCTATGTAAATCGCCTGCATGCCTTGTATTGTGGTCATGCACAGCAACGTTCATTGTGAAGTTATTTGTAAGGTAGCTCAAGAGAGAAAATATATATATTCACCAATGAATACATATTCACCAGTATATATCCAATGAATCATAGCAGGTCTTAATCTCCATCTTTTATCATATGTGCATCTAACTACTTCAAAGGTTGTTTTTGCACATTTTATTGTCCATCATGAAATCAAAAGTGATTCCCAAATATTTTACTTCCTCAGACATTTTAAGTTCTTTACCTTGAAGTAGAGGTCCTAATCCCTTTATGTCTCTCCTTCTGCTAAATGGTACTATGGCTGTTTTATGACTAATACTTTAGTACTTTACCAGCTTTACTTCCCTTCCAAAGGAAGCCATGCTAAGAGTTCTTCTGCCCAATGAATCCATCAACCTCCATCGGGTTTGAACCCACAACCTCAGGAACCCATAACATCTTGGGGTGTTGATACTTAAGGTAGAGGAAGTATTGCATTCCAGAGTGAATCTTGCTAGAAACTGCAGCGCCAGTCTTCTTTAAGAAGTCACATGTGGATTGTTTCCAAGTGTTGTAGCAACAGCATTTTTGGAATAACATGAAAGCTTCTGATTATAAAAAGAAGCACTATACACAGTGAAGTAGATTTTATTGTGATGGTTTAATCTGAAGAACTTAATTAAATAAAACAGTCAATATTTTGAAAAAAAATCTGGTTTTTATCAGATGGATTGTGAGATGATATACATTGGTAGAACAAAGAGAGACTTGGAAACTTATATGAGCAATAGATCTACTGTTGCTAATCAATTTTGGACTACAAAGCATGAAATACTGTTGAAACCAATTCAAACACATCTAAATGGGATACCCTGAAGAAAATATTTATAGACAGTAACTCTTAGAATATTTTGAATTTTAAAATCGCACTGTGTGACATACAGTTTGTCCAATAAACTGACCAGAGGCAAGCAAATGGTTCTCCAATTAAACCACAAAAGGTGTGTGTGCAGTCCATCTCCATGTCAAATAGACCCAATTGTTTGCCGGATACACCAGATAACTTTCCAATCTGGGCCAGGAATGAAATCAGGAGGGGTCATCAGCTGAAGATTGGCTGAATATACCTTGAAAAGGTTTTCATCGTCTTTTAACTGATCATAATGTAAGTGAAAATTGTTTTAATATTTTGAGTTCATGCATCATAATGAAAGCTTCTACTAATTTACAGTTTCTTGAAGATACAAAGAATGAAGAATGTGAAGAACCATGATATTTCTTACTAAAGATGAATGAGATTTGCTTGATACAGTGCCATAACATCTAATGCACTTAATTTTCTGATAACCAAATCTTAATCCAAATTAACAGAACGAGCAGCATTTTGCTGGAGTTAAGACTTACAAGATGGTATTTTCACACCACCACCTTGAATCAAACTGGAGTTGAAGGCCGGAATAGTTGCCTGTCAAAATCTGAACAGTTTTGGTAAAGTTGATTTTGGGAATTCAACCCAAGGATAGCAGTACCACTACATTCAGTTTCTTTAAACTAAACTGTTTTGTTTTTTAATTATTAGAATATTGAAAACTAAAATTCCATTGAATTAAATGGTACAAAATGTTTAAATAATAGACCCATAAATGCATGCATAGATTTACTTTAACTGTTAAAGTATAAAAATTCAGGTTAAAGTAATGAACTTTGGAATAACTATTTTATTTACTTATAAATATTTTAAAAATTGCATTGAACCAAGCAGTTTTTGCTGATTTTACTTTCTCTACTACTCGCCTACAGGAGGTGTCAAAAAATAAGTGGAATTATTTTATTGCATTGCAATGTACCTGAGCTGGAGTTGGCAGCACTGGAATGTCTGACCTTGAGTAACAAATCCGGTGAAGGACTGTAGATTTTTCCGGGTGTAAAATTCCTTAGCATGGCTCCCTTCGGAAGGGAAATAAAGCCGGTGGTCCCGTGTCGTAGATTTACGCCATGTAAAAGAACCTCAAGCCTGATAAAGAGGCCTCTGAGCAAAATTACAGGTCTTTCACACCCAATATAGAATGGGACGCTAAGAACCACAGCAGTTAAAGAGCGTCCATAAATAAAACTCAATTTAATTTAAAACTGATTGTAACACAAAAATACTTTTAATACTGTAAAATTTAAGTATTTTTATCCAAATTGAAAATGTAAAATATTACTTTTTAGCACTTAAAGAATGAAACTGAAATTTAGATTCTTGGGAAGATAGTCTGCTGCCTCTTAATATAAAGCATACAAACCCAAGAAGGTCCAAACCAAACTTTAACTAAAATATCTGGTAATATTACTAAGAACATGGGGACGTTAACGGACTAAGTCTAATGGGGCAGTACACTCCACAAACACACACACCTTTTTCTAAAACTGCTTTTTTAACGGACCTCAGAATAAATATTTCCAGTGAAATCTCGTTAATTTTTGTGTGGAAAATTGTCTACACAGTAGAGAAAGTAAAAATCTGAGTATCGCTTCACCTACTCTTTGGTAGAACGATCTCATTACTCGCTACGTTTACAACAGTCAAGCGGGACAATTGTCAAATGGACCTCATAAATACCACTTTGTTGGACCTTCATTTGGATTGGGTTAGTAAATTACTCAGCTCTTGAGTTCAATTCAGTAGTTTCAGTAGAAACTCCCCTAATTGAAATACCTACTATCAGAGGTGGGTAAATCTACGTTTCTACTGACGTGTTAGTTCTACTGTTTCATCTATTACTACACAAACAAATATAGCTATTTTCTTATTTCAAGTTTAATTTTACTGCTTTAAAATATTTAAGCAAATTTATTGTACTTTATTCTGTTGTTATATTCATGAAATATATTTTATATCCTTCTTATGCAAGATTTTAAACATTGCCTTAAGTTTCTTGAAATATCTTTAATATCATAGAAGCAAATGTTACTTTGAATATCCAAATGTTCAACAAACCTTTATATCTTTTAATGCAAACTTAATGTAGGTAATGAAAGTGAAGCTGCAAATAAATGAAATCACGTTTACAACCCAACTCTGATAAAGTAACATGTAGTCATCGTCGGCATATCCCTCGCAGAAATCTAAATCCCCATGTCCTAGCAATAGCGCATCCATAGCTGAAGTCCTGACTTCGTCCTCTTGCTCAGACACCAGCTGCTGCGTGCCTTCAAACTAGAGCTAGGCAGCTCGAGCAGTTTCGATACGAAACACATCTCTGTGTCAACACTATTCGAGTCGAGCACTGATGTCATGACGTAAACAAGCATTTCTTGTCAGGAAGAAACCATTTATTGATGCATACTTTATGTTGTAGGTATATTAGCTGCTCCTTGATTAAGTTGTAATACATTACTTTGTCCTCCGTGGGCAAACATTTCCTTTCTGCAGAATTTTCATTGTGTTTCTTTTCTGTTAACTTTGCTTACAATAAATGCTCAATTTTTTTAAAACAAATAAGGTATTTTTTCTAAACGGCATGTTAAGTTGTGTTTTACGCATGTTTCCATTGCTTAAAGTTACTATTTATTCCATTACTTAAAGTTACTATTTAGAATACCAGTGCGTACTTAATGCACTTATAAGATCTCCAATTCACTAAAATGTATAAGAATATGTTTTACCGCACTCCTTTCTCGACTGTCATGGACAAAACATTGTAAACAAGTCTGTAAAGTTTCGTTTTGGTGCTCATATGATTGTTTAAGTCGTATATATGTTGCCTGGATTGTATCATATCTAGAAAATAGTAATGCGTAGAAATACATTACAAAAATAATAAGGGTATGTTAAATAAAGTTAGATCAAGCTTTGAATCGATCAAACAAGGAGTGCCACAGGGTTCAAAATTGGGTCCTTTTCTGTTTTTGGTGTATGTAAATGAGCTTTTTGAAGTAGTAGCAAGAAATGAAGGTATGGCAATTGGCTATGCAGATGATGCAACAATAATAATTAGGGATCATACCGCAAGAGGTGCAGAAATCAAGGCAAATGATATCGTGAAGATTATAAAAGAATACTTTCAAAATTTGGATCTAGTACTAAATGTAAAAAAGACTGCATGGATAAATGTCACATTAAAAGAGCAACATATAGATTCTATTGGCCTCAAAGTAGATGGGGAAAGTATTCCTGAAGCAAAGCTACAATTGTTCTAGGTGTTATTATAGATAAATATTTAAACTGGCAACCACATGTATCACACATAACAAAAAAGATAAATAGGCGTTTATACATCATGAAACAGGTTAAGAATAGCATGGATAATAAAACACTGAAGCAAGTGTATTATGCTTTTGTATATTCACATATAAAATATGGAATAACATTATAGGGAAATATTACAGCTAAGGAAGTGCTTAAGATTTTCAAATTACCCCCCCAAAAAAAGTCATTAGAATAATAGGGAAACTGCAAAAAAACATAATTGCAGGGAGACATACAAAAAATATGGAATCCTAACTGTTCTATGTTTATACATATATGAGAGTATCAAACTGTGCTATTCAACAAAAAGATAGCTACAAATAGTCGTATACATGGTTATAATGTAAGAAATAAAGGTGATTATTATAGAACTGCACTTAGGGGAACATTAAATAATCGATCATTAGAAAATTTAGAGAAAGAACATTACAATGCATTACCAAAACAAATAAAAGATATAGAAAAAAGAGAAATACACATAAACAATAATAGGGAAATATTTAATAAAAAATGCATTCTACAGCATAGAAGAGTTTAAGTTAAATACAAAATAAAATCAGAGAGTGTATATATATATATATATATATATATATATATATATATATATATATATATATATATATATATATTGTAAAATGTGTTTATATCAGAGATGTAGTGTACAAAAAATGTAAACATACTCTATAGTAGGAAATGTAATTATTAAGGTATTATTCATTAGAAACAGTGTGTGTATACATATTGTAAAAATGTATGTATATTAGAAATGTAGTGTAAGAAGAGTGATATATTATAAACATTTCTATAGTAGGAAATGTAATTATTAAGATATCGTATATGAAGATTGTAAACAAACATCTTCTGATGTATCCTATGTACTTATAACATATGGATGAAATAAAATGAAATAAATAACTATTTCCCCCTGATCTTTGGTTTTAATTTATTTAATAGTTAGAGAAAGGAAATCACAACGTAGATACTTAAATGCCAAAATATTGAGAATAACATTTTCAGAACCTATGTTTATAAGCTTACTAATTCAAATGAATCAAAGAATATGATTCTCTGATGGTGTAAAACTAGCGTAGGTATAGTTAAGATTCTGAAATTATTGCAGTTAGAAATATTCTGGATTGGATTAATTAAAAACAAGAGCAGATTCGGCATTAGTTCCGATTTCATACTGTATAGAACTAGTACTTATGATAAGAACATGCACTTCACAATTAAAAAAAAAAAACATTGACCTGGTTGGGCTTGAACCCGTCTTCAGTTTTTTTTTCATGGGGGGGGATGCATTACTACATTTGGGATACGTGGGGCTCGCCGCCCAAATGCGGAATACCCACTAAAAAGCCTCTTCGCATGTTAGTCGTACATTTCTGTGCGAGTACCTCCATTCATGCATTTGCCGGGTCCTACATAGCACCTCGGTTAATATATATGTAGGTAATATGCTGGCATGCAAGTGTGTCAAAGGTTAATTGCTGAATTGACCATGCTGAACAATACCAGTGAGAATACATGTATTATTGCTGCGGAATATAATTGTTTACTTTCCAGTTTGTAAGTATGTGCAGGAATTGCCTGCTTGTCATGATAGGTCTTCAGATCGGTAAGTCAATGCTTAACCATCTGAGCCAGTCGGAGGGACAATGAATTCGATGTGACCAGTTATTGGAAAGCATTTAGTTGAAGAGAACAAAGTAACCGATCCTTGCCAATATATTATGTCTAACATACATATTGAAACTTGATTATTAATATAATTTTTAGTTGCATAGCCATTAAGGCACCAAGGGTATTTTGAATCTAAACTCATTGGCATAAGTCCTCGAGACTTTTGCTTCAATATACTTTGAGTGTTCAAGCAAATAGTCATAATAAATGCCGCTAGTGCAGCATGCAGGAACGGCAGCTCAAGTCTTCTCGAGAAATGACATTATCGTCTGAGCTCAAAGCACAGCATTAGTAGTAACTAATTATGCAACTTATTCCTAGTCCAATTCATATCTGTGATACATCAGGACTAAGTAAGGGATAACAAATGAAGACAAAAATAACACTAATACTATATATCTTTTTCATTACACAACAGAACTGTCATATAGTAGTAAGCCATAATTACCATTTTTTTATCACTATCGAGCAGAACCTGTTATAACATTTTATATCTATTTTTAAATTAATTATTTGCTTCTCTCATAAAATTTATAATGGAGCAACAAGCTTTCTTTGCCTACAGTTAAATGAGGATTGCATGTATGCACTTCTAATATTAAGTTTCTTTAAATTGATACTCATATCTGTACTACACTTTAACCCAGTCACATGGAGAATGCATGTCATCCATTACTGCAAATGAAGATTTTTTTTAATTGACATGTGCATTGCAAAATTAAATAAAAACAGAAGAAAATGTAAAACCCTTTTAAAATAAGAACCAAGCAGCTTTCATTAGGGAATTGTTTTTTTTATAGTGTAAGTGAATATCTTTCTAAATATTGTGTATTTTTTTAATTGTGGCACAACTTCATTATTTTGAGATTTACTATGATCGCATTTCGCAGACATCTTGTCTCCATCATCAGCTAACAGATCCCTATAGGTGTTGGCTTGATGTATTTAGTGACGAGATCCTTGTCTGTTGGAAAAGTAAAATTCATAAGATGATCCTTGTTCTTTAGTATCCAAAGTTTTTCCCATATGGTTAAGTCTATTGGCTTTTGGACTGCCTATATTAATTTTAGCTCTTTTTGGATATTGTGATTTTTTGCCCAAGAATGGTTTGCAATCGCAGACTTTTCTGTTTCCTTATATTTAACATGATTAAGGTGTTCTTTAGGCCTCAAACAAATGTTCCTTTTTGTTTTACCTATATACATTAATTGGCTATCATCACAATTAATTTGGTAGATACCTGGCATCTAGTTTGGCATACAGATTGGAAAACACACCATTGAAGGACAAGGAATACAAGAACTGAAAAGAAATGGTGGACAAGAATGGTTTTTTTAAGGGATTTAATACAGAACAAAATTTAAAAACCTGAATAAAATAAGAACTTCTACAACACTGCAAAGGATCACAGATTAAGAAGTTCAGTTACCATCCTTGGGCATTTGACAAAGTTAAAACAATTTTCTAACATTGGAGTATAAAATTAGCACCGATTAATAAACATAGTCTAAATTGTAGAATTGTTTGTTCTTCCACACTAGCCATGTGTGTAGGACAAGGTTGGAAAGTTAAAATCAGACGACTGAAAAATTCAATGCCATGGCCAGAAGTTGAATCAGATTGGGGGACACAAACCGGGATATCTGTGTTTTAAATCTTGACTATGGCATTGAATTTTTCAGTCGTTTGATTTTACCTTTTCAACCTTGTCCTACCATGTCCATGGCTAGTAAGGAAGAATTTTTTATTCATTAATTGACCTAACAGAGGCTAAACTATGAAACCCAGGACTCAAAGTACTTATAGCATTGCAAGTCACCATTGGTGTGTGTCATCTCAAAACAATTTGACATCTCCTTGTGGTTTACTGGAAAAAATGTGAATCAGCTGGAGAATTTAATGTCCTAGCAGCAAGTTGCCATGGTAGCTCAGTGGTTAGAGCAGCTGGACTGAAACGAGATCTGTGCTTCAACTCCCAGCTATGGATTGAATTTTTCAGTTATCTGATTCTACATTTCCATACCTAATTACATATTCAAAACCAATACCAGACAAAATTCCAAAGAATAACATGACATCTACCAAATTAATTGTGACGACCGCCAATTAAAGTTTATAGGTAAAACAAAAAGAAAGATTGGTTTGAGGCTTAAACAACACCGTAAACATGTTAAATACATGGGAACACAAAAATCTGCAATGCCCCCATTTATGGACAAAAAATGTATTAGTGTTCGCCACAATCAAACTTAATTACACTGCTTTTTTCCCTATTGTATTCTATTATTGTTACTTTCACTACTTCTTACCTATACCAAGTATTGTATTCCACCCAAAAGTTTGTTACAGAGATTTCACCAGAAATAATGTTTTGAGGCCCCTGAACCCCCCCCCCCCCCAAAAAAAAACACTTTTAAAAAGATGTGTCTATAAACAGCATAACTCAAGATCAAAGTCAATTAACAGAAGTATTAGAAACAGTGATGTATTAATAAATTTACTTGTATACAGATGAGTTGGAATTTGAAACACTACAAATCACTAAATAAAAAGTACCTGAATATGTTTCGAGGACAACTTGTCACCATCATCAAGTGTCCAACTGGTTTCTGGTGCTATTGCCGATCTTAACTATAGCGATATCTGTAGTGGTGGAATGACAACTTCTAAAGGTTGTTTGAAGGCGGCAAATCAAAATTCATGAGGTGATCTTTGTGTTTTAACATATGTATGTTTTCTCACATGTTTAGTTCGTTGGCAAACTGGCGGCTTTTATTAAAGTAATGTTCAGTGCAATCTCGTGATTGTAGACCAGAAATGGTAGGCTACTGCAGATTTTTCAATTTGTTTGTATCTTATGGCCCTCATACATTTTTACAATCTGGTGTCCAATGTATATGTGGATGCAATCGAAGCACTGATTCTATAAATGCCTGACGTTACGTAGTAGATTTTTCTTTTCTGTGCAAAGGAGTTTCTGTATGCTGCAGTTGTTTTTTTGGAGCTAAGTTTATGTTGCATTTCTTGAATTTATGTGCACCTGGATGGTATGTAAATTTCCGTATTATTTCTCTCTTTTGTACTTGGCTATCTTTCTATCTATTGATTCTTTATTGTATCCATTATTAGTTGCAGCTATAAGGATGTGTTTATATTCAACTTTGTATTTGTCTGGTTTCATAGGGGTGTTCAACTAGTCTGAAACAAATGTTATCTGTGTTTGTCGGTTTTCTGTAAATGCCATTTTTCTTGTAGTTGTGCAGAGAGTATGGAATTTCAAGACTATAATTATAGCAACACTCTTTAAAAATCCATCACATTAACTTCTATATCATACACAGAAATGTCTAAATGCGAATTGATAGTTTTGACTATATATATATTTATTCAAAAACATAAAACTTAACTATTTTAGGAACAGACTAAGAGGCTCCCTAGGTACCAAATGTATTGAAGGCAATGTAGCAGATTTACACAATCATTTACCTCGCCAAATACAGAGGTGAAGAAAATTGAGGCAATAAAAAGTTACCTGATAAATGATGCTTTCTACTCATTTGGAGAATATAAAGTAGCAAATGTCAATAGTAGGTACTCTGTATATAACTTTTAGTATTAATGCACAGTTTTTATCCTTTTATTTTGATGAAGCCTTGTAAACTTTTTTGCAAATTGTGAATAAATCTGAATCATATTTTTAACCTCTTCCATCACACTGCTTATCAATATCCTCAGCCTGACTCGAGAGATGTCAATACAATCATAACCCTAGAACAGTGGACTAATAATAACAATATGGAAATAAACACAAGAAAAACTCAATATCAACTATTCACAATGCAGCGCAAAACAAAAAATATATGCCTGCAAATCAACAACAAAAACTACAACAACCTATCTAGGGATAGAATTAGATAAAAAACTATCAATGAAAGAACAAGTAAACAATGTAACGAATAAACTCAACAAAAAGAACAACATTTTAAAACGTTTAGCAGGAATAAAATGGGGTGGAAACATGGACCTCCTTAATAATACATATAAAACATACGTAAAACCTAACCTATTGTATGGAGGAGAACTACTAGCAACAGTAAACAAGAGACTTAAAAGTAAACTAGAAATTTCACAAAATAATTCACTAAGAATAATAATAGGAGCTGTAAAAACAACAAGTACAGTACTACAAAGCTTCACAAAAAAACATGGCTATAGAATTGGAACATGAGTTGAAAGCAATTACTCTAGCACAAAAACTGCAAGTCAATAGAAACAGATACAAGTGGTACCACACAGCAGATACTATAAGTAATTTAAAAACTCAAATAAGCTTCAGAACATATATTAATAACTTAAACTACAAGAATATAATTACAACAAATATAACAGCAACAGAGGTAACGAGTCCAATAGAATATGTTGATATACAATATCAGAATGACCTGATATATACAATACACAAACAAAACAATATACCAGATGAAATGAGAGCTATAGCAATAGCTATTGAAAATGAAAGATGCCCAGAAAAAGAATGGCTCCGAATATATACAGATTGATCCCTCATCAATAAAAAAATGTCGGTGCAGGAGTATACTGTAAACATTTTGCACAGTATCTAACATTAGAGGAAATGTCAAACCACTATGATGAAGAATTAACAGCTATAAAAGCAGCATTACAGAACATTTTATATAGACCATACATAAAACAAAAATCAGCCATAGATGGAATAGTAAATTACAATAATAAAACAACAAGAAATATTAAAGAAATAAGAAGCCTAATTAAAGCAGTTGAAACTAGAAATGATGTCACACTACAATGGATCCAGCTCATGTTGGGCTTTTGGGCAATGAACATGCCGATCAATTAGCAAAGAAAGGTGCACTACAACAAATAAAACCTGTAGGACAAATAGAAATAAATAAACAATTAAATAACATTAAATAACATTTCAAAAGATAGCAGAGACTTGATGAAGAACATAAATTAAAGGATAAAGATTATAAGAATATTAAAGATAGAGTTGATATACAAAAAATGCCAAGGAAGACTGCAGTGGCCTTTTTAGGATGGCAACTGGCCACGATTGCCTCGCAGAACACCTCTACAAGATAGGATGCCTACCTACACCCAAGTGCACTCTCTCTGAAGATGTCATCCTGAACAAACAGCATCTCGCCAAATGCAAAGGCCTTAAAAGTGATAACTTACAGACTTTATATTCGGAAGCCAGAGGGAAAATGATGCAGATCAATTAATCCCCAGCGCCATTAGTGAACAACAACTTGAGATTGTGCTGAAGATAGGTATCTGAAATTTTACAATATGCTAAGCATTGTCACTTGTTTAGATTCAACATTAAAGGATTCTTCCCCTTTATTTTTTTTATGGTTAAAAAGTAAGCTGCTGAATTTAAGCGTGGTCATACATTCAAGATAATAGCACTCTGGTACGACCATCGAGATTGACAAAAATTCATAGTACTTTAGTCAGTGATCACCAATTGAAGGTATAAGACAATGATAGGATGTGTCCACATTTTACATTCAAGAAAGTCTTCCACTTGATGGATGGTGCATTTGTTGCTAAAGGAAGATACATTCAAATGAATATTTCTCAAGACTTGTTTAAATGCAATTTGAGTGGGTTTATGCAACATCTTATAATAGATGAAACATGGATTCAGCAGTACATGCCAGAGATGGAGCAAACCAAACATTGAGTAGTAATGAGTAAAAGCACACTAAAGAAACGCAAACTGGTTTCATCTGCAGGAAAAGACACTTGCTGCTATTCTCGTGGTGTGGTGCTCAGACTACCTCCAGAAGGGCAGAACCATCACTGGGGAGTACAATGTTTCACTACTGGGACAATATCATCTTACAGTGTGCCCCACGGTGATGAATATGATGTGTTATATTGTCCAACAGATGTCACACTATGCCATGCACTAGCTCAACACATGTCACATATGTCATATGTTTATGCTGCCAACATATAACAAATTAATGCCGCGAATGCGGAAACGACCACAGAGTGTAGCCCAGGGATCTTAGACAACCTGTGCTTTATGAATTAACGGAAGGTTACGCTTACGTTAGATTTTTTGTTTATGTAAGCTTTCGAAAGGTTAGGTTTAGGTTAGTTTTTTTATATAAGCTTACGTTTCTGAATTCACGAAAGGTTAGGTTTAGGTTAGTTTTTTTATATAAGCTTACGTTTCTGAATTCACGAAAGGTTAGGTTTAGGTTAGTTTTTTTTATATAACCATAGGTTTCTGAATTACCTTTATATATATCCTTGTTTTAATTTGTTATCACTGTTTACATCAAAGCACGCGAGCGAAGCGAGCGTGCGTTCCTAAACTTACATTTCTGATTCACGGGAGGTTAGGTTTAGTTTTTTTTATATAAGCTTACGTTTCTGAATTCAGGAAAGATTAGGTTTAGGTTAGTTTTTTTATATAAGCTTACGTTTCTGAATTCACGAAAGGTTAGGTTTAGGTTAGTTTTTTTATACAAGCATAGGTTTCTGAATTACCTTTATATATATATATATATATATATATATATCCTTGTTTTAATTTACCATTGGTTACATCAAAGCACGCGAGCGAAGCGAGCGTGCGTTCCTAAGCTTACGTTTCTAATTCACGGGAGGTTAGGTTTAGTTTCTTTTATATAAGCTTACGTCTATGGATTCACGGAAGGTTAGGTTTTTTTTATATAAGCTTACGTTTGAATTCACTAAAGGTTGGTTTTTTTTATATAAGCTTACGTTTCTGAATTCATGAAAGGTTAGGATTAGGTTAGTTTTTTTACTTTCTCTACTACGTATAGTAAGTAGGGGAAGTATTGCATTCCACCCAAAAATTCGATACCGAGATTTCACCGGAAATACATGTTTTGAGACCTCCTGAATCCAAAAAAAGCATTTTTGGAAACATGTCCGTGTGTGTGTCTGTGAACAGCATAACTCAAAAACGAACAGTCGGATAAGCACCAAACTTGGTATTTAGGTTCAGTATCTTCCAGGGATGCGACACGAAGGTTTTCAAGAAAATCACCCCACCCCAGACTACCCTTTACATGGATCATTTTTCGAAAATTTTAATTTTCTCAAAAATGGCTCTAACGATTTTGATTAAAATATCATATGTTTAAGATAATGTCATGAGAAATGAAATGTATATCTCGAATTTTCTGGGAATGTCTCCACAAGTATTCTTCATTGTGAACAACTTTGGCATAACTAGTAAACTATAAGAGATAGACAAAATTTTACTACACAAAAAATGTAGATCGCGTTAAAATACACAACTTATGTCATATACATTTCTTTTGTTGAGTGAACCGTTTTCGAGATATTGCTTGTTATTTCCTTAAATTTTCCAATACTTATACTTTTTCTCAAATTCGTTATTCATTTTTTTTATGTCCTGGACATGCAAAGAGAATGGAATGCGCCACATAGCAACCAGCAGTAAAATATTTGATTATCGCTTAAAAGCTACCATATTTCCCTTGCATCTACCAGAAAATTACCAATAAGATTGACATCTCGATTAACATGAAGCATATGGAGAATAGGCGTTTGTAAAATTAGATTGTACAAGAGTAGAGAAATTCATGTGAGTGTAACACATCAGATTTTTTTTACTTTCTCTACTACGTATAGTAAGTAGGGGAAGTATTGCATTCCACCCAAAAATTCGATACGAGATTTCGCCGGAAATACATGTTTTGAGACCTCCTGAATCCAAAAAAAGCATTTTTGGAAACATGTCCGTGTGTGTGTGTCTGTGAACAGCATAACTCAAAAACGTACAGTCGGATAAACACCAAACTTGGTATTTAGGTTCAGTATCTTCCAGAGATGCGACACGAAGGTTTTCAAGAAAATCCCCCCACCCCAGACTACCCTTTACATGGAACATTTTTCGAAAATTTTAATTTTCTCAAAAATGGCTCTAACGATTTTGATTAAAATAACATATGTTTAAGATAATGTCATGAGAAATGAAATGTATATCTCGAATTTCCTGGGAATGTCTCCAAAAGTATTCTTCATTGTGAACGACTTTTGCATAACTGGTAAACCATAAGAGATAGACAAAATTTTACTACACAAAAATGTAGATCGCATTAAAATACACAACTTATGTCATATACATTTCTTTTGTTGAGTGAACCGTTTTCGAGATATTGCTTGTTATTTCCTTAAAGTTTCCAATACTTATACTTTTTCTCAAATTCGTTATTCATTTTTTTTATCTCCTGGACATGCAAAGAGAATGGAATGCGCCACATAGCAACCAGCGTTAAAATATTTGACTATCGCTTAAAAGCTACCATATTCCCCTTGCATCTACAAGAAAATTACCAATAAGATTGACATCTGGATATCTCGATTAACATGAAGCATATGGAGAACAGGCGTTTGTAAAAATAGTTTGTACAAGAGTAGAGAAAGTCATGTGAGTGTAACACATCAGATTTTTTATATAAGCTTACATTTATGGTTGATATTGTAATGAAAAGAAGCTAGAAACAGTGATGTGTATTGAATTTATTTAAAGGTGAGTCGGAATTGTTACACTAACATCACTTAAGTTTACTCACTTAACATGTTTCGGGAAACCGTTGTTCCCATCCTCAGAAGGTTAACTCGAGTTAACCTTCTGAGGATGGGAACAACGGTTTCCCGAAACATGTTAAGTGAGTAAACTTAAGTGATGTTAGTGTAACAATTCCGACTCACCTTTAAATAAATTACATTTATGGATTCACGGAAGGTTAGGTTTAGGTTAGTTTTTTTATATAAGCTTACGTTTCTGAATTCACGAAAGGTTAGATTTAGGTTAGTTTTTTTATATAAGCTTACGTTTCTCAATTCACGAAAAGTTAGGTTTAGGTTAGTTTTTTTATATAAGCATAGCACGTGTTGAGTTAGAATGCTAAAGACAGTATTCTCACATCCCGTGCAAACCATTTTGCTTTATATTAAATACGCACTGTTAATTTGCACGCGTTGCGTTTCAACAAAATCGCAGAACAACAACAAATAGCAGTAACAACGGCGCATCGCATTTTTAGCCGATTTCACATTTTTATTTACGTTGGCAGTACCCAATTTGCATGTAATTTTTTGCAAAATGGCTACGTTTGTTTACTTCCTGACGCGATTTTCCTATATAACTAAAATACCTTAAACGGGCGGGCAGGTGGGCACCAGCTTTAGACGAGACCACATCGTGTTCTAAGCTCACTCTTAAGGTAATTTATTCGCTTTCCTTTTGATTTTATAAGCATTTTCTACAGGCACACTATAAGATAATATTAGCCCACTACTGGACCAATTGGGCTATTTATGCTTGTCAGAATGTCATAAGGCTAAAATCTCAAATTTACATTTTTTGCTGGAACCCAGAAAACATGAGGGATTCAGCTGTTTGATTAATAATTAGCACCAAATAGAGCATTCTTTAAGTTTTTGAATGACTGTATTTGCCCAAAATATTACATGGTGCCTTATGTTTGCTTGTTTCTGCATAGTGGACTTCATCTCGTGTTTGAAAATAGAAATGACACTTCTGCATTTTTGCTGTAACACTTAGACCATTGTGAAACTTGTTACAAGTGGGATACTTCACAAGAAGGTGAACACTAAAAATCCAGGGAAATTGCTACTCTTTGCAACCACCTAAAAATGCTTCTAGCCAGAAAATTTACATCAGTGGGTTTTACTTGTGAAACAACATACAAATGTTGCTGTTAGCTAATACTTTACAACTCGTTATACTAAATGAACAATTTCATAACTATAGAGCCTTGTTTGGATGCTAGGCCAACCTAACGAGTTTTCTTAGCACTGTGAGGCAGAGTCAGATACACTAGACTCTCGTTAATCCAGCCATTCCTTGCACATAAGTGTGCTGGATTACAGTGTGTATGTAATTTAGTTTAAACACTTAGGGACTATACTTTATTAAATCCAAAGATGCCTTAATTTTCATAGAAAACTTTAGTCCTTGAATGTATGTATATATCTTTCCTGCACGCTTTTGATTAGTTCATCTGTTAGTTTTTTACCTTACAGTTTTCCTCTCACCCACTTGGCAACATCTTCAATTTTTCCTCCTCTTGGAAGCTTCTGGAACACGTCAATGTAGAATGTGTCAGCAATGAAGGATTCCGAATTGACTGGCTCATCATCGTCACCAAGCACTGACTCCAAATCTGCATCAACAGATGGATGCACTTTCCTCCAGCAGATGTCTTCCTGGAGTACATTACGAAACAACCAGATACATGCAGTACCAATGTAATGGATGCACAGCAGTTGCATGATAAATCAGAGCTACAATAGCTGAGGTTGCTAAAGCATGGACTCAAACAGGTGGTCTGTGGTTCAAATCCTGCCAGGACCATCCTACCCGACCGAGGTTTTCTCAATCCTCATAATTGGCAAATAACAGGGAGTTACCCTAAAACTTAGGCCTGTAACATTTCCTTCCCCTATTACTTCATTTTGTATATCATTAGTGTCCACCATTTGTGGTGCCCTATGCATTAAGAATGGATGTTAAAACAATACTTAAGAATACCAAATGACGAGTCGTGCTTTGTTGATGTTCGGCACTGAACCAAATGTGGGCCAAATTACTAAGAGACCAGACTACAGAGTTTAGTGTATTTATAACCCCTTAAATTTGGCCTATAGATTTCTCATGTAAATTATAACTACAATAATCATATACCTTCGTCATAGATGATGGAAATTATGTCCTTGTGCTGATTGTGCCAACACACATTTCTCACTCATTTTAACAAATCAACCTCTGTACAGCACAGACTTCACATCAACTGATCAGCTGGCACATAGAGAGGAAGCAGAATTGGTTAGAAACAGCACAGCGTAGGGCAAGCAATTCCCTGTAATACAGCCATATGTCCAAACAAAGACTGTACATAAGCTGTATTCATAATTACCTTTAGTAGATACATAGATTTACTGGAAGGAAAGCTTCATAATTATGAGCAGCATTTGTATGATTGAAATGGCTCTATATGTGGGATAGGATATAAAAATCATACTACAAATGTTGTGCCAATTTTTATTGCATTTTGGATGCTTTCTGTAGTATTGTCTTTATTATTTGTTTGCAACAGTTAACATTTACTATTCGTTTAACAAAATAGTTTCTAAATTCACAAAATAGTATTTTTAAAGCTAATTTTATGTTAGGCAATGCTAAATAATATGCATTTTTAAAATTAAATATTCTACAATTATGACATTTTTATAAATATGCATCCTGAGATACCAACTGCATGTGCATTAATGTAAATAGTATAATATTATGGAAGCTGGCTCACCTCTTTAGAGATTCATGTATTTGTTCAGAATGCTAGAATTATAATAATTCTGCTTTACAATTAAACTAACAGTTGTGTAATCAAAGAATATCTCCATAAGGTTCAACAAAAGAAAGTAATACTGTATTTATAAAGTGCTTAATTATGCTGCATTTGCAACAATTTAAAAAGCATAATGAGTTATGAACCTTAACTTCCTGAAAAAAGGCTACAAAGTGCCAACTGCTCAGGCTTAATAAAAATACAACATTTTTAAAATATAAATTATTTTCCATCAACGAAAAAGACTTTATAACGAGTTCAAACTTCTTGTTTCTATTTCCTATGTGATGCTCCGAATCCAAGTTAAGTGGTGAAGTGTGTTCATCTGTTACTCCACATTCCTGTAGAAGAAAAAAATATTTTTATAATCAGCATATAAAAAGAGAAAGCCAAAGAGAAATAAAATAATTTCTACTGTGTTTAGTACCATATGCCTATATTTTTTTTTTTAGAGAATTAACAGATGGGAGCATGACTTTGCCTTTTTTCAATAAGACTCTGCAACAGCTCATACGACCAATATTTCCATGAGAACAATTGAAAGTGTGATTGAGGACAAAATTATTAGTAGAGATTTATGGCCCCCTCAGTCACCCGACCTAATCCCTTGCGATTTCTATCTCTGGGGTAATAAAGTGTACAAGACAAACCCACACATCCTGGAAAAATTAAAATAAAATATCCGCCAGGAAATTGCCAGCATCTTAGAACTACGGCGAGTGATGGATAGTTTCCTAAAGAGGTGCCAAAAATGTATGGACAACAATGGTGGCCAGTTTCAGCATCTCCTTTCATAAAGTTGTTAAGTAAAGCCTTTAAAAGTAGTTTTAAAAATGTTGTATGGTTTCATTCGCACTTTTCTATGATAGCGGCAGACAGCAACGAGTGCCAAGGACACAGACAGGAAAAACACAGTGCAGCAGTTCATAATTTTCTGGCTCTCTCTATATTCAGACAATTACAGGATACATGCAATTGTAGCTATCACAGAATGATAAAATATGTTAGCTTTAATTGCAGGGCGCAGAGGGGGGGGGGTTTAAGAGTAGAAAATTGATCGACTCATCTTATGGCTGCTGTGTGCTGTTGACTTTGGCACAAATTACAATAATACTAATTTGTTTATAAGTTTTCACTTAGTTTTTTTTCACTGTGTTAATTAAATTTCAAAATAAATGTTAACTATTAAAATTAATATCACTGCATAAGTTTAAATTGCAAAAGGAAAATAAATAAAGCAAAATTAAAATGATTATGTTGCAAGGAATATGGCGACTTTTGGAGGTTGAATTGCATGAAGTTCGAGATAAATCAGAGTGGAAAATAATTGTTAATTTAACAACATGTTTGGATTTTGTATGCATTTATTTATTCAGACACTCAACTAAAAACAATTCAATTAAATTGTATTACAGCAAAACCCACTTAACCCAAATGGAGGGGGGGGGGAAGTATCAAAGAATGAACAAACAAATACAAGATGCTCAAATTCCCAAGTTTCAGCAACTGCAATCTAAATTTAATTTACATTTAAATGAACTACAATACATATATCGTACCAACTAATTCAATTACAAATGAAGTAAAACTGTTTACATCATGTTGCCGGAATGATGGCAATATATTCTCTCAAAAGTAACCAGAAATAAACATGTTAATTGCTAGGATACATACACAATGCGTATTGTGTTTGTGGACCCTGGTCCCTTCTTCCAGCCAGTTATTACAACTACAGCATCACCTTTCTTCATAAATCCTCTATTCTTGCCAAACAGTATACCAAACTGCACACGTGCATCCACATCCTTGAGCCAATCAGGAAGTGGACCTTCTACAGAAACAGATCACATCACATAGTCAACATCAAAAAGTAAATTCCTCTCTTTTGGGAAAAAGAAATAGTGAAATTCAATTACTCTAGCTTCACTATAAAGTGTATAAACACCATAAACTTGCAAACTTTATCAAAATTTAATAGCCATTTGAAAACTGGTGGAACTATCCATCAGGGAAAAATTATTCACACACAGAGCAGTTTTTTTTTTATTAACGATAAATGCGAAAATGTTTTACAACCTCAACTAGGAGTATCTATGTGTTTCCAATAAATGTAGATGATTTAAACCTGTAACATTTTCACAAATTTTCACAAACTTTAATTTTCTCATAAAAGTCTTCATTTGTGCAATAAACACGAAAATTTATAAATTTTAAAAATTAATTACAAAACTTACATGTTGTTGATATAAAGGTAATCAAAGCAATCAATTTTGCTTTTGAGCCTCAAAATTAATTGCAAAATCTGATATCAATCTCGATTTGGTAAAAATTATGTTTAAGCAACTACCTCAATTTCAGAATGAAAATATGTACTTTTGTATTATATTGAATTCTGCCAACTATGTCCTAAATTTGTATCTAGATAACAATGAACCTGATACTGTGCATGCTTTGTTGACATTTAAAGCTAAAGGTTACTAGTTTCGACTTTATGCCATCAACTGCTGACAGTGAAAGATTCTTTTTACATTATAATGTAGTAGTTGAATTTGAATTTATTGTACAATTTGTTTTACAATTTTTATACAACACGTACGGAGGCTTGCCCCCACTTAAGCTCGGACGACTGAATCACCCTCCCACTCTGTCGTTGGTCAAACTGCTTATGCTTATTATTGCATCAGCTCACTGCGAGTGCCACCTGTCTGCTGGGCCAGTCTGAGGCAAAGTTTACTCATAATGACTTCCACAATTACTGACTTGTGGCAGGGATACATTGTTGGGCCTTCCGATGCCAGTTACAGCCTTTCAATGATAGTACAAATGCAACTGCATAAAAATGGATTCCACCTGAGGCTCAGTGTGCAAAACAACTAGCAAGAAAAAGGTCACAACCAACACAACCTAAAGCAGCAGTAGCCAAGGTGAGTGCAACAGTGACTCAAGATAACCCAAAGAAGCATTTCCAGCCACATTGGAGTATCCAAAGGGACAGTCTATCTGATAATGCACAACAATTTGGGTTTAGAATGGTGACATAAAGCACGTGGACACGCCTTGAAAGAGCGGCACATCAGAAAACGCTTCACCAACGCAAGAAAACTCTATGAACACCACCTGGCAGGTGAAAAGTGGCAATGGGTGGTTTCTTTAGATGAAGCATGGGTTTATCTAGCTAACACAAAAAACCCGAGCCATTTATTACCATCAAGTGGGCCAAAAGGGGGCTCCAAATTTATTCGGGAGAACAAGGAAAAGTTTTCTAAGGGATTCATGGCGATTGCTCTCAGGGGAAACTCGCATTCACAGAGTTGCCAACAATGTAAAAATTAATACAGCCTACTATCAAAGGAATGTTATGGATCCAATTTTTTATGAAGAGATTTTGGTTGTATGGTGAGAATGCCCCAAATGTTTGTATGTACATGGATAAAGCATCCAGTCACACCTCTCAGTCTTCCCAGCATTACATCACTGGGAAGCTATGGAAACGGGTGTCAATGTGATACCATTTAAAAGGATCCCTGTTAAGTCACCAGATGCCTCGTCAATGGATTTTTGCGGATTTGGTGTGCTGAAACAGTACCTTGCTTCTTGGCATCCCACCACAATTGAAGGATTCTGGAAAGTCTGCCAGGAGCAGTGGGCAAACATCCCCCTTCCTGTTCTTAGATGCAGCCCTCTTCAATGGAAATTGCACTGCAGAGCCATAGTTAAAGCCCATGGAAATCACATTGAACACACTACGTGATGGCGAAAGGGAATCTCGCCATGAAAAAACATAAGCAAAATTGTCCGAGCTTAAGTGGGGCAACCCTCCGTATCTCACGTACTCCTACATCTTCTCTACAATTTGTCTGGTGCTTGTCTTCTTATTGAGTCACTCAGATTGCTTCATGTCCAGGCCTAATTTAGCAGTTACTGACAAGATCTTCAATGGCCTAAAAACATTGTCATTTGTTGTATGTTGCAACTTGGTGTCAGGGAATAAACAGTTGGGTTAAATACTATTTAATTTAATATTTCCTACCAAACATTAATATCCTTTTATAATAACTTGCATCTCTGTTAAGCCTTGCATGAACTACGTAGTATTAATAATTCAATTTTAGGATAACAATAAATTTTCTACATTGAAAGATAAATTTATCTTTATAGTCCAAAGAATTTTAAAGCCGGTTATTATATGAACCACAATTATTAATGTTTTTATTTTTGTCACAAAATTATCGCAAGATTTTGTTGTATTATTAACATGAAAATGCAGAAATGTAAAAATGAAACTTGAATTCTTAAGTTCATACATAAAGTAAACACAATTTATTAAATTTTTATGTCCCATATGAAAATGATCTCATCACAACAGTATCTCTGATCAGCAAACACCATCTACAAGAAGACACAGGAGGAAGTATGACAGTGAGTCTAGGCTGATGGAGACAACAGTCTTTGAAACATACTAATGAATTTATTTAAAGGCGAGTCGGAATTGTTACACTAACATCACTTAAGTTTACTTTAAGTTTAAGTGAGTAAATTTAAGTGATGTTAGTGTAACAATTCTGACTCACCTTTAAATAAATTCAATACACATCACTGTTTCTAGCTTCTTTTCATTACAATATCAACGTAATATACTAATGAGTTTTGGTTTAGAAAGTGAAGCTAGGTTAACTAAAATTTCAATTTGTGCATATACCAAAAAATTATATTCAATTTGAATATCTTAATCTGTACAGTCAAAAGATCTCAAACAGAAGCTGTATTTGCGGAATATCAAGATTTGGTAACACAAGCAGGTAAAACTTAGGTGAATGTTTAATCCTCTAATGCACAAGGTTGCCATTTGGCAACAAAGTATACATTTTAGATTATTTTAACATTTTTTTTTAAATAAAAGTATCTGTAGGTATTTCATATCATAAATATACTAAAGTATTTTGGTACAATTGTACCGTTTCTTTTTTAGAACAAAAAGCAAAATCCATACAACTGCAGTCAAATGTAACCCTGTTATCATACGAACTCTCAAGCTTTGAATGCTGGTTGGTTGATATCTAATGTTGTGCAGTTGGCAATGAAGCCATTCACTCTCTAGCACTCCAGTATTTTGACAAGTTGGCGTGTTGACAAGCTGGGCAGTAGAGTAGGTGGTATCTCCCAATTTCTTAAATTCACAGAAAGGGCATATAGGAGATTCTGCTATGCCAATCCTGTGTAAATGTTTTAAATGTTTATTGAGGCAGTCATGGCCTGTTAATAATCTAAACACAGTTGCAGAAGATTTTCTTGGTAGTCTAGTAATTCTAGTCATGTTATGTAGATTTTCCCATTGTTTGTGATACATATTCTTCTTTAATTTTTGTATTGTATGTTGATATAATTATTCTTTTGATGGCTTTGAATGTATTGCCAGTCCATTTCCCCTTGCCTTAACAATCATTGCTATTCAAATTGCTTGTGACAGGGATATTTAAACTGGTTAGGAATTAAAAGAAAAGTGGCATATGTAGCAAAATAATTCAGGCATTACGGGTTAATGCAAGTAAACGTTTTATTTAATTTGCTCATTGAAATTTACTTCTTTTCTTTAACCAACGTGAAGTCTGTCATCAGGTCGACCTATAAGGTTTTTAACATATTTCAATGCTAATATTATTCCTGTTTTTAATTTATCTGCTACATTTTTCTGCTGCCAGCTGATTAAGGTTATCAGTTCAAGTTACATTTCCCTTTCTATTCCATGTACCTTCCAAAGACATGACAAAGATTTTGAAGAAAATTCTCCACCTTAAAAACCCCTTTACATGGGAAATGTAAAACAATTTTGATTAAGATATCACATATTTAAGAAATTTAATAACTTAAATTTTCTGTGAATAGCCCACAAAATTCACTTCATTTTGAATGGCAAACCGTAACAGACAAAACCTTACTATGCAAATCTCATTAGAGCATATAGTGTATGTAAAGCAAAGTTTTTGTGGCATTAGCCATTTCTGAGATATTCTTTGTTACCGGTTTGATTTTCAAATATACTTGTTTCAAGAAATAGGCTGCTATTCATTTTTTCTCATGCTCATGCAAAGATCATGGAATCTAAAAGCCATCATAGGAACCCACTGAGTATCATTTACTGTATTCTTCTTATATCTACAACGAAACCTGTAAGTGTACAATGAAAGTCTCTATTAACAAGAAGTAGACAGAAGAATAGCTTGTAGTAGGGAGTGTCATGGGAAAGAAACAACCTTACCTTCATAGTGCAATGGTAAAATAGCTCTGTACAGATGACACTGGCGAGCTATTTGTCCATGTCTGGTCACAGCAATGATAGGACATCGGGGACGATATTTAGCAATGAGATGAGCTGATCGTCCTGAAGTTGTGAGCACGATTATGGCTGCAGCCATGCATTTGGCTGATGCTTCTACAGCTGCTATGGCTATAGTGTGAACAATGTCTATTGGTGGATGAGCCTAAAAAAAGTGGACAGCAAATGCGTTACCTTCCTTTTCTTTCACATTCATTCACTACTTAGCGCAAGTTTTAAACAGAGATTAAAACCCTATACCACCAATAATAGATTTACCAACTTCATGACCCATATCTCAGAAACATTTAAGATATCAGACTATGTAGTTACATAGTTTCTAAGATCACTCATCTACTTTTATGTAATAATACGTATCAGGCAAGATACAACTTTTACTTTCTTTACTATGCACATAGTGGGCAGATAAGGTATTGTATTCCCCCAAAAATTCAATAATGAGATTTCATCAGAAATATGTTTTGAAGCCCTTTGAATCCAAAAGAAGGCATTTTTAGAAAATCCTCCCACCACAAACAATATTTACATGGAACATTTTTGAAAATTTTTTGTTTTCTAAAAAAATGGTCCAAACGATTTAGATTAAAATGCCATACATTAAAGATTTACATTAAAAATAAAATATACATCCCAAACTTTCTGGAAATAGCCAGTGAAGTCTTATTTGGAATATATTGTGCAATCTTTTATAACTGATTAACGTTGAGAAACAGATGAAAACGTACTATACAAAAAAATGTAGATGTTTTTAAAACACACAATGTATTTCAAATATAACTTTTTTTGTGGAATTAGCCATTTCCGAGATATTCATTATTAAGGTTTGAACTGTTCAATTCTGTCATTCTTTTTAAGTCCTGTCAATATTCAGTTCTTTCTCAGGGTTGCATGGAAAGAATATGCAATTTCAAAGTCATCATATGCTTAGTTCAACATCTAACGCTATTCCCTTTGTATTTATAACGAAATGTGAACTGCAGTCATTTCTGCAAAGATTTATTTGGATTAAAATGCAGTAGATAGAAAAATAAGCTTTCGTAATAAGTTTTTATACCCATTAATAAATGATAGAGGGTAGAGAAAGTCATGTGAATTTAACACATCAGAACTTTTTCATAAATTTCTCAACAATTAATTTATTTAAAACATAACCAACTATCAACACCGAAGATCAGTAACAGCATGTAGCATTGTTTTTATCATATTAATATTTCATTTAGATATCAATAGTTCCTGAGAAAATGGATAATTTATATAAAAAAGATGTCTTTCCAAGAAAACACTGTTCAAAGTAAAGAAGGAGGGAAAAAAAAGGCCTTGCATATCTTTACACAGCAAAGATCACATTGCTTGGACATGGGGAAGCTACCATAAGTGGTACCAGTCTGTACAGCAAAGCTTCTCCTAAAAGATCAGCTAAACTGCACCCCTCTGCTCCTAAGACTGTAAGTTGCTTTTTACTTTCTCTACCACGTACATAGTAGGTAGAGAAGGCATTACATTCCACCCAAAAGTTTGATACTAAATGCCACCAAAAATACATGTTTTGAGACCGCTTAAATCCAAAAAGAAGCATTTTTAGAAAAAGGTCTGTGTGAGAGCAGCATAACTCAAACGAAAAGTCTATACCAAAGTTGGTATCTAAGTTCAATACCTTCCAAAGACGTGGCAAAGATTTTTTTAAATTTTAAATTTTCTAAAAAAATGGTAACAATTTTGATTAAAATACCATCTCAAAGATATATAAATAACAAATAAAATGTATATCTTCAATTTTCTGGGAATAACCTTGAGGTCCTCTTCATTTGGAAGGACTTTTGTATAACCTTGTATAACTGGTAAACATTAAGCGACAGACAAAAACGTACACAAAAAATGTAAATCTCTTTAAAACTCAAATTTATTACAAGTAACGATTTTTGTGGCATCAACCATTTCAGACATATCTATTATTAATGGTTCGAATTGTTCAAACTTAGCTGTTTCGTTTTAACTCCTGTCAATTTTCAGCCATTTCTCGCAATGTCATGGAAAGAATATGGAATTTTAAGGCCAGCATATAGCGTCCAGTTCTGAAACATTTGACTATTGCTGTTCTCTTTGTATCTGTAATGAAATGTGTAATGTAGCTATTTCTGGAAAGGTTTATCTCAATTAAAATGAAGTAGATAGGAAAATAAGCTTTTGTAAGCATAATTTGTATACCCACTAATAAATGAGAGTTGAGAAAGTTATGTGAGTGTAACATCAGATTTTTTTTCTCTAAGAAATGATACAGAAATATTAGTACAAAATGCCAGATGCACTACCATTCTTAAAAAATATATTTAAAATTTAAGTATTGTGACTACTAAAGTATACATCAAATTTAGGTGGAAATTTCAACTTTTAAGACTACACAAAAAACTAAAAATGTCATTTTTGCAACTTTTGCAATTTATTTTCCCCTTAATGCACTTTTGTACCATCCATGAGGGCAATTTCATAAATGTGCTTTCATTTGTTTGGTGGTAACAGTGCTGCAAAATAAGTTGGGGTTTCTTCTGAAAATTAATATAATTGAATGTCTTGCAATGATTAAATATTTCATATTAAAAGATTTAATGTGAACCAAAATAAAAAAGGAATTTCCACTTAGGAAGATTCTTCACCTTTTTCTATGCTGAAGAAATAGAGTGGATAGTTGAACGTGACAGTTCTTCCATTTTTGATGACAAGGTGAATAAAACATTACAAAAAAATCCACAATGCTGTACTAAGTGAATTACATGCCAAGTTTCTGAAATTGAAACCTATAAAGTTTTCCCTTGTCCAGAAAGAGTAGTAATTATTGAATAGACATGAAATTTAAGAGTATGCATAAAATTCATTTTTATGTTAAATATGCATAAAATGTTCACTTGCAATAAATACACAAAAACTACATGTAAAGTAAATGGGAATTCTGTTTTATAAGAATCCTTGAAGACCTGGGAGTACTGCATTCTTCCTAGTACCATAATAAACAGGTATTAAAACAATAAATGCACTTCCTAGGCTATACATGGCTTCTAGACCATATTGTACACTTCTTAACATTAACTATAAACAAAAACTATCGTAAAAGATGGGAAACTTATAAACTGCAGCCATAGAATGCAAATAAGGTATACAATTTACGTGAGGGAGTTGACTTTACAATTCACATCGTCCTTGCTTCATGTTCATGCTCATTTACTGTTGGTTACTAGGAGGTCATTAGTGGTGCAATCAGCATGCCATACATTTTGTTACATCGTGGTGAAGGGACACCATGATCGTGATGAAGCATGGACGCAGATAACCTCTGGCATATCATAGCACTGTATATCAATTAGTACAGTACATTCGGTCTGTAATCTTAAGTTACAATGTAATGCAATAGAATTTAATGCTTTGTCACATGTGTAACCTTTGAATCTGCCCACAGCCATACAAATGCCTCCTTTGTCATAAAAAGGCCTCTGCTCCCATACATTTTACATTTGGCAAGTATGAATGACAAGAAGTAAGGAACATCAGCTTGCTAACATTCCAAGATCTCATTAGATTGTGTCTGGAACATTTTATCTAAGCTTCTGCACATGACAAACCATACAGTGCAACAGATGTCACTTTTGTTAACTGCCAATCACAAGTGTAACAAATTGAACTTCTCGCATGAATGTTTGGACTGCAATTTGACCGACTTGTATGACATTACATCACTGTTGATGCAACACGGATTCGCTACTACATGCAGAGACAAAGCACCAGTCCAAATAATGGATGCAAAACTGTGAAAGCATTCCAAACAAGGCCAAGTGTGTTCCTTCAACAGGAAAGGTGATGGCCACCGTTTTCTGAGATACCCGGGGTGTGATGTTAGCAGACTACGGAAAATGGCAAAACCATCAAGAGAGTGTGCTATGCAGCATTGAATAATGTTATAAAGATCAAATATCTGCATTTGTTGAAGAAGAAAGTTCCTTCCACCAAGACAGCCAACTGGCACAACACTCCAATTGTGATTGCAAAGTTGATGACTTGTTTAAAATAAAGAGAGTTGAGGGTTGTTACACTACATCACTATGATATTCTAGTGTAACAAACCTCAACTCTCTTTATTTTAAATTATGACACATCACTGTTACTAGCTTCTAAATCTTCAAAATTAGTCAATTGATGACTTGTGCTTTGAACTGCTATCACATGCACCATAATCACCAGATTTGGCCCCCAGTACATTTTCATCTTACCAAATCTAAAGAAATACTTCACTGGGCAGAAATCTACCTCAGATGCTGTGGTCCAAATGCAGAGAGTTGAAAGTGGATTAAAAATGATGGGTTCTGTTTCTCAGAACTTTCCGAACTACCCTTGTACGTGCACTATGAACCTTGTTACATTTGTATCTTACCTGATACTTGAGATCTTGGAACAATTCCCTATGCCAGATGGCAGCTTCAGCTTCCTTGCAAATGTTAGCCATGGTCCTCACACATTCTAAAGGATAGTCACCTTTTGCTGTCTCACCTGACAGCATTACACAGTCAGCACCATCGAGAATGGCATTGGCCACATCAGAGCCTTCTGCTCGTGTTGGTCGTGGTTTATGCGTCATTGATTCTAACATCTGGGTAGCACAGACTATAGGTTTTCCCACCTGTCAAAACAAGAAAGAAGTAGTTAAAACATTTTAGCTTATTATTAGTTTCCTCCACTGCATATCTGAGGTGAAGTATTTTATGTGACCCAGAACTCAATTTCCCCCCTCCCCAAAAGATAACTCTAAATAAGTTTAATTATAATCTTATACATATTCTACTTTCCTGAATGAAGTTTATACAGTGTATTGTATTAAACAATTTAATAACCTATTGCAAGTTGGTTTACTGATACTACATCACTGTTACATGACATTTTCCCTACCTCTCAATATTGCAGAATTCAGCAAAGAAAAGAGAGACTACTGTAAGCCTCCATTGTAACGATTTCCTTTATAACATTAACCCACATATAGCGACAGAGTTTTGAAGTCCTGACTTTTATTTCATTTGATTATAATGTGTAGGTTGCCTTCGTGAATGTACCACATATAATGTTAAAATATACAGAAAATCTTAATAAATTATTGCTCTTTTTTAGGATTTATTGCAAATTACGTATTCATTCAAAAATATAAATGTTTCAGCAATTGCTTTTCTACACGATGTTACAATATGCCAATTCTGCAACAATGTTTCCGTCTGCCAGCTAGGGCACGTTCACCTGTATTCATTCCTCGCAATCTAATCGTGGATGTAACATTAGCCATCTTGGTTTATTACAACTTGTTTCATCAGCATCATTGAAGCTTACTAGTGGCATCACCATGTGTTCATTTGGCACACAAAAAGTGGTTTGTTTTGCATGTGTGCACGAAGCTGTGTTTTGTACTAAATAAAATGGCAGCAGCAAAGAGAAAAACGTCATCTCTTTCCAAAAATGTTGATATTCAGAAAGTCGAAAAGCATCCACAAATGGCTAGAAGGCTTGGTATGGCCACTTCAACTCTTAGCAGGATTCTGAAAAATAGTGCTGCAATTTTGAGTGAGGCAAAATCTGGTTTCAAGTCCAAAAAGGAGATGTCCATATAAGGAGATGGAGGAAATATTCATGGAGTGGCTTGATGGTGTACAATCTTCTGGCCTACCTGTTGGTGGTAGCTTCATAAAGGAAAGACATTGATAATTGCTTTAAGGTTAGGTTTAGTGGACGTTAAAGCATCAGACAGGTGGTTGGACAGATTTAAAACGTGAAATGGACCTAACAATAGGGTGATATAAATGAAGAAACTGCAGCACTGGATGAATGTGACCTTATCCACTGGATTGTTTTTTCAATTAATGCCCCCAAGAATGTAGTGTGAAGAGCGATTCATGCCATGGTGGAAAGCAATGCAAGCAGAGGCTGTCTGTTGTTTTGCACAAAAGCAGATGGCAGTGACAAATTACAGCCACCTATAATAGGAAAATTTCGGAAACCAAAATGTTTCCATGAACTGCAGTACACTCCCATGTAAATATTATAACAATAAAAATGCTGACCAGATATTTTCACAAAATTCTTAGTCATTTGATTCAAAAGTGCAAACAGGAAAGTTTTATTGTTCATAGATGTATGTCCTGCACCTCCAGTAAAGCATTCTTTTCTACAGAATATTACAGTTCATTTCTTTCCATCCAATGGTATCAGCAAACTTTAGCCACTAAATTTGGGCATCATCCACAGCTTTAAAGCAAAACATGGAATCACTGATTTGGAAAGCTGTGGGCATGCCCTGAAAGATGCTGACTGCAGCCTGGGATTCTTTTGCTGCAGAAACCATTGCTAATAGTTTTGCAAAGGGTGGTTTTATGAAACTTGGCTCTACACTTCATGCAGAAGACACAATTGATCTAGATGACTGCAATCTGGTTTGTGAAGACTCGATTACCTTCGAGCACTATGCATCATGTGATATTAATGTGCTCACTTCTGAAATCCAAGAAGTAGAACAGCTCTGTTCCAGCAAGATGCATGAAGTTGAAAGCAATGAGGAAAAGAAGAAGATACCAAAAAAGAATCAAAGCTTCCAACTTTTACTGAAGCTATGGCCAGCTTTGAAATACAGCAGAATCTCGTTAGCACGTTCCTCATTAACACATTTTCCCGTGTATTGCGTTGAATTATAAAAGTCATGGCACAAAATGCATCAAATGCATTAATAACATTTGTTTAGTACGTTGTCTCGCTCCCGCGTACTACGTTCAAAGTTTGACGCCCTCATTCGCTATTTTGGCCAATGCTTGGTCGGTATTGGTCATTTTTGAGCACATAAAAGTAACGGTCCAGCGGGAGTAGATTTACTACATTCAAAATTTAACGTTCTCATTCGCTACTTTGGTCAAACCAGGTGGGGTGGAACCGGCAGCCAATAGCATGCATGTACATATTTGTGGGACGCATTTTGTGTGTGTGTGTGTGTGTGTGTGTGTGTGTGTGTGTGTGTGTGTGTGTGTGTGAGAGGGGGGGGATGCTTTAGTGACGCTCTTTGGTGTTCTGTGGTGACGCTTTAGTTTTAACAGTGGCTTGGTGTGGTTAGTTTATGCTGTTGAGTGTTGACGAAACGTAATACATAGTATTTTAACTTTTTGTTCGCAATGGAGAAAAAGAAAGTGTGGCAAATAACCAACAGTGAAAAACAGAAAATCCGTGAGGAAGTAGATCGCAATCCAAATATGAAACATGTGGATATAGCGCGGAAGTTAAACATTCCTCCGTCAAACTTAAACACAATTGTTAGCAAACGTAAACTAATTGAAACTGCTTTTGAAGAAGGAAAAAATGCTAAAAGAAAACGTAATCGCCCTGGCCAGTTTCCAGAATTAGAAGATGTTCTGCTAAAGTGGTTTACACAAGCTAGAGCTTCAAATGTGCCAATAGACGGTACTGTGGTTCGAGCTCAGGCAACACATTTAGCACAGAAGATGGGACTGGATGATTTCAAAGCGTCCAATGGCTGGATTGAAAGGTTCAAGAATCGACATGGCTTAGTCTACAGATGTTTGCGAGGTGAGGCTGCTGCCGTAGATAATGGCGCTACACTAAAACATAGAAATGTGGAAAAATACAACGCTCCCGTCAATTTTGAAAGACTATAGCCCCAACGATGTGTATAATGCAGATGAAACAGGACTATTTTTCCATCTTTTGCCAGACAAAACCCTGGATTTTAAGGGCACTAAGTGCCACAACGGGAAACTTAACAAGGAGAGGATTACAGTTTTGTTGTGCTGTAACGAAAGTGGAACGGAAAAATTGGTACCACTGGTTATTGGAAAAGCACGCAATCCGCGATGTTTTAAGAATGTGCGATCTTTTCCATGTAAGTACGCTTCCAATACAAAAGCCTGGATAACTTCTGCCATCTTTGAAAATTTCTTACGAGCATGGGACGCAAGACTGGGCACAAGAAGCAGGAAAATTGCACTGTTTATTGATCAGTGTGCCGCTCATCCACCAACTGTTTCAAACTTAACATAAAGATCATTTTCTTCCCAGCAAACTGCACGAGTAAGCTACAACCTTTAGATCAAGGCATAATTTGGTGCATGAAGCATGTGTATTGTAAGAGCCTGGTACAGAGAAGGTTGGCTGCACTGAAATTGATGACAAGAAAAATCACCGTCTTAGATGCCATGCATTTTATTAGAACTGCTTGGGATTGTGTGACGCAAGATACCATTAGGAACTGCTTTAATAAAGCTGGTTTTTGCCGAGTTCTTGGTGATGCAATTATGCAGGAAGACGAGTTTTCCAAGAGTGAAGAATGGCGCCAAATAGCAGACGATGCCGGCGTGTCTTTCGAAACCTATGTAAACATTGACAATGAAATTCCAGTGTATGAAACAGCGACAATAGATGAAATACTTGAACAACAAGTGAAAGATGAGGCGTCAGTGGGAGATGAAAGTGACAATGAACCAGATCCTGAGCCAGTACCTAGTGTTGGAAGCGATGCAGGCAATGGACATAGTGAAGCGATATGTGTGCAGTTTCAAAGTTGATGATGTAATGACTTTACTAAACAAGATGGATAGTAGAATTTTGGCATTAAAACCAACAAAGCAATCAACTATCGATATGTATTTCAAACCAGTGTAAATAGTGTCTATATTTCACATCAGTTTTTGAGGTAAGATGTATTATTAGATTTTGTTACATAAATATGTTCTTAAGTTGCAGATTATGTATTTTCGTTAACACGTTTTCCCGTCTATGACGTCCAAATCCTTGGGTCCCCGCAAAAACGTACTAACGAGATTTTACTGTACTTAGGAATTACATGACCTCTTTCAATATACATGTAACACTAACAAGGATTAATCTGGTGAAACCAGATCGGCTACATCTTCAAAAGCAATGTTCTAGGAAGCAGACCACAATTATGGACGGACGGATGCACGCGCACACACACCACAGAATGCATATGTATTTTAATTGTGGAATAATTAATGCTTCTCAAAAGTGACATTCAGTTACTTGTTTCAGGCGACCTTAAGACAAGGAAGATACACAGTTCTGAACAGAATAACATGCGTTTAACATTATTATACATATTAAATGCACATATATTCTTACTAAGATAATGTGAAAATTACTTTTAGTTTAACCGATTTACAAATGTAGTTAGCGAGTGTACCTGTAGATTTCATTAAGACAATGAAAAAACTTTTCTAATTTTAATTTAATATTGCTATATTTGTCCACCACACCGTAATATTAGCTTTATACACATAATTATAAAATAAATATCAAATTTGCAAAAACTAGTAACGTTTTCTTAGAATAAAAAAAGCCAACCCCTATATACAGTTAAATTTTCTGAATCCTCAGAAAAAGTCAAAGAGGTTTTACTGTATCTACAGAATAGCAGGAAAATAATGGATTCAACAGACTATACATAAAACCAACAACAAATCCAGATGGCAAGTAAACTAAAGACAATACAAGTAACCAGCAAATTGTCAATGCACATCAGGTTCCCATAGCACCCAAAGCTCATGATCATATCAGAAACATTCAAAGATCATAACATTTTTAGCACCTAAAAACCCACATTCTATCCAAAACCTATTACAGAATTAAAGGATACCACACCAACAATAGAAAAATCACGAATATACCAATCTAACAGCAAAGACTGCAACAAAATCTATATTGAGAAAACAAAAAGGTAATTAAAAACAAGGGCAAAGGAACATCTCAGGAGTTGGAAATACAATCAGTAAGAAAATTCTGCAGTAGCAGCTCGCTTCTGGCAAGAAAACCAGAAACTGATCCAGAACTAGTACTTTTGAAGAACATTACAGTCTGGGAGAACATTAATTTTGAAAAACAAAGATTGAGTCTTCAATTTTGAACTACCACCAAATGGCAACCTCTTCAGGAAATTCTATCTCAGGAAAAGCACAGCAACCTCCAGCAACAGGACACCCCCATTCTGGCAGTCAGTAACTGTTGATAATGTGAGCAACTGAGCTCTCAAAACATGTTTCATTTCTATAAAAAAAATGATGTAGTGCCAATAAACCAACTCACAGTAATGTTATCAAAATCTTATACATATGCTTGAGGTATTAGCATGACAAAACATGTATGTTTTCTGCAAATCTATAACATTCTTGATATTGCTACTAATAACACTTGCTTGTTTCACTTACCTAATTTTAAATATAACAACTAACATCCACTGCCAGATCCAAATAATTTGCAACAAGTAAACTGTGCAAATGCAACAAGACCTACATTTACATACAAAAGGAATATCTAAGGTACTTAAAACTCAACAAATGGGTAAATCAGCCATCACTTATTGTTTTTGGGGAGAATATATTCTACTCTATCGTTTATTAGTGGTATACAAACTAATCTTACCAAAGCTTACTTCACTCTAATCGAATAAGCCTTTGCAGAAATAGCTACATTACACATTTCGTTATAGATACAAAGAGAACAGCGATAGTCAAATGTTTAACAACTGGACGCTATATGCTGGCCTTAAAATTCCATACTGTTTCCATGGCATCGCAAGAAACAACTGAATGACAGGATTTAACGAAAAGGACTTTATAGGCTATTCTCAGAAAATTCAAGATAAACATTATTTGTCATATAAATATCTTTAATATATGGTATCTTAATCAAAACCATTACAGCCAATTTCAAAAAAATCTTCCATGTAAAGGGTAGTGTGGGGTGGGGGGATTTTGTTGAATATCATGTCGCATCTTTGGAAGGTACTGAATCTAAATACCAAGCTTGGTTTAAAATAAAGAGAGTTGGAGGTGTTACACTACATCACTAAGTTTGGTGTTTATCCGACTTTGTTTTTGAGTTATGCTGTTCAGACACACATACAGAACTTTTTCTAAAAATGTTTTTTTTTGGGGGGGGATTCAGGGAACCTCAAAACATATTTCCGCAGAAATCCTGATATCAAATTTTTGTGTGGAATGCAATACCTTCTCTACTACTATGCACATAGTAGAGAAAGTAAAAAGGAAAATACATTTGTTGAAAGAAATAAACAATGCAAATGAGTTGGAAATTTGGGAGAAAGTTTATATCAAAAAATACCAACAACTCCTGAATTTTGACATCCCAGAAGATATTTCAATCTTCAAGTTCCTAAAACCAACACCAGAGCTGCCTCACCTGGACAGCTCTTTGGATCCAGCAGTGGACAGTAGCTGACAATGTGGACAAGAGTCTGCAAAACACGTTCTAATTAAAACTGGATAAGCGCTTGTGAAACTTGCCACGTAATTTAATTTTTAAATCTATAAAGTATTATTTCTTCATGAGATTAAAAGGATAGACAAAAACTTATCACAGCAAAAATTTAGATCACATTAAAGCTTGTAAAAATGTTTTCATATCATTAGCTGTCCCAAAATATTTACTACTTTTATTACCAATACACTAGGACTGAAGTCTTTGCTAAGCTAGTGAAACACATTTGAAAACATGATTCTCTTCCTTTGCATGAGCTATTTACAAAAACTGATTTGTGGTATTAACAGTTAAGTGTTCCTTCCATTTCCTGTATGTAAAAAGGCCTGTGTTATCTAATCTGAAACATTTCTTGGCAGGCAATTATTGTGATCAATGTAAAGTGGATAAAAGAACCAGTTTTACATGTGTATAGTAGCATACAGGATACTTGAGAAGCAATAAATGTAGAGAAAAGCAAATGATTGCTAATCAATTTTTTTAACACAGTATAAACGAAACCAATCACCTTGTTACATCGTGCAATTAGCGACTTCTGGGCTAGGAACACCTTCTCTGGAGGTATTTCAATGCCTAGATCACCTCTGGCAACCATTATTCCATCAGAAGCCTCAATAATTTCATCCATATTAGCGATACCCTGCTGACATTCTATCTTGGAAATAATCTTAATATTCTTTCCTTCCTCACCTAAAAGATCCAAATAGAGACAGAAGATTTCATTAGTGTAATTCATTATTAAAGATTAAAAATATAATGAAAGCAAGGGTAAAAGATCTACACAACTTCCAAAACTCAAATTTTGGAATTTTAAAAAAGTAATTTATATTCACAGCCAGAATTATATGTAATATACTGCACTGGCCCAAATATATATTTTTTACGCTAGAATGTACTTTAAAAATTATAATCGTCTTATATGAGCAGCTTAATATTTAAAGGGACTCATTTGTGAAGTACTGTACTGACTTGAGCAGTGACAGTCAGCATAGGCATCGCAGCGCAGCTCAAGATCATGAATAAGCTGCTACTACATTCAATGTTCCAGTCATGGCAGATACTATACAAAGGAGAGCATTTTTGCCATGTCAGCTGAATAAAGGAGAGAGAAGTAGCTATGATATGAACTTCAAATTAAGGTTTTGTGTGAGGAAAAACTTATTAACAACAAAGGCTGCATTGAAGTTCAGTGCTTCCAAGTGTAATGTACAACGGAGATGAAAAAAAGTTTCTGGATGCTGTTACGTCAAGGAAAGCATTCAGAGGAACAAAGGCTTGAAAATTTCATGAATTAATAAGACTGTCACTCAGGAGAAATGAAACGAGGGTTTTCAATATGTTGTGAATATTTTGTAATTACGTTCATTATTTAGATAATTTTTCTCAAGAAAACCTATGCCCGATACTTTGAGATGAACATTACACACTTTTTCGATACTTTTAAATGTTTTTAAGTTTTGCATTATTCAAAGCTGTTACGTTTAACTTTATGCTAGATAAGTGACAAAAAAAGTCAAGACCTCATTTATTGCCTTGCATGTGTCCCCAAAGAGTTGATGGTCTACAGTTCTTGATAGACCTTGACTGTGGCTGAATAAATGCAACATTCCATAGACTCTTGTGTCCAAATAAAAACACGCTAAACAATGGGGAAAGGAGTAGAGGTACTCGTGTAACATGCTGCGTTAAATCAGTTGTGAATAAGCTCATTTAGCTGATGCACTAAACCAAATTTCTGCAATAGCTTGGCTTGGTGATGCACTCTCAGCCATTATTACATTTACCTGCTCCGGTCACCAAAATCTGTCAATCCAGCAGAAATAAATTAGAACAAGACGAGAGATAATATAGCACATGAAAATATTTATTTTTAGTTGAGTTTTATGGAAAATATGTATCCATCTATATTTTCAAGATTTCAAAATAAAGAATTGCTAGTGTTTGTTTTTCTATGGGTAGAAAATCCTTTCAAAAGAAAATTTTCAGCAGAAAATATAGTTACATAAAAAGGGAAGCAAAGAAATTATTACTATTATTATTACTACTAACCTTTGGGATATATATGTGTAATTATCAAGATAAAAAAATTACTGGCAATTAGACATCTTATCAGTCTATTATTGGAGGTCAAACAGGAACAATTTCTGAATTAGCATACAATACAAAATTGGTTACATGTGTTTATACACAGAAAACTACTAATAAGAACATAATTCAGTGAACAAGCTATCACCTTCACAGGTTTTTTTATAAGGCGAGTATGGAGTATCAATGCTCAAAAATCAATTGTCACTATCAAGAAACAGTGGGATCGTCCCATCACTAGCTAATACAGTACTTCAACTCTAATTTCTTGACATTCTAAAGAATATTTCTTATTCCAGAAGCAAAGAAATACGGAAGGTTGTTTCCAATCTCTGATAACGAATTGCGAATGCAATTGCTGCATTTCAGCATGCGCAGCAAGGTCAAGCATTTGTGAGACAAACAAACCAGTTACTGTACAGTCTTCATAGCAGTAGGACGTGTGTGGCTCTCATAATGCCTAAGCAAACTGAACCATATTGGGAAGACTATGTTACTGCTTTCTGATGCACAATATGAGGGGCATTCAAATGAAACCTGGTCAGTGCGTCCAACTTTGCATTACACGTAAGGTAGCACCACATAACTGCGTGTATGGTGGCACCATCTAATGGTAGAGAGACTGCAGTGTGCGCAACGTTTGACGTTGCATAGCGACAGTGTAGTTTCACGCCGAAGAGAAGGTGGTCACACAAGTTATCGTCTACTACTGAATATGAAGGCAAGTAAGCAGGAATGGCGAGGACTGATTAGATTTTTAGCGGCGGAGGTAGTTGGAGACCGTGAAATGTATTGACAGATGAAGGCTGTGTACAGTGAGCACAGTCTGTGTCAAGTGTGGTGGAATGGCTCAAAAGATTCCTTGAGGGGCGCGAGTTACTGGAAGACGATGCTCGTCCTGGACAGGCTCAACATGTCATCACACCTGAAATGATTGCGGAAGTGAATGCTTTAGTCTTGGGCAACCACAGAATCACCATGGACGAGATCCATCGTGGGCACCATTCACACCACAATGCATCAACACTTCAAATTTCAAAAAGTTTGTGCACAGTGAGTTCCCCACCAACTGACCGTCGAACAGCACAATACTCGAATAGCGCTGTCTTTGAGTCATCTGCAACGTTATCATAAGAAATATGGCTTTCTGTGGCATATTGTCACTGGTGACGAAACATGGTGTCACCATTTTGAACCGGAAAGCAAGCGTCAGAGAAGCAGTGGAAACATGCGACTTCACCACCTCTAAAGAAATCAAAGGCCATGCACACCAGATCTGTTAAGGTCATGATGTCCTCCTTTTTTGACCACAAGGGCCCACTGCTTGTCGAGTTCCTGGAACGGGGAACCACCATCAAGCCCAGCGTTATCAAGCCACTTTACAGAACCTAAGACGAGCCATCAAGTCGAAATGCCCAAGCATGTTGTCCAATGGCATTATTCTCCTGCATGATAATGCTGCTCACACACTGCCAATACGTGAAGACGACATTGCAGCAGTTTCGATGGGAAACGCTGGAACATCCACCGTACAGTCCAGACCTTTCACTGTGTGACTTTCATGTTTATGGATCTCTAAAACAAGCTATTCGCAGACATCGATTCACGACGGACAACGAAGTGTGTGAATGGGTCCAGGCCTGGATCCGACAGCAGCCTACTAGCTTCTTCAAAGATGGAATCGACCGGCTAGTGTTGCAATGGGATAAATGTGCCAACAGTTTTGGCGACCTATTTTTGAGTTAATAAAATTGTTACCGTTACTTTACACAAGTGACCGGGTTTCATTTGAATGACCCTTATATTGAAACAAGCAGAATTTTGTGTCAAAGTATGGGATTAGCTCATGTTGAATAAAAAGGGAAAGGGTCGCATGGGATTAATTCCAAAAGGAAAACAATGGGCAAAACCAAAACCTGTTGCTACATGATCTCCAAAGGTGATAATGAAGGCCAAGATCCTCATCTCTGCCAGTTATCCAGCCATGCAACAGACCATTGCCAACAAATTGGTAATAACCCTCAAAACTGTTAAACTATTATAAACAAAGATTTAAATATGGAGAAACTCCACAAAGGTAGAGTTCATAAGTTATTGCCACATCACATCCCAGAACATCGTATCAACAGCAGGAAACTCTACGAGAAACACATGGCAGGAGAAAAAACGAAATTTGTGGTCACATTAGATGAGGAATATGTGTATCTTAGCAACTGCAACAAAACCCCATGCAATTTACTATCAACCAATAGGTGGAAAAAATGTTAAGAAATGATATGCAGAATACAAGGAAAGTTTCTCAAAGGGATTTTATGGTCATCGCTGGTTACTGCTACAATAGGAAACAATTTGTTGAGTTGCTAAAAAGGCCAAAATCAATTCCAAGTATTATCAGGATGAAGTTTTCACTGCAATTTACCTCACTGAAATCCCGCTCTCTATAGGAGAGACAAAACGTCTGGGTGCACCAAGATAAGGCGTCCAGTCATACTTCTGGTTCGACCCTCACATTCTTGCAAAGAATGGAGCAGGAAACTGGAATACACACTATTCCATTCAGTAACATCCCAGTGAAATCTCCCGATGCCTCTGATGGATTTTTGCACCTTTGAACACTTGGAAAGAGCATTGGGAAGTAGGAATCCTTGAACAATAGATGGTCTTTGGAAAGCCTGTAAAGAGGAGTGGGAACTTCTGGACATGACTGCACTATGCAACAGCCTTCTGCAGTGGAAACTGAAGTGCAGAGCAATTGCTCGGATGAAGGGACAACAAAGAGAGCATGCCGGTGGTGGAGACATTGCTTTTCATAAGGTAGGAACAAAGTCAAACTTAGAGATCAGAAACAACCCTCTGTATTCTTGCGTTAAGTCCCACAAATTTCAGTTAGGATGAGCTACCAGGATAAACCTTTTTCCTTATCCTGAAAACAATATTGGATAACTAAGCTCTATGGACCCAAGGCTAATTAGAGCATTTCACCCAGTTCATTCATTCATTCATTCATTGAGCATCTGATATGACTTACCTGGTTCAAGGAAAGATCTTTAAATAAAATTAAGGCTGAAAATTTATATAATGGGAAACCAAAATTGACCATTAACATATGTTACAATTCTTTTCCTTAAAAGTCCTCTCTACAAAGAAGCCCATTAGTGACGAATGTATCAGGCGATACATGAGCCTCAACTAATGACCACACCAGCCATCTTTTTGATAGAAGAAATGACCAGCCTTGGCATGAAAAATGAAAACATTGGTCTCTGTGTCCTTTACTGGATGTTATACTTCAAAGATTTTCCCTAAATGTCCTTTAATGTCTGCCACTAAACTCAAATCAACAAAGCTTTTAGAACAGGCATATTTATGGGTCTTTTCAATTTCCAGAAGCAGTTAAGTTATCCAAGTTTGACTGTATACATTTTGATTTATGTATCACTTACAAATATCTTAACTCCAAATATATTATTTAATGGATAATCCTGTCTCGCATGCAAGGCCATCAGTACTAGCGAGAAACTAAAATAATTTTACATGTTCTCTCTTTTCCCTCTGGGTCAGGATTTGTAAAATCTGCACTTTTGTGAAAGTAATCAAAGTATTGTCAGCATATTGTTATTGTCACGTGATTTCCAACAATAACTAACCTATTAAAATTATGTATATGAGCCAACAAATCACACTGAGCTTCACTTACTGTTCAATTATGTAGAACTAGTTTCCCGTGCCATTGCCTGCATCATCAACTACTAGTTGTCTGTTGGACCCTCTGATGACTAGTGGACATCTCATGAGCTTCTCTATAAGCCAGTCTTCTGCTGGTTAACTCCAGTTATTTGCCCTATGTTCATGTCGTTTCATGAATACCTTTTCCCATACCCCTAGTTCTATGTGCCCTATTACAATTTTAATAGCTCCATCTTGATATCGATATGATTTTCTTCCCAAAAAATGATGAGCAATGCTGATCAGCCTGTTTCAATGTTATGTTTCTCCAGCATTCCTGTAGTCTCAGGTTAGGTTTCTCTTCATTTTCCAACATATACCTTGCAACATATTCTGTAAATATCAGACTTATTTTCTGGACGAGAGGGTTGCTCCAATACATTGTTTCCCATTTCTTTCCATTGTTTTTAAAATATTCTACAAATACTTCAGATGATTTATGATTTTCTGATATCCACACTTTGGACAAGAGCAGCACAGGTATCCCTTTTTCTATTTTTCAGAGGAGAAAGAGATATGAGGTTTCCCAAACTAGCCTATTCATTGCAAGTTATATATAATCTAGTAGCCTTTACAATAATGGCAATACTTTAAGTAATGCAAAATATTGGTGATTATCCAGTACTTCCAAACTTTAACTTCAGGGATCACATTATTTATTGCACACTTAAACTAGTTCCAAAATATGCAAACTCCTTTAACTTTTCTCTCTGAATGAATGAGAAAAAAATTATCATATAACAATCATAAATATTAAATGAATGTATTTAACTTACCCAATACACCTCTGATTTCTGTAAGTGCTGCACCATTTCTGATGAAGGAGGCAAAAACCATGTCCACTCCTTGCTCAACACCAAACTTAAGATCTAGTTTGTCTTTTTCAGATACTGCAGGAAGATCAACAGGACAACCCGGCAGATTCACTCCCTTTTTGCTTCCCAGCATTCCTCCATTTTCAATTTTACACATTATCTCGTTATCTCCTACAAACAAAGCATCACACATTTTTCATAATAAGACCATTACGTGGATTGTAGGAAATACTGTATTTATCTAACTTCTGAAATTTAAAACCACAAAACTTTCCCTTTTTCAATACAGTGAAGTAATTTTATGATAAATTTAGAATGCGTAAAATGTTCAGCGAGTAAATGTACAAAAATTACATGTAAAATAAATGAGAGTTCCATTTTATAAGAATCCTTGCAGACCTGGTAGTACTGCTTCTTTCTGTCACACATGCTGAAATTCTTCCCAGTACCACCATAAACATGTATTAAAGCAAAGAACAGCACTTTCTAGACTATATAGAGATTTCTAGTCCATAGTTTACACTTCATAACATTCACTGTCATAAAACAAATGGGGAAACATCCCACAGCCATAGAATAAGATTTAAAGGCTGGCCCCATAGCTCAGTCGTAGAGCACCTGCTGATTCCCAGCTGGGGTTGGGAATTTTTCTCTAGCCAAGATTATTCCCCTTCCTCCCCAGAGTCTGGAAGTATGAATGTGCAAGTGATCTAATGAATAAAACCCAAATTTTATAAAATCCAACAACAAGCAAATACACCATTGCCTATTGGCAATATGTTCCAAAAGAAAGGCCGGCGATAAGAACATTGTAGTTCAAAGTGGGGTATAAATGGAACTAAAAAATGGGAGAGTTCTCTTCACAATGCATGTCATCCATTACTGAATGCCCACACCCATTTACTGCTGGTCACCGACAGTTACTAGCAGGGCAATCAAATTTTATATCTGCACACTACTGCAGCCTGGTGAAGGAAGATCGTGATGAAGAATACACACAGTTCTGGCCTATCATTGCACTGTATACTAATTAGCATGGTACGTTCAGTCTGTAATCTTTTAAGTTACAATAAAATGCAATACAACTGAATGCTCTGCCATGTCCGTGGTGAAAATCTAAGTTTGAATCTGCCCACTAAGCTGGAAAAATGCCTCCTTTGCCATTACATCCTACAAAGGCTTTTCCTATACATTTTACAGGCAAACTGCAAAAATTGCAAGTATAAACAGTATTCACCTGTGCTGCTGGGGAAAACCATGAAATACCTTTATTAGGTTGGTTAGAAAAAGGATTTTAATCATCATTCCTCCTAATGCCAGCTTGACCATTAGCACTGAGCCACCTTATTTGTGTGAAATAATATTTTTCAATCAAAAATTTGTAATAATGACATGGAATATAAACACTAAGCATTTCTGTTATCACTTAAGTCTCTCAAAACCATTTTATTTGTAAAAACTATTAAACAAATTATACTAATCTTAACTCCATTTAAACTAGTTGCATAGCAAACACTCTACAATCATTTTTAACTGATCAGAAGGAAGTGTTAATTGCACTACTCTAATGCTTAACATGCGCTGCATCAAAGCCACCTGAGAAGATGTGTGTTCAGCATTGCAAAATGTAACATTGGGTGGTATTAATAAAAGCGAGCCATGACTTAAAACTCGCAATTTCTGAGCCATGGCTCACTTCCGTATTAATAAAATGCAACGACTCAAGCTTAGCATGACCTTCGGTTTATCAACGACTCAACCCCTCCTCCTAGCGAGTCACGGCTCTAGCCGTGGTATTAATAAAACGGAACTGTGACTTCACTTTAAGAGACATGGCTTACGATTTCTTAAGCCACCTCAGTAGCTTCTCAAACTTGAAGGCGATGGCTGAGTTGCAAGTGAACGTCTACCTGAGAAAAGAAAAAACTATAAAATGCGCCAGGATTCTGAAGACTAAAATTATAAACAGCATTATAGATTTGAGAAAGAAACGTGAGATGGCTCGCCCAGCATTTCCTTCCAGAAACTGTGGAGACAAGAGGAAAGACCCTTACTAGAGATGGAAAAATGAGAATATTTCTACGCTGCATTGGGGACCCCGGATTCCAGGGGACTTGGGCGTTTCACAAGGTACAGTTTAAATATATTTTGGAAAGTTTCTTCTAGCATTAAACAAAAATCGAGAAACTGGATCAAATTTCCAGCAACCACTGCAGCACTACAAGCTGCTAAATTTGAATGGCAGCATTATTTTACGTAATTGCAACCTCTCAAAAACAGCATAAAGTTTTGTAACCTTGAATTATTTCATAAAACAGAGCTTTACTAGTAGCATCAATAAACTGGAGAATAATCTAAAGTCGTCCTTGCTCTTCTTACCTCTTAACTAAACTAGATGGATTTGATTCCCCTTGAATAAGGTCTAAAAACTTCTTTTCCCAGTTTTTCAGGGCTATGGGGCTTGTTGCCTGTCCTTCGCAGATCAGTCTTCACTTTTAGGCAACTTTTAATATTTCTTATTTTCTTCGCTACCTGGTCTTGTTAGGCGAAGATCCAGATTCTCTTTTAGTTTTCGCTGCACTTCAGTCATAGCAGAAGCCTTTTCCGCTTGTCCGCAGGTAGCTGAGATTTGCTCATCTCTTTTGGTGGTTAAGTTCACAAAAAAAGATACAAACTGATTGCTTTCTTCAGTCATTTCTGATGGATATACTGCCACACTGAATCGAATGTTTACTGCCGCTCGACAATAATGCATTTGCAATCAGGAAAAGGGGAAACATGAGTCAGACTCGCAATCATAGAGCAAAGGCTCAGCACGGAGGGGAAGTTTTTATTAATACCAAATCTGCAACTCACAACTCGGTTTTGCTACAAGCCATGGCTCATTAGTCACAGCTCGCTTTTATTAATACCACCCAATGTCACTCTTTCTCAAAGTAAGCATTTGCACTTGGAGAGAACACCCACTGTTGAGATTTTTGCTCTTATGCATGGTGTTCTGCACACATCTTTCTCATACAATCTATGTTCATTACACATTTTCAACACTTAGCGAACAATGTCACTTGCAGGAGGAGTGACCTGCTCCTACAGCATTTTTATACCGCACCCATATTAACTCAATTGGATTAAGAACAGTGACATGGTGGTAACTGAGGACTTCATGATCTTTTGCCGTTTCATCTGCTACATACACTTTCTTCATACTGGCTTACCAAATTTTCTCCAAAAGCATGGCTTTTATAGGAATTTGAGTGGCTAATTCTAAATTCTTCCATGAATCTGATTATTTTGTCCTTTCTGTTGGACATAGTGGGAATTTTGATATTTAGCCAGAAATGATAAGTAGCATTAACTAACTGAATGAGAAAACAGGAAAGATGTTGCAACACCGCTTCACTCCATCTGTATCATTTATGATTTCTTTGCATTCATTGACCGATGTGACACACTTACTTGTGCAATGTAAAACAACAGCGGCTTGTGAGAATAAACAATACATATAGTTGCGTAAGGCTTCTGATGAAGACAAAAGACACATTAACCATTAAAGTAGCATAATAATACATATGTAACTTGCATGTATTTATTTGAAAAGAAGCAAAATTCAGGAACACAATGGTATGAACACTTACAAATGATGGGCCCTAACAGAATAGTTCATCACATACCTTTTAACTATAAGCCCTGAGGCAGACGCATTGGCCATCCTTAGCCAGATGGAAAAATTCGCTATTTACTCAACATGGAAAGAAGCCATAAGTGGAAGAAGATGGAAGTGGTTTAAATCTAACAAATGCCAATTTTTACAAAGTATTTGCCTTCCTGACTAATATTATTTTTGTTTTTCCATTATTTTCTAGTATAACTGCAGCACCAAATTTTATTTTCTCTACTACGTACTTTCGGAAACTAGAAGTATTTTATTCCATCCAAAAATACATGTTTTAAGGTTCCCTGAACCCCAATAAAAGTACTTTTAGAAAAAAGGTACGGATGTGCGTGTCAGAGAGAGAGAGATAGAGAGAGAGAGGAGAGAGATAGAGAGAGAGAGAGAGAGAGAGAGAGAGAGAGAGAGAGAGAGAGAGAGAGAGAGAGAGAGACTGAACACATGACTAAAGCACAAAACTTGGCATTTAAGTTCAGGTTCTTCCAAAGATGCAACATGACTTTGAAGAAAATCCTACCACCCAATTCTACCATTTACATGGAACATATTTTAAAATTTTTTATTTTCTTAAAAAGGCCAATGATTTTTATTAAAATACCATATGTTTAAGCTATTTTAATGACAAATAAAATGTCTGAAGTCTCCTTTATTCTGAATGACTTTTGTATAGTGCTAAACCTTAAGAGCTACAAAAAAATCTTACTCCACCCCCCCCCCCCGTGTTCATGCAAATAGAAAACAATTTCAAAGCCAACACATAGTGACCAACTTTGAAAAGCTTTGATTTATCCCTTTAGCTTACTGTATTCTTCTTATACCTATACCTTTTTCAGTATAAGCTGAAAGGAGAAGTATACAAAACCACGTGACAAGACAACACCTCATTGGCTGGTGGACAAATTACAACCTTTCCCGCTTAGCTTGTCATCTCTTCCTCTACAAAAACAGTGCGGTTTATATCGTAACATTTTGTGGTTATTCTCGTGCAGAGAAATTTAAAAAAACTCATTATTGTAACAGTTCAATTTATGAAACTAAATGTGTTTGTTCAGATTCACCTATAACTACATGAACCGTTATATCAGAGGGTTTAAGAGGCTATGCGCAGACGCTGCAGTTCGTTTCCGGTTTCTGGCTGAGAATCTTCTGCCACTGTAGAAAACAAACGAGGGAAATGGAAAGAAGACAATTGTGTTAAATGCTTTTAACAATTCTGTGAAAAGTGCTCACCTTTAATTGACAATGAATATGGTTGGCCATTGTTTAGCAATAATTGAACTTCTTTGTTAGTGATGCAGAATTGTTGCTCAGATAGTTTGGGTCGCGTTTGTTTTCTGTGGTTTTCTAACCTATAGTGCTAATCGTTATTTAACTTGACTCATAAAATGTTAAAGCAAAATTTGTATACTGATATTAGTCAAAAAATGAATGATTTCTAAAGCCTGAAGTTAAGAACAGTTTAATCCAGTACCTTTAATCACAGATGCCGAACTGTTCAGGTTCAACTTTTGTCTACCCTTAGCATTGTGCGTTAGAAGTTTAGGATGTAAGGCAAAATATAGGAATAAGACATACAATGTTTAAAAGCTAATGATCCCCAAGCTGCACAATATACTGTATTCACATTCTGTCTGAACAAATTCCTCTCGCGGGACTTAGTTCCCGTCATCCTTGGCGGAGTGATACATTTAAGTTTTTACTTCCCCTTTCAGCTTATAATGAAAAAGGTATACAACCAAATGTGTAAACATGTGAAGGTTTATCTGTATTAACAAGAAGTCAATAGAAGAATAAGCTTTTATAATAACTTGTAGAAGAGAAGAGAAAGTTAGGTGAAAGATATATATATTACTGAAGCATGAACTTTTAAGCATCCAGACCCATGCAAAATATAGAATGGAAGGTGAATGATCATGCTTTTAAAGCATGGAAGAGCACATTATTTTGAGCATCTTCCCTTAATAAATTTTTTCCATAAGCTTTCCATTCTTGAGATAATTACTATTTTATTTTGCACAGCATTGCAACACAGCAAATTCAATAGGTTAACTTTTAATTCTTCAATTTCTGCTGCTATTGCAACGAACAAACACTTCCTATATACAAATAAATAGAAAACTACACACAATGGTAATGTAACCTAAATATCATATGGAATATGGAACTGAGGAAGCATTTACAATATTCACAAATTATTAATAGGAATATTTATAAAGGTAAATAAAAGTTTGTGAAACCCAAGTTATAAGAATATGCTTCCTTTCTTTGCAAATTATAAAAGTAAATAATTAAAGCAAGACAAGAACAGAAAATCAATGAGAACTTCCTTTTAATCCTTAAGAGAAATTGTTCAAAATGTGACCCCTCGCCAACACATATGCTTCACAATGTTTTCTACTGCACTCTAGATTTATGTCTGGATTTCTTTTTCTTTCTTTCTTCCATTGTTCGAAAAATTCTTTCTTGCAATGTTTCCACAACAGCACTTCTGTAATGTATGCGCAAGTTTTCATATCGCCCCCAAAGAAAAAACTCGATTGGATTTACAACTGGCGATCTTGGTGGCTATTTTATTGTTCCATTCCGAGCGATCCAGCATTCTACATATATGTTGTGTAGATGGCCGCACACAGCTCTAGTTATGTTCAGAGGTGCACCATCATAAAATAGCCACATATCATTTCTTACTGCCAGGGGAACATCCTCAGATCTTGAAGAAACTGGAGATAGATGGCTCCTTTCAAAACCCGAGGAAGAATCCATGGACTGATTGATGTGTTTTCTACAATTCCTACCCAAACATTTACAGAAAATCTGTGCTCAAAGCTGTCTTGTCTTATTGTGCGTGGACTGTCGTATGTCCAGGTGTGTACATTATGGTAATTAGTTACTCCATTTCCAGTAAATGTTGATTCATCCATTGCAAGAATTTTAAGGGGAAAGTCCCCTCCTTGTTGAAATCATTCGGAAAATGCTACCCTTGGTGCATAATCTGCTTCAGAAAGATACTGGGCGAGCTGAGTATAATAAGGGTATAGCAATTCGTCCTTTAATGTTCTCAAAATAGCCCAATGGGATATGCTGGAAGTATATGAGGAGATATGCTTTCTGTATCTAGAACTCTTTGACAGATGAAAACAAAAATGTCCTATGATGTGGTGCTTGTGTATTTGGAAGTTTTTCTCAATAAAATCTTGCCGCAGCTGTCATATTACAATGTGTTTTGCCATAAATGAGCAGCATTTCAAGTCACTTGGCATTAGTAAAGTGAGCCATTTTGTAACTGATAATCTGCTGTTTCGAAAACAAGCCGTAAGTACACTAAACAATAGCTGAAGTGCATTTCTTTATAAACAAAAGCTGAAGAGCATTTCTTTCGATCTTGTAGTGTTGTCACGTGTACTCTCGCAGCTAACGATGTAGCCTCAACTGAGAAATTCTGAATGCTTATAATGGTAAGAGTGTGAATTGTTTTAATTGAAAATGTATTTAAACATGCAGAAAATATTTATCTTTGAATCTCCTCTATTAAATATTTGATACAGCATTTAAGTTTCATAAAACCTTCATTTAAAATAAGAGTTAATATTAAGCAATTTTCACTTTCTTCTCAAAAGCTACTTTAAAAACAAAACTGCACTACAATTTTTTGTTCTATTCATTATAAAGAGTCATCCTGTTCAAGGATGATCATAGGTCACCAACTCTGTATAAATAAATAGTCATGAAGGTAGATACAACAGATATAGATAGATACATATACAAAGAGATGGCTGATTGGATGGATACAAAGAAACAAATAACAGATTTTAAAAATCAATGATTTTTATTTACTTACCCACTTTTTCTGCCACCAAAGAAATAAGTCCATCATCCACAAAAATTTTGTTTCCAGGCTTCACCACTTTCGTAATGTTGTCATAGTCCAAATAGATTACCTGAGGGCTTCCTTTTTCATAATATGATTTATCTGTAGTGACCTTAACAGTTTCACCTCTCACCAATTCAACTTCAGCAGAGGGTCCCTTTAAAACAAATAATGTACAATCTAAGTCAAATCATTAATTGCTGTGAAGTATATCAATTTCATTTTCATGAAATTATTGTACAATGACCTAGAAGATTTTTACTGTGTTTCCTCCTCTTTACTCCTTTGTCATTTCATACCTACCTGGTTATTCTAATAACAGATGAAAAATACCAATATTCATGCAAAAGAATCTGAAATGTCAACAGAACATCTGACTTCCAAGTTCTGAAAATGCTGCATTGCCTTAAGTACCCTTTGGTGGGGAACAATCATTGATGGGAATGGCCAAGCACAGTGGAATCTCGCTAGCACGATCCTCATTCACGTTTTCCCATGTATTACGGTGAATTATAAAAGTCCTGGCACCAAATGTAATAAATAGTTTGTTTTCTCATTCCCACTTACTATGTTCAAAGATTTACATCTTCATTTGCTATTTTGGCCAATCCTTCGTCGGTCCAGTGGGAGTAGGCGCTTACTATGTTCGAAGTCTGCTATCCTCATTTGCTACTTTGGTCAATCCTTGGTCAGTCCAGTCAGAGTGGAGACCGGCAGCCAATCACATGCATGTACATATTTGTGTGAATGGGATTGCAAATGCTTTAGCTTGGTGTGGTCAATGAAAACGACAGTTTCTACTGTTAAGCATTGACCAAACATACGTAGATTGAATTTTAACTTTTCGTTTGCAATGGAGAAAAAGAAAGTGTGGCAAATAAGCAACACTGAAAAACTGAAAATCCTTGAAGTAGAAGATACAATCCAAATATGAAACGTGTGGATATAGCGTGGAAGTTTAAACATTCCTCCGTCAACCTTAAACACAATTGTTAGCAAAACGTAAACTGATTGAAACTGATTTTGAAGAAGGAAAAAATGCTAAAAGAAAAAATGTCCCTGGCCAGTTTCCAGAATTAAAAGATGTTCTACTAAAGTGCTTTAAACAAACAAGAGCTTCAAATGTGCGAATAGACTGTACTGTGGTTCGAGCTCAGATGACACATTTAGCACAGAAGATGGAACTGGATGATTTCAAAGCGTCCAATAGCTGGATTGTAAGATTCAAGAAGTGACATGGCTTAGTTTACAGATGTGTGCAAGGTGAAGCTGCTGCCCTAGATGATGACACTAAACTATGTGAAAATATAGAAATATGGAAAAATGCAATGTTCCCATCAATTTTGAAAGACTATAGCCCTGACAATGTTTTGAGGCAGTATTTTAATGCCTGAATAAATTTAATTTTTTATTTTTATTATAACTAAATTCAATAACAGCCCACCTTGAAAACAATATGTATATAATTATTATTTAAATTGTAAGTCATTGCAAATACTTATTTTATTGTAAAACATATTTTATTAATGTTATGTAAATGTTTATATACTCTAATAGTGCAAAACCTGTGAGAATAATATGTTTTTAGGTTGTTAACAATGAGGTAATAATGTAATCTTGTGACAATGTGTTTAGAGTTTTGAAAAGTACTGGTTATGAAAAGATCGGTAATGACGTAGTTTCGCTTACAGTTTTGAATTAGCCAATCAAAAGTAAAGAAAAGTTTTAGTTTGAATGCTTAAATTCTATTGGACTAGAATTAGCCAATAAGAGACTGGCAATAACGAAGCTTTAAGGTTTTTACCGTTGGAATTAGTCAGTCGCGGGCATGTTATAGAGTGCAGATGTAAAAGTCACGGACCAGGTTTCATAGTGTGCAGATGGAAAAGTCACGAGCAAGATTTTATAGTAAATACATTAAGAATGTGTAAAGTTTCTCACAGTTTATTTTATAAAGTGCAGTGTTTTATATATGTGCAAGTATAAAGAAATAAAAAGAAGTGAAATTTAAAAGTAATTCTGTAATCTTTAATTTTTGTCATACCACGACCTGAACAAGACCTTATGTCTCTATAGTTCGACTGAAACAGCTGAGGAAGATTTAAATAATATTACATAAGTATAAGATTTGAAACCTACGCCCAAAGCAACAAATTAAATACAAAATTTTTCAAGTTTCTGCGTAAAAATTACATTATGCAACATTGTGTAACATTACGTAACACAAACATCATCATCTCTACTAATACAAAGCGTGGCATCCCAAGCATCTAAAACCAACTCCAAAGTAACTTTCATACGTGGGGGCAAACTCCACCAAACTCACCAAACCAGCTACATAACTTCACTTTATAATGCAGATAAAACGGGACTATTTTTCCAGCTTTTGCCAGACAAAACCCTGGATTTTAAGGGCACTAAGTGTCATGGCAGGAAACTTATTGGTACTGCTGATTATTGGAAAAGTATGCAGTCTGCAATGCCTCAAGAATGTGCAATCTTTTCCATGCAAGTACACTTCCAATACAAAAGCCTTGATAACTTCTGCGCTATTTGAAAACTTCTTATGAGCATGTGATGCAATACTGGGCATAAGAAACAGGAAAATTGCACTCTTCCTTTATCAGTGTGCCGCTGATCCACCAAATGTTTCAAATTTAAGAAACAAAGATCATTTTCCTCCCAGCAAACTGCACAAGTAAACTACAGCCTTTAGATCAAGGCATAATTCAGTGCACGAAGCAAACATATCAGAAGAGGTTGGTACAGAGAAGGTTGGCTGCACTGAAATCGACAAGGAAAATTACTGCCTTAGATGCCATGCATTTGATTAGGACAGCCTGGAATTCTGTGATGCAAGATACCATTAGGAACTGCTTTAATTAAGCCAGGTTCTTAGTGATGACATCACAATGAAAGACAAGTTTTCCCGAGAGTGAAGATGGGTGCCAAATAGCAGACGACACCAGCGTGTCTTTTGAAAGACATGTAAACATTGACAATGAAATTCTGGTGCATGAAACGGTGCTGATAGATGAAATACTTGAAGAATAAATGAAAGAAGCGTCAGTGGGAGATAAAGTGATGAGCCAGATCCTGAGCCAATTCCTAGTGTTGGGAGCGATGGAGCCAATGGACATAGTGAAGCGATATGTGTGCAGCTTCAAAGTTGATGTAATGACTTTACTAAACAAATGACAGTAAAATTTTGGCATTAAAACCAAAAAAGCAATCAATCTACATATGTATTTTAAACCTGTGTACATAGTGTCCATATTTCACATCCGTTTAGGAAGCAAGATGTATCATTAGATTTTATTACATAATTACTAAATTGCAGATTTTGTATTTTCGTTAACACATTTTCCCGTCTATGACGTCCACATCCTTGGATCCCTGCAAAAGTGTACTAACGAGATTCTACTACTGTAACTTATTAGATAATTACAGTAGGTGAAATGTTAAACCTTTGTTTTCTCTTTGGTCCCACAGTTATTTAGTAACATAACAGGGCTAAATTGTCATACTTTTGCCCACCTACATTAGGTATAATGAAGTGTGAAATAATGAAATAAATTACCTTAGGAGTGAGTTTAGAACATAATGTGGTCTCTCCAATATCTGGTGCCCACCTACCCGCCCGTTTTAGGTGTTTCACTTATATAGGCAAATTGCATGAGGAAGACAGCAAACGTAGCCATTTTTCCGATAAATCACAATGCAAAGTGGGTACTGCCAACCTAAATAAGAAGTGAAATGCACTGAGTATGCGATGTGCTGTTGTTTCTGCAAACGTGAATCATTCGAGTTTTAGACGCGCAGATCCCTCGGCTACACTCTGTTGCTTGCTACACTCCTCTCCTTCTAAAAAACATCCCTCGGCTACGCTTTGAGGCTGAGTATCTTACAGGCTTCGGTGGCATTATTCATATGTTGGCAGCATTACGTTAGAGCAAGCCTAAGACCTAATGCGGGCAAAAGTGACACAAATGCAGGCAAAAGTATGACAATTTACCCCATAACAGCTACATAGCTTTTACATAATACAGAAACCTGTAACTGGAATGGGACCTCAATACTCTCAATACTTGGTGGTATCAAAGTATATCTAATACTTCGAGATAAACCTTCAATATTTTTTCTATACTTTTAAATTTTCAAGTTATGCATTATTGAAAGTTGTTGCATTAAGTTTATGCTAGATAAGGAACGAAAGGAGTTGAGACTTCTTGTTATTGCCTTGCACGTTTTCCCAAAGAGTTACTGGACTATAGTTCTTGATAGACCTTGACTACATTTCCTGTGGGATGAATGAATGCAGCATTCCATAGACTCTTGTGTCTAAATACAAACATGCAAAACAAAGGAGAAGTAGAGGCACTCATGTAACATGTTACACGAGTTGTGATTGAAGTCGATTTAGGCGACATACTAAATCAGATTCCTGCAATAGTCTGGCTTGGTGAATCACTCTCATCTGATGACCAAAATATAATATGAATCCAGCAGAAAGAAATCAGAACCTAAGACATGAAATAGTACAATGCATGGAAATATTTATACCTTCCTAACATGTTAGTTTGTGTTTACACAAGTTAAACTCGGGTCTTGAGCGTAGCTTACAGGTATACGGTATTACTAATTTCCATAAATTTTTTGTTTTACCAATGTACAAGTCGATTTTTTTCAGCCTGACATGGCAGAAATAGAGGAGAAGGTAGTCTAAGGTGAGAGGAGAATGGCTGGCAGTATTCCCCTTGCTGGAACAATCTCATTGGAATTAGTGGTGATGTCACCTTATCTCAAGTTGTCTATGTGCCTGCTGCTCTGTTACTACTACTACTGACCCAACACCCCTTCCAGAAGATATAGACTTGTCCAACTACTGCACATATAGATAAGTGCATCAGACAAAAAAATCAGCCTGTACAAGTCATACTGAATAGCATGAATGAAGTGTGGAAGTATTTTGAGGTAGACAGTTCTAGTAACAACAGAGCAGTGTATAAAATGTGCAGAAAAATATTTTTGCACAATGATAAATCACACAACACAACAAATTTAAAGAAGCACGCTACATTCATACGCCAAGAGTTTACAGAACATCTATTGAAAAAGCAATTTATGAGTTTCCTGTTGCTGTTAGAACATGATGACGTGACATCTGAAAATGATGAGCAAATCAACAAGCAAAGAAATTATTATTATTGGGCTTTAACTAATAGGGAATATAACCTGTAGCATTATCAAGTAAAAAAATTGCTGCCAATTGGAGGATGTCATACAGGAACACTTTTAGAATTAGTATACATTCATTTATAAACAGAAAACTACTAATAAGAACATGATTCAGTGATCATGCTACTGCGTTTACAGTTTTTTAAAAAGTGAATATAGAGCATTGTGTTCAAAATCAGTATCAGTATGCAGTATCGAGAAATAGTGGTAATGTCACATCACTACCCTTAACATATAGAACAAAAGAAGTGAGGCTGGTGAATATGAAGACAATCAAGAAAAGTAATCTTAGTCGTTACCAAAACAGAAACAAGAAGCATACAAGATATTAGTCACAATAGCCCGGTAAAGAGAACAGAAATGCATATCAAACACAAAGTGAAAAGTCTATTTTGTGCATTGGGATTGCATTTGTTTTTGACTGATCAATGATATTTTTTACATGCTTTCAACTCGGAAAACATTATGCAGGTTAGCCAATGTAAAAATTCAATAGAGTAAACATTATCTAAATGTAGCTCCATTAAATTTCCAATTCCTCTAGTTGTACCAAGCTTTCATTTCTTTATTCAGTGACATACAGTAAAGATGTTTACTGTTCTTTGTTAATTTCTACCGTTTTTACTGTTCTTGCTATTGTTTTTGAGGCAATAGCCAGTTCTACATTGCATATTAATAAACTACAGATGACCCTTTCACCAGTAGAAACAACGCTCAACGGATGTGCGGGGTAAATTCTGAGGTTAGGATGCAAATATGTTAGAATTTCTTCCAGTTTCATGTTTCTAGCTTGTGATTAGAGAGAGCTTTTGCAGCTGTTTCATGATACGGCTGCCTAGAACAGTATCTACAGTGAAAAGTCTAACATGCACAATATGGATCTAATATGCAATGCCCGGGAATGAGAACATTAAAGCTTGGCCAAGTCTTCTTTCCTGTTCTCGTGGCCCGGGAAAACTTTCCATCAATTGTGAATGCTCCCATTAAAATACATATATAACTTTGCTGTTCTTGTTACCATTCTCGGTTGTTGTAAACCAGCCTTTAATTATAAAATATTGGTTCAATGATTTATTAGCAATTTTCTCTCATAATACAATTATTCAGTATATGCTGATAATGAACCTGATTACAAAATACAGCAACAAAGAAATAAAACAAAACTTTCTCTCATGAGGATTATTTAAACATCCTGGCATTGGTATCACATACATATCACGTCATTACAAGAAGATTCAATTCTCTTTTGTTTGCTGTGTCTTTGTTGCTTAATTGTGACCATCTACATATACGCGGCATTTGTCTTATTTTACATGCTTTTTTTCTGTGGAGTAACAACTATTTTCTACTCTATGGCATTCTCAACTGAAAGTCCAAGCCTTCTTTATTAGCACCTTCTTTTATAATTCTGATCTGTTCATATTCAATACAAGGACTTTGTAAATTCTTTTTAATCTTTTAGCAATATATGAAATGAAATTACAAGGTATTTTACAGATCATGTCCATTATAAACAACAGAGCTTTTCAATGGTGAAAGAATTATCAAAATGGATCAAGTGGTTTTTCAGATTACCATCCCCCAACCAGCAACACGATCTTTTTGTAAAGATGCTTTTTTTGGGATTCAGGGAATCTCAAAATGTATATTTCAGTTAAATCTTAGTATCCCATTTTTGGGTGGAATATAATACCTCCTCTACTTACCATGGTTCAGTAGTAGACAAAGTAAAAATTTAGTGAATTTACTGAGAAATAAAAACACGATTCACTAAAATGTGAGAACAAAAAAATCCCTCTCTCAAATACGAAAAACACATGTAGCGTCGAGCCAAAACAGCTTTGCAACAGAGAGGAAGCATAACATGAAAACATCATTCTTATGTTCTAAGGGCTCCATAAATGCACAAACTTATGAGAAAATTTGTTCAGACTTATACCTGATACTTGCATCTGAATTGGCAATTGTCTATGTGCGCTCAGATTTACGTTTTACCAAGAAGCTTGACAAGATTGTCTGAACTGATTATTTCCATGGAGAAATGACATCACTCAAAAAATGTTTTTCACCCATACCTTTGCATTCACCATTCTCGATAAGATTCTTAAATGGCATGTTATTGTGAATTAAATGCTAGTTGATACACTCAAATGCACAGAAATGCATACTTGCCAACTTCCTGAACATGAAACCTGTAAACCTTTTCCTCGTCCAGCAAAGCATAATAATTTTGCAATGACATGAAATTTAGAATGCGTAAAATGTTCAGTGCAGTAAATGTACAAAAATTACATGTAAAATAATGAGAATTTTGTTTTATAACAATTGGTAGTACTACTCCTTTCTGTCACACATGTTGAATTCTTTCTGGTACAAAATAAACACACATTAAAGCAAAGAACATCACTTCCTAGGTTATACACAGATTTCTAGTACATATTTTATGCTTCATAACACCAACTATAAATAAAAACAGTCACAAAAAATGGGAAACTGATATCCCGCAGCCATAGAATGCAAATAAACCATTTAGACAAGAGAGTTGACTTTAAAATTAACGCTGTCCATTACTGAATGTTCACATCCATTTACTGGTGGTTAGTTAATAGAGGTCACTAGTGCCCTTTAATGTAAACAAACTCTCTATTATCTGCACAGAAGTAGTTCGCACTTCCCCCCCTAATGGCTGCTACTTCCTCTCGCACGTGCTTGCTGCATATCACTTACAGCTGAAGATTGTTTCAATCTAAAAAAAAGGTGCACTGCATGAAAATCGTAGTTCAAAAGGCAACCTGAAGTAACACTCAATTTTACAAGCATGCGGAAACGAATATTTTACTTATGTTAATTGTAATCCTCAGGCAAAGATGCAACACCCAAATTTGAATCCTCCGAAGATGACTCAGCTGCCATATTGTGACATTTGTGATATAATTGGCATTATTGCATATGTGACCTGGCGGCCCAGATCGGATATGTTGCAATAGTAGTGGGGATAGAAACCGGTTCCTAGTGTAGCGTGCCTGACGCTAAGATAGCGTGGGTTAGTGAGTCGAATCGAGGTTCTGCTCGCAACAAGGAGTGTGTGTGTGTGTGTGTGTGTGTGTGCGCAGCTTGTTTGTGCGTACAGCATGGCATCCCACCGACAGGCAAGGAGGTATTGTAATTCCTTTTTATTGTAAAATACATTTATTACCATCCAGTTCAAATTAATGTAAATTTCTGTAGTAGATAGATCCTTCCTTTATCCCACATAATGATTTAGGAATATTTTTAGGGACCTTTAGGTGTATTTAGGATTTTGTTGAGCTCGCCCCATCGGACCTCGTGTAATTTGTAATAGAATGTTCGATCCTGTTCACGGTACCTATTGCTCTACCCCCCATTGAGCTAAAATATGGAAAGAGGTTACGACAATATTGGAATCGGAATTGTCTTCCAAGTTCAAATAACAAGCTTATCCACAACACTGTCGCACACAAAATCAAGTTCCCACATTTTATTCTCCTCTTCTATTATGTCTGTTATATTTCCTGCGTGCTTTGATTACACTTTATACTCAAATGCCTGTAAACTGGATGTTAGTTTCGTGATGTCCACCACTGCAAGCATCTGTATTTTTCTAATAGTGAGTTGACCACATAAGTATTTTTTTCACACTTTTAAACAGTTTCCCGCTTTTGTGTTTGAATAGTTTATTTGCACTACATGCACCTTTCTCTGCCGTGAGAACTCAACTTTAACTGATTAAATCAGAAGATTTGACCCGAGCTGAGCATACGTGTGGTACCATATTATGAATGACTTCGCTTAGCAAATTTCCTGTGTGCATGCACGCACACACTCCGGTCTATCATTGCACTGAATACCAATCAGTGAAGTACATTCAATCTGTAATCTTAAGTTACAATATAATACAATAGGATTTAACGCTATCATGTCTGTGGTGAAAACTTTTAACACTTTGAATCTGCCCACAAGGATATAAAAATGCCTCCTTTGCTGTAAAGGAGTAAAAAGGCCTCCGCTCCCTTACATTTTATGGGCAAACTGTGAAAGTATAATAATCACTATGAGACACTAATTATATTTAAATATGGTCTAAAAATCAAAATCAGCTAAAACAATATTTCAAAATTTGGGATATAGACAGTCTGCCCTATCTCCCCTTGGCGCTAGCCCAGTGGTTTTAACCTAACTGACAAAACATGGAATTATTACCAATACTGTACTAATCAAATGGATTCCACTTACACCTTCAAGAAGGCCAGTTCGAATTTCTGGGCCTTTTGTATCCAAAGCAATAGCCAATGGATACCTCATTCCCAATTTCTTGCTGTAGACATCCACTGCTTCTCTGATGTTAGCAATTGTTGCTGCATGGTACTCATGGGTACCATGTGAAAAGTTCAGTCTTGCAATATTCATCCCAGTTTCCATCATTTTTACCAACATATCCACATCCTTTGAGGCAGGACCTGCAATACAAAAACAACTCAATTTCAGCAAACAGAAGCTATGGCATTTGCATCATACAGGATGTTCCACTTTGAGAAATCAAGAAATAAAAGCTGACCACTTAAAATCAAATAAAGATATTGTGATTTATATCTGACATACTGTCCAAGTTTTGAAAACAGCTGCTTGGTCTTATGCAAGTTAACTAAATATTTTAAGGGAAAGAGTTAACCTTAAGGTATTGGGAAGCTTGTATCTTGCATATTTCCATAGTGTATAGAGAAGTTTGGGATAATATTTGGGGGGGAATTAGGGAGGTATAAAATTAAAAAATGCCCATTAAAAACCATTCTGTTGAAGGCACAAGAGAATCGTGCAAACCACTGTTCCACTCAAAAAATATTTTACCATTTCCATGCATATTTGTATTTGAACTATTATATGTTAAGAAAGATTTGTCTGAATTTAAGCAAAATCAGGAAAACATAGCTACAACAGAAGAAATAAAGAGCATCAAGCAACAGCTTTCATAGTATCTCACTGTATGAGAAAAATATCTACAATGGTAATTTGCATTAATTACCAAGTCGATTTATGACATACATCACTTACTATATTTTGAAATGGAAAACGTATTTCTGGAGCTAACTGCTCCCATCATCAGTCATCTGCCGACATCATTCCTTATGGTGGTTGGCCTTGTATCCGACGGAGGTTGGATAAAATCTGCATAAGTATATAAAACTAAAAGTGTGGTTCCTGTTCTTCCAAATGTAAATGTTTTCCCAAACTGTAAGTTCTGTGTAGATAATTAGGAAGCATTTTATACAGCAGAGCATGACGCTTGATAAAATTATTTACCTCTATAACAGATGTTGAAAATGTCCTCCATCCTGCAAAAGGCACAAAACATGTCGTTCTATGTTACTGGCTACTCGGATGACTCTGTTGTCAATAGCTTGAATCTCCTGTGTAATGTGCTTCAGATCGTCCAATGTCTGGGGACGTGTGGCATAATCTCGGTGGCCATAGGTTCTTGGAAATTATCCGGTATTCAAAGAAACTTACAATTACATTGTCTAGTTGCTCAGCAAACTCCATGAAAATCTGTTGGTACTCTGCAGTGTTCACATTGTTTTAAAAAAAAATTGGTCCTACTATTCTCTGTGCGAATATTGTGCACCAAACTCCAATTTTAACCAGGTGCATAGGTGCTTCATGAATAGCATGTGGATTTTTGCTGCCCAAAAACATGAGTTATTTGAGTTCATATAGCCAGATAAATGGAACCATGCTTCATCTGTGAACCATGTGATGGACAATATAGCAGGATTTTGCACAATGAATGCCTGAAACCAATGGCAATAATTCAGTCTATCCTTATCTGGTTCCTGTAACTGATGGACAACCATAATCCTATACGGCTTTAACCCTGCATTTTTACAGCTCTGACACATTGAGTAGCTGTACCTTGTCTCCTGCAACAAACGTCTTAATGATTTTTTGGGTGACTGATCCAATCATGCTCTTACGTCAACAGCCATGGGAAGCCTAGATGAACGAGTTTTGCCTTTTTCACTCGCCAGAGATCCAGTTGCTTCCAATTTGTTTACCAGTCCCAGTATTGTGTTTCTTTGGGGAGGATTCCGAACACCAAATTCTCTCTGGTATGCCCTTTGAGTAGCTGTAATTGAATTTGTAATCCAATATTGCTTTACAAGGAAGACTCGTTCATGTAATGTGTACTCCATTTTCACGTTAACTAGAAAAAAATCTCAAAAACAGTTGCCAACAATAACATTAACAATTACGAATAAAACATGAACATCTACGCATCTAATGACAGGCAATCCAAACTCCAGAACATTCTGCTTAATTTGGTGCTAAAATTGCAGCATTGAGTGAAGTTTTAACAGAATAATTAAAGAAAGGTGTCAGTTCTTCATAAATCACCCTGTATAAAAGTTACACATCGGAAATGCACACGCACATATGAATGCACTCAAACACATGAATTTTGTTGTGATATGCTATTTTAAACTATTGTAAACGTTTTTAAGTCAGGAGTGAATGATTGATGATAAACTGCACAAGCTGTTATACCTGGCCACACATTCCACTACCACTGAATCATAAGCACAGCAAGAATAACAGGAGTATCTGTTTACACCAAACATAAGCATGCAGATAGCAGAGGTATCCTTTGCTGGTGTCATGCACAAAGCACACGGTATGCGAGAGCTGGCAACCTGGCTATAGTGTACCCAGTGGTATGACAATTTGCTTTTGCCTGGTAATGTGTCAGTTATGTGTTTATCCAATCTCTTGGTTTCCTCAGCTTATTACTACATGGCTGGGGAACATCAATCACCAACTAAGGATGCTCCTTAACCATACTTGTACTTGACCAAGTCGTACTAAAACAGCTGTAGCACTGAAATGGCACCTAAAAGCGGTAAACAAGTGCTGTGCAAGTTGAACATGTTAATTGTTTATTCTCTTGTATAGAGAATAATGCATATACTGTGTAATGACACTTATTTTACTCTATTTTAATAGTACCTTTATGTGACAATTGTGAAATTGGGGACTATTAGTGTTCATTAACAGCAGTAGCTGTATTTTGGTTAATTGCCAATCACATTCTTTCTGTGGCACATGCATTTATTTACATCCAGTAGGCTAATTATAATGGATAGTGAATAGCTCTTTTTCATTGTGATACATGTGTATAACCTCTTTTGTCATATGTACTGTCAGTGATCACTACAGAGACTGCCATATTAGCTCAGCTGTTTCATGCTCTTCTTGGGATTCGCTGATCTTTAGGTTTCTATTTGTCATTGTGACATTAACTTTATGCTCAAGTTTTATGGTGTTATATTAATGCTCAATTTTCATTGTGAATGACCCTTTGATGAAATGTGGAGGGAAGCACTTCCAATGAAATTAATTAATCTGCATTTTACAAAGCAAGAAATCATTGATAAACGCAATTATAGACTATGTCATGCATTCTATTTGATAAATATAACTGAACTCACTGGCACTTTCTTCTGGTAACATACCTATTGTGCAAATGATGCCTGAAAGTCGAATATATGATGCTCTGGAACTAACATCCAGTTCACACATATGCTCCAGATGCGATGAAGCCTCTAGGGCTCGCATCTGACAAGGTAACACATTGGGTTCACCTTCCATTGGCTGAAAATGTAAACAAATGACCTGGTTAAACATCTTCTCAAACACACTTCCTAATGGATGCACAAAAATGTGTACTGTCTGGAAAATAGGTAATGTAAAGGTTTAGGATTTTGCATTTGGAGGAGTCGTACATCAACTATATTTTTAAAATCATTGCTTCTGAAGTACCATAAAGAAACAAAAACCACTGAATTTAGTTCAACCAGATAGTTTAAAATGTAAAGATTTTATACTGAACATTTTCTTTCCTAAAATATATAAAAAATATCTTCTGAATGGCAAAAATATAACCTATACAGAAACAACATTAAAGTGGCCCTTGCTAAGTTGAGAATGATTATATTCCCATATTCAATTTAGTGTGCTGTACATTAGATGTGGTCGCACATGTACAAATTTCACTAAATTAGATATCTACCTCATTAAAAAAGTAACATCATCACTGGAAATATATGCAATATAAAATTTCTAATGGCTAACCAAAAAGATGAAATACCCCATTACAAAGCATCTGCAATTTACAGTATAGATTGCAAGGACTGTTGAAATATTTACATATGTCAAACAAAACCATACTTAAGGAACAGTTTAGGAATACCAAATCCAGAGAGGAAAACTCTGCAAAAACAGCACTTTTTTGACAAAAGTACATGAAATTGTGAACACTCTTGACACTAAACCACCCTACTGAACTGAATATTTGGGGAAAATTATGGAAAAATCAACCAAGGTTAATAAACTTTGAGATCCTAATGGACCAAAATCTCGCCACAAAATTCTTGCTACACTGTGAGCAGTGATCATCAACTGAACTGTAATTGATGACGAGAGAGATCCCTCACAACTAGTTGAGGCAAATACTAATTTAGTGAAAATTTAAATACGTGCAATCGCATCTAAACTTTTATGCAATCATTTCACTATGTCTTACAATTACAAAGAATGCTGTACACTGTTAAACATTTATTCTCTAAGACATACAACACTGCAAGGTTTTATGGATCAATGGGGTCAATCTCCTGAATTACAGCAACATACAACAATTCATTTTGAACAGAAACTATGCTCCTGATAGCAAAAGTCCATTATAACAGTGAGATGCAGAGAGAATCTAAGTAATGTGATCTATTATACAGGGCAGTCCATAACATTCTCCAAGTCAGTTGTTGGCAAGTGAGCCTGGCATCAGCTCGTCATACACAGTGAACAGGATCCACTACAGTTACTCTCTCAGTACATCATCACAGTTGCTGTACGTTTTATTTTAAGATTGTAATTATTATGGCACCACAACAGTTTACATTGCAACAAAGGATTTATCTTGCCGAGTGTTAATGACATTTTGCAACCAAATTTCCGGGCGTTTCCATTCCACATAAGACCCCTATATTAAATCTCATCAAAAAGCTTAAAGAAACGGGTTCAGTTTTAAATAAATGTGGGGAGAGAAACTGCATGTAATTACTGAAGAAAAGCTTGAGATAGGAGAAACATCCATCCTCTTTAGAAATCTCTTCGCTGCCTCTCTCATAAAACGGGTGTTTTGAAAGCCACAGCTCTTGGAGTTACTAAAATTCTTAAATTTAAGCCCTACAGAGAGACAAAAGTGCATGAATTACAGCTTAAAGATGTGATTCATGTGAATGTTGTAAATGGGTTTTACAAACTATGTGTTGATGGTGACTGAATCTTACATTTATTATTTTCACTTATGAAGCATAGTTTCCTTAAATGGTCATGTTAGATGGAGTAGCCACGTCATGTCATTATTGCCACCCTTTCACACAAGAATATTTGAACCAATTACTATGAAACTTTGTATGCAACCTACCTTATGACAGTTCTGTAGCACTCTTACACAGTCCTGTGCAACAAATCTTGCAAAAAGTTGTCTATTTTATCATAACCTTCCTTTGGGGGGGGGGAGGGGGTATGGAACATATCAGAATTTAAGGATGAAGTTTCTGTAACAGTGGCAATTCCTACAAGTCTCATTTGTTGTTAGTTGGTTCAGTGTTTGGTGGGTAACACGTCACCACTTTCAACCACAGTACCAAAATATTTCTTGGAATTCCGCACCGTACTGTTTGTTTTCATTCATTTGACCCACACCAATAACTACTTGCTTTTTTGTGACCAAGGATCAAGATTTTATTCTTCCTTGATTATCATGTTCAGGACATGCTTCGCCACTTAACCACGGCTAAAATATAAAAATCATCATTCCATTAACGTATCTGCATAAAAGTAGGAAGTGAGAAAATTCTAAAAAATTGCGGGATCTGACAACTACACTTTAAGTCTAGTGGTGTTTGGTACCAAAACAATTTTTGTTTGGTGTCAAATTTCACTACTGGAATGGGGAGGGTCTTTTCCCTTTTCCTAAGTAAAAAAGAGATTGCTATGTTCTGTCCACAAGTATGTTTTTCTGGATGTTTAATACAGACATATTTATTATACATAACTTTTTTCAGTTATAAATATATTTACTCATTAAAAGTATGAATTACTGCCACATCTATTCTTAAAATTATTTCACATTTGCTACAATATCTGTTTCTTTCATTGCACATATTTTCCCAAATTCTTGGAGATAACACTTCTGCAAGACTAAAATTTTGGCTTACTTCACAATATACAATGATAAAATCTTATAGAAAATATTAAAATCCATATGATTAAAAATCCATCAATAACAAAATGAAAATCTCCAAATGAAAAGCATGCAGTACATAAAAATAAATTAGGAAATGTTTAAATTGATGGGGAAATGTGCAGTTTTACAAAGTTGAACAAAGAAATTAAGGTATGCCTATAAAACAACTATTTGCAAATGGATTTCGAAATTTTCAAACAGAACAAGATTTACTGTTTGTTTAATCATTGCGCAAGTTAAAGTCTAACTTTGGAAACAGGGTTGAAGTTATGATTACTGTCATAAAAATAAAAAACATCTTTCCTGCTATTTGAGAGAGTAAAGAACAAAGGTTTAACATTAATATTAAATATATTAGGATACAGTTTAATAATGCTATACAACCTGCAATAAAGTAAATGCTATCAAAGCTCAACCACAACAGATATACAATACTAAGCTATCTAGGTATTGTGATAATGCCAAATGCTAACATAAAAAGCAAAAATTATATTTCCCCTTACAAATGTACTACAACGTCCTGAGAAAAACTAATTTAAGTTATCCACTTGCTACAAAATGCATAATAAACAGGGTACGGATTTCCTGTAACAAGGAACATCTTAATATAAATGGCTAAAATATGTTACTTTTTTTTAAATACATTACATATCCAAGTGCACCACAATTTTTATTGACTTTATTAGTAATCTTCTTCAAAACGTTAAACTAAAATCTAATCTTTTTTGTAGGCTTGCTTAAAATAATCAAAGTTCATTAGATGTCAGCAGAATCAGTGAGCTGGAATGAGGAAAAACTTGAATGGATTACCCTCCTCTGAGGGACTTACAAGCCAATGCCTTGGGTCAGTAGTCTGTCGAGGAGCAAGCAAACTCTGGATCATAGCATATCCTGGATGGGTGATCAGCCCAATAACTGGTATGGCGGTGAAGAAGAAAATGAAATGCACTGATGAAAGGGATGATAGGAAAATTCACGGGTCAAATTATCCAACACAGCCTAGTGACTGAAGAAAACTGCACTGAGGAAAAACATGCAACAAAAATTATAAAAATATATTCACAGATAGGTGGTGGAAGGGAACTTTCAAAGAAAGTATTTCAACAGTTTGCATTGAAGCTAAGATACTGTGAAGATATGTCCAAACAAAGAAATTTTGTTGCACACAGTGAGGTTATGTTCGGTGATTTTATCAAGCTTCTGCAGAGAGTACCACAAGCCTTATAAGAAAATAAGGCAATACTCCTGTATTTATCAATGGCTCATAACACATATTTCTATTTTATTCCAGAACACAAATATACATTCTAACACATTTTTCAACACAAATTATGAATATAGATAACATGAACAACATATTTAGTTAACAAATCACAATTGAATGGAGCATGGCTGCAACTATGGAGCAATGACAGGGCAGAGCCGCAGGATCTGTGAAGTGAAGCCCCAATCATGTTAGCATTTTCAAATAATGCTGACATTGATTTATCAACTTTTAACAGACTGTTTTAGTGACTTCCAGCTCAAAATGGCTGTTTCTGCTATAGTATCGTCGCTAAAAGGGTGAGTGAGTGGGCAGGCCACATCATTTCATTTGAGCAACACCTAGTGATTCACTCCTTCCGTTAACATTCTGGATTATTCTATATGCACTTTTTAATGGATTTAGTAAGTATTTTTGTTGTACAACACTAATTGATAAACACGGGAGTCGTACCAAAAATAAATTTAAAGGCAACTCATTTACAGTCTCTCTTGCTCGGAATAGGTAGTAAAACTCCAATGCTGTTAAACTGTACACACTGTACAGAATGGGAAGGTTCCACACAAAACACTCACACAAAAAATACCCATCGGTGAAACGCACAAAATGGAACGGTTAGCATTAGACAGCTGCACAATTCCAGGCCAAAATACTTGTGGAAATAAAATCATCAGTTCTTGTACTAAATGCTGTACTGATCTGAAACTTTTACCATGCAAGAATGCACACCAAAGGCACATGCACACAAACGTACAGGTTGTAAGCAAATGATTATAGAGGCTTTAAACTTATATATTTCCCTGAGGTATAAAACACAATTTTGAATCTTAATCTAAATTGATTAAAAACAGTTAAAGTTACTCTAGCACAAATTAGTGTTCAACATGGGATCGATCCATCCATCCCTTGACATTAGCATGTCTAGTGTAACTGATCAACTCAGGTAGGTCCGGCACGTTTTCTTAACACCTTCCACACTGTCAATGTTGGAATTGCTAGTTCTCAATTTGCCTACCGCTCTGACTTTCTGACATATACGGTCTTTCCTTTAGAGGCACCCTGTTGTTTGGACCCAATTATACCACCTATGAATGTTGTTACCAGAAGGGGCCATTAACACCAAATCTTTGTCTATATGCTGATACTGTAATTATTGACAGGAAGATATAAATATTTAAATAAAGAAATAACAGTAAGATAGAGAAATAATAGCAGTAAATAGTTTCCCTATATTAAATCAATGTATAATGTAACAAGCTTGAGTTGAAAGATGTGTCCGAGGAACAGGTCATTAACGAATCATGTTAACCAAAGTCATTAGCAACAGACGAAGTAGCAAAAGCATTAGCTTACATTCTAGGAATTCGGTTAGATTATAAGCTCAGTACATTTGTAGGGTCACATAAGCAGAATTCTGGAAAAGAGAAAGGAACTTAGATTCTCAGATTTTAGCTAAGCCCTGGTAACAAAGTTAAGACATAGGATTTTAAGTATTGTCTGCACATTAAACATAATGCTGGTGGGGAGTAATGAAGTAGGTCGCTCTCGCGCTCTCTCTCGCTCTCTCTCACACTCTCACTCACTCTCTCACTCTCACTCTCTCTCTCACTCTCTCTCCCCAGTGTCATAGAATGTGAATAAGATAATTTACTTGAGGGAGTTGACTTTACAATTCACACCATCCATTACTGAATGTTTTTATGCATTTACTGTTGGCTGCTAAAGGTCACTAGTGATACAATCAAATTTTAAATCTGCATGCTACGTATTTTGTTGCAGGCCAGTGAAGGTGGACCATGATCGTAATAATTGATTGATACAGATAAGCTATGGCCTATCATAGCACTGTATACCAATTAGTGCCGGGGATTCAGTTTGTAATCTTAAGTTAAAATATAATGCAAGAGAATTTAATGCTTTGTCATGTCTATAGTGAAAATATGCTACACTTTGAATCTGCTCACAAAGCCATAAAAATGCCTCCTTTGAATAAACTTGTAAAATGGCCTCCGTTCCGGTAAATTTTACAAACAAACTGTAAAAGTTGATACAAGTGTGGAATTAAGTTTCACAAATGTCAAGACACAAAAAGCTTTTTGCACGTGATTTGTAATGGTTTATTTCATCTCCATGACCACAAAAGAAAATTGTGCATATAGAATTCAAATTTCCAGTTACTCTTCACTTTAAGGGGATTCAAAACTATGTTTTATACCGCAGAGAAAAAATATAAGTTTAAAACCTCTATAATAAATTGCACACACCCTACATTTGTAATCAAATGACATTTTGCAGGTAATGAAAAAAAATATTTTGTCCAGAAAAAAGAATTCAAAAACTCAAGAAAAATGGTAGTGCTAAGTTCATTTTTCCCCAAATACTTTAATTTAAATTTCCTACTGGAAAATCAAATAACTGCATAAGAAGCCATTTTATAAAACATTAACATTAAAGCATAGGTAGGAGGAATATATTGCTCCAAAATACAAATTCCTAAAATGCAAAAGCAGTTACCATTTTAAATCAGATATGTTCTCTACATAACACTACTCAACGTTAATACAGGAAACAAAACAACAACAGCAAATAAAAGTTAGAAACTTGCTATGAGTGTTACAAATTAACTAGGAACTTGCACAAAACAACACAACTTGGTATTCAAAGAACTAAAACAAACTCATTCTACTGAAACACGCAAGTCTTCTTCTTACCTCACCATCTCCATCATATATAGTAGACCACACCATGGTTCCAGTCTTTTGTAAATGCAAGAAACAAACCAAATTCACACTTTTATTACAATTATTAATTTTACGCCTGGCAGCACACCCAGTGCTTCCAGAAGTTATTGAAATGCCCTTGCCAATACTTGCTGTGATGCCCCACCTCAACCCAAGAGATGCAACCAGATTTACCCACATCCAACAAATGCTCTTCACAGGCCCATTGACATCACAGCCATGGTATTGGCAACGTTCCCTAGATTTCAAAAATAACTCCTACAACAATCCTTACAGCTCACCTCTACAAACTTAAACCCCACACCAGCTCAGTTTGCTTTTAAAACACACATTAGAAAACTTAACACTAAATGATTGACCAGCAACACATACTGAAGTATTTTCAAATTATTATGGGCACATAAAGATGGCAGCAGGTAAGAAACAATAAGTCGTATGCATAAAATGTAGTCAATTCTTTTCCTATTGTTTTGGAAGGTAATACTATGATCAGCATGCATAAAAAGCTTACTGTACACTTTTCCTCTTAGCACATTATCAATCTAGTAAACTATACTATGATTGTCAAGCATAAAACTTAGGAAAAGAGTTTGCTTCGTAGGCAATACGAAGAAAAATCATAGCATGCCTTTCCCCAGGCTTCACTTGTTTAGCATATGTCCATAATAAAGTAAAATGGCTGCATTTCTTCAAGTTCTGACAGCCTAGAGATCCTAATTTCAAACAATTATATTGATTCAATATACAGAATGTGGAGTGGTTAAGTGATTATTTTATTGGCAACATCATTTTTAATTCCTGCACTGCTGAAGCTTTATTTCTCACTCAGGGCTTTGTGCTCCGTTTAGTAGCACTGGATATTGCTTCAGCAAATTTATGAACTGTATTTCTTGTGTCCTCCTCATTTCTCATATTCCTCAGACATTTTAGATGCATTACATACACAGGTTATATTGATACTAATTTTCCAAATGTTGGGGTTTGCTGCCTTACATAATCTGTCAAATTAAGCTTTAAATGAAAATGGCTGTGGTGAGAATAACTGAAAAGAAACGAAAGCATCTGATTAATAGGAAATTTCCTTTATTATCAAAAGATAAAACTATGGCATGGAAGTATAAACTTCTTAGCATTAGGTTACTCTTTACGCATATGAAATGAAGCATATGCTGCTACTGTAAGCTTTTCCTATAGGTAAAGCAAAAGGTAATACTACATTTCATGCATACAGACTGTTTGCATATGTGCATTTGTTACAAGTAGAAAGAAATTTTAAAGCATACATTATGGCTTAGAAAACATAATAAACATGTCACATTGCATTCAGAACTCAAAGACATTGCATGAAGAGCTTTGGGAGAGTGGAAGATGACGCTTGGTCGAGTTTCATTCAGAAAAACAAACCTTTTAAATAAGCCTCAAGTGCCACAGCTTTCATTGAACTTAAGTTGAAATGTAAACTGTGTACACAGTAAATTACACTATTCTCATTTTTATCTAATGTTAAACGTACATATTAAAAAAAAATTCTGATGTGATACATTCACATGACTTTCTCTAACCTCTATCATATATTATTGGGTATACAAACTGTTCTTATTAAAGCTTATCTTTCTTTCTACTACATATTGACCTAAATAAACCTTTGCAGAAATAGCTACATTACACATTTTGTTATAGATACAAAGAGAACAGCAATAGTCAAACGTTTAACAACTGGATGCTATATGCTGGCCTTAAAATCCCATACTGTTTCTATGCAATCGAAAAAACACTGAATGTTGATAGGACTTTAAGAGAACGACAGAGAAATGAATTTGAACCATTAATAATGAATATCTCAGAAATGGCTTATGCAAAAAAAAATTGAAATAAATTGTGTGTTTTAAAGAGATCTACATTTTTTGTGTAGTACGTTTACGTTTTCGTTTATCGCTTAATGTTTACCAGTTATATAAGATTACCAAAATTCCTTCCAAATGAAGAGGACTTCAAAGGCTATTCCCAGAAAATTCAAGATACACATTTTATTTGCCATGTAAATATCTTTAATATATGGAATTTTAATCAAAATCATTAGAGCCATTTTTTAGAAAATCAAATTTTTTGAAAAATCTTCCGTTTAAAGGGTAGTTGGGGGGTGAAGGATTTTTCTTCAAAATCTTTGTGTCGCATCCTTGGAAGATACTGAACTCAAATACCACGTTTGGTACTTATCCAACTTTTCATTTTTGAGTTATGCTGTTCACAGACACACAATGGACACATATCCATAAATGCTTTATTTGGATTCAGGGTGTCTCAAAACATGTATTTCTGGTATTTCTCAATATCAAATTTTTTGGGTGGAATGCAATACCTTCTCTTCCTGCTATGTATGTGGTAGAGAAATTAAAAATGACTTGCCACTTGTAAAAGGATAAGTATTTAAAAATTCAAAGCAATAATAAGCAATATCTCTGAAATGGTTTATGTTTACAAAAACATTACTTTGCATTAATTCTGTGCTTAAATGAGTCCATATTTTTTTGTGCAGTAAGATTTTGTCTATCCCTTATAGTGTATAAGTTATACAAAAGTCATTCGGAATAAAGAGGACTTCACAGGCTATTTCCCAGAAAATCTAAAATACGCATTTTGTCATGAAAACGTCTTAAAACATTTTAATCAAAATCATTAAAAACCATTTTCTTGAAAATACCTGGTCTTATTGTTACAAGTTTATTAAATACAAAGTTTTTAAGATATCCTCCTTTATTTTTATGAGGACTTTTCACACGTATTTCTAACACAAAGCAACAATCACTTCTCAAAATGACCACCTTTTGCCTTCACACCATCCTTAAAGGCTGGTTCACCACCACCCAAGAACATAACCTAAACCTTTTTCAGTATAAGCTGAAAGGAGAAGTAAACAGAACCACGTGACAAGACAGCACCTCATTGGCTGGTGGGCAAATTACAACCTTTCCCACTTAGCATGTCGTCTCTTCCTCTATAAAAAACAGTTTGGTTCATATCGTAACATTTTATGGTTATTCTCAAGAAGAGAAATTTAAAAAACTCATTGTTGTAAGTTAAATTTATGAAACTAAATGTGTTTGTTCAGATTCACCTACAACTAAATGAACCGTTATATCAGAGGGTTAAAAGCCTATGCGCAGGTGCTGCAGTTCGTTTCCGGCTAAGAATCTTCTGCCATTGTAGAAAACAAACGAGGGAAATGGAAAGAAGACAATTGTGTTAAATGCTTTTAACAAATTCTGTGAAAAGTATCCACCTTTAATCGACAATGAATATGGTTGGCCATTGTTTAGCAATAATTGAAAGCTTGAGTCGCATTTGTTTTCTGTTGTGTTTTAACTTATAGTGCTAATTGTTAATTAACTTGTTGACTCATAAAAGGTTAAAGCAAAGGTAGTATACTGATATTAGTCATTAAATGAATGATTTCTATAGACTGAAGTTAAGAGCAGTTTAATCCAGTGTTTTTAATCACAGATGCCGAACTGTTCAAGTACAACTTTTATTTGTCTACTCTTAGTATTATGTTAGAAGTTTAGGATGTAAGCCAAAATATAGGAATAAGACATACAACGTTTAAAAGCTATGATTCCCAAGCTGCGCAATATACTGTATTCGCATTCTGTCTGAAGCAATTTCCTCTCACGGGTACTTAGTTCCCATCATCCTCCACGTGGTGCTGCCATGTGCTCGGCAGAGTGATACATTTAAGTTTTGTTTACTTCTCCTTTCAGCTTATAGTGAAAAAGGTTTAAACAGAAACGAGAACAGGAATGCATATTGTTATATACCGGGGTGAGGCCAAAAGGTTTTGCAGCCAGATATTAAACCCAGCATAAACATTGGGAGAAGTAGGTCAGCAGCAACAAGAGGACCAGGAACCTTAACATTACATTTCTAAATCAGGTGTGGGATATCCATAACAAAATAGACAATTTCACATTTACTGTGGTTTATTATAAAGTTACCTTGGTGCCACTACATCATTCACAGAAGATTACAGAACAGACATTGGAGGGAGATGTTCCACACACTCTACAACCACTCACCCTGAAGACACACACACACAACTGATCCATGTTACTGACGCCACCAGACAAAGAAGCCAATAACGATGCTTGCCCCCCCCCCACTTCCTCTCTCCACCCAACTAGGAGGTGGGGAGAGATACCGCACCAGACAAAATTCAAACTTCCAAATGAAATAATTATCCCCAATAATGTCATGCTACAAAGCTTTAATGTGTCCGATGCAACAATGCACACACATACACGCTACATCATTGATGACCTCGATCACAACGTGAAAGGTGGTTTTGCATATTGGGATTCATTTGTTTTTATCTGACCAATGGTATTTTTTCCACTTACTTCCAATTTAGCTAACATAATGCAGGTTAGCCCTCAATAGAGTAAATATTATCTAAATGCATATGCATTACATTTCTGATCCCTCTAGTTCTACCAAGCTTTCATTTCTTTATTTAATGGCATACATTAAAAATTTTTGTTTTTTGTTAATTTCAACTGGTTTCTGCTGTTCTTTAGAGCTTTTGCCATTGTTTTTTAGGCAATAGCCAGTTTTGAGTTGCATATAAACAAACTCCAGATGGCCCTTTTACTAGAACAACACTTAATGAATCTGCAGGTGTCCGAATATGAGGTTAGGAAGCATATATGCTACTAGTTTCTTCCAGTTTCATGTTTCCAGCTTGCAACTAAAGATAACACTAGCAGCTGCTTCACGTCATGGCCACCTAGAACAACCTCTACAATGAGGAGTCTTAATATGTACAATATGGATCTAATATGCATGCCTGAGAAAGTTAAAACTTGGGCAAGTCTTCTTTCCCGTTCCCAGGGTCCGGGAAGGCTTCCCATCGATTGTGAATGCTCCTTTTGAATACATGCATTTCAGCTTTCTCATTCTGGTTACCGTTCTTGTTGGCTGTGAACCAGTCTGAGGCATACATCAATTGTGGTGTACAGGATCTCCATGGGAAAATCGGCCACTGCCTTCATGAGAGATTGCTTTGGACTATCAATGTTGGGGTGCCTCTTCCTGCAGTACACTGGCCATAACATTATCCAATGAGTTAACGTCTGGACTGCCAATCAACTGGAGAAATAAAGTCTGGTACATTGCTTTCAGGCCACTCCTGTGTTGTTCTTGCCTTGTGAGCTGGTGCTGAGTCCAGCTGGAAGCTCCACAGCTCATTTTGCAACAATGTGTTACTCAGAGGCTTCACAATGGTTCCTGATACCTTGGCTGAGGCTTTCAGAAAAGTGGAGCTCAGTTGCACCATTGTATGCCACCCCCCACCAAACCATCACTGAAATAGATGGTGGCTTCAGAGGATCCTTGGAGCTTTATCATGATGAGGCACAACCCTATCATTTTGATGGTTGAAAGACTCCAATGGTTAAGATCTTTTCATCTTAACAGAATCCTCATGTGCCCATTGTCTGCTAAATATTGAAGCAGCCATTTACATTTTTGTTCCCTCTGGAGCTTCAGCTGTGGAGTGAGGTGACCAGTACTTTGCCTATAAGCCCTCACTCTTGGGTCACTTCTGAGCACACAGACATGGACATCTTTAACATGTTCAGCTCATGAGCCATCACTGATTGCTTCCTGACTGCATTTCTTCAAATGCGAGCCAAAACTACTTTGACTGTTTGGTTCTTATGGCACGTGGTTGGCCCTACCTGGGTCAGTCATCAATTGTCCCTGTTTCAGTGAGTCTGTTGATAGTGCAACATCCTGCTGATCTTAAGCTTTTTCACATTGTGAAAATTTCAGGTGATTTTCCCACTCTTAAGGGTCATTACTGCCACATGATTTTCATAATCACCACACTCCATACTAAAAGTTGTGCAATACAAACTCGCTCTACTACAATTCAACTCACAATGGCCCTTGATGCTCTGCTAAACTGATGAAGGTGCAACCTTGACAACTGGTTTACAGTCCCTGTCAAAGGTTTATAACAGTATTTATGGTTTACCTTGCTATTCATGATACATCTTTGGAAGTTATTGAACTTAAATATCAAATTTGGTATTAATCCATATCTGTGGATTAATAATATTAATTTTTTAATTATGCTGTCCACAAATATGGATGTTTTTCTAAATTTTTTTTCAGGAAGCCTCAAAATCCAATTTCCATGAAATCTGGACATCAATTTTGTTTAGGGGCGGGAATACAATACTTCTTCCATTTACTATAGCTAGGCAGCAGAGAAAGTAAAAATCTCTTGGGTGGGGGGGGGGGTTTCAGTGTACCTCAAAATATGTATTTCCGGTGAAATATTTATATTCAATTTTTGATGAAATACAATGCCTCTACCTACTAGGTAAATGATGAAAAAACAGACACATACACTGCCACATAATAAACTGCAGTACAAATTAAACTAAAATATTTTGTTTTTATCCATGTTCTCAGTTTATCAGCTAATTCAATTCAACCTTGTATAATCTGCTTTGGTCAACTCAACCTCAACTCTTTGTAAAACATGTTTACGAAAATCTTTCCTTAGACATCAGATCATTGCTATGCCACAGACCTGATGCAAAGCGGAAAAGTTCTGTTATAATAGTGAGCTATGTCAATGTAAAATATTTTCTAACTTCTATTTGAAGCATGACTGAGTATGGACCCTAATGTAATTAGCTCACAACCATGAACTGTTTGATCTATTAAACGCTGCTTCGATGTAATTGGAACTCATCTTACTTTGTTTTCTTCTTCTTCCCTGTCTGTTTTCTCTGGCAGTTTTCTTATTTTATAAACAGGCAGAAAGGGACTAACATGGAAGAATCACAGAGCGAAAGATAGTCTATGCCCAATTGGACAAGTTATATCCACTAATAAACTTAATCAATCAACTGAACATTAAGTTAGGAGCAATATAATAAAACACTAATTCATCCAATACTAACCTAAGCAGCGCTAGTGTGGGGATACATCGTTAAGACACATATTAAGAGATTTCAAACTTTTCAAAATAAAATCTTACGCTCAGCTTCCAAGGTGCCAGCAATAGCACCCACGGACATCCTACACAAACTAAAACTGAATATTATCAAGGAATTTATTAAACTTACATTTGATACATACAGAAGTTCACAACACATCACAAACCTTTAGTACACAACTTAGGAAACTACACCAACAAACGATGACTTCCACTGTTTCACGGAAGACTATTCAATAAGAGCTTAACATCAAGAATTCTTAGACAAGCTCCTAAAATCTCCTTAAATGCTAAACATAACTCACTACATGACCTCACTGTTATGGATTTCCAGTCCATACAGTAGCCTTCTAAGTCCTTGTGCTACCCAGGCAAGGCAGCCCTGGGAGACAAAGACCTCCCTGCATGATGCACTGGTGCAGCTGTGCTGAGATGGGTTGGCTGCTTATCTGTGTGGTCAAACAATGAACAGCAAGCAAATGGACTACGAACTGATGAGCAAGGACACCTTGTGACAGCACCTGGATAAGACTGACATCCTTCCCATCCAGGGGAAGGAAACCTGACAGACCTCAGACAATTGGCTAACACCGAGAACCCTTGTAGATGCTATAATCACTACACACAGGCTAATGCATGACACACACATTTACCTCCTCAAGACAATTATATTAGCTGCTAGATTATGTTATTCTAGACCATATTCTAGACAACTCAGGGCATAGGTCATCTGTATTCCCAGGTAATAAATGTTTGATGTGGTTGCATGCAATGCATGCCAGCTTCCCACCTTTCATTGAATAACCAGGGTGCTATGCAGGACCCGACTAACATACCGAGAAACAAAATTACTAATTCACACTAACATATGGAGGGGTTTCAGCGGGTAGGGCTATTCTCTGATGACAAGTCCCACACTCTCAGCTTCTCTGAGCTAAGTACATAAATGTATTTCCCCTCCACACAAAACAAAAACAACAACAACATAAGATAAGTTTTCAGGCATAGTCTGATAGTACAGGGTGAGCCAAAACCGCCTGTGCTGTGCTTTTCCTGTCCGTACCCTTGGCACTCATTGCGTCTGCCGCTACCATAGAAAGGCGTGGATGAAACCATACAACATATGTTCTCTCAAAACTATACAACATTTTTAAAACTACTTTTAAAGGCTTTACTTACCAACTTTATGAAAGGAAATGCTGAAAATGGCCATTGTCGTCCATATATTTTTGGCACCCCTTTAGGAAAGTATCCATCATGAGATATGCACAACACTAAATGAATATGATAAATCAAAATTCATAGACTTTCACGACCAGTGTCAATATTAAATGAAGTATTATCCAAGCTTGTGAGCCTTGATCTACTGGGCTCCCTCTTCTTCTTCCCAAACGTTTCAACTGTGACTACAGCAGACATCTTCAGTGGCAGTGGCGAGGTCGACGAGGTTAAGTGTTCTGGCAGAAGTTTTGACAGCAACTGTGCTTGATGCACTCTGGACTGTGGTATTTATACCAATGGTTGGCGGGGAGGTTTGGGTTGGAGGTGAGCTGGACTTGGGGTAGATGGAGTGCTGCGTTCTGCTGGCATCTGATTGTTTCGGGTGAAATGCTTGATTTTGACTTTTATTAGTGGCGTTTGCCATATTGTTTAATTTTAGACCTTCCTCCTTACGATTGATGTTTTTATGCTTCTGTATTTCAATAGCCTCGCAATATAAACATGAATGGTAAGGAGAGGTTGAGGCCAGAATATCTGTGTTTCCATACGAATGATATGTTCTCCTTTGAGTATGCCATGTTCTGCAATTGCCAATTTTTCTGTTTGACCCAGACGACAATATCTTCTATGTTTATTAATGCGCATGTTTATGCTTCGTTGTGTGGTTCCAATATATACTTTACCGCATGAACACGTTATTCTGTATACTCCCGCTGTGTACAGTGGATCACTTAGAATCTTTGACTGAATGGAATGTATTGTAGATCTGTTTAGTGGGCTTGAAAACGGTGTCTACGTTGAAGCGTCCGAGTAATTTGCTGATGTGGTCAGTGATTGGTTTAATGTACGGGAGGAAAACTGAGTTTTCTACCGCTTCCAGCTGTGTGTGTATTGATGGAACTTCTCTTAGGGTGAATGCTCTTCTGATTTCACACTTGCAGTAGCCATTCTCTTGGAGTACTTTGTCTAAGTGCTTAAGTTCTTGGTGTAGGTATTGTGGTTCACAAATTCATGTAGCTCGGTCTACTAGAATTTTAATCATGGAGCGCTTTATTCTCGGAGGGTGGTTGGAATTCTTGTGAATTCACCTTGCAGCATGTGTGACAGACAAATTTCAAACTGGTTTTATTAATTTCATCCATCCGTCCCTCATTCATAGTGATCAAAATCTTTTGATGTACAGTTTATCATTACTCCTTAAAAATGTAAACCTTCACTTCTACATGACCCTTAAAACTAATGATTTTAAGTCCCCCTCCCCCCATTAATTTTCAGAATTTAATGGACCAAACTCGCCCTGCCCTGTGCTTCAAATTTCAAAAAAGTATATCTACCCTGTACACAAAGAATACAAATTATTTAATTTTTTTCTCCCTCCCTCTACCACCTACCTAAAAGTCTGTTCAATATAACTTTGCCCTGTATCTCTTACATTACGTGCACTAGCCATCTCTCATTGGCTGCTGTAGTGGAATACATTGTTATGCGATACAAAATAGTTCCTTATTTATATGATGATCGAATATAATTGTAAAAATAAGCAATATTCACAACAGTATGAATTAAATATATTGCATGACAGTTAATCAATCTGGAATGCACGTAAATTCCTATCTACAAATAGATGGGAGGATCCTTTGATTTAAACCTGCCTCTCAGTATGACAAAACCAAGTGCATCTATTACAACAATGTGTTTATATCGCTTTTATTGCCTAACCTGCACTGCACTGGGCTGTTTGTCACCATTTGATGGTGTACATTAGCCAACCAGAGTAAAGGGGAAGGAAAGGCAGCACAGAAGAATACATGTCTGCAGGACAAGGTTATAAGAAACAAGGTTTAGTAGGTAGAAAAGATATTGCATTCTACCCAAAAGTTGTATGAAGATATTATCAGAAACATATGTTTTGAGGCCCCCTAAATAAATTAATAAATAAAGCATTTTTAGAAACAGACCTGCATTGTATCTGTGAAGAGCATAACTTAAAAATGAAAATTCAGGTAAATACCAAACTTGGTATGTAAGCTCAGTATCTTCCAAAGATGCAACACAAAGAATTTCAAGAAAATTCAGTAATGCTGATGCCAATGCATCCAAGCACTGCATAACATCAGGCAGGCAACCTACAAAAAATTATTATAGTGCAATTGCAGCATAAAGTGCACTAAGCATTTTGTTGGTATTACATATGCACTTCTTCCATACAGGCTTGCTCTTCTTCGCAGATTTCCTTGTCTACAGTTGGCATGATTTAGCAAGATTGCATGGCTTTTGGATGCTTTGGCAACAACTCTACCAAAAACTGTCCCATCCCTAAATTACCCTTTTAAATGAAAAGTTTTTAAAATTTTTTATCGTCTTAAAAAATGGCTTTAATGACTGATTAAAATATCATATGTTTAAAATACCATTTACATGACAAATAAAATGTATATTGAATTTTCTATAGCCTGTTGTGTTCTTCATTCTGAAAGAATTTTGAATAGTTTTGTATAACTTATAAACTTTAAGAGACAGACAAAAATATATTAGACAAAAAATGTAGATCTCTTTAAAACACACAATTTCAAATAAGTTTTGTTGTGCCAATAGCCATTCCCAAGATATGTTATTATTGGTTTGAATTTTCTAATACTTAATCATTTTTTTCAGTACTCTGTCACTATTCAGTGTTTCACAAGATATCATGGAAAGAGTATGAATTTCAAGGACAGCATATAGCCACTCACTTTAAACATTGACTCGATTTGGTTTCTTCTATCCCCTTTGCACCTACAACAAAATGTGCAATAAAAGTATTCCTGCAAAGTTTATCTTGATTAAAAAGTAGGTAGAAAAGAGCTTTCATAAGAATAGTTTGCAGAAGCTATACAATGGTCAGCTGATAAGTTCCGGGCCTCTCAATGGAAGCAACATTTAATTTTTTTTTTTTTTTTATTTCTAAACATAATCTTCAGAAAGGTTAATACATTTGTCATACCGGTGTTCTAATTTAATTAAACCATCTCTGTAGTGCGATTTGTCAAGGTCCTCAAAATAGCTGTTTACCGTATCAATAGCATCCTCGTTGCTGTGAAATCTTCGTCCTCCAAGAAATTTTTTGAGATTAGGGAACAGGTAGTAGTCACTGGGTGCTAGATCTGGCGAATAGGGTGGATGAACAAACAATTCAAACTTTAATTCACAAATTTTCCCCATTGCAATGACTGAATGATGGGCCGGAGCATTGTTGTGATGAAACAAATTTTTTTTTTTTGCCAAACGAGGTCTTTGTCTTATCACCTCATCACTCAAAAGTTGCAGCAAGCTTGCGTAGTAGTCACCAGTGATACGTTTACCCTTTTCCAAGTAATCAATAAAAATAATTCCCTGTGCATCCCAGAAAACACTCGCCATAACCTTGTTAGCTGACAAAATTGACTGCCTTTTTGGAGGTGGTTCACCTGGCGCAATCCACTGTTTTGACTGTGATTTACTTTATGGAGTGTAGTGATGTATGCATGTTTCATCCATGGTAATAAGCCGTCTAAAACATTTATTGGAATTTTTACGGTAAAGCTCCACATTCTTAACAGAAACATTTTTGCTATGCAACTTTTGATCAGGTGTCAACAAACATGGCACCCACCTCGCACAGACCTTGTGAAAGCTCAAAACATTACTAAAAATATTACCTGCACGTTCTTTTGATACGTTTACAGCCTCTGCTATCTCTAACAACTTTAATCTGCAGTCTTCCAGTACTAAACCATTAATTTTTTCAATCATCTCGAGTTGTGGCTTCCACAGGGCATCCAGAGCAAGGCTCATCACTAGTGCTCGTACGTTCCATTTTAAACTCTGCAACCCCCTTTTAACCACTGAATATGAAGGGGTAGAGTCTTTCAATGTACTGTCCATTTCCTCCTTGATTTCTTTAGGCATTAAGCCTTTCAAATGGAAGTATTTAATCACTGTTCGTTTTTCCAAATCCTCCATTTTCGTGAAAACTCTAAAGTTGTCTTGTTTAAAATGCTGTCATTCAAAAACTAAACAAGCTATTGATCTGTAACTATAGATACAAGCTAGTCTAGAGTAAAACTAAACGATTCTACCGTCTAACTGGCCTAGTGGCGCCATCTCTGTGTGAGGCCTGGGACCATCAGCCGACCTTCATATAAAATAAACCGTAGAGAATAAAAAAAGACATGAATGCAACACACAAAACACCCTTTTTCTTTTGTTTTGGATGTGTGTAATAGCTAATTACTGGGCCAGAGCCTTCCCTGCATAATGCCCGAGGACTCTCACTCCCCAGGACATGACAACACCCAACGGGGACAGAGGGCCTACGGATCAGAGAGAGACAATGGTGGGTGATTAGCCACACGCCCAGATGAGAGTGAGGAAGTGAAAGATAAATGCAGATGAGAGATGGATGATAGAGCAACAGTGAAATGAGACATGGCAGGGGAAATCGGAGCACCCAGAGAAAACCCGCCCAGATGCCTGTCTACCACAAATCCCACATGCAGGTCTCTAGGATTGAACCTGGGTTGCCTTGGTAAGAGGCAAGTCACCTAACCACTCGGCCACAGCGCCAGTGTGTAATAGCTTAACTTAAGACGATATACTTTCACTCTGATCATTCAATTATTTTAATAACTCCTCATCCCTACATTTTTAGGTTAAGGGAGAAGGGAACATGCTGACATTGTTATCTAGTGAAGCAGGAGCGAGATTGGCAGATATGGGTTTAGATACACAGGCTGTAACCAAGAAGAAATACCTTCAGTCATGATTACAGATGTAATTGAGTACTATGATATTATTCTGGGCACATTGTTCTTTTTTAAAATTAATTTATATTACTCCATCAGTGCTAGACTTTTATTACAGTTTTAAAAATTGCAGGAAAACTGCTTATGTGAAGTTTATTAAAAGGTTTAAACATTCAGAAACTTCACTGCATAAAGCTGTAGTAATAGGGACAGAGTCAGGGGGCTACAGCCCCGACCCTTAAAGAAAAAAATATGGCGTTTGTTATACTTAAGGTTATGGTATTGCTTTGCTAAAATCAAAGTCAATGCTTATTTGGTTCCTATTTATTTAAAACAGATGCATCTATTCTTAAATTCTGGGATTGCCAAGAGGCGAGACAAGCCAATGATGTGAAAAGCAGAATTAGGAATTGGAATCAAAGGGAAAATCTTTGAAAGAGTTTTGAAATATTGTTTAGAATTAGAAATTTAGATGAATATAAGGTAATGCTGAAGGAAAGCGCTAGTCTTATGCTAGCAGCGGTGAGGACGTGGCCTAAGTGGTAGTTACCAACCGTGCAAATGGAAAACGTGCTATAAACATGACATGTTGCCAACCCATGTATAGAATGAAGAGCGAGCTGTTTTAGTTTAAATAGGCATGCGTATTACCATGTGAACAGTATAGCACTATCTTATGCAATGTGCCACATATTTATATGAAACTAATTTCAGGACAACTTCAAATTGAAACCGTACTGCTTAGTTCAACCCCATGTTTTTTATCAATTGTGTGCGAGGAGTGAAATAAAAATAAAGCTTTGGACAAATACCTCATGTAATATTTTTAAACTCCATAACTTTAGGTATGCACTATAGTGAGGGAAAAAACCACTTTACTGGAAAATGCTTCCTCTTCATTTTACAAACCACATCTCCAAAAAATAAAGAGTGTCAATAAATAAATCTAGCTATAATAGCAACTGCTGCTCCTACTGAAAGAACATAATGAAAATGAGCTACCACATAAGTATCATGGAGAATAATAACAATTGCTGAATTAGCAAGGTTTCAATTCAAATGCTGAAAGTGTATATTGACGTTTATGTGAAGTATGTGTTTTCAGACTCTCATTATATTAAATGCATTAATGTTGTTGTGATATGTGCATTAGAAATGGTTAGTAAATGTTGCCAACAATACATAAATTTGGTTCTGACACATGATGGACCTTCAGAGGGTTACATTCCTCATTACTTTTACAGAATTCTATATCTGCCAAGTCCCAAAGTGTAAATACTCAAAATTTCGTACACGTCTGTTCATTTATACTTTCGCTAGCACATACATGATAGGTAGAGAAGGTATTGCATTCAACCAAAAAATTTGATACCAAAATTTCACCAGAAATACATGTTTTGAGGCCCTTAGAATACATAAAAACTGAATTTAAAAAAAGAAAAAGCATTTTTAGAAAAACATCCATGTTTGTGTGTCTGTGAATAGCATAACTGAAAAACGAAAAGTCTGATAAATATCGAACTTGCCACTATTTCTGTGGCAATAATGTGTTTACTCTTGAGATTAAAGCATTTTCATTGGGTATGAATCAACATGCAATGTTTAACTTTGTACAATAGTTAACCTTCAATACAATATAACAAACTGCGAAACAATTCCCTAATAGTGAACCTCTTCCTATATTGCCTTAATGACCTTAGTGTTTATTTCCTAAAGTTTTTAACAGTATCAAATAACCAACAGTTGGATATCAAAATATTACTGCACACACATTTTTAATTTCCATGAATAAAAGAATTTTTTTTCAAAGAGGAAAATATATGCTTATTATTAAAAGTGGGTATTTCATGCTTCTAAAATTCATTACTTAATTTCATATTTCTTTACTGCATTCGTGTATCGCTAAGTTAATGTTACAATGTTATATTACGCATGTTGATTTTTTTTTTGCTTGGCAACGCTTCGAGACAATTAGGCCACGCTCTTGCCGCTCCTAGCAGAAGACTAACTGCTTTCATATAGCATTACCAAATATACTTTACATCTGTGTCTGGTGGTACAAGAAAGGCTTAATCAAGAAATTTAATGGCTCGATAAAATAAAGGAAATTATGATGAAAATTGGTTTTGGAAGTATTTGGAGAGCTATGGGATCTATAAAAAAGGATTTCTGAAAATAAATTAGATTAAGAATTGAAGATATTGAAAGGCAAGAAATATTTGCAAGTATTAATTTGAAAACTTCACTGGGTATAAATAGAAGAATGGAAATGGTTCATAGGAAAATTATGTCGAAATATATGACAAAGAAGTAAGAGAAGGCTTTGTATGTGCTAGAACAGGGGTTGTAAAACTGAAATGGAGCAATGTAGAGAAATGCCCATTGTGTAACCATAAAGATAACTAGCACATAATTTTGGAATGTGAGGAAACCAAAATTAAGGAGAAATTAGGTAAAAAGGAATGGTTCAATTTATCAAAAGAAATTGTACAGAAAAATATGAATGTAAAACCAAGGGAAACCATAATGGAAATCAAACTTTTAGGCAACGTATGCATCAAACGGCTGAGGAAAATTAGTAAGCAAGGCAAAGAAGGTGAAACAGTAGTAGGTACTAGAATTAAGCTATAAATGGGACTCAATACCTCTCCAACTGCACTGAGTCTTTTGCACTCGCTTTAGGGTACACAGCTGTGCAGTGTAGTGATTAGAAGCTGACTGATTAGATGGTTCATTCTATAAATTCAAACGTATAGATTTTATTAAATCTATATATATATATATATATATATATATATATATATATATATATAAACTGATAAATAACTACTTGATAAGAATTAAGGGCTTTTCTACATTACTCTACAACGCTTTGAGGCTAAAGGCTGGTTCACAACCAACGAGAACGGTAACCAGAACGAGAACGGGAAAGTTGAAATACATGTATTCAAATGGGAGTGTCCACAACCGACGGGAAGCCTTCCCGGGCCCCGGGAACGGGAAGAAGAGTTGCCCAACTTTTAACTTTCTCGTTCTCGTTCCCGGGCACGGCATATTAGATCCCTATTGTGCATATTAGACTCTTCACTCTAGAGGTTATTCTAAGCGGCCGTGACATGAAACAGCCACTAGTGCTCTCTATAGTCGCAAGCTGGAAACACGAAACTGGAAGGAATTAGTAGTAAATGTGCTTCCTAACCTCATCCCGATACCCACAAATCTAATCAACGTTGGTTCCTCTGGTGAAGGGATCAATTGTAGTTTGTTTATATGCAACTCAAAACTGGCTATTACCTAAAAATAATGGCAAAAGCTACAAAGAACAGCTAAATCCGGTGGAAATGAAAAAAGAATAAACAATTTTAATGTATGCCATTAAATAAAGGAATGAAAGTTTGGCATAAGTAGAGGGATCGGAAATGTAATGAATATGCATTTAGATAATCTATCGAATTTTGACGTTGGCTTGGCTAAATTGGAAGTAGGTGAAAAAATGTCATTGGTCAGTTAAAAACAAATGAAATCCCAATGCGCAAATTCGACTTTCACTTTGTGATCGATATGCATTCCCGTTCTCGTTACCGGGCTGTTGTGAATCAAAATTTCTTGCTTCCCGTTCTCGTTTCCGTTCTGGTTACCGTTACCGGGTGGTTGTGAACCAGCCTTAAGGGCCCTCAATCCCTCGACTACGCCTTGAGGTTGAGGGCTCTGAATCGTGTTTTCAGCTACGTTGGGACCAATGTAATGCAGATTATCAATGTTTTCAATGAAGACCAAGTAAATCAAAATTGCCAAATTAGAGTCTGAAACAATAGGAGCAAAAATTTGCACTAAAATAGAGTATTAAAATATTATGTTTAAAAGATATGTTTATTTAACAAGTCTTTTTGTAGACTTTCTCGAAATTTAAATTAACTCTTACATGAATCAGATGTATGTGGAAATCTAGAGAGGAATAATATTGTATTATTCGGGTCCTGACACTCCTGCATTGTTTAAAATGCTCTATTACTGCATTTTGCTCATTGACAAGATAGGTTTCAACATTTTCAAAATGTGTTAGCCCCTCCCTAAAGGAATCCTCAATCCATCTCCGACTAGGTGTAAGGATCCAATTTTCCATTTATTTGTTTTGGCTTGTATATTTTGCTTACTTGTTGCATCATACTGTTTCAGATACAGCGCACACAACTGCTCTTATAATTATACATTCTTAATGAAAAATCAAAGCCACTTCATGTCACATCTTCAATGTAAGCATAATATAAAAGGTTTTATATCGTTGGTCAATTAGGAGTTGAAATAGCTGTCAAGCATACAAATGGATTCCACATTACACCTTATTTTAGCATACAAATTTTAACCATTAAAGTTCGGCTGCTTCAATCATTTTTAGTCCGCTGAAAAAACAAATCGACTGCCAAACAAATTTATACATATTTAGATATCTTGAGAAAAATTATGTACTTTTGAAATACCAGCGAATGATTTTCTTAACATCTTATGAGGTTTCATAAACCATACCGTTTTAAAAGTGCAAGCATATTTTTCACAGCACATGCTAAACAGCAAACATCTAGTCAATATAAATCCGTACAAGTATTTTATATAACTGAGCGTACCATTGAAAGGAATCTGACACCTTATTAAGTTAAAATAGCAACAGGTTTGTATGTCAAATTCTGTGAACTACATGTATCATCATGGCATTACCAGGTGTCAATGTGCATTTGTAGAATTAGCAGGCGTAAATAGGCAAAGTACATAAGTGCTTATTATTCGGATAGCTTGCTTCGTCTGGATTGTTAGCCATGTGCTTCGCCTATATTTAAGTCTGCAATACTTTTGCTGGTGAATAAATCGTTTACTTGTGTATAGAAGTAAACGCTCATGACAGTAGCAATGAGTAAATCATTGTTAAATTACAACCGGAATTGCCTTCATTTTTTTAGCATTATTACATCCACTAATTGTTGCTTGCCGGTAATCTTTTTTGCTAGATATAAAAATTAACTAAGTTTGAATCATGAAAAAAATATTACCAAAATATCCACGTAAACCTAAAACCCAAACTATCTACCTACCTTATATTAGTGCAAATACTTCTGTTTTTAAACCTCACCGGTACGTGTCCCAGATCAATTTGATCTAACAGAAAGGACACACAGACATGAAAGGTCACAAACACACATTAGCACACTCTACTGAAATCGATATTATTACTGATTTGAAGAACTTAAGTATATAATTAAGCGTTTGCTTACTTAAAAATTACGCTATAATTTTTAAATACCTTATATGTGTGTTACACTGTACTTTATTACTAATAGTTCACATACGAACACTGTCTTTAATTTGGTATAGGTATTCAGATGTCAGAATCAGAACCCCGCGTTCATTCAACCGCTCAGCTAACACATGGAAGCCATTGTCACAGAGCATGGTAATCATGAGGTGGGCGCCCGGTAGTGGTTTATTTACACACGCTTGCCAGAATGGCTGAAATTTATCGTATTTTAGCTGATAGGGGGCTTTATCATATTTGTCTGCCTTTGTGTATTTTTTCTGTTTAACAGAAACGCTAACTCAGGGACGCTATTGCTGTCGTTTTCTGAGACTGTTAAAAGATCAAGCTTTCCAAAAGTAAAACTAATAGCACCACATAGGTGCTTTCTGTTTATTATTATTTTTATTATTATTATTATTATTATTATTATTATTATTATTATTATTATATACCTATTACCAGGTATATATTTGTGTATATCCCAACACTCCATTGCAATAATTGAAATGCGGCGGAGAGGGGCAGCCGCCCTTCCTTACCTCTCAACTTATCGACACCAGTGCACATATACAAATTCTTATATTTTACAATCACCTAAATTTCTCTACGCATTACCGTTAATTTTTATATAACATCTACACACTTACTCATGAAAGTTTCTATTTCTATACTTCATGAGGTAAACGTTTGCAGAAATTTCATTACACGTTTGGTTAAAGCGGGTATCTCGGAAACAGCTGATATCACAAAGGAGCTATTGGAAATAAATTGTGTGTTTTAAAGAGTTCTACAGCTCTTCTACAGTTTTTGTCCATATCTTAAAGTTTACTAGTTAACTTACACAATTCTTTTTATTACTTCCTCAGATGTGCCTCTGGTTTTGGTTAAAATATCATATGTTTAAGATATTTACAGGAAAAATAAACTGTACATCCTAAATTTTCCGGGAATAGTCTGTGAAGCCCTCTTCATTCGGAAGGAATTTTATATAACTGACAAACCATTATAGACAAAACGTACGTCCTACACAGAAAATGTGGATCTCTATAAAATAGAATTTATTTCACATAGGCATTTCCGAGATATCCGTTATTATTAGCTTAAAATTTTCAATTCTCCAACAAATGCTAATAGGTAGAAGTATTGCACTCTACCCAAAAATATGTATTTCATTGAGGAAAAACATGAGGTTCCAACCCCCCCCCCAAAAAAACAATCTTGTGCTAACGCTGTTAGTAGCAGTATACAGAGGCCAGTATTACCATTTATTAATATCTACTAATTGAACATATTATGTTATAGTTATGCTTGTTTATGTGTATACAATAGTAATAAGTTCGGTTTTCAAATAAAAAAAGATGATGTACCAATAGAAAAAATATTTAAACTATGTGTAACTCCGAACTCTTCGGTTACCGTATGAATTGCTCAATAACCACAGCAACAACAACGATGATAATAATAACAACAATAAGTTATCATATTTCTAAAAATTGGCAAGGGATCTAAGCAATCAGTCATTGATTAACTACAATTTCCGGTGGGGCCAACTTTTCCCACAATTTTTCCTTGCTATTCAAGAGCTGATAAAACCTCTGGGTATTACACTAATTTATTCATTCCGACGTGTTCACTGCTTAGCAATGTATTCTACAGCTTAAAATATAGTTTACATAAAACATGACGCTGACAAAACGCGATAGGATAATCCAGAAACCTCAAGGACAGAGTCAGACGTGCTTGACACATGCCTTACGTATGTTTATCTACAGTTCACCATGTGAAGCTTGTGTGTTCATTTTGGAAAAGACAGGGAAGTCTTCCCTCGTGACCTGGGGTTATCGTGCTTATGAACTCTTAGGCCATTGCCATACTTTGAATTAACCAGTTAATTATCAAATCGGATGTCACTACTAAGAATTTCTATGCATCTTTAAACCATGATTTCGAGTTTACTACATCTAATGACATTGATTCAGCATAGACCTACAAGTCACCTCGTAACACACCTTATGAGATTTTAATGGCATAATTTATTGGTTACTTTCCTAAGATTTTGAGAACATAGAAAGAGAATATTATCACTTTTCATTTTAAAATTATTTTAATAAAACAACATTGTTGCAAAGTTAACCACGAAGAGACTAATATTACCTACGTCTCATTGCTTACTCTCAAGAATGGGTTTAAAGCTAACTTTTATTTTTAAATTTATGGACGCTCTTTAACTGTTGTGGTCCTTAGCGTTCCATTGTATATTGGGCGTGAAAGGCCGGTAATTTTGCTCAGAGATCTCTTTATTAACTTGAGGTTCTTTTACGTGCCGTAAATCTACGACACGGGACCACCGGCTTTACTTCCCTTCCAAAGGAAGCCATGCTAAACAATTCATCGCCCTCTGCCGGGTTTGAACCCGCAACTGGGGAACTAGAGGTTAGCATGGTAACCACTACTCCACAGAGGACGACACTATAACCTTGATGTATTGTTTCCGTCGTTTTGCCGCCTTCCTGAAAGTTACAGCCTTATTATAACAAATATGCATGGAACCACCCAGTGTTACATGCTTCACAAATGTTGAGCAAACTCACTCTAAGTCCTAGATTTGGGGTTCTTTTGCAGTCAACGGGAACTTTTCCGTTGTATATTACAGCTATTTGATGAAATATGGAGGTCCATTCTGCACTCAACGATGGGTTAACCTGCAAAAACTCAGCAAGTGGACAAGGGCTCTTCTGAAATAAACGACTCCATTACATTATCACACGTTTATGTACATGTTTCATTGGTAAATGAACTGGCAACGTGCACCGTGTCGTTAAGTCGTTAAGACACGGACTTGTGAAGAGAGATCCGCGGTTCAAATCCCGCCAGGATCTCCTCCCTGATAACTTTTTTTGCAATCGTTCCTCAGTCCTCATAACTGGCAAATGCCGGGGAAATACCTTAAACTTAGGCCTGCAACGTTTCCTTCCCAAATACAATTTAATTTCATGTATCATCACTGTGCACCGGCTGTGGTGTCATATACGTTAAACATTACTAAATAAATGGCAATGTAGTTACTTTTTTGAAGCAGAAAAAGAAAACTAATGTCTCATTCTGAAATGCAGTAAAGGCTGGTTCACAACCAACGAGAACGGTAACGAGAACGAGAACGGGAAAGTTGAAATACATGTATTCAAATGGGAGTGTCCACAACCGACGGGAAGCCTTCCCGGGCCCCGGGAACGGGAAGAAGAGTTGCCCAACTTTTAACTTTCTCGTTCTCGTTCCCGGGCACGGCATATTAGATCTCTATTGTGCATATTAGACTCTTCACTCTAGAGGTTATTCTAAGCGGCCGTGACATGAAACAGCCACTAGTGCTCTCTATAGTCGCACGCTGGAAACATGAAACTGGAAGGAATTAGTAGTAAATGTGCTTCCTAACCTCACCCCGACACCCGCGAATCAAATCAATGGTGGTTCCTCTGGTGAAGGAATCATTTGTAGTTTGTTTATATGCAACTCAAAACTGGTTATTACCTAAAACACAATGGCAAAAGCTACAAAGAACAGCTAAAACCGGTGGAAATGAAAAAAAGAATAAACAATTTTAATGTATGCCATTAAATAGAGGAATGTAAGTTTGGCATAAGTAGAGGAATCGTAAATGTAATGAATATGCATTTAGATAATGTTTACTCTATCGAATTTTGACGTTGGCTTGGCTAAATTGGAAGTAGGTGAATAAATGTCATTGGTCAGTTAAAAACAAATGAAATCCCAATGCGCAAAATCGACTTTCACTTTGTGATCGATATGCATTCCCGTTCTCGTTACCGGGCTGTTGTGAATCAAAATTTCTTGCTTCCCGTTCTCGTTTCCGTTCTGGTTACCGTTACCGGGTGGTTGTGAACCAGCCTTAAGTGATATACATGTTTACCCAAATATTGCGAAATTATTCAGAATAGCTCCAGTCTCACCTCATTGAATACCTAATACATGCAAAGGAATCTCTCTCTCTCTCTCTCTCTCTCTCTCTCTCTCTCTCTCTCTCTCTCTCTCTCTCTCTCTCTCTGATGATTATACATTAAATTTAACCTTTTAGACGCCGAATTGCTTTGAAACTTGAAACTTAGGTGGCTTACCATTAAGCTTAGTCTGCTAAGAATGTATTTAAGATGCGAAAATGTATTTCTTTATTTTCTACATAATATGTAAACTGGAGTATTCCCAATTGAACATTATATGAAGTATCATTAGAGATTTCTGTATTTGTAAATATTTAACACTCTCATATGAATTGGCTGTTTTATTACTTATCTATTATTTGGCCCTTCCCCCCCTCTTTCTCTCTTTTGGAATTTCAATACGTTCTTAATGAAACATGGTTACCGTGTTCACACCACACATGATGTGATCACTGGTGCCAACTTGCCCTTTTATGGCTAAATCTAGACTTTCTGAAGAGATAGCCACTAGTCGGAAAAACAAAGCACTAAAGACATTATCAGTCATTTTACACAGTGATTGAGCCATTTTTTCAAACTATTCAACCATTCAGAGCCATTTTCAGTTTTCATTGTTTAATTATTTTCTCTATTACGTATGGTTGGTAAGTAGGGGAAGTATTGCATTCCACCCAAAAATTCGATACCGAGATTTCACCGGAAATACTGTTTTAAGGCCTCTTGAATCCAAAATGAAAAAATTGTTATAAAAAGGTCCGTGTGTGTATCTGTCTGTGAATAGCATAACTCAAAAACGAAAAGTCCGATAAATACCACTCTTGATATTTAAGATAAGTATCTTCCAAGGATGCGACACAAAGATTTTCAAGAAAATCCCCCACCCCAACTACCGTTCACATGGAACATTTTTCGAAAATTTTGATTTCCTAAAAAATGGCTCTACGATTTTGATTAAAATATCATATATTGAAGGTATGTACATGACAAATAAAATGTATAGTTGAATTTTCTGGGAATAGTCTGCGAAGTCCACTTCATTTGGTGGGAATTTTGTATAATCTTCTTTAATCTGTAAACGTTAAGCGATAGACGAAAACGTATCACACAAAAAATTGTAGATCTCTTTAAAAAGCACAATTTACTTGAAATAAGCTTTTCTGTTGCATAAGCCGTTTCTGAGATATCCGTTATTAAAGGTTTGAATTGTTCAATACTTATACTTTTAGTCTCATCGATTTTCAGTTGTTTCTCGCGATGTTTCTAACACAACCATAAGTACTACTCAGTGGCAGCTGCTGCACAACAGCACTCGAACACCCTAACTTTCGACTCCCTGCAGATGTATTGGTTATTTTTCTTTGGATGCTATTTAGCGTTACTTATATGCGGCATTAAATTTACCGCGGTACTCCTTTAAACTCGATGAACCAATGACAACAGGTCGCTAACATATCTTGATTTGTACACGTTTTAAGGAGCTTCTGCGCTCGCTCAAATGGTATGAGGTGACTGGCTTATGACCAAATACACGGGCCGTGCACACTTGAAGAAGTGCACTAGCGCGCGAAGCTTTCAGTTTTCATACTATCACTACAACTTTACATCAATGTCCCTAGGTGGTAGCGCACTACGGCAGAAGTTAAAACTACTTTAGAAGAAGTAGGTAGCGTGCACAAGCGCGGAAGCCTCTTCTAGTTTCTCCAGAGCATCCATAACCTCAACCACAATTTAATTTACACATTGCTTCGTTCTTGCCTTAGTACGGTATACTTAGGTCATTCAGGCTTAATTGAGAATGAACTGGCTGATAAATTAGCCAAGGAAGCAGCTCTTAAAAGCAACATTGTCCTAGCATATGATAAGCAACCTAAAATTAATTCGTCAGCAAAATTAAGGAATTCTTCGAGGACAACGCGATTGGACCTGCACAACCAAAGACGCTAGATACAGAAAGTTTATTCATCTGTTATCCAAAAAATAAAACACAATATCCCAATCAACCCAGTAATTATAAGGGGACATGGGTAAACCAAGGTATACCTGTAAAAGGTACGTATCACGGAGAGGCCCCCGGAACTGGGGCAGAGCACTGCATGTAGGCCAGTCGGACTTTTTTGCTTCCAACGTGATCCCTGGGAGGGAAGGATGAGGGGAGAGACCGGAAGGGCGACGGCGCAAGCATGGACGGGGTCCCTAACGTTTCCAGATAGAACGCATCCGACACAGCGCTGTCCCTGCCCACAAGCCACCAACCTCCAGGAGTCCCCGGAGCGGAGCGCCACGCTGAGAAGAGACGTAACTGAGCGGTACCGCAGCGATGCCAGGGTAAAAACCTCAACAGAGCGCAAGCGACCGCCCAGTCGCAACCCGCCGAACACCGTTGAAAAGATGACAAGGAAGATGGTGAGTACAGGAAATGGGGGCAGGAGAGTCGTGGTAGAAGATGAACCACGCCGGCATTCGCCTGGCGACCCGGGGAAACCACGAAAAACCCATGGGCCAGAGTGTGCGGTCACCGGTCGCCGGGATCTATCCCGGGACCTCCCGAATACGGCTCACAGACGTGACCGCCTGAGCCATCCTGCTCGGTAAGGCATACAGGATACGACTAATAGATGACCCCATATGTTCCTGTCTACCAGAAGAACACCTCATCTACAGATGCCCAAAACTACAAAAGGAAAGGGGTGACCTGAAACACACCAAATGGCCAGTGACAGAGGAGCTTCTAATAAACAAATAACACTTTTTAAAACATTTGTCAAAATAATAGACTTTGATGTCGTAAAGTAAACTTGCAATGTAAAAATGTAAGTACACGTATTTTATGTATAGAGCAGACTGTATTAATTAAGGAAAATTACATTGTTAACCTTGAAGTGACGTAATGTAAAAATAGTATGTAGTATTACGTTGCGTAATGGAGCATATTCAATAACAACAAGAACGGTGTACTTAATTATGTACGCAGCAAACATCCACAAAATCCTCTCTTTCGTAGACAATTTATGCATTATTATTATTATTATTATTATTATTATTATTATTATTATTATTATTATTATTAATATTACTGTTGCAGTTAGGAGCGGTTGCTTTGTATCAATAGTTTCTCAACCATAACTGTTACGCAGCAGAAGCTGTATCAGATTCTCGGGGCTATCTGACTAAATTTTGTGAACACCAAAAATGTACTATATTTATGAGCCGCTCGTGAGCATTTTGTGACGAAAAGCAAGAAAACTATTTCTGGATGAAAGAAACTATTTTAAAAGGTCAGGAGCATTGTCTTGCAAGGTTGGGAAATCCCTGTCATCCCTTTCATTAATCTAAAGTCTGATTTGCGCCAATATAATGAATATTTCTATAAGCTGCTCCATATTTAGCAATTTCTGGCCTTTCTGACAATCACTTTTAGCCACTTTGTATCACTAAGAATTGGGAACACAGTATGTGATTCGTTGGCAATCATTTATATACTGGAATTATTAAATTCTATTTATACCCATTACATATCTCGTTATTCGGAACACATTTTGTAACCTCCATTTTTTTTTCTATGAGCATTTCCTGTGGAGATATTTTTGGCTTTTCGAGAACATAACATATATATGCTGGCAACTTTGCAGGGGTTGTTGACCCATGGTAGCGAGGATGTCAGTTTTACTTTCAAAATCATTTGGAGGACACCACGTAAACATGTTTCACTTTCGTTTTCAGAGTGATGTGCGTCTAATGAGCGTAAACAAACAAACGTTTCGGGTCTGCTACCTCCTAATAATTGCATCTTAATTTTCTAATGATGCATTTTGTAACCTAAACTGATAATCTACGGATATTTTATCAGCTCGTTCAACATTAAACTCACATATGTTTTGTAATTGATGCTGCTGTAATGTAATCAATCAAACTATCTGACATGTATACTCAAAACAACTACTGTGTTAGCCCTTATAAAATATACTAAATAGTACTTTAACATACACAGCAAAAACAAAAAATAAATAAATAAACTAAACTAAACGATTCAACTGCTTCACAGGTATTGTTCAAAATATCCACCATTTGCGCACCTGCAAGCTCCCACCTTCTTACCCAATAATGTCGTACTCTAGCAAATATACCCTCATTGTACATAAACATAACTTTGCAGTTAACGACTGGGAAACGCTTATTGGACGCTGGTGGCATTCCTTCCATTTTACACTGTTCTAGTGTAAGCCAATAGCTTGTCAGTTGTACTTGTTATTTCCCCAAAACATTACACCACCCTTCCGCCGTATTTGTTTGGACGTGAGGAAAACAAAACCGCTATCCACCCATCGGGTAAAGGAGAGGAGTGGGGTACGATATGTTTTGTTTATGTCCAGAAGCCGGTTCATTTCGTGTGACCTACCTTGAACAGTTTAACTGCTTGCAATGTTGCCGATTCTATGGCCAAATTACCTATGCAAAAAGCTGTTTGGAATATCCTTTTAAGTGATTAATTATTTCAAAATCCTGTGTGATGTTACATAGTTACTACCGAAACTATGCCAGAAATATGTTTCTCTACTCATTACAATAACAAACCATTATCTTCATACATTCTCATTGAATAAAACATTTAATTTGGAACAAAAACATTTTTTCCCTTATACAGCAGAGTAAGCTTAGAGCCTCAGCATGCCAAAAAAAAAAAAAAAAAATAGCTGCTCGGAAGGTCATGCTAGGTGCCAATCTCGGCAAGAACCAGGTGGTGTGTATAGATAATGTGCGAAGGTATGGCATAATCTGTAGAATAAACTTATTGGGGTGAAATCGTGTTCGTTTGTCCTGCTGTACTTCCGAGTTGTAGATCATTAAGTTTCTCTTTCAGAGTTCTGTATAATTGTGTTGAGTTAAGGATGTATATAGACCGGTTTCCCTATTATAATACTGTGTTACAATTGGCGAGTCACCTTGTATTCAAGAGCCCTACTGCAGCGCACCGCTGGAGCAGCGAATGAAGCGAAGAGATATTTCGCTGCACAGGCAGCAGAAAGAAAACATTGGCGAAGTGTTTGCAGACGGTATTAGAGGATTATCCTACAATATATTTGGTACCGAGATGCTGCTTATAAGAACGGAGTAAGGCTGGGCTTTGTTTTAGTCTTAGAACTATTTAATAGTCCATCATCATCTACTATAGTATTTATGCAGCAATAACAGTATAAGTAGTTGTTCCCGAGACTACATGCTAATAGAACTAGTTTAAAGCGTTTCTGTTCACGAGTGGTCATTAATAATATTCAATACAAATAACTTACGCTTTTGGTTTTATGTTCCGAGTTTTTTAGTAGTTCCTAAATAGATTTATTCCTTTAGCTTTCATTAACTGGAGTAAATAAAAAAAGTGTTACATTCACATTACGTTTTCAACCCTCTATCGTTTATTAGTGGTTATACAAACTATTCTTATGAAAGGAATTAATTGTTCTTTCACACAAGCCGTGTGTTGGACAGGGTTGGAAAGGTAGAATCAGATGACTGAAAAATTCAATGCCATAGCCGTGATTTGAACCACGGATCTCCCGGTTTCCGCCCGGTTGCTTTAACCACTGAGCTACAATGTCAACATACCTTTACGCCATTAAATTCTCCAACTGATTCATGGTAGCTCAGCGGTTAGAGCAACCTGAAGGAGACCGGGAGATGCGTGGTTCAAATCCCGGCTATGGCATTGAATTTTTCAGTCATCTGATTCTACTTTTCCTATTCTTACGAAACCTTATTTTTCTGTCTTCTTCATTTTAACCGAGATAACCCTTTACAGAAATAGCTACATTACACATATCGTTATAGATACAAAAAGAATAGCGATAGTCAAATGTTTAACAACTGGACGCTATATGCTGGCCTTAAAATTCCATACTGTTTCCATGACATCGCGAGAAACAACTGCATGTTGATAGGACTTTTAAGAGAATGACAAGATATTGAATAATTCGAACTATAATAACGGATATATCAGAATGGCTTATGCTACAAAAAGTTATTTTAAATAAATTGTATGTTTTAAGGAGATCCACGTTTTCGTCTATGGCTTAACGATTACCAATTGTACAAGATAGCACAAAATTCCTTCCGGATGAAGATGACTACACAGGATATTCCCAAAACATTCAATATACATTTTATTTATCATGAAAATATCTTAAATATATGACATTTTTAACCAAAATTGTTACAGCTACTTTTGAGAAAATAAAAAATAACGGAAGTTTTTCCAAATGCAAAGTAATTTGGGGTGGTGGAATTTCTTAAAAAACTTATATCGCATCTCCGGAAGATACTGAACTTAAATACCAAGTTTGGCATTTGTCTAATTTTTCATTTTGAGTTGTGTTATTCACGGATACACACGTACGTACACCTGGGCCTTTTTCTAATGTTTTTATTCAGGGGGTCTTAAAACAAGTATTTGTGGTGAAATCTCGGTATCGAATTTCTGGGCGGAATACAATACTTCCTCTACATAGACCGTAAGTAAGTAATAGAGAAAGTAATACATTGTTGCATCTAACACACATGGAAGACTATATTCAACAAACACAATAATTTCGGAATTTCATTTCAAAACATAAACATATGATGGATGATAACATCTGCTGTTGCTCGTGACTCGGTGTTGCGGTATGGCTCTCTCAAAATAATTCACATTTCTTACAAGAACTGCCCTATCTCCTTCCCGAATTACTGTATAAGCGACGGCCATGATGCCATTCGCAAGTGGAATAACTTATCGACATCACTGCCATCTACCGCTATAATCTGCAACCACAAATTGCAAACTTTCTTCGATCCATGCTCTACAATAAACGTATGTGCATGTGCTTCCACCGCAAGGATTCAGGGCATAAGTGTCCGGTTTCCGTTTGCAGCGGTATATTCAACAAATTGTGCAGCGCAGTATACACCGAAAGTACAGTGCTTTTCCTTCACACTGTGGCCATAGCACGGCTGCTCCCGCGCCGGCCTCCGCAGCCTGGACTCTCGCCGACACAGTAATATTCCACAACTGCCTCACGTTCTTATTGTTCAATAACAATTACGTGCATTGTCGTAAGGTGTTGGAAATGTTGTACTTCTCTATTCACACATTTCTGACATCTTCTCAGGAAATTTGCGTTCACGCTGGGTAGTTTAATATCCGAATTTGAGTGAATTTCTCGCCTGAAGTTTTCTTTTAGTTCTTCCAGTGTGTGCGGGTTTGTTGCATAGTTATCTTTTCATGTGATCATCAGACTGTGGTAAATTTCTGTCATTGGATTTTGCGAAATGATAGAGTAATGGAAACACGCATAATATTCTTCTCTGACGAAGCATGGTTCCATTTATATGGCTATGTTTTGTCGCAAAATAACAGATATTGGAGTACAGGGAAATCCGATTTTATACCAAGATTACTTTGCATGACGCAAAAATTGGTGTGCAGTATGCACACAGAATAATAGGACTTATATATTTTTTGTCGCAGTATTCAGGGACTTACTTATCTTTACTTATTGTTTAATTATTTTTAAATTTGGGTTCTTTGTCCTCCGGCTAGCAATTGTAATTCAGTGGAGCACGTATCTAAGCAGGATGTGTAACGGAAGGGAGTTGTTGCTAAAAGATAACACTGATGTAGAACATCTGAATCTAGACTTGCATTGCTTAGTTAATAATTGATATTTTTAATTTTTCTACATGCCTGACTGAAACTGTTGTATTTTTAAATGTAATCATAGTCCTTTTAGTTGCCGCGCACCAATTACTTCGCGTACTTTACATTTGTAACTAACTCTGCGACGTGCACCTCGTGAGAGATTCTTCAGAACTGTGTGTCACTTCCTTATGGCTCGATAATATATACACTTTCATCTCGAATTGCCTAAACATTCTAGTATAATTCGCATTGGTTGCGCCAACTTTAGCGTCTCTTTTGGTCAGTCAATCACTACTACTGACATATCTACTCTAGAGAAGACGTTCCCTCCATTTCTGAAAAAGACACGCTACCCTATGACCTCATTTGCGGCTTTCTCTTCTTGGTGACAAACTCACTCCCTCGGTTTATTGTTATCCAACTTCTCTTCTCAGTTTCAGTGCAATCTTATTTCCTAACAAGTCCTTGTAGTTAAGAAACATATGAAAGTATGTATATAATAATAATAATAATAATAATAATAATAATAATAATAATAATAATAATAATAATAATAATAATAATAATAATATTTTACACACACAGCTGGTTAAGGAATTATTTTGTAATTTAAACTATAATCACTCTGGCATTCGGCATGCTGTGACATAAAATTTTGCCTCATTTTTTAACAAACAATAAATGCATAGAGATACAGAAATGACTTACACCATTTTTTGAACAGCTGACGACGTTGACTGTTAGTCTGGACTTTTCCTACAAGACTACTACCGCGTATACAGTTGATGAACCATTACATTTAATTCGGGAAATGTTTTGAAAATACGGAAATTATCAAATGATTATGGCATTCGGGATCCCTTGGTTTAACTGTATGGAATTCTTATCTATGGGGGAACTTGAAAAATACAGTGTATACAACAAATCCCCAGACGCTGAAAGAACTAAAACAAAACATCAGACGAAACGAGCGTGAATGAAAGTTTCCTAAGAAGATGCCAGAAATGTGTGGGTAGAGAAAGACAACATTTCCTACATCTCTTATAAGCTATATACTTATTTTTATTGTAATTGTAACTATGAGAAAGTGAAGCGGTCGCGAGGATATTATAGCTGTTTCGGTGAGAGTAGCCGTGCGGCGGCCACAGTGTAAGAGAAAAACACTGTATTAAACGCTGCTGTAGCGCTTGGCCCGCCGAATGTACCTAAGATCCACTGCAGCACGACCTCCATCTAATGTAACTCGTTGGTTCATGTGAACATACCAAGGTTGCCAACCTTTAAATGTAAATTACATTATATCAGGCGCTCAAAATTTTCGTACATCTCAACAAATTTAGTTAATACTAAAATATCCTGAGATAACAATGTTCGTTTTTATAGTTCTTTCAATATCGATGACTACATCCAGGATTAGCACATGTGTTTCTCGATCTACTCCCTTCACTCTGAACTGTTGCAGCAGCATACGAATTTGGTGTTGTTTTTATAGAGTTTAACATCTCGGTCACTTGGAAGTTTTTAGACCCACCGCATGCTTTCTAATGGTAGTCTATTCCAAATTTTAGTTATATTAGTCACTCTAGAAAAAGTTCATTCACAAGAAGCAACGAAATCACTGTGAGTGCAAATTTGGCTAGTTCTTTGAAATCGTTATTTTCATCAAAGTCACACATGTGTTTTAATAACACTCCAAAAGCTATCAGATTCAAACGTGCTCCTTATTTAACCGGAAACGTCAGTTATTCCTGGTTTCCTCAACGGATCATCAATTTTCTGGACAGTACCTACTGTGTTCACTGGGACTAAGGCACCTGGCAAGGAGAAAAACACATTCTGATGTTGAGGCAGTATTTTATATCACAACAATGTAAATGCCAGAGTGATTGTAGTGTAAATAAGCATTGTTGTATGACATTGATTTGAGATGTTTGTTAATTATAAGCATTGTTAGGAAATAAGTCTACACGGCCTCACTAAAACTGACAATAAGAGCGGGCAACAATGTAGCGAGGGGGTGAGTTGTTTATTAATTAGAAGAGGCAAGCAAATGACGTCAGATTAGCGCGCTTTCCTGTAGAAATGGAGGGAATTTCTTCCCTAGAGCATATGTGTTCGTAATTTTGATTGGATATAAAAATAGACGCTAATGTTGGCGCGTTTTATTAACCAATAGCAGCTCTGTTATAATGTTTAGGCATATTGGAGTGAGGGAGTATAAATTCCGTGCCAGAGACGGGTAACGCGCAGTTTGACAGAATAATTCACAAGGCAAACGTCGTTCAGTCCAACAGAAGTATTCGCGGGTAATACGTCGTTCAGTCCAACAAAATCATACAAAGGTTATACGTCGCACAGTTTAAGAGAATCGTTCACGCGTTATACGTCGCGCAATTCTACAGAATCTCTCGCGTCTTAAAGTTTGTTATAAATGTGAAATACGCGAATTAATAACGTGCAGTAAATAAGTGATTATAGTGATATTAGAAAATATAACAGTTTCAGTCGGGCGTGTATCAAGAGTCAATATGTGAAATTAATTAAAAGTGACGGCAATAAAAGTGTAAAAACAAATTCTTTTATCAGTGTTATCTTTAGTAACAACTCCTTCCCGTTTACACACCCTGTTCAAGAGATATGCTCGACTGAGTAGTAATAATAGCTAGCCGGAGGACAAATAACCCAAAATTCAAACGATTAATACAGTAACAGGCGCCCAGCAATAGATAACACGAAGTTACCGCGACAAATTGGCTCCCATACGTTGTGCAGATAAACATGAAGCATTTTCCAACTATAAAAAAATATTCGACTTCAATGTGTAACATTTACATGACTTTCTCCACCCTTTATCGTTTATTAGTGGCTGTACAAACTACGAAAACTTATTTTTCTATCTACTTCATTTTAATCCAGATAAACATTTACACAAACGGCTACATTACACATTTCGTTATACATACAAAGAGAACAGCGATAGTCAAATGTTTAAGAACTGGACGCTATATGCTGGCCTTAAAATTCAATAGTTTCCATGACATCGCGAAAAACAGCTGAAAATCGACAGAAGTTTAAAAGAATGACAAGGCATTGATAAATTTGAACCATTAATAAAGTCGTCCTCCGTGGTGTAGTGGTACCGTGCTAGCCTCTAGTTCCCGAGGTCGCGGGTTTAAACCCGGCGGAGGGCGATGGATTTTTTCGGGCGTCAAAATCCTTAACATGGCTTCCTTCGGAAGGAAAGTAAAGCCGGTGGTGCCGTGTCGTAGATTTAGGCCACGTAAAAGAACCTCAAGCCTGATAACGAGGCCTCTGAGTAAAATTACCGGTCTTTCACGCCCAATATAGAATGGGACGCTAAGGACCACAGCAGTTAAAAAACGTCCATAAATAAAACTGAATTTTTTAACCATTAATAACGGATATCTGGTAAATGACTGATGCCACAATGAAGGTTATTTGAAATAAACTATGTGTTTTAAAGAGATCTACATTTTTTGTGTAGCGCGTTTTGTCTGTCACTTAATATTTACCAGCTATACAATTATTCAAAATTCTTTACGAATGAAGAAGACTACAAGATATACATTTTATATGCCATGTAAATATCTTTAATACATGGTATTTTAATCAAAATCGTTAGAGCCATTCTTAAGAAAATCAGAAATTTCGAAAACGTTCGAAGTAAAGGGTAATTGAAGTGGGGAGGTTTTCTGAAAATCTTCGTGTCGCATCTTTGGAATATATTGAACTTAAACACCAACTTTGGTATTAATTCGACTTTTCGTTTTTGAGCTATCCTGTTCACAGAGACACATACACATGCGGACCTGTTTCTAAAAAGGCTTTTTTTTATTTAGAGGTCCTCAAAACTTATATTTCCATTGAAATGTCCTATCGAATTTTTGCTAGAATGTACTGCTTACCTTCTCTACATACTAAGTACGAGGGCGACACTGAAAATTTTTAGAAAATCAAACAAGCATTAAGTTTAAAAAATTTAAATAATTTTATTGTTTTTCACAATATTCACCATTAAAATCAATACATTTTTGCATTCGATGAAACGAGTCCTTAAAGCAGTGATGCCACTCTTCCTGAGACACTTCAGAAACCAGGTTTTTGTAATGTTCCACTGCTTCATCTGATGACGAAAAAGCGAATCCACGCACTTTATCTTTAACTTTTGGAAATAAAAAGTAATCACAAGGTGCTAGGTGAGGGCTGTATGGTGGAGGGTCCATGGAGCTGATCTTTACGGCATCCAGATACTCAGTTGATAGTTTTCCTGTATGCGACAATGGTTGCTATAATGTACAGTCTATTCGGAGGTTTTTGAGACAGTGGAAAGGGGAGATAAGAATTCGCGAGGGGCACGGTAACAATTACAAGGAGCCGCCAACGAAGCCGACCTTGCCGTGACTAACTGATTTTCTATCTGAGCCTACCGCTGTCTCAAAAGATTCTAAAACAGACAATAACATTATTTTTTCTTTTGGTTTTTTTCACAAACTTTAGCAAAAATTTGCTGCAAACAGACATTTATGTACCAATCGGCAATGCTATAGTAGCAATATGGCCCGTTTTAGAAAAAACCTAGCAACCATCTTGTAAATGATAAATTCGTAAATTCGTCGGACATTTGTAGGCTTAGGTTTTGTTAGAAAGACCCATGAGTAGAATGACTTTGTTTTTCCGGATCATAACAATAAATCCAAGCTTCATCACCAGTAATGATAGAACAAACCCAATTTGGAGTTTTTCCAGAGGTTTTCTGTATCAATCCATTAGTTGTTTTTGATCGGGAGTCAGTTTATGTGGAATCCATGGACAACAAAGTTTTCTCGTATCTGTTGATGTAAAATGTTTTGGATTTAACTCATACAGTGCCCAATTTCGCTCGAATAAATTCATAAGATACCCATCGTTCTTCTTGAAGCATTGCTTGAAAAGTGGTAATATTTTCATCAGTAACATCAGTACTTGGGTGTCCTTCACGAAATTAATCACTAAAAAAAATATATATCCCTTTTGAATTCGCTGTACCAATTATAAATTGTTGTCTTAGGCGAGGCTTCTTCGCCAAATGCATTTCTAAGCCGGTCTTCACATTGTTTAGGCATTAATGACGGTTCAAAATCGTAAAAAATCATTGCCCGGAAATGTTCTCTAGTCAAATTCATGTTTTGGGTGAACACAAAATCTTTAAATGATGATAATTAACACACTATTAGAGGAAATCAAACAAACTACGCGCCAAGCAACTCGCAAAACATTTGAAAGAGTTGTCAAATATAAACAGATTTCAATTGTTTTTAGAAACATGACATTCCAAAAATGTTCAGTATCGCCCTCGTACGTACCGGGCGGGATGGCTCATGCAATAACGTCTGTGGCCGTATGGGAGGTCCCGGCTTCGATCCCCGGCAATAGGTTTTTCGTGGCTTCCCCAGGTCGACAGGCGATAGCTGGGTTAATTCATCTTCTACCACGACTCTCCTCTCTCTCATTTCCTGTACCCATCTTCTTCCTTATCATCCGTTTCAAGGTTGTAGGACCAGGCGACGGGTTGCAGCGGATGGTGGCTGTGCGCTCTGGAGAGATTTCTTCCCTGGCGTCGCTGCAGAGACTACTCAGGTCTCTCTTCGAGTGGTTTCTGCCCCGGGGAACTGACGGAGGTTCGGTGGCAGGAACCAGGAGTCATCGGATGTGTCAATCTGGAAACATTAGGGACCCTATTTGTGCTTTCGCCCGTCATCCCGATCTGGTCGCACCTTCTGGTCTCTCCCTCCCGGGGGTCGCGGTAGAAGCACAAGGGACCGCCGGTTTCGGTGGGCCCCTCAATGGATTCGTACTTTACCTTTTAGCTACTAGGTATGTGGCAGAGAAAGTAAACAGGGAAGAAGGAGGTTTTGTGGTGGATGCTTTAGAGCAGCGGTTCCCGGTCGCGACCCTCAAGGGGGCTGCGGTATTCTATCTGGGGGGTCACAGTGGATATTTGCAATTATTAATAAATCATTTTTATTTTTAATTATTATTATAACAATGGGGAAAATGGAATTTAGTCACCTATTACATATTACATTTAAACAGAATCATGTTTTGTATTTAAGAAGCTTATTAATACATTAGCATTGCATTTCGTAATGAGAATACTGAAAAAGGGGAGCGCAAAGACCAGGGAACTAGCCTACAAATCTTTAGTGCGGCCGGTTATGGAATATGGAGTAGCATGTTGGGACCCATACAGAGTCAATCAGATTGATTCCTTAGAAAAAGTGCAGAGAAGGGCTATAAAATTCATAAGGAGAGGTAAAGATTTTGGGTTTACAAAAGGTGAAGAGAATGAATGGGAACCGCTAAAATTTAGGCGTAAAAAACATAGATTAGTTGCGTTATTTAAAGCTTATACTGGTTCAAATGCTTGGGCGGATGTTAGAGAAAGGTTAGAGAATCCAGCACACTACGGTCGAAACGATCATCTGTTTAAAATTAGGGGTAGAAAGTGCAGAACCGACGTGGGAAATTTTTCTTTTGTTAATAGAACCATTGAGGAATGGAATGAATTGCCTGTAGCAGCCTTTCAGGGCTGTCCTCTAACCTTAAAGCAGTTCAAAAATAATATTAGCAGAATAAATGTTGGTTAATTAACTAGTGTACTCATTTCACAAACTATACTATTAAAGTTGACACTACCAGGTTGAAAATACTGATAACTAAATATAAGGACCAATTGTAAATAGTTAAGTACCTCGAAAATAGTTACGTACTTTGTAAATTGTTAAGTACTTTGTAGATAGTTAAGTAAATGGAGAATAGCTAAGTAAATTGTGAATAGTTAAGTAAATTGTGAATAGTGAAGTAAATGGTGAATAGTTAAGTAATTGTGAATAGTTAAGTAAACTATAAATAGTTCAGTAATTAGGGATTTTAAAAGCTTCGTTAATATTTAAAATTAATCATTTTGTATTGTTAGTCTTGTTTATTATTATTATTATTATTATTATTATTATTATTATTATTATTATTATTATTATTATTATTATTATAAGCTAGTCATGGTGATGTAAGTTTTGTACGGTTTAATTCTGCCACCGGGAAGTACCCAATTGCAGAATAAATAAATACATACATACATACATACATACATACATACATACATACATACATACATACATACATACATACATACATACATACATACATACATACATACATACATACATACATACATACATACATACATACATACATACATACATACATACATACATACATACATACATACATACATACATACATACATACATACATACATACATACATACATACATACATACATACATACATACATACATACATACATACATACATACATACATACATACATACATACATACATACATACATACATACATACATACATACATACATACATACATACATACATACATACATACATACATACATACATACATACATACATACATACATACATACATACATACATACATACATACATACATACATACATACATACATACATACATACATACATACATACATACATACATACATACATACATACATACATACATACATACATACATACATACATACATACATACATACATACATACATACATACATACATACATACATACATACATACATACATACATACATACATACATACATACATACATACATACATACATACATACATACATACATACATACATACATACATACATACATACATACATACATACATACATACATACATACATACATACATACATACATACATACATACATACATACATACATACATACATACATACATACATACATACATACATACATACATACATACATACATACATACATACATACATACATACATACATACATACATACATACATACATACATACATACATACATACATACATACATACATACATACATACATACATACATACATACATACATACATACATACATACATACATACATACATACATACATACATACATACATACATACATACATACATACATACATACATACATACATACATACATACATACATACATACATACATACATACATACATACATACATACATACATACATACATACATACATACATACATACATACATACATACATACATACATACATACATACATACATACATACATACATACATACATACATACATACATACATACATACATACATACATACATACATACATACATACATACATACATACATACATACATACATACATACATACATACATACATACATACATACATACATACATACATACATACATACATACATACATACATACATACATACATACATACATACATACATACATACATACATACATACATACATACATACATACATACATACATACATACATACATACATACATACATACATACATACATACATACATACATACATACATACATACATACATACATACATACATACATACATACATACATACATACATACATACATACATACATACATACATACATACATACATACATACATACATACATACATACATACATACATACATACATACATACATACATACATACATACATACATACATACATACATACATACATACATACATACATACATACATACATACATACATACATACATACATACATACATACATACATACATACATACATACATACATACATACATACATACATACATACATACATACATACATACATACATACATACATACATACATACATACATACATACATACATACATACATACATACATACATACATACATACATACATACATACATACATACATACATACATACATACATACATACATACATACATACATACATACATACATACATACATACATACATACATACATACATACATACATACATACATACATACATACATACATACATACATACATACTACAATTTCACAGCAAATACACATATACAATTTTATGTAACCATGAATTATTACACTGCACATCAGGATGATTAGTGATAAGTATGAGCCTGTTTGCTATTAATTAATCGTTCAATGTCTGGCTGTATATCACATTATTAAGCCACTTTCTAACTGCAGTCTATTCCTAGATTTAGTCTTGATGTTCATCATTGACGAAAATCCAATTTCGCAGAGATATGAGATGCAGAATAGAATAAGCGCGTTTAGTATTCTGTTCTTCTTGCTAGCCAGAACTGATACACATCTTCCTTCTGGAAAGTCAGTTTTAAACTTTGGTCTGAAGAAAGCTCAATTAATTTATCCTTTAACTTTGCACTTGCAAATTAATGATTAAGCAGCGAAGTGAATGGAGGGGTCGCCAATATTTCATTATCGAAAAGGGGGTCGTGTGTGCAACAAGTTTGGGAACCACTGCTTTAGAGGGATGGAGACAGACCACGAGGGCAAAAATCCAGAGAGGTGTCAGATTTGGTTGCGTCATTCAGTAATGTAACATCAGCATGAGGAAGAAGGCAGTGTCGCCAGATTCGTTTTATTTCGCATTGTGACACACACGACAGAGATACTATCAGCTAGTAACGTACATTGTTCATTTTATCGTATGTTGGCAACCCTGGTACAGGCATGTAGACGCACGGACCCCTCGTAATACGTGCTCTGCAGTACTGAATATACCTAAAAGCTAACTGTACTTGTCAACGGAAGTCACTATTTGCTGTTCCATTTTGTGTGTTGACTTTATTGCTCAGACTCTTGGAGCTAACAAGTGTCTCCTTAACATACGTAATTTTTAGAGAAGAGGAAGGAGGGAGAAAAGTAAACAGAAAGAATGCTTCTTAAAGCGCAAGCTTATCGTTCCTTGAAGTGCAAGACAGGATTGCATATGCACAGATTGTGTTGTAACTCAAGATATCAAGTCTGATGAATTACGTTCACATGATTAGTTTTTCTATCACGTACATAGAAGGTATAAAAGGTATTGCATTCCACCAAAAAATTCGATACCGAGATTTCACTGGAAATATATATTTTGAGGCCCCCTGGATAAAAAAAAATTTGCTTTCTCTCCTACGTACAGTCGGTTAGCAATCAATAATTAGCACGCCTCTGCCGCGCCTTCCATCCCTCATTCGGTTACAGAGGTTAATGCTTGAATGCCGAACCAATAAGATCTCATTCAGGTGCTGGTATGTACAGTCTTTGGGAGGCATAGTGTTTCAGCCATTCAAGTGACATATACCGACTCTCCACCCTTTTCATCTAGGCCTGACCTTTCTTCATGGGGCAATGTTAGGGTATCGGACTTCAGCTAAAACCAATTAGAAAAAAACTCACCTTAGGCAGGTGCGGAACACAAATGATGAGGAGATTCTGCCAACATTCAAGAATGGAAAACACCAAAAGTAACCAAAAGCATTGGCACATTTCTTGCACTCGACTGTACATGGTAGGTAGAGAAGGTATTGTATTCTACCCAAAAATTGATACCGGAATTTCACCGGAAGTACATGTTTTGAGACCGCCTAAATAAAAAATATATTTTTAGAAAAAGTGTGTGTGTCTGTGAACAACATAACTCAAAAACGAAAACTCACATAAACATCAAACTTGGTGTTTAGTTTCAGTATCTTCCAAAGATGCGACACGAAAATTTTCATGAAAATCCCCACTCAAACCACTCTTTACATGCAAACTTTTTTCGAAAATTTTGAGTTTCTCAAAAATGGCCACAACGATTTTGATTTAAATACCATATGTTTGTGTTATTTTCATGATAAATAAAATGTATATCTTGAATTTGTTTGGGAATGTCCCCAAAAGTATTCTTCATTCTGAATGGCTTTGCATACTGGTAAACCCTAAGAGATGGAAAAAATGTAGATCTCGTTAAAACACACGATTGTCGAGCGAACCATTCCCGAGATATTCCTTGTTATTTGTTATACTTTTTCTCAAAGTATAAATGAGAATGAACTCCGATTGAAGAGGAGTTCACAGGCTATTTCCAGAAAATTCAAGATATGCATTTAATTGTAATATAAATATCTTTAATATGTGGTATTTTAATCAAAAACATTACAGCCATTATTGAGAAAATAAAAACAAATCTCAAAAGATTTTCCATGTAAAGGGTAGTTGCGGTCGGGGGGGATGTTGTCGAAAATCTTTGAAAGATGCTGAACTTAAATATGAAGTCTGGTATTTATCCGACTTTTCGTTTTTGAGTTATGCTGTTCAAAGACAGACATACGCTCGGACTTTTTTCTAAAGACGTTTTTTTTCGGATTCAGGGATCTCAAAACATATAGTTCCAGTGAAATATCTTTATCAAATTTTTGGGTGGAATGAAATACCTTCTCTATTATGTACGTGGTAGGTAGAGTAATAAATAAGTACATAAAATTTCTGATGTGATACATTCACATGACTTTCTCTACCCCTCTATCTTTATTAGTGGGTATACAAACTATTCTTACTAAAACTTATCTTCCTTCTACTATATTTTAATCCAAATAAACCTTTGTAGAAATAGCTGCATTGTACATTTTGTCATATATACAAAGAGAACAACGATAGTCAAATGTTTAACAACTGGACGCTATATGCTGGCCTTAAAATTCCATACTGTTTCCACGACATCGCGAGAAACAACTGAAGATTGACTTTAAAAGAATGAGCAAGTAATGAACTGTTCGAACCATTAATAACGGATATCTCAGAAAGGGCTTAGCTATGCCACAGAAAACATTAGAAATAAATTGCGTGTTTTAAAGAGATCTAGATTTTTTGCGAAGTACACTTTCGTTTATCATTTACCTGTTATACAAGATTATACAAAATTCCTTCAGAATGAAGAGGATTTCGTAGGTATGCTCAGAAAATTGAACATATACATTTTACTTGTCATTTTTTAGGAAATAAAAATTTTCGAAACATGTTCCATGTAAAAGGTAATTTAGGGTGGGAGGATTTTCAAGAAAATGTGTCGCATCTTTGGAAGGTACTAAACCTAAATACTAAGTTTGGTAATTATCGGACTTTTCGTTTTTAGTTATGCTGTCCACAGACCTTTTTCTAAAAATACTTTTTTTGGATTCAAGGTACCTACCTCAAAACATGTATTTCCGGTGAAACCTTGGTATCGAATTTTTGGGTGGAGTGCAATCAATACCTTTTCTACCTGGGTATGTACGTGGTAGACAAAGTAAAAAGTACTTGATCATTCAAATCAATAATAAAGATTGTATCGAAAAGGTTAATGTTATAAAAACCTATTGGGCATAAATTGTGTGGTTCAACGAGATCTACGTTTTTTGTATAGTAAGATTTTGTCTCTCTCTTACGGATCATTCAGAATAAAGGGATTTTTACAGGTCATTCGCAGAAAATTGAAGATAAACATTTCATTTTTCATGCAAGTATCTTAAACATACGGTGTTTTAATAAAAATATTCGTGTCGCATTCTTGGAAGATGCTGAACAGCTTTTTTAAATTCAGGGGACCTCAAAACGCGTATTTCAGGTGAAATCTTGGTATTGAAGTTTTTAGTGCAATGCAGTGCTTCCCCTACTTATTATAGGTAAGCAGTAGAGAAAGTAACAAACTTATTTTCTAGAGGATTTTGGTTAATTTTCATGTATTATTCATTTGAGAGTCATAACTTACACTAAAATTGCATTCCATACTCTACAAAGTCCATCAATGACTTCTGAAGTCGTACATTCGTTACGGAATCTGCCTTCAGATCAAACAAGGAAGAGCAAAGCAGGCATTTGTTTGCAAAACTAATATCATAAATATGGCAGTTGAAGAGCATAAATAGTAAGTACTACGTACCCGGTATCTTTCGATGGCTTTCATCTTGATGAAAAAAGGCTACAGTCGTGCACTGTTTAATCTCCGTTTAGGCACTACAGACACATTGTACGGAGCTCAGCTTATGTATGTATCGATACGGTGGGGACGAAGATCAGGGACACGTGCGTGCGTGCGTTGTGATGTTTATCTTTTTCTCTCTTAAAGGCGGACATCACACCCGCTTTTAGTTTTGTAAGCTTCGTTAATTTCCAATATTCTTTTTTATTTTCTCTACCACGCACTACTAGTGCGCAGAGGAAGCATTGCATTACAATTCAATACCGAGATTTTACCGGAAATACACGTTTTGAGGCACTTGAATAAAAATTAGGATGTATTGCATTCCCATGACTTTCACTGCTCACTCTTCTAGAAACTATTCTCCCTATTTCTTGTTAGCGAGAGAGATGGCTCCGCGGTAACGCGTGAAGCTTGCATTCGGGAGCCCATGGGTTCGATTCCTTACGATCCCGCCACTCTGACTATGGATCTTTTCGTGGTTTCACCGGGTCGGTACGTGAATGCTGGGGTAGTTCTTTTACCACGAACTTCCTGTCCCTATCATTTCCTATCATCTGTTTCAGGGTCGAAGGACCAGGTGACGGCGTACGGTGTGTTGCGGCTGGGCAGTGAATATGTGGTTTGGAAAGGTAGAGTTTGCTTGAAATGATGACGGAACCCTTTCTGGAGCGGTATCCCTAAGCTCTAGGGGCTCGGGGCTTGTGGGCAGGGTGTCTGGCGTCAGATGCGTCCAGTATGGAATAGTTAGGGACCCTGTCCATTCTTGCGCACATTGTCGCCCGGATTTGATCGCCCTTTGGTTCTCCCCCTCATTACAATTACCTACATGCTTACACTACCCTGGTTTCGGGAGTTCCTCCATGATATGCACTTCTGCTCCTGCCTAGTTCTTGTTAACCTGATTGACTTTCAATTCACATTTAAATATTTTGGTGTATGATACAGTAGGTAAAGTGATAAACAGATTTATAAAAAGCGTGTCGCCATGTGATGACTTTGAAATGGCATGCTCTTTGCATCACCACGAGGTGAAGAAAGAAAAACAGAAGATGAAATACACAAAAAATATAGGTGTATGTGTGTATATAAATAAAATTGTATGTTTTAATGAGATCCACATTTTTTGTGTAGTAAGATTTTGTCTCTCTTATGGTTTTTACCAGTTATACAAAATTACTTCCGAATGAAGAAGACTTCACAGGCTATTCCCACAAAATTCAAGATATACATTTTATTTGTCATGTAAATATCTTTCATATATATTTTAATCAAAATCATTAAGAGGCATTTTTGAGAAAATAAAATTTTTCGAAAATATAAAACCTAGTTTGGGAGGGATGTTCTTGAAAATGTTTGTGTCTCATCCATCGAAGATGTTGAACTTAAATACCAAGTTTGGTATTTGACCGATTTTTCGTTTTTGAGTTATGCTGTACTGTTTACAGACACATACACACATGTACACAGACATTTTTCTATGCCTTCGTCAAAGAATGGTGTCGCCTGTGATGGAAGACAAGTCTGCTCTTCCTGTTTCATATCATTGTTGTTGAAATATTTTCCACCAAGTAATTTCTTCAGATGAAAGTTGCTTGGTGCCAAATCCGGACTGTTGTGAAACAAGAAGTGCAGACTTGGCTTTCATCACAGGCAGCATCATTCTTTGACGAAGGCACGCAAAAACTGGTTTCCCATTACGAAAATGGGAACTAAATAATGGTAGTGACCATGTGGAGAGGTAGTGTAAGGTGCAAGGTAATGAATGATAATAAAGTAAATTAAAAAATAATGTTCTGTTATGTTTTAAAAAGCTATTGGTACTTACTTTAAAAAACACGCCTTGCATATTTCACATTCTATGAAAACTCTTATCACTATGTAGTGTTTAATTTTTATAACTAAAAATAAATGTAGTGTATAACCCTAATTTCATTATAATATAGAAATGATTTTCAAAAGTCTATCTACTACATTCCGCATTACCTGTGCCCAATAATGCCATATGCAATCATTGATGTCTCATACAAACAAAAGCCTTAAAAACAAAAACTCTCATAATTTAGTGTTCAAGAAGCTACTTTTGTTAATTTTTAATGAAAAATATTATTTTTCTTCTTAAGATAATTTATTTGGTCTGGAAAGGGTTTTAATATCTAGGTCATATCGGCAGCTTTTGCCATTGAAACAGTTATGCATGGCAATGGTGTTCACTTGTTTATGGTTTGTGTTTAAATTCACACGTGCGTACCACACACACACACACACACACACACACTCTCTCTCTCTCTCTCTCTCTCTCTCTCTCTTTCATAATTGCAAACTCTAGAAGGATAGAGAACAATCCTGGTCAAAGAAATTTCCTACCCTCCAGGGGAATCGAACTCAGACCTCTGGATTAGGAGGCTAGTATGCTAACCACCAGATCACAGAGGCAGTCATCAATACTTTTGTCACCTTTTTAAAGTACTATTGCTATTTAGTTGTTTCTCACGATGTCTTGGAAAGAGTATGGGTAATGTTACTCCAGAGGTCGACGTATCATGGCGGATGATGTAAATGCGCAATGTCAGGTACCAACTGTTAAACGGAAAAAACGCTGCCACGTTAGTAAAACTGGAAACAGTATGGTATTGTTGCGAACTGTTACACGCTGTCGTAATAGAAAAGCGCGAAATAGTGAATAAATCCAATAAAACTGAATATTAACCGCGAAACAGTAAGTAAATTCAATAAAACTGAATAATAACCGCGAAGCAATAAACAAAAATTGTTATTGTCTAATGCTTAGCGTTTAGTAATGACTATTAGCGCTCGTGCACTACTACATAAATGTAATACAACTGAATAATTACCGTGCAACAGTAAGCAAATGTAATACAACTAAATAATAATGAATGCTACTATAATCATGTCCAAGGACATATATGCTCTTTCACATTGCTATTGTTAGCCTTAATAAAGGCTGTTTTGCATCGATGTATATAAGGAAGACAGATGTAGAAAAAAGATAGGTTCTGGAGAATAGACAATGAAGAAATATGAAATTTTGGAAGAAAAGAAATATGACAAGGAAGTTTTGAGGGAGAAGACGAACCAGAAGAGAGCTGAGATGATGTTATGCCGCAGGATAATTCTCGGAGAGTGTCACAGGAAAATTCTGAAACACTCTCCGATTGGGACAGCTGTTCCTGTGCATGAACTCATGCAAGTAGGAGTTAAAGAGCTCCTGAGAAGTGCCGAACAGTCTCCTAAGCTTGCTAGCTCCTCTGCAAGTTGTTCTATGTCCCAATTTTCCATTAGGACAGCGTCTTTATTTAAGATCTCATTCTCCGCAACGATGCGTAAGTTCTCCGTGTTGATTGTTGACTGCTGACAAAATCACGCCAGAATACATAACCAATTCAATAAATCGCGCCAGAATACATAATCGGGAATGCTTAAATAACTTTGGGGCATTTAAAAAGCCAAATGCCACACATTCGCGGAATTTTAGCGATGTTTTTTTCTACAGGGTAGGTGTCCGCCATGACACGGCGACCTCTGGAGCAACATTACTAGAATATGAAATTTGAAGGCCAACATACAGTGATCTGCTTTTAAGCATCTGGTTATTGATTCGATTTTCTCTATCTCGCTTGTACCCACAACAAAATGTATAATGAAACAATTTCTGCAAATGTTTGCTCAAATAACATGAAGTAGCCAGAAAAATAAGTTTTCATAAGAATAATTTGTAGAAGCTATAGAAAAATAAATTATAGTGGGTAGAGAAAGTCCTGTAAATGTGGCACATCAGATAACTCTTTTTGTCTAGCATTGTTTGAATATACATTTTGTTAGTGCTTACTTATGTAATAAACCAGCTGTGTTTTAAGAAGATTTCCTGTTTATTAATTAGGATTATTTCCTTCGGAAACATTAACAGGTGTCCAGTAAAGATTATTTGATGACTAGTTACTTTGGTAACACAGCTCAGACCTTTATATGGTCATACCTAGAGCTTGGTGCAATAGGCACTAATGTACTGTCAGTAATGATAAGCATGGTCGTTTATTCACTTACCACTTAAAAACGCATATTGAAATGACAAAAGAGTACAGAAGCATCACATACCTACATTTCACTATCATGTAAACTGCAGTGGCAGCCGCTATTGGCAGTGCTAAAAAAGAAACAAATCTGATGTCATACATTCGCATGACTTTCTCTATCCTTTATCGTTTATTAGTGAGTATACAAACTATTCTTCCTGAAGCTTATTTTTCTATCTACTATGTTTTAATCCAAATATAAACGTTTGCAGAAATAGCTACATTACACTTCGTTATGGATACAAAGGGATCAGTGATAGTCAAATGTTTAGGAACTGGCCTTAAAATTCCATACTGTTTTCATGCAATCACAAGAAACAACTGAATGACAGGACTTTAAAGAATGATGAAGAAATGGACCATTTGAAGCTTAATAACGAATATCCAGAAATGGCTTATGCCACAAAAAAAAGTTATTTGAAATAAATTGTGTGTTTAAAAGAAATCTACATTCTTTGTGTAGCACGTTTTCATCTTTCGCTTAACGTTTACACTTATACAACATTATAAAGAATTCCTTCTGAATGAAGAGGACTTCAAAGGCTACTCCCAGAAAATTCAACATATACATTTTCGGCATGTAAATATCTTTAATATATGGTATTTTAATAAAAATTGTTAGAGCCATTTTTTAAAAAATAAAAAATTTCCAAAAAATGTTACATGTAAAGGGTAGTTTGGGGTGGGGAGATTTTTTTGAAAATCTTCATGTTGCATCCTTGCAAGGTACTGAACCTACAGTTCCATTAAAACAACTAGTCTATTCTGACAGCTAGGTGCAGACGGGCACTTGAAAGAGTTGCTATGGCAACCAGCACTTCTGCCAATCAGCAGTCCACTGTTACACTGCACCCCTCACATTCCCTCACCAATAAGCTGTTTTGAAGCCTTCCTTAGTTGCCATACTCATAATTCTTCAGTTATGAGAAAATATATGATTATTGTTTATGTATTACAAAACCACATGATTTAATGTTTTGCTGCATTTAGAATCTATGTTTTGTATAGTATTTTCTAAAATATTTGTAGCTGTCCTCTATTTGCGCAACACACAGTTCAGCTGACGGAGGAGCTAGCAACCTAGCGCACGTACGTTGCAGTCACGTAGTAGCTGTCAGAATGGACTCATTGTTTTAATGGAACTGTAAATACCAAGTGTGATATTTATCCGACTTTTTGTTTTTGAGTTATGCTGTTCACACACACACACGCACGCACGCGCACACGCACGCGCACGCACGCGCACAAACACGCACGCACACACACACACACACACACGTACGCACGCACACATGGAACTATTTCTAAAAATGCTTTTTTTTTTGGATTCAGGAGGCCTCAAAACATGTATTTCTGGTGAACTCTCGGTATTGAATTTTTGGGTGGAATACAATACTTTCCCTGCTTACTATGTGTAGTAGAAAAAGTAATTAACACCAATAAAACCCGCCTGTCTCCATAGATTGCATCACAAGTTGGAGAAAAAAATTAAAGTAAGTTTTATTTATGGACCTTCTTTAACCACTATGGTCCTTAGCGTCCCATTCTATATTGGGCATGAAAGATCGGTAATTTTGCTCAGAGGCCTCTTTATCAGGCTTGAGGTTCTTTTACATGCCATAAATCTACAACACAGAACCACCGGCTTTACTTCCCTTCTGAAGGAAGCCGCACAAGTTGGGAGTTGCCACAGCACCAAGAAATGACGGTTGAACTGTTCAGCAAATGGTGAAGATTGTATTAGTTTTGTGGAAACAAACAGACACAGAGATGTTTTTATGCTAATTTGGTACAAGGTGGACTCCTTGCAAACATATTTCCAACAAATGACTGTGTCCATACTCATGTGTTATAAATAGACTTCAGATTGTAGGCTAAATGCCTATTTTTTATGTGTACGAAAAAACTAAAAAATCTAATATCTTCATGTTTCATATAAAAGAATGGCACTACTTTTGTGGTACCTAAAGTGCCTATTTTGACCAATGGCACCTATTTTAAGGTTTTAGAGCCTAAAAGGGCCTATTTTAGCATTTGTGTTGCGTAATTAATTTTTTCATGTACTAATAAAAGATAAAGTTTTCATATCATAGGATTAGTTTTATTCAAAGGTTATAATAGTTTGCTTGTAAGCATGAGACTTTCTGGGAAAAACACTGGTTTATTTTGAGGCAGTATTTTTAACATTTAAATGATTTTCAGTCTAATTATATAATATATAAATTCAATAACACCCGCCTTAAAGCAATATGTGTATAAATAACATGTAAAATGTATGTAACAGTCATTATATTATGTTTATATTATTATGTACATGTTTAATAATGTTATGTGAATGTATTAGGTAATTTAACAGTATAGGAGCTGTGATAATAGAGGCAGAAAGTTGCTAACAATGAGGTAACCTTGTGGCAATAATGAATTGGAAAGTTTAATAATGCTACTAGTAATTCTTGGAACAATAATGTAATTTAAAACAAAAAACAGTTTATAAATAGCCAATCAACAACTAGAAAGGCTAAAAGTTAAATAAAAGTATACTATTGGAGTAGGATTAGCCAATAAGAGACTTGAAGTAGATGGAATTTGCAAATTCAGGCAGTAGAAGTCAGTTGCTAGTAGACAGCGTTCGTAACCAGATGCAAGATGCGTTCCCGAGCATTTAAATATGTCCTATTGTCCTATTTTAACTTTGATAATTTAAATATGTATTCAGTGTGAGACGAAAATTCATTACGGTGAGTATATTATAAAGTTTACGTGTTTAAAAGTGCAATTAATAAATAATCTCACAGCTCTCTATATCAGTGAAGTGTTATTTAATCGTGTGAAGTAAAAATTATAATTTGTGTAAGCCTACATTCTTTAGCCACATCAACCCCTGCTAAGAAATACGTGTTTCTACAAATTAATACTGACACAGGCGAGACAAACATAAATATATATATAATATTTAATAAAAATACAAAGTGGATTCTTAAACATTGGGGCGAAGGCCACCGGAAAGTGAACGTTGGGGCGAAGGCTACCGGAAACTTTATACCATACATGGGGCAGTTATTTCATCAAGTTTGGCTCTCCAACTGCAGCAATACAATATACAATACAACTCCTAAAAAAAATAAAAAAATACTTCCTTCAATTTTAACAGGTAGATTAATTTGTTTTGTAGAGAGAAAAACGGAATTGTTATCCTTTGGTATTGGTCAGTGACTGTAATCACCCATGTTTTTGTGACTCACATACCTCATCCCCTTCATTAACTGTTGTTAGGTACACATTTCCAAGATTTCTTCATGTTTTCTCTATTGCTTTTCAAATGTATTTCAACAGTTCGTTTACATTGTTATTCTTAACGATATATTGGGTTGTGCACTCTTTTTGGGGGAGGCTTCATGTCAGCTCTAGAGCATTTAGGTCACAATTATATATCTGTAGTGTACGGTGCATTTTCACTGTGATCTATCCCATTAGTTGTGAGAGGTCTTTTTTCAACTTTATAAGCTCATCCTACATATTAGCAAACATAAATTCATAACTGAAGACATAATAACATATTTCTAAGCATAATAGTTTAGAAAATTTACTGATTTTTTTTATTGTGTAATTTGTAACACTAATTAATTGCATTTTTAAACTTTCAGAAAGTGTAAATACATTTTGGATCCATAAAATCTACTATTTAGCTATGGAAATCATATTTTTAGTGCCTAAAACTGTGTCTTTAGTGCCTATTTTTATAATCTGAGAGCCTATTTTAGGTGCCTAACAATGGGTTTTTAAGAGCCTAAAAATCCAAGGTCTAGTTATGAGTAAAACAAATTCTATGACACTTCATCTGCCACCCCATATATCAGGTGTGATAAAAAAAATAACAGATTTTTTTTAATTTTGTGAGCTTTATACAGCCAATGTTCAAAACTTTTATTTTATCTTGTTGGTACACATGTTCCTGATGTATGTTTGCATTTTCAGCTGTTTTGAATATTTAGTTTGTTGTTGACAGTCAAAAAAGTTATACGTGTTTTCGAGTGCTCAGCAAATTTTTACTTTAGAAAAAAAGGGATCAAAGAATTTGCATTAAATTTTGCTTGAAAAATGGAATAAAGTGCAGCACCGCATTCAAAATGTTGACTGTGGCTTTTGGCAAATCTACTATGAATAAAACAAGAGTTTACGAGTGGTATAAATGTTTCAAAGAGGGTCGAGAACACGTTGAAGATGATGATCATCCTGGACGCCCTAGCACATCAATTACTGACAACAATGTGGAAGAAGTAAAGAAAATGGTTCTGGAAAATTGCTGAATCACCATTAGAGAGGTTGCTGATGATGTCGATATATTTTTTGGCTCATGCGAAGTAATTTTTTTGGATGTTTTGGGCATGAAACGTGTAGCAACAAAGTTTGTTCCAAAATTATTGAATTTCGACCAAAAACGACGTCACATAGACATCACTAAGGAATTGCTGAATGAAGTCGAAAATGATCCTGAACTTCTAAAGAAGGTTATAACAGGTGGCAAAACATGGGTATATGGGTATGACATCGAAACTAAGGCCCAATGTCCCAATGGACACTGCCTGAAGAGCCAAGACCAAAAAAAATTCGACAAGTTCAATCACATGTGAAGGTTCTTCTCACTGTTTTCTTCGATTACAATGGGATAGTGCATCAGAAGTTCCTGCTTTATGGTTGTATGGTCAATAAGGAATACTACCTGGAAGTTATGTGGCGTTTGCATGAATTGATGCAAAGAAAATTACCAGAATTTTGACAAAACTACTAGTGGAAATTGCATCATGATAATGCACCTGCTCACACCTCAATGCTTGTTCGTGATGACTTTTTGCCAAAAAACAAAACCGTTATGCTGTCTCGGCCATTGTATTCGCCGGATATGGCTCCCTGCAACTTCTTTCTATTCCTGAGGCTGAAGAGAACCATGAAAGAACATTTTACCACCATTGATGAGATAAAAACAGAACTGCTGAAGGAGCTGAACACCATAACGATAAGCAAGTTCCAGAAGTGCTTCCAAGATTGGAAAAAGTGCTAGCACATATATCTGAGGGGGATTACTTTGAAGGGGACAAAGTTGATGTAGATGATTAAATAAAGATTCTTTAAGAACAACAAAAACTCCTGTTACTTTTTGATCACACCTCGTATGTGATACGCATTTTTAAACCCAAATGTTCTATGAAGTGTTCTATAAATATGCATACTCATCGTGTACAGCTAGCTCTATGTGCACGAATGCCATCTCTATAATATAGAAGCTGTTCACCTTTTACATGTTGCTGTATTTGTTCAGAAGACTCTACAATTCTGCTTTACACTTAAGGGAAGAGTATATGTCAAATATTGTTTTTGTATAGTCTTAATAAACTGGAATTTCCTGTTTAGTTTGATATATACTTTACTGTTGTGGACACAATATGCACTTATATTTTAAATATGTGTTTATAAATGCATCCGACATTTTGTACTCTGAACTCTGCACCACTTCACAGAAAAAGATCCTACACATTCTGGAGTAGGGAGATAAACTTCAGCCCATCTTTTAGGGAAAGTTTTGCTCTACAAATTGGCACTACTGTTAAATATGGCACTTTTGTGTGCTGAAGCCATGTGGTTTCTTTCTTTACAGATATATGCAAGTTTACTTTGGCTTTGAGCAGCTTTTTTTGTGAATGGCATTTTCTGCTACAAATGACCTGTTTTCTCAGAAACTATTGAAACTAGCTAAATTAAATTTTAAAATGATAAAAAGAACTCTTAAGTGCTGCTGTAGATCTATTTTGGTATTAATTAAGACAGCTGGTCATTTAAAAAAAGATATAATTGCTTATAAATTTTAATAAAAAATGGTATAATTATGAAAATAATCCTATCCTCCTTAAGGGTATCCACAGGTAAAATCTCTAAATCTTGCAGTTTTTATCCAAATGTTTTAAAATGTTGTTACTTATGGCTCTACCTCAATTATATGCATGTTTTAAATTTCATGCGGAGATCATAAATATTTTTTAGGGAACAAAAATTATATTTTACTTTAATTATGCTACTTTTGAAAAAATAAATGTACTACCATATTATTTAAATATTAATGCACAAAACTGACATACAGAATTTGATTCAGTACTCTGATTGTCTCAGAAAAAAAACTTTTAAACCTTAAAATATAATTTTCTTAACAGTTAGTCCTCTGTGGTTGAATTAATTATGTCGTATTTTGAGAAATTTAAAACTGTAGCAAAAAGCATATGCCAGTTTTTTGAGTTAAATTTCTCAGAATTTCTGTTGAAAATTTGAATAAGATTGGTTACAAACTACATCATATGGAACATTGTTACACAAAAGTGCAAGAAAATCAAGGGCAGGTAAAATGGAAGTGAATACAGGCTATTGAGCATTTAAATGATCGCATGTTGAAGCTTTGAAGGACTCTCAGAGCAAAAGTCATGGTGTTTAACTGAAGGCAAAGGTTCAAAGTATTTTTTGGACATAAAAACTAAGATTTAATTCTTTGAAAATGTTGGCCAAATTTCAGCTTAATAAAAAAACTTATTCTATAAAACGATATTTATGAACTTAGAAGTCATGATCTACATTCTGTAAAAGTTTTAGTCTGATATATTAAATAGTTTGATATAATGGATAATAAATTTAGCAGATTTAATATTGGTGGGATAGGACTTTTAATATCCCCTCAAGACTAATGTTACATAATGAAAGTTCAATGAAAAAAGTAATACTGTATTTAGAAAATCTGTAAATCACACAGTATTAATTTTCAACAACTCAAAATGCAGAATGCATTATGAAGTCTCAAGAAAAGTCTACAAAACAATAATCTTCAAGTATTCAGATATAAAAAAATGCTATAAATTTTTTTTTAAGATATAAGTAAATTTCTATAAAAAATAAAACCAATAACAAGAATAAAATCAAACATGTTCCTATATTGTTTGTCTTGCTTCAAAATCCAATTTAAATGAGGTCCTCTCCTGTCATCTACTCCGCTTTCCTGCAACAAAAAGGTGTGTGTTACCAGCATATAAGAAAAAGAGGAAAATCTGGCTTACTAAGTCCTAATATTTAACAAGAGTCCCTATTGTGAAGCTTTAGCAAACACTGGGCATGGCACCCACTTGATTACAACTGCCATGGATGCAATTAAAAGCAAACAGTGTAACTGTTTTTTTTCCCTTTCTTTTGTATAGTGTTTAATGCCTGTTCTTTATATATATATATATGAGAAAAGTAAGTGGAAAGGGTCATGGTTATTAAAAATTCAGGAGGTTATGGAACAGATAGGATGGGAAATGTGTGGATAAATTCAGAATATCACATTAGAGGCTTTTGTAAAGAAATAGAATTAAGGCTAGAAGATATTCACAGACAAGATATTTTGGTAGTACAAGAGAGCAAAGCTCCTTGAGGATATACAGGGAAATAAAAAGAGTATGGGAGAGGGAAAAGTACATAGATGTATGCAATAAACTAGGATGAGAAGGATTTGCATGGGCGAAAACAGGAGTTAGAAACTTGAAAGGCACAAGGCATGATGACGATATAGGAAAATGTCCAGTGTGCAGTGAAGTGAAGTGGATTTCCACTGTTTATTATATTGTAATCAAACAAAGACATGGAAAGAGCAAATTTGGCAACAGAAATGGAAACACTTGGATGAGGAAGTATTAATAAGAAAGATTCTGACTGAAAACAGGATAAAAATATAAAAGCAATGGGAAACTTTTTGGATACGATCAAAGAGAAATGGTTAAAAATGACTAAAAAGAAGATGGGGCTAAATGTAGATGAAATAGACTTATAATGTAAGCAAGTAGACAGTGGGTCATCAATACATGGAAAAAAGTTATGTGTATTTCTTTCTTTACTACGTATAGTAAGTAGGGGAAGTATTGTATTCCACCCAAAAATTTGATACCGAGATTTCACCGCAAATGTTTTGAGACCCCCTGAATCCAAAAAAAGGCATTTTTGGAAACATGTCCGTGTGTGTGTCTGTGTGTCTGTCTGTGAACAGCATAACTTAGAAACGAACAGTCGGATAATCACCAAACTTGGTATTTAAGTTCAGTATCTTCCAGGGATGCGACACGAAGGTTTTCAAGAAAATCCCCCCACCCCAGATTACCCTTTACATGGAAGATTTTTCGAAAATTTTAATTTTCTCAAAAATGGCTCTAACGATTTTGATTAAAATATCATATGTTTAAGATATTTTCATGACAAACAAAATGTATATCTTGAATTTTCTGGGAATGTCTCCAAAAGTATTCTTCATTGTGAACGACTTTTGCATAACTGGTAAACCATAAGAGATAGACAAAATTTTACTACACAAAAAATGTAGATTGCGTTAAAATACACAATTTATATCATATACATTTTTTTTTGTTGAGTGAACCAATTTCGAGATATTGCTTGTTATTCCCTTAAATTTTTCAATACTTATTTTCTCAAATGTGAATTCGTTATTAATTTTTTTGTCTTGTATATGCAAAGAGTATTAATCTGTGGCAAAGTGAATGGTGCTGCACCTAGCAACCAGCTATTAAGAGATATGTATGTGCTTAAAGGCATGTATTTCTATGTTGCCCTTGTAAATATATATTCGCCTTACATCTACAAGAAAATTAGCAATAAGATAGAGTTTGCAAATGTTTATCTCGATTAACATGAAGTAGATGGAGAATAAGCATTTGGAAAAATAGTTTGTACAAGAGTAGAGAAAGTCATGTGAGTGTAACACATCAGATTTTTTTTTAAGTTCCCTTGATTACCCAGTTTATTATTACTGTGTTTTACTGTATGCTTTACCACTTATTACCGCAATTACACAACACACAAATGCCCATACCCATGGCGGGACTCAAACCCACGATCCTCAGCTGGTGGAGTTCCGAAGCTACACACTCCAGCGACCAGGGCTACGAGGACCGGCCGTATTGAGACCATAAATTAGCATAGGCAAGCAACCAAGAAGTAAATTTATAGCATGAACAGCCTAATATTTTCAAACATTATTATAGTTAAAAATGCATGTAATATAATTATGTAATTGTGAGTGTTGAGAAATAAATATCCATTCATTTATTCATACTACATACAGCACTACAAGTGGTCGACAGTGAAATGATAATTGGGGAAGGAAATTGGTCTAGCTCTAAGTTTGGGGTAACTCACAGATATTTGCCAGTTATGAGGATGGAGGAAAACCTGGATAAAGTTTAGCTAGGGAGGATGGTCCTGGAGGATTTGAACCACAGACCTCCCATTCAATAGTGTAGCCAGAAAATTATCAAGGGGGGGGGTTTTATGTATAGGGATCCATTTTTTTAAACAATTTGTAACAATTAAAATTATAAATATGAATTAATTCTGAGTTGAAATATTTAAATAATTTGATTTTATATTCACAGATTAAGGTACGGCAATTGGAATTAAAATTAGGATAGGATGGTAATTAATTGTCTTCCACACAAGTCATGTGCAGGCAAGATTGGAAAGGTAGAGTCAGACGACTGAAAAATTTAATGCCATAGCCCGAATTTGAACCGTGGATCTTCTGGTTTCCATCTGGTTACTCTAATCAACTAGCTACCATTGCAACATGTTGCCATGGTACCTCAGTTGATTAGAGCAACCGGACGGAAACTGAAGATCTGTGATGCAAATCCCGGCTATGACACTGAATTTTTCAGTCGTCTGATTCTACCTTTCCATTAAGATAAACATGGGACCGGGTCTGACTATTCAGAGTCCATGCCCTTGCAACCCAGGAGACAAGTCTCGCGGATTTTTTCCATTAGGGACAGTGCCTATTTTATATACCACCCCCCTGCTTGGTCGAGGTTGAGTTAGGACACCTTCCTTCCCTCATCTCTTCCAGACAGGGACGGAAGTGGATACACCACTTATGCACATCAGGCCAAGAGGAAAAATCCTATTGGGGGAGACTACTGAACAACTTGGTGAGGCTGACAGTAGATCTAGGTACTGTCTACCAGCTCTCTCTCATGGTTGGTGCCAGAGAACATCGGGGCGTCTCACAACCCCGCCTGGGTGGATGATCAGGCAGGCGTACCCAATCTCCCATGGGTATTGGGAACCACTGCCCCGCCGAGTCCAACCCAATCCAAACAGCTCCCTTTCGGGAGGGGCTTGAATGAATAAGGTTCTAGTTATGTTCTAAGCCGGGAGATATTGCACTACTTTAGAAACCACTCAAATTTAACACTGGAACAAAAACATACTCCTGATATCTTAACATGGTTATACCAATGCTATCTAAAGCAGTTTGGCTTGCTATCACCTTTGGTCGAAATTGTCCAAGACATGCAGCATAAATATAGCGCTACCAGTGATACGATAGGAAGATGTTACTATTTTAACAAAATTGCTTTTCTTACTAATTCTTACATTTTTTTTTTTGCAACGGGGCATTCCAACCCCCAAAACCCTCCCTAACTACTCTTCTGCTCCTATTCATGATGCCTTACAACTTCTGCCATCCATGTTGTTGGTGTAACTGACTGTAAATGTGCTTTACAAAAGGAGTTAGTGCAGTCACAATGTCTTCACTAAGACTCCAGACTGCTAAGAAAAGCAAAAATATACGCCATGTTTAATAATTTGGGGAAGAATTTGAATCGATTAGTGTCCCTTATACACCATTTAGAACAATAACTAGGGATATGTTTCAAAGGTCAATTGCGTCCATTTTCAATCTAATATTGAACAATTACTTGTAATTATTAAAAATAATTTAATTAAATTCTTCCTCAAATTATTAAATGACATCAAATTCACAGTTTTTAAGATACCTTGTTGAAACTTATGCAACTTATTACATGCAATAACAGTAATAGTTTTGCATGTTTCAAAATTTAGTTTGAATGATTATTTAATTGGATACATTATTCACATGTAATGGCTTGAAACTAAATAAAACTAAAACTGAAACCTTACAATTCAAATCATCTGTTGATAATAACACAAAAAAACTCACTAACATCCTCAAATAAAAAAGATACAAAAGTGTTAGGACTAATCCTAGATGAAAACTTAAAACGGACAAGCCAATTGAACCATGTAGAAAAAAAGTTAAATAACGCATGCTTCAACATTTCCTGTTTGGCACAAATAACCAACCTACAAACAAGGAAAATAATATATTTCAGTTATTTTCACCCTATTCTCTCATATGGAATAACTATTTGGGGAAACGCAATGGGTTGTGATAGAATTTTTCATGTCCAAAAGAAAATCATAAGAATAATGACCCACTCAAACTACAGAGATTCATGTAGACCAATGTTCAAAAAATTAAAAAATTTTCACTCAACTTTCTCTTTATATAACCTAGTTCTGTATGTTAGAAACAATTATAACAAACTCTTAAATAGTCAACATCAACATGCCTACAATACAAGAGGCAATGGAAATGTAAACTACCCAGCACATAGTAGGCTCACATTACTGGAAAAATGTCCACACTAATTGGGAATAAAATCATATAATAAATTGCCACAATCAATCAGAGGTATTCAAAATTTAAATAATTTCAAAGTAGCTGTAAAAAATATAATTATTAGTAAAGCATACTATAATGTTAATGAATATCTGGACGATGACTTGTAAATTATATTGTATTATTTGTTTCCTGGTTCATCAATGTACATATGTAATCACTTAGTAAGCTAAGCTTGACGTGTTGCCAACTTACAGAGCATTTGCTCTCAATTGTAATGTGTTATGTGATGAATAAAGTATTATTATTATTGTTATTATTATTGTTATTATTATTATTATTATTATTATTATTATTAAATATTGATTCTTTATTGTGTAAATTCATTGTTGTAATAAAAATACCCCACAGGAAGACCAATTTCATTACTACTAACTTTTAACGAAATAGTAGAAGGAGTGTTATATGATAGACTAGTGAACTTTTTAGACAAACACCTTATCATAAAAAGCTATCAATATGGATTCAGAAAAGGCTTATCCATAGTAACAGCTATTGTTGAATTTTTAAATATAGTGTATACGAGGTGGGATCAAAAAATTTCCGGAATGACGTCATAAATACAACACAACAGTTTGTTTTTATCTAATCTGCACTGTCACCCTTGAAGTAGTCTCCTTGGGAGTTGATACACTTGTCCCAGCACTTCTGCCACTGCTGGAAGCACCTCTTCTTTCAACATGTTCAGAGCCTTCTGTGATTCACGATGGATGACATCAATGTCCTCAAAACAGTGTCCTCGCAGCCGCATTTTAAGTTGCAGGAAAAGAAAAAAGTCCGATGGTGCCAAATCTGGAGAATAGGTGGGATGCGGAACAGTATTTCTCCTATTTTTATCCAGAAATTGGCGAACAGAAAGGGCTTTGTGCGTGGGCGCATTGTCATGATGCAGGAACCAGTCACCACACCTCCATTTGTCTGGCCGTTTGCGCCGCACATTCTCCCTTAATCTTTGCAGCACTTGTTTGTAGAACAGTTGATTCACTGTTTGACCCTATGGCACAAATTCCTTATGTACAATGCCTTTAATGTCCAAAAACACAATCATCATTGACTTCACTTTGGATCGAACTTGTCTGGCCTTTTTCTGGCATGGAGATGAAGGACTCTTCCATTGTGAAGATTGTTGCTTCGTTTCTGGATCGTGCACATAAATCCATGTTTCATCACCAGTAATAATTTTCTCCATAAACTGTGGGTCATTTTGTAGCTGTTCTTTAAGATCTGTGCAGGCAATCACACGGCTTTCCTTTTGGTCATTTGAAAGCAGGCAGGGCACAAACTTGGCGGCCATTCTTCTCATGTCCAAATTGTCTTTCAAAATGCTTTGAATGCTTCCAAAGGAGAGTCCTAATGAGTCAGAAAGTTCTCTTATTGTATTTAAGAGCGTTTCCCTCACCTGAGTGATATTTTCATCAGTTTTGCTGGAACAGGGTCGCCCCAAATGATCTGCATCTTTAACTGATGTCACACCACTTTTAAATTTCGAAAACCACTCAAATGCTTGAGTTTTGCCCATAACTTCCTCCCCATAAGCTGTTCTTAACATTTCATAGGTTTCTGTTGCAGTTTTACTGAGTTTAAAGCAAAATTTGATGTCCGTTCTTTGTTCTTCGTAATCTGACATTTTTGCTACGCGGAAAAATTGCAGCGCATGCAAAACACGTGTTACTTCAGAGCGTCTACCTCGTCACTGCATGGTCAAGGAAGTTACGTGACCTCTCATTTTTATCGGGAAGGAACGCTACATGTACAGTCTGGGTAAGAATTAAAGAAATCTCAGTGTCAGCATTGTTGTGAAGCCATTCTGGAAACCTTTTGATCACACCTCGTCTAATGGTGGATAAAGATAATATTTTGGTAGGAGTATTCATAGATGTTTTGAAGGCATTCGACATGGTGAACCATGAGAAATTGAGTAAATTAGAGATATGAGGTATAAGGGGTGTGGCTTTACAATTATTAAAATCCAAAGTAACAATTTGGTAGAAATTGATAATATCCACCAAAGTAGTTAAATGTTTGGTCGTATACCTAGATAATAAACTAAAACGGGATGAACAGATTGATAAAACTTGCAAAACAAATTTATAAAAGTTGCTATATACTTAAGAGGCTGGCAAATTATTTAAACAGTAAACTGATAAATATATACTATGTGCTTATCTACCCTTGTCTCTTATATGGTATTAAATTATGGGGCTGCAGTAAAAAAAAAATATGTGTTGCACTCACATGACTTTCTCTACTCTTGTACAAACTATTTTTACAAACGCTTATTCTCCATCTATTTCATGTTAATTGAGATAAACATCTTATTACTAATTTTCTTGTAGGTGCAAGGGGAATTGCTAGGCTTTAAGCGATAGTCAAATCTTTTAAGAGCTGGTTACTATGTGGAGTATTGCAATCTCTTTGCATGTCCAAAATGAATAACAAATCCCCATTTGAGATAAAGTATAAGTATTGGAAAATTCAAGCAAATAACAAGGAATATCTCAAAATGATTCATTGGACCAAAAAAAAAAAAGAAAAAAGAGAATTGCATATGAAATAAATTGTGTGTTTTAATGAGATCTACATTTCTTGTGTAGTAAAATTTTGTCTATCTCTTATGGTTTACCAGCTATGCAAAAGTCATTCAGAATGAAGAGGACTTTTGGGAAAATTCCCAGAAAATTCAAGATATACATTTCATTTGCCTGATATTTTAATCAAACCATTTTTGAGAAAATAAAAATTTTTGAAAAATGTTCCATGTGAAGGGTAGTCTGGGGTGGGGGAATTTTCTTGAAAATCTTAGTGTTGCATCCTTGGAAGATAAACTTAAATACCAAGTTTGGTATTTATACAACTTTTGTTTTTGAGTTATGCTGTTCATAGGCAGACACACAGACAGAGAAACAGACACACACACACATATGGACATGTTTCTAAAATTATTTATTTGGATTCAGGGCACCTCAAAACATGTATTTCTGGTGAAATCTCAGTATCAAATTTTTGGGTGAAATGCAATACTTCCCCTACTTACATAGTAGAGAAAGTACAAAATATGGATCATATACTTAAACTTCAGAAAAGAGCAATCAGACATGTTTTTAAGCTAAAACAAAGAGAATCATGTAAGAACTACTTTATTATTAGTAGTAGTATAATGACAGTCTACTTGATATATGTGTATAAGATTATATTACTAATTAGACAAAAGCAAAGTGCAAGCCAATACAAAACATATCACTGGGATACCAGAAACAACAGTGACTAGCGTAAATAGATCCAACTGTGAGAAAAATCCATATGCTATAGGTATAAAATTCTATAATAAGCTACCAAAAGAAATAAAAGAATTATCAGGAGAAACTTTCAATGAAGCTGTAAAAACTATAGTATTAAACAAAGTATTGTATTCCATACAGGATTTTTGATAACCAAGATTGTAACAACTGTAATGTGATTAGTATTATGAGTAATGTAATATTTTTGTAGTTTTGTAATTTTATAAAATGACTTGTTCTAACATGTATTACACAGTATATACAATCAAATAAATGAATATGAATTGAATCATGGTTGATTGGCCACTACGCATGCAACAGAAAGCCTTGTGTTTGTAAATGCCATGAGAGAAGCTCCTCAAATCCTCATAAAAGCTGAAGTGCTTTTGTGCATGAGTAGGATGTATCTACTTTGAACATCTTCTTTGAGTTTTCAGTACATCACAACAGAAGCCCCTGTAGCAACCAGGGAGCAGGGCATACAATTTACTACTGTCAGCCAACCAGTACAGGAGCATATGCATAGAGTGTATTTGGGGGAGGGGGTGCTGAAACACGAATAACTAGATAATGAAGTCACTCATACGTTCATTCCATGATGGTCATTTTTAGATCAGTTATCCATGTGAAGGGGATACCAACTGGATAAATTATATTAACTAATTAAAGGATTTGATGGGTTACCATAACCAACAAACAACTTTTTAAGTATTTATAGGATCAAAAGACAAACAGGAGTATACAGAGACCAAATCCCCAGCCAGGACTCATACCCAGTTAAGTGTGACTACAGAGAGACCCAATTACTTCACTACAACTACAGGAGGCAGTCTGTAACCATCTACTACTAGCTACTTAGATGTGGTGCACAGGATGTTTTGTAGAGAAATACTAGGGCTACCGAAGTCAATTGTAAGACAGGTAGCACAATTAGAGATGGGCAGGGTGCCAACTAAGGGGAAGATAATGGAAAGAGCTTTGAAATTTTGGTTCAGAACTTTAAATCTAGGAAAAAGTAATGTGTTAAGACAATGTATTGAATACCAAGAGAATAGCTTAGTGAATGATGGATGGGTAAGTAAATTACGGAATATTTTGGAGAAAAATGGGTTAGGAGATATATGGAGAAGGAGAGAAAATAACGTAAAACATTTTTGGAAAAAGGCAAGGAAAAGACTGGAAGATATAGAAATACAAATCATGTTCAGTGAGATTGCCAAAAAGAGCTCATTAGTTTATTATAGGCCAGTGAAAAATACATGGGGTAGGGAAAAATATATAGACATAGTAAATAAAGAAGAGAGAGAATCTATTGCATGGTTAAGAACCGGAGCATGGAGGCTAAAAGGGCTAAGACAGGGTATTCCTCAGAACCAATGTCCGATATGTGGTGGTAATGAAGACATTGAACACATAGTATTTAAGTGCCAAGGAACAGAAAATTGGAGAAAAGAATTTTTTAATAAGAAGTGGTTGAAGGGGGATAGAAATACACTTATAATTGAAATGATATGCAAGGACGCTAGAAGCATTGGACAGTTTTTGTGTAAAGTAAAAAATAAATGGCTTTGGACAGTGGAAAGAGAAAAGTAAGAGGTAGTGCATCTTACTTTGAATGGAAAAATATAGTGAATGTGTGATGGTTAAGTAACCAATAAATGAAAAGTGAAAAAAAAAAAGTGGAAATGGGACATGAAAAAAAAAAAAACTGAAAAAAAAGAGCAAGAAAATTTAGTGACAAGAGATTGTAAAATGTAAATAAACTGTAGCGATTGTCTACTGAATAAGTGACCAGGGTCAAAATGCAGTAGACAATCAAATTTGTAAAACTCTTAGCACAATAAATACTATACTATGGACTAAACATGTGCTGATAGCAGAGGCAACTTCTTAATGTGTTAGCATGTTTGTGCTACAACCATAATCTTGGCTTTCCCGTTAATGTAAATAACTGTGCTATTTATATGTAAATTTTGGGTTTATTCTGACCTGATCTTGTATAGTGAACTTCAGCTAGTGCTATGTTGTTTTCAGATGTCAAATAGTGTACTCCCAGCTGCAACAAAAGTCATATATGTAATGGCTAGGCATAAGGCATGATGAACCAAGTGAGTGCAGAAGTGTGTGCTGGGGAATTGCTGGACATAAGGCTCTATTTTGTTAAAAAAATTAAATTGAGTTTTATTTATGGATGCTCTTTAACTACTGTGGTACTTAGTGTCCCATTCAATATCGGCATGAAAGACTGGAAATTTTGCTCAGAGGCTCAGCCTTGAAGTTATTTTATGTGCTACAAGTCTATGACATGGGACCAATGACTTTAGTTCCCTTCCAAAGGAAGCCATGCTAAGGATTTTTATACCCGACAAAATCCATAGCCCTCCGCCGGATTTGAACCCATGACCTTAAGAGCTAGAGGCTAGCATGATACCCCTAGACCATGGAGAATGACTCTCTATGTTGTTAATTAACCTAATAGAGAGAATGGAATAGGCTGATCATTTTGACTTAAATTGCTAAACAGCACCATCTATTGGTTTTATAGTAAATATTCGCCTTGTTTCAGGCCATCCATATACTAAATGTTATATCCTCTGTATGTTGCATGTGGTTGTGCTGTGGGAATCAGAATGAAATACAGGTAAACGATGATAAATGGAGAAACAATGAATTGTGTTCAGTGTCTTTTAGCAGCACCATTTTCAAAACTAAACTTGAAAGGAAAAGGTACACCTACACCACATCTAAAAATCACTCAGGTGTTAAAACAAAAATAACAGGTTTTAACAGGAATTTTAAGTGACGTATATGAGAATATAACTGGATGTGTGGTTGTGATGTTAAAAATGCCCTATTTTGCATTCCTTGAGTTTTATTTGGTGCTGAAGATGTATTCAGGATCCATGGATAAAACTTGGTGTGAATGATCTGTAGCATCTTCATGAGTTCTCCAAAAAAACATGGCTTATAACAGCACAGTTACAGATAAATATATAATGAATGTGCTGATAACATTTGGAAGTGTCTAACTGTTAATAACTAACATTTATAAAGCAACATTTATGGTACAGTATTTGTTCTTCTTCTTCTTTGTCTGTTTACCCTCCTCATGTGTAGGTCTTACACCCCCCAGACTTACAAGCAGGTACCTGGGATCAGACGCCTGTCGAGGAGCAGACATTTGGGACCAGATGGAATATCCAGGATGGGTGATCAGCTCGATGCCTGGCATGAGAACAAAGAAGGAGATGATATGAAATAATGGTGAATGGATGGAAGGAAAGGCGATGATGGAACAGTTGGTGGAATGACTGGCGGGGGAAACCAGAGAAACAGGAGTAAACCCACCCACACACCACTTTGTCCATCATAAATCCCACATGCGGGTCCTTGGAATCGAACCCAGGTCACCTTGGTGAGAGGCAAGTGGTCTAACCACTCAGCCATGGCGCTATCTTACAGTGTTTGTTACTTTAACAAATTGAAATAACAGTAAAACAGTAAAATAAAATAGTAAAATAATAGTAAAATGAGCAAAGCAAGCCATTTAATCAATGTTGCCAATCAACATATGGAATGATAATTTTTCGAAAGAACAGATTAAATTCCCTGTCATCCCCCAGTATTTACCACTATTTCAATGCATATAGTATTTTTATTCAGAGGCATAGTGAGCGAGGGAGGGGTTGGAATCCCCCCTACTTGCTAAAAAGTGTAAAAGTTAATAGCAAAAATAGCTTTGTTAAAATAATAGCATCTTTCTAGGTTGACAGAAAGGAGATACTTCCTAATCATATCACTGATAGCACTATATTTATGCCACATATCTTGCACAATATTGCCAAAGGTGACAGTAATGGCAACTCTACTTTAGAGGTACAATCATGTTAAGATATCGGGGGCATGTTTTGTTCTGGTGCTAAGTTTGAGTGGTTTCCAAACGAGTGCAATATCTCCCAATTTAGAACATAAAATGTCTGCAGTGGTAATATAAAATACTTCACAGTCATCATTAATTCTCATGTCACATCACAGTTGTGACTTAGAGCATGCAAAACATCCTAACCTAATTTTAATTCCAAATACTGCACCTCAATCTGTGAATATAAAATTGATTTATTTAAATATTTCAACTCAGGATTAATTAATATTTATCATCTGAAATGATACAAACTGTTTAAAAAATGGATTCCTATACACAAAATCCCCTCCCTTAATATTTTTCTGGCTATGCCACTGTCTTTATTTACTTGCTTATTAACATGAACAATGTCATATATTACACCTGTAAATATATGAGTTACAGAAAGAAAAAAAAATGAGACTGCACTACTTGGATATTATGGGTTTGATATCTGGGGAGCATGCCCTCCCACTTTGTGCATGTCACTGCTAGTGTAGCAGAACAACTATGGAGTACTTGCATTGTTTACAAATGCAATATTATACCACACATGTTTCTGATATCTGATTGAATATAGGATATTGGATGAACATTTTCCAAGTCATTTGGGAGCATATGTATAAGAGAAAATGATGTCATACATTCACATCAATTTCTCTACCTACTCTTCTACAAAATATTCATACAAAAGCTTGTTCTTCTATCTTCTACTTGTTAACAGAGATAAACTTTCATTACACATTTTGTTGTAGAGATAAGAGGAATACAGAAGGCAGTATATCCTGCTTTAGCACAAGATTTGTAAACAGCATGTCACTATGTAATGCCTTTGAAATTTCACATTATTTGCTTGACCATGAGAAAAGACCAAATAGCAACTAGCAATTGAAGAAAAGTATTAAGTATGTGAAAATTCAAACCAATAACAAAAATCTGATGTGATACATACACATGATTTTCTCTACCCTCTATTAGTGGGTATTCTAACTATTCTTACTAAAGCTTATTTTTCTATCTACTATATTTTAATCCAAATAAACCTTTGCAGAAATAGCTACATTACACAGCGATAGTCAAATGTTTAACAACTGGATGCTATATGCTGCCTTAAAATTCCATACGGTTTCCATGACATCGGGAGAAACAACTGAATGCTGACAGGACCTAAGAGAATGACCAAGAAATGAACAACTTGAATTTTTAATAACAATATCCCAGAAATAGCTTATACCACAAAAAATTTATTTGAAACAAATTGTGTGTGTTAAAGCGATCTACATATTTTGTGTAGTACGTTTTCACCTATCGCTAAAGATTTACCAGTTATACAAGATTGCAAAATTTCTTCCAAATGAAGTGGACTTCACAGGCTATTCCCAGAAAGTTCAAGATATACATTTTATTTGTAATGTAAATATCTTTAAATATGGCATTTTAAGCAAAATTGTTAGAACCACTTTTTTAGAAACTAAAAAATTTTGAAAAATCTTTCATGTAAACGGTAGTTTGGGTGGGGAAGTTTTCTTGAAAATGTTTGTGTCGCATCTTTAGAAGGTACTGAACCTAAATAACAAGTTTGGTGTTTATTCAACTTTTTGTTTTTGAGTTATGGTTCACAGACTCACACACAGACCTTTTTCTAAAAATCTGATGTGATACATTCACATGACTTTCTCTATCTTCTATTTTTATTAATGGGTATACAAACTATTCTTACTAAAGCTTTTTTTCTATCTACTGCAATTAATCCAAATAAGCCTTTGCAGAAACAGCTACATTACACATTTCGTTACAGATACAAAGAGAACAGCGATAGTCAAATGTTTAACAACTGGACTCTATATGCTGGTCTTAAAATTCCATACTGTTTCCATAACACTGTGAGAAACAACTGAAAATCAATGGGATTTCAAAAGAATAACAAGTATTAAACAATTTGAACATTTGATAACAGTTATCTCCGAAATGGCTTATGCCACAAAAAACTTATTTTAAATAAATTGTGGGCTTTAAAGAGATCTAAATTTTTTTGTGTGGTACGTTTTTGTCTATCGCTTAAAGTTTACAAGTTATACAAGATTATACAAAATTCTTTCCGAATGAAGAGGATTTCCTAGGCTATTCCTGTCATTCTCTGTGGTCTAGGGGTACCATGGGATATCTCAAGTTCCCAAACTCGTGGCTTTAAACCTGGCGGAGGATGATAGATTTTTTTGGGAGTAAAAATCCTTAGCATAGCTTCCTTCATAAGGGAAGTAAAGGGCGGTGGTACCATGTCGTAAATTTATGGCATGTAAAAGAACCTCACGTTTCTTAAAGAGGCCTCTGAGCAGAATTTCCAGTCTTTCACGCCCAATATAGAATGGGATGCTAAAAACCATAGTAGTTAAAGAGCGTTCATAAAGAAAACCCAATTTTTAGGCTATTACAGAAAATTCAAAATATATATTTTATTTTTCATGTAAATATCTTTCATATATGGAATTTTAATCAAAATCGTTAAGAGACATTTTTTAGAAAAACAACATTTTCGAAACATTTTCCACGCAAAGGGTAGTTGGGGGTGGAGGATTTTCTTGAAAATCTTTGTGTTGCATCCTTGGAAGATACTAAACTCAAATACCAAGTTTGGTGTTTTTCTGACTTCGTTTTTGAGTTATGTTGTTCACAGACACAAGGACATGTTTCCAAAAATGCTATATTTGGATTCAGAGTGCCTCAAAATATGTATTTGTGGTGAAATCTCAAATTTTTGGGTGGAATGCAACACTTCCCCTCCTACTACATGTAGTAGAGAAAATAAAAATGCTTTTTTGGGTTCAGGGGGTCTCAAAGCATGTATTTCCAGTGAAATCTCGGTCGAATTTTTGGGTGGAATGCAATATCTTCTCTACCTACTATGTATGTAGTAAAGAAAGTAAAAATTTCTTGAAAATTGTTAATACCACAAAAATGTTTAAAATAAATTGTGTGCTGTAATGTGATATACATATTTTTGTGTAGTGAAACTTTGTCTCTTTCTTATGGTTTACCATTTATACGAAAATGAATGAAGAGGACTTCACAGGCTATTTCCAGACAATTCAAGATATACATTTTATTTGTCATGAAAATATTTTAAAACATATAGTATTTTAATCAAAATTGTTAGAGCCATTTTTGAGAGAATAAAAAGTAATTAAGATTTTTTCATGTAAAGGGTATTTTGGAGTGGGGGGGGGGGAGAAATATTCTTGAAAATCTTTTTCTCTCATGCTCAGAAGATGCTGAACTTTTTAACTGATCTTTGTTTTTGAGTTACGCTGTTCACATACATATGGATTTTTTCTAAAAATGCTTTTATTGGATTCAGGGTGACTCAAAACATGTATTTCCAATGAAATCTTGCTATCAAATTTTGGTTGGAATACAATACTTCCTCTGGTTACTATAGATAAGCAGTAGAGAAAGTAAAAATCTGATGTGTTACAGTCACCTGACTTTCTCTACCCTCTATCACTTATTAGTGGATATACAAATTATTCTTACAAAAGTTTATTTTCCTATCTACTTCATTTTAATTGAGATAAACCTTTACAGTAATTTTACAAATTTATAGGTACAAAGGCAATAATAATAGTCAAATGTTTCCGAACTGGACGCTATACGCTGACATTAAAATTCCATATTCTTTCCATGACATCGCAAGAAGCAACTGAATGCTGACAGGACTAAAAGAATGGCTAAGCATTGAGCAATTCGAACCATTATTAATGGACATCTTGGAAACCGCTGGTGACACAAAAACGTTATTTGAAATAAATTGTATGTTTTAAGGAGATCTACATTCCTTTTATAGTTTGTTTTCGTCTATTGCTTAATGTTTACCAGTTATACAAGATTCCTTCTTATATGGAGGGTTACCCCACTTAAGCTCGAACGATTTTGCTTATGTTTTTTCATGGCGAGATTCCCTTTCGCCATCACCTATTGTGTTCAACGTGATTTCCACGGACTTTAACTATGGCTCTGCAGTGCAATTTCCATTGAAGAGGGCTGCATCTAAGAACAGGAAGGGGGATGTTAGCCCACTGATCCTGGCAGACTTTCCAGAATCCTTCAATTGTGGTGGGATGCCGAGAAGCAAGGCGCTGTTTCAGCAGATCAAATCCGCAAAAATCCATTGGCGAGGCATCTGGTGACTTTACAGGGATCCTTTTAAATGGTATCACATTGACACCTGTTTCCATAGCATTTCCAGTGGTAGTAATGCTGGGAGGACCGAGAAGTGTGACTGGATGCTTTATCCATGTGGATACAAACGTTTGGGGCATCTTCACCATACAACCGACGAATCTCATCATCAAACATTGGGTCCATAACATTCCTTTGATAGTAGGCTGCATTAATTTTTACATTGTTGGCAACTCTGTGAATGCGAGCTTCCCCCGAGAGCAATAATCTGCAACCACCATGAATCCCTTGAAAAAGTTTTCCTTGTTCTCCCGAATAAAGTTGGAGCGGCTCTTTTGTCCCACTTGATGGTAATAAATGGTTCGGGTGTTTTTGTGTCACCTAGATAAATCCATGCTCCACCTAAAGAAACCACCCATTGCCACTTTTCACCTGCCAGGTGGTGTTCATAGAGTTTTCTTGCGTTGGTGAAGCATTCTCTGATGTGCCACTCTTTCAAGGCATGTCCATTCTAAACCCAAATTGTTGTGTATTATCAGAAAGATGGTCCCTTTGGATATTCCAATGTGCCTGGAAATGCTTCTTTGGGTTGGTGGGTTATCTTGAGTCACTGTTGCACTCGCCTTGGCTACTGCTGCTTTAGATCGTGTTGGTTGTGACCTTTTTCTTGCACACTGAGCCTCAGGTGGGAATCCATTTTTATGCTGTTGTGTTATATGCCCCACACATGACTTACTTATGGTAAGAACGTTTTGTTTGTACTTTTCCACTGTCATTGAAAGCACAATAATGTACCCCTGCCACAAGTCAGCGATTGTTGAAGCCATTACGAGTAAACTTTACCTCAGACTGGCCTAACAGACAGCTGGCACTGCAGTGAGCTGATGCAATAATAAGCATAAGCAGTTTGACCAATGACAGAATAGGAGGGTGATTCAAAGTCATCCGAGCTTAAGTGGGGCAACCCTACGTACAAGAATTCCTTCGGAATGAAGAGGACTTCACGGCTATTCTCAATAAATTCAAGATATTCAGTTTATTCATAAAATCTTTATGTAAATATCTTTAAAATATGGTATTTTAAACAAAATCGTTTGAGCCATTTTTTTAGAAAAAAATTTCAAAAAGTGTTCCATGTAAAGGTTACTTGGGGTGGGAAGATTTTCCTGAAAATCTTTGTGTTCTATGTTTGGAAGATACTGAACTTATATGCCAAGTTTAATGTTTATCCAACTTTTCAATTTTGAGTTATGCTGTTCACAAACACACATCGACTTTTTATAAAATATGCTTCTTTTTTTTTGGGTTCAGGGGTTCTCAAAACGTGTATTTCTGGTGAAATCTCAGTATCAAATTTTTTTGGGTAGAATGCAATACCTTCTCTACTTACTATGTACATGTTAGAGAAAGTAAAAATGTTCTGTTTAATTCATGATTTTCTTAGAGAAACAGTTGGAAAATGTTCATCTTTTATAATTGACATTTTTCTAAACAGTTTCAGTGATTGAATTTCTATTTAAAGTGCAAATACAATGTATCCTGTGATAGCAGATTCTTACGCCAGCTACATGCATGAAATAATAGCTAAAACCTTATATTTAAGGAAGTAAATTGTTAAAAAGCCCTACATACTCAATGCGTATTGCGTTTGTGGCACCTGTCCCCTTCCGACAGCCAGTTACTATTATTATAAAATCACCTGGCTTTATAAATCGCATAGTTTTGCCATACTTTATACCATACTGTACACGTGCATCCACGTCCGCATTCCAATCAGATAGTGGTGCATCTGCAAACATAAATACATGCATGTGGTTAACACAAATATGCCCCAACAAAAAGTATACCTCAATTCAATTGAGTTTTTCTATATTTATTTGTTCTAGAAACAGTATACTTCAATTCAGGGTACTGATACCAGAAATCCAGTATATACTGGAAATATACTTGAATTTCTCTTACATACTGAATATTCTGAAATTATACTGCAATTAGTGATTGCTTACTGGAAACATTGGATGAAATATCCATATAACATTGCTTTATTTTAGATTAAATTTCAGCTGATTGGTTCTTGGAAGATCTTGTTAATCATATAAGTATTTTGTGAATAAGTTATTGTTTTGCATGGTATCTGTTTTACCATAATTTTTTATCTTACACTATGTGATCAAAAGTATCCGGACACCCCACAAACATACGTTTTTCATCTTAGGTGCATTGTGCTGCCACCTACTGCCTGATACTAATTATCTGCGACCTCAGTAGTCATTAGACATCGTGAAACAGCAGAATGGGACGCTCCGTAGAACTCACGGACTTTGAACGTGATCAGGTGATTGGGTGTCACTTGTGTCAAAAGTCTGTACGCGAGATTTCCACACTCCTAAACATCCCTAGGTCCACTGTTTCTGATGTGATAGTTAAGTGGAAATGTGAAGGGACATGTACAGTACAAAAGCGTACAGGCCGACCTCGTTTGTTGACTGACAGAGACCACCGACATTTGAAGAGGGTCGTAAAGAGTAATAGGCAGACATCTATCCAGACCATCACACAGGAATTCCAAACTGCATCAGGATCCACTCCAAGTACTATGACAGTTAGGCGTGAGGTGAGAAACCTTGGATTCCATGGTTGAGCAGCTGCTCATATGCCACACATCATGCAGGAAAATGCCAAATGATGCCTTGCTTGGTGTAAGGAACATCAACATTACACGATTGAACAGTGGCAAAACATTGTGTGGAGTGACGAATCATGATACACAATGTGGCAATCCGATGGCAGGGTGTGGGTATGGCGAATGTCCGGTGAACGTCATCTGCCAGCGTGTGTAGTGCCAACAGTGAAATTCGGAGGTGGTGGTGTTATGGTATGGTCGTGTTTTCCTGGAGGGGGCTTGCACCCCTTGTTGTTTTGTGTGGCACGATCACAGTGCAGACCTACATTGATATTTTAAGCACCTTCTTGCTTCCCACTGTTGAAGAGCAATTCGGGGATGGCAATTGCATCTTTCAACACAATCGAGCACCTGTTCATACTGCACGGGCTGTGGCGGAGTGGTTACACGACAATAACATCCCTGTAATGGACTGGCCTGCACAGAGTCCTGACTTGAATCCTATAGAACACCTTTTGGGATGTTTTGGAATGCCAACTTTGTGCCAGGCCTCACCGACCTATATCGATACCTCTCCTGAGTTCTGCACTCCGTGAAGAATGGGCTGCCATTCCCCAAGAAACCTTCCAGCACCTGATTGAAAGTATGCCTGCGAGGGTGAATGCTGTCATCAAGGCTAAGGGTGGGCCAACACCATATTAACTTCCAGCATTACCGATGGAGGGCGCTATGAACTTGTATGTCATTTTCAGCCAGGTATCCGGATACTTTTAATCACCTAGTGTATATAATAATGATTAAAAAATTTGGATAATTGCTTACCCTAAAATTTTTACAAGCTGTAAAACATTTCCGGAATTATAGAGATTATTGCAGGAGGGTGGGGGAGGCTAAGGTTAGAAATACAAAAATCCACTGAAATTTCTTTCCTGTTTCTGTGAATATCAGTGAACTTTAGTCCATTACTATGAATAGCACAGGATTTTTATAAAATTACAGTTCTAAGAGGTAAAGGGAAGAATTTAATATAAAAAAAATCCTCTACATCATTCAATAATTTCATAAACAGTAGAGAGCAAATTTAATTAAATCACATTTGAGATTTAAAAAGCCACCCGTTCAACATCAGGCGTAGCAGCTAATAATAAACAGAGCTTCATATTATGGCTGTAGAAACAAATAAAACCAGGAATGTCAACCTAGCCACAATATGCATTTGAATACTGCTGCATTTTCATTGCAATACAACTCAATGCAACACTGGGATTTTGTCAAAATTTAATTTTTACTGCAATGTGACCCATACAATACTGGGATTTTGTCAAAATTTAATCTTTACTGCAGTATGATTCATGCACTACTGGGATTTTGTAAAAACTTAATTTTTATGGTGTGACTCATGCAATACAGGAATTTTGTCAAAACTTAATTTTTACTGCAATGTGACTCATGCAATGCTGAAATTTTATCAAAACTTAATTTTTACTGCAGTGAGACTCATGCAATACTGGAAGTTTGTCAAATAATTTTTACTGCAATGTGAAATTTGAAACTGAGTTTTATTTATGGACGCTCTTTAACTGCTGTGGTTCTTAGCGTCCCATCTATATTGGGCATGAAAGACCGGTAATTTTGCTCAGAGGCCTCTATCAGAGCTTGAAGTTCTTTTACGTGCCATAAATCTACGACATGGGACCACCGGCTTTACTTTCCTTCTGAAGGAAGCCATGCTAAGGATTTTTACGCTCCAAAAAAATCCATCGCCCTCTGCCAGGTTGAACCCGTGACCTTGGGATCTAGACCACTACACAATGGAGGACGTCTCATGCAATACTGGGATTTTGTCAAAATTTAATTTTTACTGCAATGTGACTCATGCAATACTGGGATTTTGTCAAAATTTAATTTTTACTGCAATGTGACTCATGCAATACTGGGATTTTGTCAAAATTTAATTTTTACTGCAATGTGACTCATGCAATACTGGGATTTTGTCAAAATTTAATTTTTACTGCAATGTGACTCATGCAATACTGGGATTTTGTCAAAATTTAATTTTTACTGCAATGTGACTCATGCAATACTGGGATTTTGTCAAAATTTAATTTTTACTGCAATGTGACTCATGCAATACTGGGATTTTGTAAAAATTTAATTTTTACTGCAATGTAACTTATTCAATACTGGGATTTTGTCAAAATTTAATCTTTACTGCAGTATGATTCATGCAATACTGGGATTTTGTCAAAAATTAATTTTTACGGTGTGACTCATGCAATACTGGAATTTTGTCAAAACTTAATTTTTACTGCAATGTGACTCATGTATTACTGGAATTTTATCAAAGCTTAATTTTTTACTGCAGTGAGACTCATGCAATACTGGAAGTTTGGCAAAGCTTAATTTTTACTGCAATGTGACTCATGCAATACTGGAATTTTGTCAAAACTTAATTTTTACTGCAATGTGACTCATGTAATACTGGAATTTTGTCAAAAATTAATTTTTACGGTGTGACTCATGCAATACTGGAATTTTGTCAAAACATAATTTTTACTGCAATGTGACTCATGTAATACTGGAATTTTGTCAAAAATTAATTTTTACGGTGTGACTCATGCAATACTGGAATTTTGTCAAAACTTAATTTTTACTGCAATGTGACTCATGTATTACTGGAATTTTATCAAAGCTTAATTTTTTACTGCAGTGAGACTCATGCAATACTGGAAGTTTGGCAAAGCTTAATTTTTACTGCAATGTGACTCATGCAATACTGGAATTTTGTCAAAACTTAATTTTTACTGCAATGTGACTCATGTAATACTGGAATTTTGTCAAAGCTTAATTTTTACTGCAGTGAGACTCATGCAATACTGGAAGTTTGGCAAAGCTTAATTTTTACTGCAATGTGACTCATGCAATACTGGGATTTTGTCAAAATTTAATCTTTACTGCAATATGACTCGTACAATACTGGGATTTTGTCAAAATTTAATTTTTACTGCAATGTAACTTATTCAATACTGGGATTTTGTCAAAATTTAATTTTTACTGCAGTATGATTCACGCAATACTGGGATTTTGTCAAAACTTAATTTTTACGGTGTGACTCATGCAATACTGGAATTTTGTCAAAACTTAATTTTTACTGCAATGTGACTCATGTAATACTGGAATTTTGTCAAAGCTTAATTTTTACTGCAGTGAGACTCATGCAATACTGGAAGTTTGGCAAAGCTTAATTTTTACTGCAATGTGACTCATGCAATACTTGAATTTTGTCAAAACTTAATTTTTCCTCCAATGTGACTCATGCAATACTGGGATTTTGCCAAAACTTATACTGGAAGTATACTGGAATTAAACCTTTAAGGCAGTAGACATCCTGTTCATTCTATAATAACATTGACAGTTTTAAAACAAATGTATTTGTTCACCAAGAGAACTTTCTTACAAATTCATGGCTTCATCAAGATTCAGCATTAATATAAGGAATGCAAATAGATATATACAGGAAATATACATTTTACAGAGTTATATACAGAGGATACATATAAAATTATTAATAATAACAATAATAATAAGCTAACATAGATTCATTTTTAAAGTACTCAAAAATCCCCTGCATACTATAAAAAAGTTTGCTGAGTTAAGATGTTTTTAACATCGTTTCTGAACTTAATTTGATTACAATTATTTACTTTATTTGAATTGAGGTTGTACATTTTTATGCCCTTATGCAATATTGAGTTGACCTGTTTTGTTGTTCTGGCAGTCGGTAAGTATATTTTATTACTGTTTCTAGTGGAATATTCAGGCAGTGTTGTTTATATTGAATAAATGAATGCTGTTGCTTATCAAGCGTACAGTTTCTAGTATATACAGACTTGGTAGAATAAGAATATTATTTTGATGGAAGTGTGGTTTACATGATGTCATCCTATTTAGGTTTAGCATTAGCCCAATTATTTTTTTCTATAGTATGAACAGAGTACCTATTTCATTGCCAGATCCCCAGATAAATACACCATAAGCAAGTGCAGATTGACGTAGGAAAAGTGTATAATTTTTAGTGCTTTTAGGTTACAAATGCTTCTCCAAACAGATCAAACAGATATTACATAATGGCATCTGTGTATTGTTGTTGTAACATTCTTAATATGACTTTTCCAATTTAATAGTTTATCAATTGTGATTCTCAAAATTTTTGTTTCAGAGACATACTGTATGGTTTCATTATTGTATATAATTTTTGGCCCTACTGATTTACTACCTCTGTTGGACTGTGTAATGCACTTACAGAGATGGTAATTTAATTATCATCCTTGCTCCAGGAGAACCTCTAATCACCTGCATATGAGGAGCATCGTTTCAAACCCCATTATGTCCAAAAAGCAATTTTTTACATGAAATACAAAAAATGTAATACCCCTAAACTACTGAAATGTTGAAAAAAGTGATAAATATTACTAAACATTTTTATTTATAAGGTGTAAGAATTGAAATAAATTTTCAAGGCATTTCATGAAAATGGGGAGAGGGTTGTGGACATAACATGGTTTAAAACAACCACATGGAAAATTTACTGTTGTAGAATACTGAATGATTTGTTTTTGTATATTCTTAGCATAAATACATTGAGAAAATCTTGATACACTATGGTATGCATTTAAAGAAAGTATCTGATAAGATTATGAGAATTTTGAAATTTTATGTGGTGTAATTTAAACATAGAAAAACACAATGATATAATAAAAATTATGAAATAAATTGAAGGCAACAATTATTAATTATTGATTTTAGAAACTCACATAAAACATTCAAAGATCATTTACAATCTATGCATTCCATATTCTTCTAAACAGTGACACAATTAAATTCCCAGGGCGAGCAAACGTTGATAAAGGAGGACAAAACTGGGTTTGCACCGGCCAGTAATATGGACATAATGGGATATGAAATGATTTATACTTTGACCAATGTTGTGATTTTCTCTCCAAAAGTGGTGATACAGCGGATTTCTCTATTTGTTTTAGTTTTATGTTCTTTTTAGTGTTCCTTAAGTCTGGTTTCCAAGTTTCTTTTTGGTTTTCCTATGTAGTGTTTCTCACATTCATCACAATTAATCTGGTAAATTCCAGATTTTAATGTGTTTGGGATGGTATTTTTGAGAGGTGTGTTTAGCAAGTTCTTCAGGTTGAATTTGTTTTGTGGACCTAGTCTTATGTTAAATTTATTGAAGATTCGTTCAAATTTTCTAAAGGCCCAAGGGTGGTATGTGAATTTCTTGTATTTCCAATTTGTGTTTGAGAGAGGTGTTAGAGTGGTGGTATGTGAAACTGCCTTGAGTTTCTTCTTCTCATTTATCATGTTCCTTATGAGATCTGAGTTGAATCCATTAGTTACTATTATTTTTTCTATATGTTGTTGTACTTCTAAAAATTCTTCATTGCTCAAGGGGATGCTATGTAACTGGTGGATCAAACTTCTAAAGGCGGCTAGTTGGTGTGAAGTTGGATTGCAACCGTTTTTCTTTATATAATTATCCATAACATAGGCAAAAGTAAAAAATTTAAAACCCCTCACCACACCAAATGAATTGAACATCTGGGAAAAAATACACATCATCAAAAACGGCAACAACATCCTTAATTTTGAAATCCCACCTGTGAACAATGAGTTAAAACTTTGTGCCCCCAACACCAGATGGCAACAGGTTCAGAATTCGCAGGAAGAGGAAGAAGAGCAGATGGGAGAAAGAGATCTTTAGTAGTCACCCAGTCACTGACGATGAAGGATGAATGCCCTCGAAAACGTTTCTGTCTTATACAACATTTAATTAGTGAAAGTGAGTGTCAAAAAGAGTGACTCAATCTACCATCGTACAGGATTTGTGTTTTTTATGACAGCCAATTGCAGAAATTAACTCTACTCGCATTATTGCATGGTTGCAATTCCTGAACTAAGTTATCTTATAGGGTTTTAATTTTATAAGCTTAATAACATTCCAAGTCAAGGTTTATGGAATTACTGATTCTTGTGCAAGCTTTTTTTAATTTCAGTTTGTTATCAAAAATAGATCATGTTTCCCTAATCTATTCACAAGATTACAGATTGTTTCTCAGTGAGGTGGATGAACAGCATGGAATCTGTCTGTAAATTGCCATCTCCTTCTCTAGAACAGTTTGCTGTAACATAGAAATCATACATGAAGATTCTATGTGCTGGAATTATAACAGCAGGGAATCTGTCTCACTTCTCTGCAAGAGTTTGTTGTCACATAGGAATCATACATGAAGATTCTGTGTGCTGGCATTATAACAACAGGGAATCTGTCTGTAAATTGCCATCTCCTTCTCTAGAATAGTTTGATGTAACATAGAAATCATACATGAAGATTCTATGTGCTGTCATTATAACAGCAGGGAATCTGTCTCACTTCTCTACAAGAGTTTGTTGTCACATAGGAATCATACATGAAGATTCTGTGTGCTGGCATTATAACAGCAGGGAATCTATCTCACTTCTCTACAAGAGTTTGTTGTCACATAGGAATGATACATGAAGATTCTGTGTGCTGGCATTATAACAGCAGGGAATCTATCTCACTTCTCTACAAGAGTTTGTTGTCTTATAGGAATGATACATGAAGATTCTGTGTGCTGGCATTATAACAGCAGGGAATCTATCTCACTTATCTACAAGAGTTTGTTGTCACATAGGAATGATACATGAAGATTCTGTGTGCTGGCATTATAACAGCAGGGAATCTATCTCACTTCTCTACAAGAGTTTGTTGTCTTATAGGAATGATACATGAAGATTCTGTGTGCTGGCATTATAACAGCAGGGAATCTATCTCACTTCTCTACAAGAGTTTGTTGTCACATAGGAATCATGCATGAAGATTCTGTGTGCTGGCATTATAACAGAAGGGAATCTGTCTCACTTCTCTACAAGAGTTTGTTGTCACATAGGAATGATACATGAAGATTCTGTGTGCTGGCATTATAACAGCAGGGAATCTGTCTCACTTCTCTGCAAGAGTTTGTTGTCTTATAGGAATGATACATGAAGAATCTGTGTGCCGGCATTATAACAGCAGGGAATCTGTCTCACTTCTCTACAACAGTATGTTGTCACATACGAATCATACATGAAGATTCTGTGTGCTGGCATTATAACAGCAGGGAATCTATCTCACTTCTCTACAAGAGTTTGTTGTCTCATAGGAATGACGCATGAAGATTCTGTGTGCTAGGATTATAACAGCAGGGAATCTGTCTCACTTCTCTACAAGAGTTTGTTGTCACATAGGAATCATACATGAAGATTCTGTGTACTGGTATTATAACAGGAGGGAATCTGTCTCACTTCTCTACAGGAGTTTGTTGTCACATAGGAATCATACATGAAGATTCTGTGTACTGGTATTATAACAGGAGGGAATCTGTCTCACTTCTCTACAAGAGTTTGTTGTCACATAGGAATCATACATGAAGATTCTGTGAACTGGCATTATAACAGCAGGGAATCTGCCTCACTTCTCTATAAGAGTTTGTTGTCACATAGGAATCATACATGAAGATTCTGTGAACTGGCATTATAACAGCAGGGAATCTGCCTCACTTCTCTATAAGAGTTTGTTGTCACATAGGAATCATACTTCAAGATTCTGTGTACTGGTATTATAACAGGAGGGAATCTGTCTCACTTCTCTACAGGAGTTTGTTGTCACATAGGAATCATACAAGAAGATTCTATGTGCTGGCATTACAAAGCAGGGAATCTGTCTCACTTCTCTAGAAGAGTTTGTTGTCACATAGGAATCATACAAGAAGATTCTATGTGCTGGCATTATAACAGAAGGGAATCTGTCTTACTTCTCTGCAAGAGTTTGTTGTCACATAGGAATCATACAAGAAGATTCTATGTGCTGGCATTATAAAGCAGGGAATCTGTCTCACTTCTCTAGAAGAGTTTGTTGTCACGAAGGAATCATACTTCAAGATTCTGTGTACCAGTATTATAACAGCAGGGAATCTGTCTCACCTTCTCTACAAGAGTTTGTTGTCACATAGGAATCATACATGAAGATTCTGTGTGCCGGCATTATAACAGAAGGGAATCTGTCTTACTTCTCTGCAAGAGTTTGTTGTCACATAGGAATCATACATGAAGATTCTGTGTGCTGGCATTATAACAGCTGTGAATCTGTCTCACTTCTCTACAAGAGTTTGTTGTCACATAGGAATCATACATGAAGATTCTGTGTGCTGGTATTATAACAGCAGGGAATCTGTCTCACTTCTCTACAAGAGTTTGTTGTCACATAGGAATGATACATGAAGATTCTGTGTGCTGGCATTATAACAGCTGGGAATCTGTCTCACTTCTCTACAAGAGTTTGTTGTCACATAGGAATCATACATGAAGATTCTGTGTGCTGGTATTATAACAGCAGGGAATCTGTCTCACTTCTCTACAAGAGTTTGTTGTCACATAGGAATCATACATGAAGATTCTGTGTGCTGGTGTTATAATGGCAGGGAATCTGTGTCACTTCTCTACAAGAGTTTCTTGTCACATAGAAATCATACATGAAGATTCTTTGTGCTGGTATTATAACAGGAGGGAATCTGTCTCACTTCTCTACAAGAGTTTGTTGTCACATAGGAATCTTACATAGTGATCCTGTGTGTTAAAGTATACGGCATTATAACAGCACTAACACTCTATAACACTGAAACACTGGGTTTCACAACTATCAATCTCTGTACAGCATAGACTTCATGTTCTGCTGAGTAACTGATACTTGTACATAAAAAGGGAACAGAACTAGCTAGCTACAGCGCAAGCAATTCCCCATATGGCTACATGTCCAAATGTAGGTTCGGTATTTGTTGACCATAGATATTTCTGTAGCAAAAAAGTAAACAACTTTACCTTGAAAAATCAATGGTAAAATAGCTCTATACAGATTACATTGGCGAGCTATTTGTCCATCTCTAGTAACTGCAACAATAGGACATCGAGGGCGATAATTAGCGATGCGATGAGCTGATTTTCCAGAAGTTGTTAATACAATTATGGCTGCAGCCACACATTTTATTGATGCTGTTACAACTGATATGGCTAGAGTATGCTCAATTTCTAATGGTGGTTTTGCCTAAAGTGGACACAGAATAAGAGAAAATGTTATTATATTTGTTTTCTTTCAATTTTATGTCAGCATAAATTACAATTTAGATTAAATTAGAGTCTCACCACATCCATCAGATCCTCGAACAATTCCTTATGCCAGACGGCAGCCTCAGCCTCCCTACAAATGTTAGCCATGGTCTTCACACATTCCAAAGGATATTCACCTTTTGCTGTCTCACCTGACAGCATTACAAGGTCAGCACCATCAAGGATGGCATTGGCCACATCAGAGCCTTCAGCTCGAGTTGGACGTGGTGCATGTGTCATTGATTCCAACATTTGAGTAGCACAGGCAATAGGTTTTCCCAACTGTTAAAACAAGAAAACATTTATCAGCTTTATCTGCTACTAGCTGCCTGCCCGACTTTGCAAGGGTAGCTCTTTAAACTTGAATGACTAATTTAACTTATCTTGCCCCGTTCTTTATAAAACTATGGTACTGTGATCTACAAGAGTTTTTACAGTCAATCCTCCCCTTTACCCCTTATAATTGCAATTTCCTACAAACCCTTCCTAATAACCAATGAAAACTCACCTGATATTCACGCAAAAGAATGTGAAACATTGTCACAACATCCGACTTTCCTAGTCTCAAAATACAAAATTCCTTCCAAATGAAGAGAACTTTATTGGCTATTCTCAGAAAATTCAAGATATGGATTTTATTTGTCATGTAAATATGTTTAATATGTGGTATTTTAATCAAATTTGTTACAGCCATTGTTTAGAAAATAAAAAATTCACAAAATCTTCCATGTAAAGGGTAGTTTGGAATGAGAGGATTTCCTTGAAAATCTTTGTGCCGCATCTTTTGAAGGTACTGAACTTAAATACCAAGTTTGGTACTTATCCAACTTTTTGTTTTCAATGTTATGCTGTTCATAGAAACATACAAACATGCACCTTTTTCTAAAAATCTGATGTTACATTCGCATGACCTTCTCTACCCTCTATTGCTTATTAATGGATATATACATTATTCTTACTAAATGTTATTCTCTACATTATTTTAATTGAGATAAGTCTTTCCAGAAATAGCTGCATTGCACATTTCGTTATAGATACAAAAGGAATAGAGATAGTCAAATGTTTTAGAACTGGAGACTATACACTGGTCTTAAAATTCCATGCTCTTTTCTTGACATCATGAGAAACAATTGAAAATAGACAGGGCTTTAAAAGAATGGCTAAGTATTGAACAATTCAAACCATTAATAATGGATATTTTAAGAATGGCTGATGCCATAAAAAAGCTATCTGAAATAAATTGTGTGTTTTAGATAGATTACAATTTTTGTACAGTATGTTTTCATCTTTGGCTTAACATTTACCAGTACATAAGATTATACAAAATTTCTTCCAAATTAAGAGGACTTTGCAGGCTATTTCCCGAAAATTCAAGATATACATTTTATTTGTCATGTAAATATCTTTAATAAGTGGTATTTTAATCAAAATTGTTAGGGCCACTTTTTAGAAAATCAAAATTTTTTAAAAAATGTTCCATGTAGAGGGTAGTTTGGAGTAAGAGGACTTTCTTGAAAAGGTTTGTGTCACATCTTTGGAAGATATTGTACTTGTTTCTATTTATCCAACTTTTTGTTTCTGAGTGATGCTGTTAAGAGACATACATGGACCGTATGCAATACCTATACTTGGTAGAGAAAATAGAACGGCTTTTTTTTGGATTTGGGGGCCTCAAAACATGTATTTCTGGTGCCTCAAAACATACATTCCTAGTGAAATCTCTGTATTGAATTTTTGGGCGAAATGCAATAATTTCTCTACCTGTTATATATGTGGTAGCGAAAGTAAAGGGGAACTGAGAAAAATGGAGCTTAAAAGTGTTCATAATAGTGCTCTACCTAAATGGTACAGCAAGAATTAAATATCCATTTGTGACTTTAAAACTGATGTTAAAAAAATCAATTATTTAAAATGAAAGATGTATAATAAAAATGCAAAACACAAAAAATCCAACATTTTCACATTTTTTACCAAATTCCTCCGATGCATTGCCTTAAGGGAACAAGATACTCTGAAATGGTTAAAAATAAATTTTTTTGTTTTAGGAACTAATAAAATCTCTATTATTTCCAGTTTCAGAAATTATATACTTTTGGGGGTTGAGGTTTTTAAGGCATTTAAATACGATTTAAATGCTAGTCTGCATTCCTTTAAAGCTGTAATGCAATGCCCCTTTTTAGAAAATTTTTGTATCTTTCAACAATGAATGACTATATCATGCCCAGCGAGCAGTTCAGCAATTAACAAAAGAGGCCAGGACCAAGAGAAGGAAATCAGAAAAGCTGAAGTAATCCAGGAATGAAGGTGCAGTTGATTATGACCCTGGAATGTACTGAAGTGTGTCAGAATTTTAATGTTCAAACTTTAAATTCAGTTTTCTCAAAACAACATTTTTGGATGGTTAAGTACCTTTTTCTCAGAAAGTATGAGAGGTAGAGAGCTGAAATTTTCAGTACATGTATACAATATACAGGTAAACTTTGTGAACCACAATCATAATTTTATAATGTATATTAGTGATATTAAGAGAACAACAACATTGCAAATTTTCCACATTTTTTACTTGTTTGACTTTGCAAATAATTTTTTTTCAGTTCCTAGTGAATTGATACACATAACTAAATAATTGATTCAGAAGATAGCTGATTATACTAAGAAGAAACTGCAAAAATGTGATTCTGTATTGCAAGTAGTATCAGAGAAAAAGGTACATGAATTCACATGTTTTAAGAGTAAATTTTATCATTTTTCTGCTGAATGAAGTAATTTTTATGGACTCAACTACATAAGCTATCGATACAAACAACCACTTGAAATAATTATGATTTATAGAGTAATTCATAAAAATTTCAGGAAACACCATTGAGAACTTTAAGAGCAGTGGCAATTTAACACACTTAGAGGTGTAATTTCCGTGTGTTCAGACTAACTTGTCCCCTTAACCATTTCTGAAATTGTTGCTGTTGTTTGTTTGAGTTTTCTAAGCCTAAAGTCTTACTTTGGGGTGCTGTGTAATATATTGAAAATGGGCAATCTTGCTTTTCTTTACTGCATTAGCTCATGACCAAGAAAAATTTATTAACGACATCCTGCTTATGAGAAAGTCTACACATACTACCTAAGCTGAAAAAGTTTTGGGGCAGCTCATTATAAACATAAAAGAAGCTTTACAAATGAAGTGAATATATTGAATAAGTGTGAACTGAATGTGTAGAGAAAGTGATATAACTGTTATGCCGAGTGCAGAAAATTGTGGCGTAGAAAGGCAGTACTAAAGCAAGCATTTTGTGGTTAGCAACTGGAAGCCTTTTTTACTGTGTTACATGGACCAACAGTAAACCAGAGTATCTGTTTGTGGCATATCAGTTGTAAAGCAAATGAGGATGCTTCATAAATTCAGATGTTCATGCAGCGCTCCTGTTATTCTTATAGACAGACAAAATATGAAATTTCTATTCTAAACTATGCTAGCTATCACTATGGAAACAGTATTTTTACATTTTGCAGTGTGTACAATTCAATGCACATGACAAAAAATTACATAGTACGAGGGCGGATTGACAAGTCAGTGACTTTTTAAAGAAAATAACAAATTTTTCAAAAAATTAATTTTATTTCTCAACATAGTCTCCTTTCAATTCAATAAACGTTGTGCAACATTTCTCCAACTTTTTTAACCCTTCAAAAAAATATAATTTTTCGTCTGCAAAATATGAGGTTTCTACCATGATAAGTTTACTGGAAGTGAATTTCTTCCCAGCGAGCCTATTTTTCAAGTTTGCAAAGAGGAAGAAGTCGCTAGGAGTCAAATCTGGAGAATATGGTGGGTGAGATAGCAGTTTGCAGTCCAATTCCACAAATTTTGTGATGGCAATGGCTGACTTGTATGCAGGTGCATTATCCTGGTGAAAGAGAGCCTTTTTCTTTACCAAATGGGGTCGTTTCTTTAACAATTCCTTGGAAACTGATCCAGCATTGCGACATAATATGAACCTGTGATAATTTTACCCTTTTCCACATAGTGGATGTCTATCACCCCTTGTGAATCCCAAAAGACAGTTGCCATAACTTTTCCTGCCAACGGAATGGTTTTCACTTTCTTTGGAGCAGGTTCGCCGAAGGAAATCCACTGCTTTGATTGTTGTTTGGTTTCAGGTTGGTAGTAATGGATCCAAGTTTTATCAACCGTGATATAATGCCACAAAAACTCATTTGGGTTGCACTGGAACATGTTCAAATATTCCTGTGAAATGGTCACATGATTCCGCTTGTTCTCAACTGTGAGCAGTCGCGGCACCCATCTTGCTGACAGCTTTCTCATACCCAAAAATCATGCAGAATGTTATACACCCAGTCACTTGAGATGTTTACGGTCTTGGCTATCTCATGGATTTTCACTCAGCGGTCTTCAAACACAATATTGTGAAGTTTGTTCACCATTTCTTCTGTTGTGACCTCAACCGGCCATCCTGTGCACACAGCAACTCTTGTGCTCGAATGGCCACATCAAAATCCTGCGAACCACTTATGACCAATGTCATGTGATGGAGGGGAGTCCCCATAATACTTGTTCAGCTTTTCTTCCATTTCCTTCACGTCTTACCACACAAAAAGTAGTGCTTATCAGAACACGAAATTCACTTTTCTCCATTTTCTACGAAGCAACACGCACCTGCTTATTTTAGACGCTGTCAACAATATTCTAAGAAACAAATGATGACAAATTTCTGCGATTATACTCCAAATAGACGTACGATTTGGGTGCACACAAGAAACCTGTGATTAGAATGCTATCTCTTGTCAAAGTCATGGACTTATCAATCCACCCTTGTATGTTGGTAAAACCTTCATTTTTTATGAAAATCTTCATAACTCTACATAATTTGTAAGATTTATGATTTTCTTGTTTTTAAAGTAGTTTCTGTTAACAATAAACTGCGTTTTCCAGATATTCTATTTGTACAGTTTTCTATGAAACACATTTAGAAAACCCAAGTCACTCTTTCCAGGAAATGTATCTGGAAAAACTCACATCATCATTTCCAATAAGTCAAGTGCATTTGAGAAAATGTAGCATTTCCTCTATGTGATGTCACATGCAAAATTAGAACCCTTTATTCTTGAAGAGTTTTTATTTTTGGGAAGCAATGCTTTTAGTAACTAGTAGGTATTAAGCAAGGACAAAGCAAATAGTAACTTTTTGTTGTATTTCATTTGATATTTTATTATTAAATACACACAAAATCTACAAAGCTTATTTTTTAAAACTAATTATGCGAACCTGCTCCAAACACTTATAAGATGTTTTGGCTTTAAAATATATACCTATTTCATAAATGTTGGGATTTTACCTTCAATTTTCATATTTTGGCAAACATTTCTTCATATTTTGCCTCTCTCCAGTTATTGTACTGCATTTGTGACCCAATGCTCCTAACCTCAAAAATGTTTAGTTTGGTATTGCCTTTCTACTCTACAATTTTCTCATGTAGTTTTTCCACATCCTCTATATCATCTGTATTTTTTTTTTTTTTTGTAATATAAATGCAATTCATCACCTTGTTACATCGTGCATGCAGAGCCTTTTGGGCAAGGAAAACCTTCTCTGCAGGAATTTCAATGCCTAAATCACCTCTGGCAACCATTATTCCATCAGTAGCATCAATGATTTCATCTATAGCCAAGATAGCTTGCTGACATTCTATCTTGGAAAGAATCTTAATATTCTTTCCTTTCTCACCTATAAAATCCATACAGAGATAAAAAAAAGAATTCAGTAAAACTTTAAGGGTGATTAAAGCAAAGTAGTAGTAGTAGTAGCAGCAGCGGCAGGGGCGGCGGTAGCAGTAGCAGTATAGTAGTAGTAGTAGTAGTAGTAGTAGTAGTAGTAGTAGTAGTAGTAGTAGTAGTGAGAGCAGCAGCTTATAAGATCATCAGAATATAAGTTATATTACAAATTAATCATTTTATAACACTATTTACAAACATACACATATCCATTATAGTTCAGTAATATTACACAGGCATTTCTCTATTAGGAATGATGTTAAAACAGGTTTAAATTTTTAAATGTATGGTATTCTTAATTGCCGATGATGATTTATTATACAATAAAGCTCCTATTTCACATGGGTCCTTACTAATTTGAGTTTTATTTGTGCTCATTCTATGGTAATCATTTGCCCTCCTTGTATCATATGTATGGCAGTCTTTATGACAATGCAATGTTCATTGATGTTTTTAGTATGACATCAAAACTGATGAGTAACAAACGAAGCCAGTAATAGTGAAGGAAATTCTGCAAAGGCATAAATCAGTAACTACAAGTTTCAATTAACAGTAGCAGTAGGAGTTCCCAGGGATCAATTCCTAGGCCCCTGCTTTTCCTAATCATGGTTAAGATGTATCAAAATTCACTTGTCTGTGCAGATGACACATCCTTTCTTAACATGCACAAAGATCTTGAAGTGTTGATACAATTTAGCTAAAGCAACTGAATAAAATTCTGAATTCTGGTTGAAAAGCAATTATTTTTACACGAATGAAAGTAAGCCATAGAATATCCTTTTTACTTTAAAAGCACTGAACCTATAGATAGTAATACAAGCGAAACAATTAAACTTCTTGGCATAATCATAAATAAACAAATCCTCACATTGGCCACATAATTGTCACCTGTAATATCCTTGTTAACAAAAAAAACCCTTTGTTTTATTGGCTTATTTTTCACTCTTTGAGAGTATTTTTTAGATATGGACTAATTTTGTCAGGTAGTAACCCTAGGATAGTAGAATTATTAAAAATTCAGAGAAAGATTGTTAGACTATTCACAATTTCATGAAAAACTGAACATTATAAACCATTATTTATTACTTTGGAAATTCTTACAATAGTAAAGGCTGGTGCACGAGAACAGTAACCAACAAGCATGGGAATGTATATTGATTGTCATATTGATCACAAAAAAGTGGAAAGTTGATTTTGCATATTAGGAATTAATTTGTTTTTAATTGGCCAATGATATTTTTTCACCTACTTCCAATTCAGCCAACACAATGCAGGTTAGCCAACATCAAAATTTGAGAGATTAACATTATCTATATGGACATCCATTACATTTTCGATTTCTCCAGTCGAATCGGCTTTCATTCCTTTATTTAATGGCATACATTAAAGTTATTTATTGTTCTTTGTTAATCTCTACCAGTTTTTGCTGTTGTTTTTGAGACAATAGCCAGTTCTGAGTTGCATATAAATAAACTCAGATGACTCTTTCACTAGAAGAACCAACACTCAGAGGATCTGTGGGTGTCAGACTCTGAGGTTTGAATGCACATATATGCTAGAATTTCTTCCAGTTTCATGTTTCCAGCTTGCAACAAGAGAGAGCACTAGCGACTGCCTTGAAAAGTCCTCTCCGTATGTTTGGTTAAGCAATTGAAATGTCTCTGCAAAGTTTGGCCAAGTTTGTAGCAAAATTTTATATGCACACATTGTTCTTCAAGCTTTTTCATTGTCACTAATGTGACAAACAGCCTGTGCTCATGCTCTGCTCACTTCAATGGCTGTAGCTTGGTGAAATGAGTCAAATGGCGGTTTGTTGTCTAAACCTGCCAACAGGTGCACTCAGTAGCTGCAGCACACTCTCTGTGCTATACCCCCGCCGCTGTATCTTTGCACTTGACACTTCGTGTGGCTTCGCGTAAGGTTGGCTACATTGTGGTTGCGACGTTGCCAGAGTGGCTAGTAAACAACAACAGCTGATTGTTCTCCTTTCTATCGTGTCTAAGCCGCATACAAAAAGTGTACGTAAGTAGCGAACGTCACTGAATAATAACTGTTTCGTATTATTATTGTTAATTGAAAATAAGTGATATAAGCAGCTTTGGTAACGTCGGATACTCCTTTCTATGATAATAGGCATAAATGTGTCTACGTATGGCGTCTAATTGGAAAGCATCAAGATTTGTAACTGAACAAGGCTGCTTTCTTTTCTTCCCTGGAGCTGATAGAAATACCTGTTGCATTCCAGATGGTTCACGAATTTTGTCCTCTTTCTCTTGGAGTTTCACTCCCTTTTAGATAACAGTTCTCGTGTTTAGTCCAAGAGCTGCTGCAGTTCGTTGTACGGCTTTATCAGCAGGAATAGAGGGATTGCCATGAAGCTTCACTTACTCCTTTTCCTGTTCAAAGAATTCCCGGGTTCTCCTTAATAGTTCCAATGCCTGACTATTAAGTAGCACACCTCGCCGCAAAGGATTTTCACTTTGTGAATCATCACTTGGCGATCGGCGTCATTTTTTAGACATTGTCGCACTTAAGTTTTGTTTAAATAAATAATATGAATGAAATATATATAAATAGATAAATATAAATAAATGTATATGTATAAACGAACAATAACAAAACTATCAAACAATAACCACAAATATAAATAACAACGAACAATATGTAGCTTGCAAAGAACAACTCGATGCTCGTGCTAGAGATTCACAAACTGAAGCACGTGGTTGGGAATAGTTACATCCGGCAACAGAGCCAAATCTAGTTCCAGTTCCGCTTTGTCATCGACCATCCAGAATGCTGCCTTGTGATTGGCTTAGGAAGTCAAACGGTTGAAGCTTTTCATCTGTTTTTTCGCGAGTGTACCAACTTAAACGCTAGCTGTCAAGTGCAATGTTACAGCGGCAGGGGTATAGTTGATACGCTATCTGGAAGGTTCACTCTTTCTCATACCTCATATAAAAGTGCAATGGTGACACAAATTAATACTTCTAGAAAGCAACAATGCAAAAGGTTGGCTGTAATAATGACTAATAACATTTCTGAGACTCAACATTTCTTTCTGAAATTGTTTGTAAACTTTGTACAAGCTGCAAAAGCTATTAACTTTTCCTTCTGTGAATGAATAAGGAAGAATTAACTAATAATATGTAAAACATTGAAGCTAGTAGCAGTGAAGCAATTACACAAATATATTATAAATACTTCATGGCAATGCTTCACTTACTCATTTTTTTAAAATATAAATTCATCAGGACATGTTTCATAATTCTTGATTACATTTGTCAGCTTCTTCTTTATAGTCATTTATTTACATCATTAATAAGCAAATCATTGTCACAAAGTATTTATAAGTGGTTTATAATATATTTTAAAGAAGAAATAAATTTGCTTTGCAATTATAAACATTTGTCTTACCGAAAATTTGTCTGATTTCTTCAAGTGCTGCTCCGCTTCTAATGAAGGAGGCAAAAACCATGTCCACTCCTTGCTCAACACCAAATTTGAGATCTTGTGTGTCTTTCTCAGATACTGCAGGAAGATCAACAGGACAACCTGGCAGATTCACTCCCTTTTTGCAACCTAGTTTTCCGCCATTCTCAATTGTACAGTCTATCTCTGTATCTCCTACAAACAAACATAACATTTTTGGATACTAATGACAACCTTTATACAGAATTTATAGGCATATAAATATTTTCTAATGGCCTTCCTCTTAATCAAGCCTCGATGCCTAAATACCTCAATGTCCAGGGTATTCATTTTCAACTTTTTCCCTTTCATGTAAATGAAAATATGGCTTTTATATGTTAGTGCTTGTGAACATGAGCCTTATTCAATCAGAAATATTTCTGGATCAACTTAAATTAAATCTTAAAGAAGAGTGGATTACGATATAAATTTGCATTCAAATGAAGAAGAGAAAAACATAATCACTGAAATTTTAAAACAACTAGGTACTTAAGGTTTCAAAGCTCATGCCATATTCTCTTTGCAATGATAGTTCATGCAAGGTTATTACAACTGGGAGAAATGAACGGGTATGAACTTGCATTGGTCTGTCATTGAAAAGATTTCTAATATTGAAAGATATACAATACAGTATTAATTATGATTTTGTACTGAACCCTCTAATGCATAGCGTTGCCACTTGGCAAAAAAGATGTTTAGGCAAAGTTTTAGAATATCTTAACAGTGCTTTTCTTTGTTAATTTCATACTATACTAACCTTCAGCAATAAAATTAAGCTATTTATAGCTTTTTTGTGTTGTAAAAATATTAAATTTTTCAATAAAACTGCACTGTCCTTTTTTTTTTTAATATAAAGAAGCAAAATCCATGCAACTGCAGTCAAATGTAACCCTGTCGGCATCCAAGTATGCTATCACACTAGTTATTACATGAACCCTCCCCATCCCTTACCACAGGCACATTTGACTGCAGTTTCTGGGATTTGGCTTTGAACGCATGGCCAGTCTATTTCGTATCGCTCTAACGATCATGGCTATTCAAAGTGCTTATGTTGTGGTGCCAGTGAAAGGGATATAAAAGCAGGTTTAGGAATTAGAGGAAGAGCAGCATATGTAGCAAAACAATTCATGCATTAGAGAATTAATTGTTGCCAGAATTATTTTGCTATATACGCTGCTCTTCCTCTAATTCTTAAACTGGCTTTCTTATTTTAAATTATGACACATCACTGTTACTAGCTTCTAAATCTTCAAAATTAGTCAATGGCTTTCTTATCCCCTTTATTGGCACTATGCCGAAGCAATTTGAATAGCCATGATTGTTAAAACTGAGATGAAATGAACTAGCAAAACACTGCAAGTTTAAATCCCAACAAATGCAGTCAAATGTACCTGTGGTAAGGGAGGGGAGAGCCCAAGTAAACTGTTGAACCTAGGTGTAATTTACTGATTAAATAACAAGTGTTAGGAAATAGCAACCAAATATTACATTTAAGAAAAATCTACCACAGTTTTATTGAAAAAATTGAATCTTTTTACAGCATAAAACAGCTTTAAATATCTGCATTTTATTGTTTAAGGTTAGTATAATATAAAATTTGAAAAAAAGCCAGGCTATAAGAAGTTAAATTCCTAGGTCATATCAATATCTTTAGGAGTGCACTTACATTCATTTGATGGAAGCAGTTTGCTTGGACCAGACAACTGATCTTGATTTGCCGTCTGTATCATTTGCTTATTTTTGTTGATGTTGACCAACCTTAATGTTTATCCTCTGTACTGTTCCTTAAGTTGCATTGTTTAAATGTTATGTGAACTTTTGGAGGCCATGGAAACTGTATACTAAGCCATTATTACCCATGCAGCTAGGAAAATACATAGAAAATTCTAATCAGGTTAGATGAAATAAACATTTCTTCTTTTTCTCCTTCTCCAATTCCTTTATGACTTCAACCATCATCACAGCCTTGTTTTGTCCATTTGTGCAATCTTTTCATTTCCATCATTTCCCCACACGTTTGTCAAATCTTTCTAAACCGTTTTCCAATTCAATATGAGGTCTTCCTTAACCAGTTTGCTCTTCAAAGACTTGCTTTGCTTACTCCTCCCATTCTGTTAACAACTGGGACTGCTATTTCACTGGATTCTATTTAGCTAGCACCTCTTTCCCATCACCGTATATAGTTATGGCAGAGCTCTTTGGTGGCCTCATGCACTTGTTCTTCGCAAGCTGGCATATGTTGGTTGGCAGAGAGAGGGGCAAACAAACCATCTGGAATGCTAATCAGGAAGCACGAACAAGCTTCTAAATCTGAATTTTCTCTCAGCTTCTAGAAGGCTTTGCAGGTATAAAAATCTGATGTGTTACACTCACATGACTTTCTCTACTCTTGTACAGACTATTTTTACAAACGCTTATTCTCCATCTATTTCATATTAATCGAGATAAACATTTGCAGAAACGATCCTTTGACATGCAAAGAGATATACATTTTACACATAGCGACCGGTTCTAAAAATATTTGACTATCGCTTAAGACGTACTATGTTCCCCTTGTTTTGTATTTGCAAGGGCAATTAAGCACATACATATCTCTTAATAGCTAGTTGCTATGTGCAGCACCATTCCCTTTCCCACAGATTAATACTCTTTGCATATCCAAGACAAAAAAATGAATAACGAATTCCCATTTAGAAAATAAGTATTGAAAAATTTAAGGGAATAACAAGCAATATCTCAGAAATGGTACACTCAACAAAAAAAAAAAATGTATATGACATAAATTGTGTATTTTAACGCGATCTACATTTTTTGTGTAGTAAAATTTTGTCTATCTCTTATGGTTTACCAGTTATGCAAAAGTCGTTCACAATGAATACTTTTGGAGAGATTCCCAGAAAATTCAAGATATACATTTTATTTGTCATAAAAAATCTTAAACATATGATATTTTAATCAAAATTGTTAGAGCCATTTTTGAGAAAATTAAAATTTTCGAAAAATCTTCCATGTAAAGGGTAATATGGGGTGGGGGGATTTTCTTGAAAACCTTCGTGTCTCATCCTTGGAAGATACTGAACCTAAATACCAAGTTTGGTGTTTATCCGACTGTTCGTTTCTGAGTTATGCTGTTCACAGACACACACACACACACACACACACACACACACACACACACACACGGACATGTTTCCAAAAATGTATTTTTGGACTCAGGGGGTCTCAAAACATGTATTTCCGGTGAAATCTCGGTATCGAAATTTTGGGTGGAATACAATACTTCCCCTACTTACTATACGTAGTAGAGAAAGTAAAAAGGAATGCATTCACTGCCACAGCAAGGTTGTTGTTGTGATGTTCAGTGATATTTAGTCAACACGTTCCGTGTGACCAGTCCTGAATTCAACACTTTAGTGAGTGATCGAGGAAGAGAGAAAATAGTCCTGTGTTCAACACTTAAATGATGACCAGAAGAGAGAAGATAGTCCTGTGTTCAACACTTAAATGATGACCAGAAGAGAGATGATAGTCCTGTGCTCAACACTTAAATGAGTGATTGAGGAAGAGAAAAGAGTGTCCTGTGTTCGACACTTAAGTGAGTGCTTAAGGAAGAGAGATTCCTGCATTTGACACTTAAATGAGTGACCGGAAGAGAGAAGTTATCCTGTGCTTGACACTTACATGAGCGATTAAGGAAGAGAGAAGAGATTCCTGTGTTTGACAATTAAGTGAGTGATCGAGGAAGAGAAGAGAGTCCTGTTCGACTCTTAAGTGAGCAAGCAGAAGGAAGAAATGTTCTGTGTTCGATACTTAAGTGAGCGATCGAGTAAGAGAGTCCTGTGTTCGACACTTAAGTGGCGGTCAAGGAAGAGAGTCCTGTATTTGACACTTAAGTGAGCAAACAGAAGGAAGAAATGTTCTGTGTTCGATACTTAAGTGAGCGATCGGGTAAGAGAGTCCTGTGTTCGACACTTAAGTGGTGGTCAAGGAAGAGAGTCCTGTATTTGACACTTAAGTGAGTGATCAGGAAGAGAGAAGAGAGTCCTGTGATTGACACTTAAATGAGTGATCAGAAAAGAGTCATGCGTTCGATATTTAAGTAAGCCATCTAGGAAGAGAGTCCTGCATTGAACACTTAACCCTTTATAGCCCAGCTGGTCTTCCTCCGTGGTCTAAGGGTACCTCTCTAGCCTATAGTTCTTGAGGTCGCGTGTTCAAGCCCGGCGGAGGGCAATGGATTTTTTCGGGTGTAAAAATTCTTAGCATGGCTTCTTTCAGAAGGGAAGTAAAGCCGGTGGTCCCGTGTCATAGATTTATGGCACATAAAAGAACCTCAAGCCTGATAAAGAGGCCTCTGAGCAAAATTACAGTCTTTCACGCCCAATATGGAATGGGATGCTAAGAACCACAGTAGTAAAAGAGCGTCCATAAATAAAGCTCAATTTAATTTAGGAGAACACTTTCCAACAGCAAGTAGTAACCATTACTTTTGTGGTATGAAGACAATGAGGATGCTGATGGAATGAGAGGATATACAGCTTTTATCATGAATCATGTTGGGGATACTTCACATGAGCTGTCAGAGGTGAGTTAAAATTGCCATTCCATAGCTGGAAATCAAACCATGGTCTACAAAGCTATAGAAGATTTGTATGGCGAATCCTCCCCTTTATAACTAGTTTTGCATGGCTCTGCATAATAACGGATGAAAAGTTCCCTGATATTTGCACAAAGGACATGAAACATCGGCAGAATGTCTGGCTTCCTTCCCCGCCTCCCCCATTCCTAACAGTCTTCCAGGTGCTGGAAATGCTGCATGGTCTATAAGAGTCTTGGCAGTGGAACAACCATTGGTCAGAACAGTCGAATAACTTTTTTAGAAAATCACAATGGGTAATATTCTAAAATTTTGTACCTTCCCTTTGGTCCCATAGTAATTGAATATCATAAAAGCTATATAGTTTTCACATAACACAGAAACCCTTAACATACACAACGAAATAGAGGTGAAGCTGGTGAACATGAAGATTTCCCACTCCCAGGCCAGCAAGTTAACCTCTTTGGAAAAAAAATGTTTTGTTTGTTAACGATGCTGCCAACTGTCAGGATCATATCAACACTGCAGGTTTGCAGGAATTTCATCCCACAGGATTTCTTTTACATGCTAGTAAATCTACCAATGGGGCTGTCGCTTTTAAGCATACTTAAAAACCATTCATCTGGGCTTGGGATCAGAAGGCCAGCGCCCAACCAAATGAAATAACCAGATGACTAAACCTCTTTGGAAAAGACATATAGTCTGGGACCATTGACAAAATAATCTTCTTAGTTGTTAAAATAAAATATTGACTCACTGATTTCTAATGTTTGCAGTTTTCCCCAATCAGCATGTCCTGCTAACAAACTTGTTTACAACATAAGTAGAAAGGAAATAAAACAGAACTTTCTTACATCAGGGTTATCACTGAGAAACTTCAGTGCATACGTCCATAGAATTAATATTAATTCGACATTGTTTCACTATACACACACATCTGCAATATTTCATGATGATGAGATGCGGTTTAAGGACGCTAAACAGCTGAGGTCATCAGCGCCCTTACAAAGTATAAAATTTAAAATCCAAAATTAAAAGACAGGTAAAAAACAGCAAAGTTAAAAACGGGACACAAACCCGCAATGTCCAAAGAGCTAAAAAACAAAACACCAAGTTATAAAAACCCACAGACTAAAAACATGGTCAATAAAAGAGTAAAACGTGTCAGGAACTGTAGAATACGAGGGACATGAGCGTCACATGTCCGCTGGGGAGAAGAGCCCCAGTAAAACAATAGAAAATCTCAAACCTAAAAGACGCTCAGCCCATCAAATGCACCGATTAAAACCACTGTCACTTATAAAACGTAAAAGCAATTCTAAAGCACGCGCGTCGTCTGCCAAAACGTTGGCTAGGCCAACAGGCAGGCCCACACGAACGCGCAACGGAGCTAAAACCTGACACTCTTCTAAAATGTGACGCACCGTTAAGGGCGCATCACACTGCCCACAGAGTGGTGCGGGGTCACCACTGAGCAGATATCTATGACTAAAAATGCGATATCCGATACGAAGGCGTGTTAAAATTACCTCTTCCCGACGAGAAGCACGGGAAGAGGTAGCCCAGACTAACGGGAGAGGTTTAACATCCCACAACTTGTTCCCCCGGAGGGTCGTCCACTCATCGCTCCAAAGCGAGATGATGCGGCGACGTAAAATACTAAACAAATCTGACGAGGGAACAACAGAGGTAAAACTTCTGTGTGATAAAATCGCCGATTTGGCAGCAGCGCCGGCAGACTCGTTCCCCGAGATGCCCACATGACCTGGAATCCACGCGAAGGAGACGCTGATGCCGGAAACACCAAGCGGGTGGAGCAGGTCATGAATGCGCTGCACGAGCGGGTGGTAACTGTACAGCGCGCTAATACTTTGAAGAGCACTCAGGGAGTCTGAACAAATAAAACTGTGCCGTAAGTCGTGCCGCTGAATTTATAAAAGAGACTGATAAATGCTAAAAAGCTCGGCGGTAAAAACTGAGCATTGCCCCGGTAAACGAAAGGTAAAACTATTTCCACCACAAACAAAGGCACACCCTACACCAGCATCAGTCTTAGATCCATTGGTAAAAATAAAATGAAAGTCCCCGAATTGCGCCTGAAGTTCTAAAAACGCTGATCTAAAGACTGAAGAAGGGGTCTCATTCTTCGACACGACGTTAACCCAAGGTGACAGTGGGCCTCAGCGCGCAACCATGGAGGAAAACGCGTTTCCCCCCTTGGAAGGGCCAGCGCTGGCGTAACGTCCAGATGTCGAAGAAGCTGTCGAAATCGAACCCCTGGAGGGAGCAAGGCAGAGGAGCTAATGAAATATTGCCGATCAAGCGACTCCGCGAAAAATAACTCGAAGGACGGGTGGTCGGGCAAACTTGAGAGTCGACAGGCATAGCTGCACAAAAGCATCTCACGCCGGAAGGAGAGCGGAGGCTCTGCAGCTTCAGCATAAAGACTAGGCACAGGGCTGGTTGGAAAGGCCCCTGTAGCGACTCTTATGCCACGATGATGAATGGCATTCAATCGACGTAACACAGATGGACGTGCCGACGAATAAACAACGCACCTGTAATCAAGCTTGGACTGGACCAAACAGCAATAAAGACGAAGGACGGTCCGATCAGCTCCCCAGGATGTGCCACTTAAAACACGTAATATATTAAGAGAACGGTCACACTTTGCTTTTAAAAAGGAAACGTGAGAAGTCCAGCTCAGCTTCCTATAAAGATCAACCCCAAAAATTTCGCCTCGTCTGCAAACGGAAGGATCCCTGGCCCAAGATGGAGAGAGGGAGGAGGGAAAGCCTTCCGGCGCCAGACGGATTTTTCGGCGGAGAAATTAAAGCCGTTGGCGTTACTCCAGGCGTAGAGACGGTCGATACAGCTCTGGAGACGGCGTTCGAGTAGACAGGTCCGCCGTGAACTGCAATAAATTGCAAAATCGTCAACAAATAGGGACGATGAAATGCCAGGGGAAATGCAATCAACAATTGGGTTGATAGCAATTGCAAAAAGTGTGACACTGAGTACAGAAGTCCTGCGGTACCCCGTTCTCTTCAATAAAACGAATAGATAAAACCGAGCCCACACGTACACGAAAGACGCGGTCCGTCATAAACTCCCGAAGAAAATGGGAAGACGACCGCCGATATTCCATGCGTGAAGTGCACGTAAAATGCCGCCCCTCCAACAAGTGTCATAAGCTTTCTCCAGGTCAAAAAACACAGCCACGGTTTGACACTTTCTCATAAATCCATTCATAATACGCGTCGACAGGGACACCAGATGGTCGACGGTAGAGCGATGGCGACGAAATCCGCACTGAGCGTTCGCTAGAAGTTTCTGAGACTCAAGCCACCATGTCAACCGCCCGATGATCATGCGCTCCATCACCTTGCAAATGCAACTGGTGAGGGAGATAGGGCGGTAACTGGAAGGTAGCTGGCGATCCTTCCCAGGCTTAAGTATAGGGACAATGGTGGCTTCGCGTCAAACGGAAGGAAATCAGCCGTCTTGCCAAATACGGTTATAGACCTGTAAGAGAAAGAGTTTACTGTTGGCTGAAAGGTTCTTTAACATCAGGACATGAATGCCGTCCGGCCCAGGAGCGGAGTGCCTAGAGCAATGAAGAGCGTGCTCCAGCTCCCTCATTGTGAAAAGTTCATTATAACACTCCTTATTAGCAGACCGAAAATTATAGGTTGCGGAATCCAGCCGGTGTTTGATGGAGCGAAAGCCGGCGGAATAATGGTCTGAACTGGAAACCGCCTCAAAGGCAGCACCCAGGGTGTTAGCGATGGCAGCCGGATCCACTAGGGTGGCATTGGGAACCTGAAGGCCAGAAACAGCAAAATGCGACACTTTACCTGAGAAGCGACGAAGTTTATCCCAAACAACAGATGAAGGCGTAAAGCGATTAAAAGACTCGGCAAAACGAGTCCAAGACGCCTTCTTACCTTCCTGAATAATGCGACGAGCCCAGGCGCGCGATTGTTTAAAAGTAACCAAATTATCAAGTGTAGGGTGTCGCCGAAACACCCTAAGCGCGGTTCTACGGGCACGAACGGCGTCCCGACAATCCTCGTTTCACCACGGAACAGGCAGACGCCGAGGTTGAGAGGATGAACGGGGAATGGCGCGTTCCGCGGCAGATAGAATCGTAGACGTAAGGTGCTGCACCATTTGGTTAATGTCGCTGAAGGGCTTGTCGTCAAAATGCACGAGGCTGGAATACAATCTCCAGTTGGCTTTTGTGAATATCCAGGTAGGTACTCTGGAATGCTGGACATGGTGAGACAGAAGAGAAACGATGCAGGGGTAATGGTCGTTGGAGTAGGTGTCAGCGACGACGTTCCACTGCAGACGCCTAGCAAGCTGGAGTGAGCAAACGGCAAGGTCCAGGTGAGAGAATGTACCAGAAGAATCAGAAAGAAAAGTAGGTTCACCTGCATTGAGGATGGAGAGATTGAATTGGTAAAAAATGTCGGAAAGAAGAGTTCCCCTCGCACAAGCCCTTGGCGAACTCCACAGGGGTTGATGGGCATTAAAATCTCCCAACAGAAGAAATGGTTTTGGGAGAGCGGACAGGGGAGCTCAAATGTCCGCGGGAGCGAGGGGAGACGATGGAGGTGAATAGACAGAGCAAACAGAAAAGAAAAAGCCGGGTAATTGAACAATTACGGCAACAGCTTGCAAGTCGGACGTAAGAGCGAGAGTTTGAAATTGAACGTCGCTACGCACTAACAACATGACAGCTCCATGAGCAGGAGTACCCTCCTCCGGTTCAAGATCTTAGCGAACCGGAGTATACCCTCGGAGATCAAAAGGATCGTGAGGGCGAAGCTTAGTCTCCTGCAAACACACAACCATAGGTGAATGGGAACGCAATAAAAGTTGCAGTTCCGCCCTATGCGATCGTACACCACGTAAATTCCAGGTCAGGATAGCCATAAAGAAAAGGGATAAACTTCTTACTTAGAAGGACGGCTCAAAATTACCTTCTGTTTAACCTTTGGGCTCGGACTTTTGGTATGGAGTTGGTCAAACTCCATAGCCTCCTTGAAGGGAGGGCCCACGCGCTCAGAGCCAGAAACCGATTCAAGCGCCGAGAATCGGTTCTGGGTGGCGATGGGTGAGGGGTGCCGCTGAGCGCGGCTTGTCCCAGGATCGTCCTGGGACTGCGACCTCCGAGGAGGAGGAGAAGGAACTTTTCTTACCGCGCGCACGCGGAGGGTCCTTCAGAAAATCTTCCCTGCGAAGTTTCTGCTTTGGTTTCTTTTCAGCGGCTTGCGACTTCAGTACCTTAGGACCAGCTTTAGATGTCTTGCTAACTATAGCAGAAATGGACGGCCGGATGGTAGTGGCGGTTAATGCAGTCATGGTCCAGGTCTGAGTTTCGGCATCTACTCATGGTACTGGCGAGGCAACAACAGAACGAAATGTACCAGATCGCAGAAGAGAAGGTTGGCGCGCATGGTAACGCCTCCGGGCTTCGGCGAAGGAGAGTTTCTCCTTTACCTGGGTCTCCTGGATCGCCTTCTCGTCCAAGTACCGCGGACAGTCGGCAAACGACGCAGAATGAGACCTTTTGCAGTTAACGCAGACGGGGGCTGTGGAACAGGTACCTTCGTGTGACGGCTGGCTACATGAGGCACAGATGGTAACGGCACTCTTACAGGAGACTTGCGTATGCCCAAAACGTTGGCATTTAAAACAACGCAGAGGTCTAGGAATATAAGGCCTCACCGCAATGCGTTCGTACCCTGCTGAAATGCTCGTGGGTAGATCGACGCCATCAAATGTTATAAACAGGGTACGAGTGGGTACCAATACTCCGTCGCGTTTGGCCTGCACTCGATGCACTGCTGTCACCTTTTGGTCTGAAAGATAGTTTACGAGTTCATCGTCCGACATACCATCGAGGCTATGGGTGTTAATGACGCTTCGACAGGAATTCAATGTGCTGTGCTTCTTCACACGGATGGGATAGCCGTGGAGAAGCGTAGCGCGCAACAAGGTCTTACTTTGCTGATCGGACTTCGTTTGTGCTAATAAGGAACAATTCCGTAGACGAGTGCAGGACTCAACCGCACCAGCAATAGCATCAATGCCTTTCTGAATAATGAAAGGGTTCACCTTCTCAAAACTTTGCCCTTCTTCGGTTCGTGAAATGACCAAGTAACAACCAGTTGTCGGTGGTGTTACTTCTGTTACATAAACTTTTCGGCGCTTGTTGGTATTAATGGAGAAAGGGTGCTCCAAAGCAAAATAAATCCTCCACCATTGCAACCGTCTCTGACCTCGGGCTCTGACTTCCCGGGCGTTACCCCGGCTTGGGTGAGTGGCCTATCTATACCAAACTCACCCCAGGGTCACACCTCCCAGAACATAGACAGAGGGATCCAATCGCCGTCAGAAGTCAGCAGCTCATGCAATGGCCCCCCCCCGCGGGACTGCAGTTGAACAGCGGATACGAACACAAACCCTACATGACGACCTCGGGTGGTGAGGATGATGCCATTACCCACTCACCCAGCTGCGCACCCAGTTCGCGGGTATCCATCAGGCTGTGTCCACGGAGGATTAAAATAAAAGATTAAAAGAAACTAAAGGTGTGTGGGCATTTCGCACTCAAGATAGGCCAGCGAAGAAGGAAAATAGATGTGTAAATGAATGGACGTGGGACGAAATGTGCATAAATAAAAGAGAGAATAAAGAAACGATGACGAGGGCGTCATGGAATGAAACGGGGATGAAGCGATGAAGATGGCGATGAATGGCTCGGGCACCCCTGGTACGCCTAACCCGTACTCACATAAGGTATTGATAATCACTTTTTAAGCTCTGTCTTCTGTTTACTTAAGTGTTACATCATGGCCATCTATGCATATTGCTTGGAATGAAATGTAATCAGCTTTTGTTTTTACCATGCATTCTCTAAGGAGTACAACTATTTTCTACTCCATGGCATTCTCAACAGAGGCTTTCTAAATTCTTTTTAATTATTTTAGTAATTTATGATTTTAAATTAGGTGTTTTATAACCTATGTCAGTCAAAAAGAAATGGCTGTCTCTCTCTCTCTCTCTCTCTTTCACAAACACACACACACACATGTATGCATGCATACACACACACACACACATTTTCTGTTTTTATGATATTAGTATAGATATTTTTTCTTTCTTTTTTTCTTTATCAATACACATCTCCGTCATAGCTTCGGACGCACTTCAGCCTTTGATTTATTGTGCTACCTGTATCATTTTAAAGCCAATTCCTTTTGCCTGCACCCTTTACCAAGGAATAGTCTCATGACAGATATAGTCAAAAATTCTTCAGGTTCTAAAACATTTTCCCAAAAGCAATATATCTGCTGTAAGCCAAAGCCTTACAAGAGTATATAATGTGCTGGGCTGTTTCAGTGTTTTTCTTGCACAGTCTTCAATCTAAGTTACCCTGAAACACTGCCATCATATTAAGATGCTTTTTCACAGGAGCATGTGCCATCCTTTGTGGTGTAGTGGTTACCATACTAGCCTCTAGCCAAGGTCGCGGGTTCAAACCCAGCAGAGGGCGATGGATTTTTTCGGACATAAAAATGCTTAGTATGGCTTCCTTTGAAAGGGAAGTAAAGCCGGTGGTCCCGTGTCATAGATTTGCAGTATGTAAAAGAACCTCAAGCCTGATAAAGAGGGCTTTGAGCAAAATTACCGGTCTTTCACGCCCAATATAGAATGGGACACTAAGGACCACAGCAGTTAAAGAGCATGTGTAAATAAAATTCAATTTAATTTAACAGGAGCATGTCCTGTGACAAATGCAATATTGTTCTCAGCTGAAGTCTGCTACATTTAAGTAAGCTTTCAGCTCCTTTCTTACATGGTTTTCTAATAAATAGTTTACCATGTTTGTTTCCTGAAGTTTTAAGCCAGGTTTTATGATGTTCTACTTTGGACCAGTTCTTAACAGCCTTTCCTACTAAACATCAAGATGTTCCTAAAGCCAGCTGTGGCCCAATATATTGTGAAGCTACTCCTTGTCTTGAAAATTCATTGGTTGTTTCATTTCCCTCTATGCCACTATGACCCGGTACCCATATGAGTTGAACTTCATTCTGTTCTGCCAAGCTTGTGCACATGTTTAGGCAGTTTAAAACCCGTCCTGACATTACCTTATGGCTACTTACAGCCTTAAGTGCAGACTGAGTATTGAGAAGATAAGGATCTGTTTACCAGTGTAAGCTCACCTTATGTTTTCATGTATGCTTTGAATAATAGCATAAATTTCTGTTTCAAAAATAGTAGCATATTCACCCAAGGGAAAGCACTTTTTGCACCTTGGTCTTATGCCATATACTTTAATCCTGTTCCTGAGCCATTCTTTGAGCCGTCTGTAAACCACATCAAGATTTTCTCAGGAGTTTTTTTTATCCAATGTTCAGGGTCAATAATGACCCTGAAGTTCTTTATAAAGTGTTCAATTGGAATTACATAGTCTGAAGGCATTTCTAAAGATGCATCTCTTATGTATTTGCTAATTCTTAGCAAACCTGAGTCTAGTTCAGGAATTCTCAGTTGAATATAGATATCTACTTTTCTTTTCTGGTAATAAGAAAGATTTATTTTTATTTATTTATCCTGTTATTTTGAAGGAAGTGTACTAAAAAATCAATGAGAGATCAGTTATGATTTAATTTACTTACTCACTGATTGTGCCACCAAGGAAATAAGTCCATCATCCACAAATATTCTATTTCCAGCCTTCACAACTTTGGTAATGTTAGGATAATCCATAAAGATGAGTTCTGCTGTTCCTTTTTCATTATATGCTTTGTCTGTAGTAATCTTGACCTTTCCACCCTTCTTCAATTCAACTTCAGAAGTAATTCCCTTTATAACAAATAATATACAACATTCATTTCTATGGAGTGGCACCAAAATGCACAAGATGTCTGACAAATTAGAATGCATTTATAGTACTTAAAAGTATTTTCTGTGGCACAAGTCTCTGCAAAAGGAGTTTTGTCTAGACAGCTATAGCAGTTAACATCTATAATATTTATTTATTTATTCATAAAGGTCCCAAGGGAGACCCATAAATAGAGACAATACAAAGCATTATACATGTGGCAGCGAAATTTTTAAACAATATTGCAATGAACAACATTTAAATACAGTATACTATAAACATTGCATTCTTATAGTGTGTATATATATATATATATATATATATATATATATATATAAAACAAGATGATCGAATAACAAATGAATAATAATTGTTTACATAAAGTAATAGGATATAAGAGTTAAGGGTATTGCACAGAAAATGTAACAAAACAATTTATTCTTATGTGAAAAACTAAACAAATTTTAATCATCAAAAGTGAATATCTAACTCTTAAATTTCATTTCCCAGTAATACTGTTTGCATCTGTGTTTGAATTTGTTAAGGGATGTAATCTGCTTTAAATCATTTGGAAGTGACTGAATTCTAGAATGATTAAGGTTGAAAGTCCTTCGGATCCGTATTTGGTTGTTTATTGCCATGACAGAACAGTACAGCAACATCAATACAAGTAAATTCATCATGTTGGCTAGCTATAAAAGCCAGGGTCTGGGGGCAGTCTTCGCCAATCACCAGTAGTAACCAGTTTACAGCAGGCAGCAGCAATGTAAGCCAGCAGTAAGGGGCTACTTTGTCTTCTTAATCAATGTATGGCTTTACCAGCAACCTTGTGGGGCTAAATGTTTCATTGCTAGAAATGTGTATTTCAAATTCATGGGTAATTAATTACCTTTTCTAGTTTAGTTTTAGTAAATTCAAAACTGATAGTGGAAAGAGAAAGTAAGAACACAATTCAAGTATAACAACCATGGTATACTGGATTTAAATGTCTGTTTGTATTTCAAATAGTAAATTTGATTGGTTGTAAATATGTTAAGAAAGTAGATTAATGAAGTTCAATGGCAGCATACACACAATGTCACCTAGAGATCCACCTCAGTCCAGTTCATGCTAGGGCTTTAAGTGAATGTAATGGGTTTAGTATATTGCACTAATGGTTAAAGACGATGATGACTACCACTACCACTACTAAACAACTTATCTAGTGCTAAGTCTATTACCTAATGGAGTCTATGGAAGCTGGCCCTGGCCACTTATCCCATAGGCAACCAGTAGTTACAGTTTCTTTTACACTTTTCTCTTCTCTTTATACTGTTTTCAAGAACTTCTTATTTACAGTAATGAGATTGTCAAATTAACATTTCTTGACAGATCATTTCCATTTCATCCTGGCTTTCCAAAGAAATTCACCTAATTGCCTTAACTGCAACTGATCTGTGAATATTTTATTAATCACTGCAGCTCTTTTACATCTAAGCCATTTTTCCTTAATTAGTTTTCTCTCTCCACTCATTGGTTCTTCTACGAGAGCGGATCGAAAAGTAACGCACAATAATTTTTTTCTGCCTTGCAGCTAGAATGTTGCAACTTCACACAGATTTAGTTTGAAGTTTTCACTGCAGAGGATATTTCTTGTTTCATGTGCAGCTCTAGCGAGATAAGCGTGAACTACGCAACAAAGAAGGCGTGCATGTTACTGTCGTCCACATGTGAAGTGCAGAAGAGAGATGTGATTTGATATTTGTGGGCCAAAGGGCATAAAACAAGTGATATTCATAGGGACATGTGTGACGGCATGGGGATAATTGTATGGACTGTAGCAATGTCTCCAGGTGGTGTGCATTCTTCCTAGAGGGCCGTGTAAACCTTAGTGATTTGCCACACTCCGGGAGGCTGGTAACAGCTACAACTCCGCAGAATGTCAGAGGCATTGAGGCGGTAATTTGAACGACTGGCGTGTGCAACTGTGAACCTTATCACAGCAGTTCAACATTTCCCATGGTGCAGTGTACAATATTGTTCATGACACCTTGAAATTTCGTAAAGTTAGTGCTTGCTGGGTGTCCAAGAACCTGACAGACAACCACAATGGCCAGTGGATGATGATGATGAGCTTGGATCACCTGACATGGTACACTGAAAAGGGCATGATTTTCTGAAAGGAATCATCACTGGTGATGAGTCGTAGGCATACCACTACACACCCAAAACCAAGCAGACAAGTATGGAGTGGAAACATGCTGGTTTCCCAGTGAAGAAAAATTTCAAAGTGACTCAGTCTGCTAGGAAAGTGCTTGTGACGGTGTTGTGGGATATGCATGGTGTTGTATTGGTGGACTTTGCTGAACACAAGAACACTTGAATGCTGCAGCCTACATGAAAACTTTGGTGAAGTTGCATCATGCCCTTTGTGATAAACACCACAACATGAATGCTGACGATGTCAAAATTCTTCATGACAATGCTTGCACCCACATTGCTGCTGCTGCTGCTGCTGTTCGTCAGAAAATGACCAAATTTGGTTGGGAGGTACTCCAGCATCCACCATACAGTTCGGACTGTCATCTGTTTGGACCCATGAAGAAATTCCTGGCTGGCCAATGCTTTCTGCCAGATGCGGAAGTGAAATCAGCAGTCTGCAGATGGCTATACTCCAAGGAAACGGACTTCTACGAACAGGTCATATTGAAACTGGTATCAGTGATGGGAGAAATGTGTTGAGAAACTTGGTGACTATGTTGAAAAGAGGTAAAAGGTGCAAGTTCATTTGTGATTTTTTTTGTTTTTTTTTGTTTTAACTATTAAACTTTTTTGTAAAAACATTATTCTGCATTACTCTTCGATTCACCCTCGTACATTCCAACAAAATATGCAGTCCATCTTCATTATCCCCACAGAATGGGCATATACCTTTTATAACATTTTCCCTTTTCCCCCTTAATTCCCACACCGCTAGATAGAACCAAGCAATGACTTCCCTCTCCTTTTTATTGCATATATTTAAATAGTTTTCCTTGTTTAGCTCTGTCTTAATCATTTTATAAAAGGCTAATGAGCTCTTCTCGTTCATCTCAGTCCAAATATGGTTAAAGGCATTATTACAGATGTCACACAGATAGCAGAACCAATAAACAACCAACCATTTTTGGATGGAATGCAATACTTTCTCTACTTAATATAGGTAAGAGTACCAAAATAATGGAAGTACAAAATGTATTTTGAAAAGGAAGATAGTGTTTCGATGGTTATTTCACTTTAAAAATAATAATGAAAAAAAAAGAGAATTCAATAAAAATTAAATTAAATTGAGTTTTATTTATGGATGCTCTTTAATTGTTGTGGTCCTTAGTGTTCCATTCTATATTGAGCGTGAAAGACTGGTAATTTTGCTCAGAGGTCTCTTTATCAGGCTTGAGGTTCTTTTACGTGCTATAAATCTATGACATGGGACCACTGGCTTTACTTCCCTTCCAAAGGAAGCCATGCTAAGGAATTTTACGCCTGAAAAAACCCATTGCCCAGCACCGGGTTTGAACCCATGACCTCAGGAACTAGAGGCTAGCATGAATTCAGTAAAGATCACATATTTCATCTATATTGATTTTAGAAATGCTTTCAATAAAGTAGATAGGATGGTAAATATTCTGATAGCCACGGAGAACACCTTTTGTGTGAAGGTGGGGGAAGGAGTAGTATTATTATATACTGGGGTGAGGCCAAAAGTTTGCAGCTAGATATTAAATTTAGTTACCCCAGCATAAACATTGGGGGACGTAGACTCAGTGGCAATGAGAGGACCAGGAATTTAGCTGCACAAATTTAAAGCAGGTGTGGGATATTCATAACAAAATACATTCAATTTCACATTTACTGTGGTTTATTATATAGTTACCTTGGTGTCACTACATCGTTTATAACAGGTTATAGGCAAACATTGGAGGGAGATGCTCCACACTCACACAAAAACACGCATGCTTACACACAACCCCTCACCCTGAAGACACACATGCTACTACACTGACACCACTAGACAAAGAAGGAAGCTAGTCATACTACTTGCCCCCCTTTTCTCTCTCCACCCCTTGGGCAGGAGGTGGGGAGAGAAAATGCCATATCAGACGTAATTCAAACCCCAATCGAAATAATTATACACAACAATGTCATGCTACAAAGCAATAATGTGTCCAACGTGACAATGCTACAGTATCTAGGGAGATAACACAAGGGAAAGGTTTAAGCCAAGGACTTAAATTAAGTCCATTGCTCTTTAATTTATTTATTGACAACATTTTAATAGGGATAAGCAAGAACAATAGTTGTCTGCCTGTAATAAATAATACTGTAATTCCTGGGCTACTGTTTGCTGATGATCTGGCAGTAGGATCAATTATAGTTAATGGTCTAAATCAAGCGCTTCAGGAAGTAGATAAATGCTGTAATGAATAGAACCTAACTGTGCATCAGGAAAAATCCCAAATAGTGGTATTTAAGAAGGGAGCAAAATTGAGTAAAATACGAAATGTGACAGAAGGGGAACAAGTAGTATAAAAATGTATTTACTTAGGCATTAAAATAGATGGGAGTGGTAAAAACAAAAGAAAATAGCATTGACAAAAGGAAAAGGAGGCATGTCAGTAATCAGAAGTTGTACAGAGTACCAAACATTGAAGTTAACAGTTGGAAAAACATTTATAATATGGGGTGGACCTAAAATGCTATATGGAATAGAAATATGGGGATGAATGGTGGGGAGGAACCCATTGATATGGTCCATAGGATGTTTTGTATGGAAGTATTTGGCTTACCAAGTGTGGTGGCAAAAGAAGTAGTGCAGATGGAGATGGGAAGAGTGTTGAGGAAAGGTATGATTGTAGAAAGAGGACTGAAATATTGGTTTAGGATCCTGAATTTGGATTAGAATAATTTGTTAAGACAAAGTAGAGTATCAGGACAAGAGTCTTATGAACTTTGGATAGACTAGTAACATCTGAAAGAACCTGAAAGTGAATGGGATGGGGGATGCTGGAAAAGAGGAGAAAGTAATCATAAAAAGTTTTGGAAAATAATAAGGAAAAGATATGAAGACATAGAAACTGCAAAACTTTTTGATGGATTATTGGAATAAAGGTCTCTGGTATACTACAAGGGCCATTCGGAAAGTAAAGAATGCTTGCGCATACAGTCCGCACACCTGTTTTGTGGCAGCCAATCATTGATGTTCAGTGTGATGTGGACAGTTGCCTCATGCAGTTGTAAGTCAGACCTTGTCACATGGTAAGTGCAGAGATAGCTGTAACCATGGCCATGCCGATTGAGAATCCTGCCAACTGTGAGGTGCGAGGTGATAGACCCTGTGACATTCACTGCAGACTTGTTACCATTTATGGCAAAGGTATAATGAATGTAGCCAGGTCTAAAAGTGGTGCATAATGTTTAAGAATGGGAGAATAAATGTTCATGATGAAGAGAGATCAGGGCTACCCTCCGTCATCAAAAAAGCGCTGAAACAAAAGATGGATTCCATCATTTGAGAGAATTGATGATTCACGATTAGCAAAGTGCATGAACAATGTGTGTCTTGTTCAGTTGTGCATGAAATTGTTGCTCAGCACTTAGGGTACCACAAATTCTGTGCATGGTGGGTGCCACAAATGCTCACAGATGGCCATAAAGCAGTAAGAATGGGCACTGCATTGGCATTTTTGGAGCATTATGAAAGGGATGGCAACACATTCATTGCCAGGTTGTTACAGGAGATGAAACATGGATTTCTCATAACACCCCCACAAGGAAGTGACAGTCTATGGAATGGTGTCATACTCAGTCACCACTCAAGTTCAAACAAACTGTATCAACTCAAAAACTGATGGCTTCTGTATTCTGGGACAGTGAAGGGTTCCTACTCATTGATTTCATGCCCCGCAACACAACAATCAATAGTGATGCATACTGTGTTACCCTTGAACATCTTCGTCGGGCTATCCAGAACTGCCGAAGAGCCAAGCTCTCATGTGGAATTGTTCTGTCGCACGACAATGCACGTCCACATACTGCTCAGCAGACACAAGCCTTGCTGCATGAGAAATTCCAGTGAGACATCTTCGAGCATCCTCCCTACAGTCCAGACCTGGCACTGTCAGATGTTTTCCTGTTTCCAAAAATGAAGAAGCATCTTGCTGGTTAACACTTCACAATTGATGAAGAGCTGAAGGATGCTGTCATGACCTGATTGAATAGCCAGGCAGCCACATGGTATAAGGGGTATACACAAACTGGTGCCAAGGTACGACAAGTGCCTTAATGTCAAAGGCAATTATGTGGAAAAGTAGACAAAGTGTGTTCCAAAACTTGTATATTTGGTTTCTGTATTGTTATTAAAGATATTCTGGTATGGTGAAACGTTCTTTACTTTCTGGATGGCCCTTGTATATACCAATGAAGAATGGGGAAGGGAGACATACGTTGATAAGGTAAATAACGAGCAAAGGGAGGGAATAGTATAGTTATGAACTGGTGTTTGGAGATTAAGAGGGATAAGAAAAGACATCCCACAGAGTCAGTGTCCCATTTGTGGAAGGAAGGAAGATCTGGAGCAGAAATGGGCCAAGGTAGATAGAAAAACAGCATTAAGGAGGGTTTTTAGAAAGGATGGCAGAAGCTTAGGTCAGTTTTTAAGTAAAGTTAAGAAAAAATGGAACTGGTCTGTACAAAGGGAATCTGAGCTAACATAACCTGTTGTCAGCTATTAATGCCTTTTTTAATAGGTATAGACAATTATAAATGCGTGAAGTAATTATGTTGGGTGGATGTGAAGGGCCAAGAGCCTGGACTGAATGTCCTCAAATAAACAAATAAATAAATTCATATCAAGTAAACAGGAAAGAATTATTTGGAATTCTGGTAGAAGATAATGTTTCTAATCAGTTTATAGTAGCCTTCTTTAAATTATACTGTTAAAATGATATTTCAGTATGGGTAGAAAACAACCATACAAAATAGAAACCAATTAATGAAGGTATTAGGCAAGGCTGCAGTCTATCCCTATTACTATCTATTATACAGGGTTATTCTAAAAGAATCAGCAGATTTTAAATATTTATTTCTAATGAATGGCAATAAAGAGAGACACATACAACATATCATTGGATAGAGGAAAGTTCAACATTTCATTTTATGCATTCAACATGAGCACCATTTGTTATGTGATGAGTGATGATGACCAGTGCTTTTTGCTTTATATATGCGACCATCTTCTGTGAGACAGTGGTCACCTGCATACTCATACTTCACTTTTTTTTTTAATAGTTTTAATTGGAAAAGTTTTCAAGGTCTGTTGACCTCATCCTCAGCCATTTGGTGACTAAACCCCAAAGCCTGGTCTCCTTCCTTCATCAGCTGACTGGGTTCATGTTGCCATCTGGTAGAATAGCAACCTTTAATGAAGTCACTCACTGGCGGGATTTCGAAACTGATGACGTCTTAGGCATTTTTAAAAATGCGTAAATTGCATCTACCCACACATAATACCAAATTGTATGAAAGATCCTTCAAATATAATTGTCTAAAACTATATAATATCTTACCACCTGAAGCCATTCCTGTTATGATGGTGTAAGAAAGCAAACCAATTAAATAATCTAAGCAAGATGATAGGAAATTAATTGGGAATTTTCTGTATTTGTTGTTCTTTTAAATGGGTTGTATGTATTGAATTGGGGACAGGGCTGTGTTTTCTCAAGTTCTGGAAGCCAGAAACAAGGACTGTTTCATGCTGCCGGCCTGAAGCTTGCAGCTGCAGCCGAGGGCGACAGCACCCTCTGGAATATAGGCATGTTATGCCAGGCAGTCGCTCAGAGGAGAGCAAACGGTCCCAAAAGTTAAGAGTAGCAGGAAGACAAGAATGCAGTGTTAAACACATTTATACGTGTGTGGGAAGTCATCATGGAATGGTCGTAATTAGGCATTGTGAGGTGGCGGCGAGTGCGATTATGAAGACATGACAATCAAGTTACAAATAAATCTTGGTGGAAGTGAGCATGCGTTACATTATTACATACTTGAGGATTATCCCACTCCCTGGGACTTAAAGCAGTTCTCATAGCTCAAGACAGCCAGCCAACGCAAGAAGAACGGAAGGTGTAATGATTAATCCAATCACCTTTCCTTCCCCCACTCACGTCTAGCTCCCAGAGACCAGTCTCACCCCATATCTAAGTAACATAACGACAACTAAACAATTTAAAACTGAATTAAATAAAGTCTTATACTCAGAGCAGTTCTACATAGATGAATTCAACAACCATTGTTTTAATATTACTAAAAGAGGCAGCAGCTTTCCCGGATAGAAACAAATTTTGTGAATATATAAATGGGTTTACTGCTGCTGCAGAGATACTGTGCTCCTCTGCTTTCTATTCACAGGAAGCAGGAACTACAAGAAGTTGATCTTCATTTAAGAAGGTAGACACACTCAACTTAGACCAAAACCAGAAGTGGCTTCGATGTACAATTGTATCATTAAGCTCATGTTATCTGTACAGATGTATATGGTTTTAAATTTGATAAAATCTACAATTGTGTATGAACTCTTATGTTGTATTATTATTAATTATTATTTATTATTATTAACATTATTATTATCATTGTTATCATTATTATTATCATCATCATTATTATCATTATTATTATTGTTATCATCATTATTATTACCATTATCATCGTCAGCATCATCATTATTATTATTGTTATTATTTTTAGTATTATTTACTATTATTACTATTATTATTTATTATCTTTATTATCATTATTATTATCATTATCATCATTATTACCATTATTATTGTTATTTTTATCGTTATCATTACTATTATAATCATCATCATTATTATTAACATTATTATCATTGTTATCATCATTATTATTATTGTTATTATTATCATTATCGTCAGCATCATTATTATTATTTATTGTTATTATTATTTATTACTATTTATTATTACTGTTATTATTATTATTATTATTATTATTATTATTATTATTATTATTATTATTATTATTATTATTATTATAGTGTTTCCCATATGGTTAGACTTAATGCTGATGTGGTCTGTTTGAGGATTTTAATACAGTCACCTATATTATGATTTTCTTTCCAAAAATGAGATGTAACTGCAGACCTGCCTAATTGTTTTTGTCTAATTGTTCTATGATATTCCTTTAGTCTAGTATCCAAATTTCTTTCGGTTTTTCCAATATAGAATTTTTCACAGTCATTACGTTCTATTTTATATATTCCTGACTTCATCTTGTGTGATAATGTATTACTAAGTGGTTTATTAAGCAGATGTTTTAAAGTAAATTTACATTGTGGAGCCATTTTAATCTTATACTCTCTGAATATTTTCTCAAATTTCTTGAATGCCTGTGGATGGTATGTAAACTTTGTATTTTTGTACTTTTTCATCTATCCTCTTCAATGCTGTCATCTGAGATAATGCCTTCAACTTCTTCAATTTTAACATCTTATTTATGTTGGTTGGTTCAAACTCATTTAATTCTGCTGTTCTTAATATGTGTTGATATTCTTTGTCATATTGGATACTAGACCAAAGAAACATCAAAGAACAATTAGACAAAAAGCAATTAGGCAGGTCTGCAGTTGTATCTCATTTTTGGAAAGAAAATCATAATATAGGTGACAGTATTAAAATCCTCAAACAGATAACATCAATATTAAGTCTAACCATATGGGAAAAGCTACACATTTTTAAAAATTCTCAAGATGTCACCAATTTCTGAATCCTGCCAGTGACTGACTTTGTAAAAGGTTGCTATTCTACCACCTGATGGCAGCATGGACTCTGTCAGCCAATGAAGGAAGGAGATCAGGTTTTGAGATTTAGTCACCAAATGGCTGAGGGTGAGGTCAGCAGACCTTGTAAACGTTTCCAATTAAAACCATGCAACAAAAACATAAAGTGTGAGTATGCAAGAATTAAATTAAATTAAGTTTTGTTTATGGATGCTCTTTAACTGCTATAGTCCTTAGCATCCCATTCTATACTGAGCATGAAAGACCAGAAATTTTGCTCAGAGGCCTCTTTATCAGACTTGAGGTTCTTTTATGTGCCATAAATCTACAATGCAGGACCACCATCTTAACTTCCCTTCTGAAGGAAGCCATGCTAGGGATTTTTACACCCAAAAAAAATCCATCACCCTCCACCGGGTTTGAACCCACGACCTCAGCAACTATAGAGGCTAGCATGGTACCCTTAGACCATGGAGGATGACTGTGAGTATGCAAGAGACCCTGTCTCATTAATAAAAGCAATTTCACTGTTAATAGTGCTTCTTGTCAATATAATCTATGAATTTCTTGTAGCAATGGTAAATCTGTTTATGATGGGATAATTGTTTGCTGAATGCACAATGAAATGCATGCTGCAATGAAACAATGGATTCATCTTTGCATACCTCAGCAACATAAGGTATTTTACTGTGGCATCACCATTTTCTTGTAAATAAACAACAGTGCTGCTGTAGGCATTGAATGGAACTAATAGGTGTGAGCTTAAAAGTCTGAACTTTCCTCTATCCAGTGATGTATCATATGTGTTACTATCTACTGTCATACATTACAAATTAATATTTAAAATCTGCTCTTTTTTCCTGAATGATCTTATATATATATGGATCATATGGTAAAAAGTAATGGAAATCAATAGAGCATTGAAAAGTAGACATAAACAGAAACCTTAAGCTACTGTTGCAGATGATGTAATGTTACTGGCAGATTCTGAAAATGGCCATCAACATTCAGTTTATCAACTGCAACTTATTTCTGAAACTTATAACGTGGAGATTTCAGTAACTAAAACCAAAGTAATGGACTTTTTTTTTTTTGTTGTTGGAAAAAGCCATCTTCAAACTAATATCTTCCTTTACAATAAACCAGTAGAACAGGTTTCATCTTTTAAATGTTTAGGCTTCTTTTTGAGTTATGAAACAGAAAAATATATTGCAATGAAACTACATAGTTTTAATTATGCAATGAAAACAATAATAGTAGATTATGATACAAGGGATAAAATCATTTTTATCACATATGGCATATACTATTTTTTAGACAGCGCTCAAATTTGTAAAATATCAATAGTGTTATATTGATTCCTGAAACTAACAGAGATTACATTTAGAATGCGGTTCTTGAAACAAGAGAAATTGCATTAGTAAAGCGAGATGTCAGATGTTTTGTTGATTTGCTAGCATTTTCAGTGAAATTATTTTCAACATGTTTTGCCTTACATCAGGCAATGAAGTGATTAAATACTACAGGTGAGCCAAAAGACTCTGAACCACCTGCGCTGTGTTTTTGCCGTCTACTGCTGTCATAGAAAGGCGCAGATAAAACCATACAACATTTTTAAAACTATTTTTAAAGGCTTTACTTACCAACTTTATGCTGAAACTGGCCACCGTCGTTGTCCGTACATTTTTGGCACCTCCTTAGGAAACTATCCACCATGGAATATTTAGGAGGAATTTTCCAAACGATGACCAATGTCGTCTAATATTTCTTTGGTAAGAACCGAATGCCATATTTTAGATTTCTTAGCCTGAACACTTCCTGTGGCCTGAAATTTACTGTAAAGTTTATGGATTGTTGTACGGCCTGGAAATTTTACACCTAGAAATCTTTCTGCAAATTGTACTTTCACTTGGCGAGCTGACCAAGTTGACACATAAGAATCATAAATAAATACACGCTGTGCAGTATAAAACATATGCTGAGTCATAATATACTTTGTGGCTAAGTACAGGACAAAATAATAAATAACTTGTAATAACTGAACTACATCAAATCACCGTCAACTCAAAACTGCACTTCACACTGCACAGCAAAACCAAACAGCACGACTTTGTTTATAGAGCAGTGCATTATCATGTTTTTATCATCTTTCCACACGCCCAGTGGAAAAACACTGCGCAGCCGGTAATATTGTTCATAAAATACCCCTCCATGGTAACTTAAAACATAAAGTGTACAAGACAAACCCACACACCCTGGAAGAATTAAAACAAAATATCCACCAGGAAATTTCTTAGCATGAACTATGACGAGTGATGGATAGTTTCCTAAAGAGGTGCCAAAAATGTATGGACAACGACGGTGGCCAGTTTCAGCATCTCCTTTCATAAAGTTGGTAAGTAAAGCCTTTAAAAGTAGTTTTAAAAATGTTGTATGGTTTCATCTGTGCTTTTCTATGATAGCAGCCGACGGCAGTGAGTACCGAGGATATGGACAAGAAAACCACTGCGCAGGCGTTCAGAGTCTTTTGGCTCACTCTGTATATCGTATTGCTTTCTGGATTTTTTAGGTAAGTACTTTTAGTGTTATTCTTTCTGCTGCTTCTGTAATTTCACTTCCATTTCAGTTTCTTCTGAATTCATAATTTCCACCATTTAGTCTTTATGTAGGTTATACTAGATAAAAGAGTAACATTTTAGACCAAAGAAAGCAGAATGTATAGGTTAACTCTACAACAAATTACAATAAATTGAAGCGTAATGATTTGTATTGCAAACAGATAATGCGAGCGTCATGAGAAATTAATCATGTAAAAAGACATAATGAAAAGTAAAGCCTAATTGAACCAAGTTGGGTTATTAAAAATGTGCAAATACAAAGGGTAATTGCCATGTGATTGAACTTGAAACCAAGTTGGTCATAATGAAGATTATCGCACTAGTGCAACAATTTAAACCTTTTAGTTTGCGTGCACTGTGTTAAAAGTTCTAATTTTAAGCCATGCCATGTCTAAAAATAACGTTTTCAAACCGTCTCTTGTCACCTAAGACAGGCTCAGATAAAGGCCTATAAACTATTTGTGAGACTTGTGCTCATGTATGGAAGTGAAGCCTGGACTATATGACAAAGTAATGAGCACTGCATCATAGCCAATGAAATTAAGATTTTAAGAAGAATTGCAGGGTATACTAAATTAGATAAGAAAATGAATTTAGACATTATGAAAGAACTGAAAAGTGACCCTTTCATAGAAATAATTCACAATTACTGGAGGTCCCATGTGTTCAGGATGCCTGCAATAAGAATTCCTCTGCAAATGTTAAATTATGAACCACAAGGAAGCCATGTGATGAAGAGATGGAATGAGACCTTAACAGGCCACTAGGCCAAATATGTGGTAAGAAGAAGAACAGCAATATAGGTAAGAGTAGAGAAAGCAAAAGGCAGAAATAAATTAAGATGGATAAAGATGTTCCATGTAAGAACATTTTTAAAATCGTTCAACCTGACAAATTAGAATTCTTTAAGATAATATTTATATAAAGTTAAGAATCAGTTACCATGTTCAAATGATGACAGTGCACATATTAAGTACTGTAAAGTATTTGTATTATTCTTTGTTATGACTTCATGCAGAACAAGTGTTGAATTTGAGATATAACATAGTTTTTAACTTAACACAAATAAATAAATAAAATAACAAATAAATCTTGAGCTTCTGTTTATAATTATGAGGGGTGTTCAGAAATCATTTACAATAGTAGTTTTTTGTACCTTATTTATTAATGAACATGATTCAATGTACATTGGATCTATCAATATACTCCCTACTGACCTCAATATACCACTGCCACCTTCCTGGTAACTTCACTATTGCATCACGGAACCAACGTTTGGGAGTACTACACACCCACTAATACACAGCTGCCTGTAATTCCTCATTGTTGAGAATTTTTTACCTTGCAGTGCATCCTTCATGTTATTCAATAAAGCATAATCAGATGTAGCAAGATCCAGTAAATAGGTGGGAGTGGCACAACAGTGAACCCCAGTGATGTCAACTTTGCAGTCGTGGTGTTGCTGGAGTGGGACTGCACATTGTCGTGCTGGAGAAGCATTCCTTTCAACCACTTTTCCTATCACCGTTGCTGAATCCTGAAGGGTGTCACATTACTCCCTGCTGTTACAGTTGTTCCTTGTGGAGGCCAGTCCATTAGCAGCATGCCGCAAGTGTCCCAAAAGACAGATCATCTGCTTACCTGCAGGTAGAACAGCATGAAATTTCTTGGGCTGGGGACTCACAGGATGTCTTTATTGCATGCATTCTTTCTTCTCAGGTGTATGGTAATGACACCATGATTTGTCAACAGTCACCAATTTCTCCAAAAAATCTGGATCTTCATTCATTTCCAATAGTCGACAACAGACTTCAACTCTGTTCTCCTTCTGGGCCTTGTTAAGACCCATGGAACCCAATGTGCACACCCCTTTTTCATATCAAATTGCCATGAATAGGTGTGCAGGGTTGCATGGCTGAGGCCCATCTGCCATTCCAATTTATCAAAGGTTATGCGCCTGTCATCAATAATCAATTCAGAGACACAACCTCAATGTTCCTCAAGGACTGCAATGTTGACAGACGACCAGTACTCACGTTCTTGCATGCAGATTCCCTTCCACTGGCAACCAGCAATCCAGTTGCAAACAGTTTTTTGTGCAGGAGCTTCTTGACCAGTACCACAGTTAAACATTTATAAATATCTACTGTTTTGACTCCTTCCTTCCACAAAAACCAAGCAGTCCATCTTTGTCCATAGCAACAAACAAGCGCTGTCCTTTAACTACACAGTTTGTTCACAATGCCATCTAGTTCTGTGTAGTATATTAATATCAGTTCATTGTCCCATGAGAGGACATGCCTGTAGATTGAATGGTATTTTTAAAATACAATTGCAAATTAATTCCAAATGTGCCTCGTACAACAGTATTTGTTTGCTTAAGCCTCAAATTCTCCACATAAAATGCATAAAGCTGTTTCATTACCATTTTACAGTAGCTAAATCTCCAGGACAGATCAACATCTAATTAAAATCTGATGCATTACATTCACACAACTTTCTCTAGCCACTATTGTTATTTTTCCATGACATTGTAAGAAACAACTGAATAGCAACAGCACTATAAAATGACAACATATTCAAACTTTTAAACCAATAAACAACCGAAATCTTGGCAATGGTCAATGTCACAATAAAAGTTATTTTAAATAAATTGTGTGTTCTACAGAAATCTATTGTTCTGTACAGTATGTTTCTTCTCTATCTCTCTGCTTCTATACAACAACAATTGAATAAAGTAATGAATCTTCAAAAAGAAATAATATTTCAATGGATACCCAGCCATTGCGGCATCATGGAAAATGAAATTGCTGATAATATCACAAAATAGGCAACAACTCCGTAACCCAAGCCTTTACAAATAACATCTTTATCTAGTGCATATTCTGCAAATAACACTCAAACAACAAATTTATGGTTCAAATAATGGTTTTCTTCTGATAAAGGTAAAAGATTCCAAAATATCCAAAAGAAACCTGATAATTTACAAATGTTCAGCAACATATCTAGATATATTCTAACACAGAACAGCCATGTTGTCATACTTACATCCTGCAAATTCATTGACTCTGATATTTGTAATTGGTGCAACAATTATAAAAAAGATCTGGAACATGCCCTCATAAATTGTCCCATCACAAATCCTCAAAGAACTAAGCTAAAATCTACAATTTCTGTAACTTTGGACAAATTTCTTCAACATAAATTTTTTGAGAAAATAAAAATAACGAAAAGTTTTTCATATAAAGTGTAGTCTGAAGTGGGGAATTTTCTTGAAAACCTATCACATCCTTGGAAGATGCTGAACTTCAATACCAAGGTTGGTACTTCAATGCCTTTTTGTTTTTCAACACTGTAGTTCACAAACACATAATGAAGACATGCATCTTTTTCTAAAAATTATTATGTTTTGCATTTGCATGATTTTCTCTACTCACTTTTCTACAACTATTCCAGCAAAATGTTATTATTCCGTCTACTGGTTAATTCAGATAAACGTTCAATTCATGTTTACATATTTCATTGTAGGTATAAGAAGAATACAGTATATAAATTGTTTGTCAGGTTTTTAAAGAGCTTGTCACTATGTAATGGCTTTAGATTCCATGCTTTTTGCATGTAAAAAAAAGTAACAAAAGACATTTCTGCTGTGATACATTTACATGACTTTCTCTACCCTCTATTGTTTATTAGTGCGTATACAAATTATCTTACTAAAGCTTATTTTTATATTACTACATTTTAATTCAAATAAACCTTTACAGAAACAGCTACATTACACATTTTGTTATAGATACAAAGAGAACAGCGATAGTCAAATGTTTAACAACTGGGCGCTATATGCTGGCCTTAAAATTCCGTACTGTTTCCATGACATCGCTAGAAACAATCTGAATGTTGACAGGACTTTAAGAGAATGACCAAGAAATGAACAATTTGAACCTTTAGAAACAGGTATCTCAGAAAAGACTTATGCCACAAAAAAAAAACTTATTTAAAATAAACTGCGTGTTTTACAGAGATCTATATTTTTTGTAGAGTACATATTTGTCTATCACTTAATGTTTACCAGTTATACAAGATTATACAAAGTTCCTTGCGAATGAAGAGGACTTCATAGGTTATTCCCAGAAAATTCAAGATATACATTTTATTTGTCATGTAAATATCTTTCATATGCTGTACTTTAAGCAAAATCATTACAACCATTTTTGGAAAATCAAAAATGTTGAAAAATGTTCCAAGTTTGGGGTGGGGGAATCTTGTTGAAAATCTTTGTGTTACATTTTTGGAAGATATTGAACCTAAATACCAAGTTTGGTATTTATCTGACTTTTTGTTTTTGAGTTATGGTGTTAAAAAAAAAACACCCACCCACACAAACACACACCCACACCCACCCACCCACGCACGCATGCACGCGCGCACACACACACACACACACACACACATGCGGACATGTTTCCAAAAATTGTTTATTTGGATTCAGGGAGTCTCAAAACATATATTTCTGGTTAAATCTCAGGATTGAATTTTTGTGTGGAATGCAACACTTCCCCTACTTACTATACACAATAGAGAAAGTAAAAAAGTGATTGACCAGTTGAGAAAAGTATAAGTGAAAACTCAAACCAATATCAAAATATCTTGGATATGGTTAGCTCCATAAAACGAATGTCATTTGACAAATTCTGTGCTTTAATCAGATCTACATTTTTTTGTGTAGTAAGATTTTGTCTATCTGTTATGCTTTATCAACCATACAAAACTCATTCAGAAAGAACAGCACTTACAAGCTGTTCCCAGAAAATTCAAGGTATACATTTTGTCATGCAAATAGCTTAAACATACGGTATTTTAATCAAAATTGTTAGAGCCATTTTTGAGAAAATAAACATATGTTTTCCATGTAAAGCGTAGTTTGGAGTGGGGGAATTTTCCTGAAAATCTTTGGAAGACGCTGAAATTAAATAGGTATGAAGTTTGGTGTTTAACTGACTTTTCATTTTTGAGTTATGCTGTTCACAGGCAAACAGAGAGAGAGAGAGACACACACACACACATATCGTTTTTCTAAAATACCTTCTTTGGATTCAGGGGTCTCAAAAACATGTAGTTCTGGTGAAACCTCAGAATCAGGTTTTTGGGTGGAATACAATACTTTCCCTACTTATTATACAAGGTGTGATAAGAAAATAACAGGAATTTTTTAATTTCACGAGCTTTATACATCTGATATTCAAAACTTTTGTTTTATCTTGTTGGTACATATGTTCCTGATGTATGTTTGCATTTTCCGCTGTTTTGAATATTTAGTTTATTGTTGACAGTCAAACAAGTTATACGTGTTTTTGAGTGCTCAGCGAATTTTTACTTTTGAAAAAGATAGATCAAAGAATATGCATTAAATTTTACTTGAAATAAGGAATAAAGTGCAGCACCACAATTGAAATGTTGATGTGGCTTTTGGCGAATCTACTATGAGTAAGACAAGAGTTTACGAGTGGTATAAACATTTCAAAGAGGGTCGAGAAGATGTTGAAGATTACGACCGCCCCTGGATGCCCTAGCACACTAATTACTGACAACAATGTGGAAGAAGTAAAGAAAATGGTTCTGGAAAATCGCCAAATCACCATCAGAGAGGTTGCAGTATATCCTTTGGCTCATGCCAAGCAATGTTTTTGGATGTTTTGGGCATGAAATGTGTAGCAGCCAAGTTTGTTCCAAAATTGTTGAATTTTGATCAAAAATGACATTGCATAGACATCGCTCAGGAATTGCTGAATGAAGTTGAAAACTATCCAAAACTTCTAAAGAAGGTTATAACAGGTGACAAAACATGGGTATATGGGTATGACATCAAAATTAAGGGCCAATCGTCCCAATGGAAATGCCTGAAAAGCCAAGACCGAAAAAAATTTGACAAGTCGATCACATGTGCAGGTTTTTCTCACTGTTTTCTTCCATTACAATAGATAGTGCATCAGCAGCAGTTCCTGCCTTATGGTTGTACAGTCAATAAGGAATACTACCTGGAAGTTATGCACCATTTGCATGAAGCAATCAGAAGAAAACAATCAGAATTGTGGCAAAACCACTTGTGGAAATTGCATCACAATAATGCACCCGCTACACCTCAATGCTTGTTCGTGACTTTTTGGCAAAATTCAAAACAGTTATGCTGCCCCAGCCACTGTATTTGCTGGACATGGCCTCCCTGCGACTTCTTCCTATTTCTGAGGCTGAAGAGAACCATGAAAGGATGACTTTTGCCACCATTGGAATAAAAACAGAATCGCTGAAGGAGCTGAACACCATAACAAAAAGTGAGTTCCAGAAGTGCTTCCAAGATTGGAAAAAACACTGGCACAAGTGTATTATATCTGAAGGGGATTACTTTAAAGGGGACAAAGTTGATGTGGATGATTAAATAAAAATTCTTTAAGAAAAACAAAAATTCCTATTATTGTTTTATCACACCTCATACGTAAGTAAAGTGTGAGACAATGGTCAGCAGGGTAGAAAGTCTAAAATGGAGATGAGGTGGGCATGTTTCACGAATGGACCACCACAGATGGGCTCACCATGTGAAACCCAAGGGCATGATGGAGACATATAGGATAACAGAAGACCAAATGGGCAGACCATTTCAAAAATGTAGCAGGCGGGCAATGGTCAAGAGTGGCAAGGGACAGGCAAAGATGGAGGCAACTATGACCAAATACAAACTAATATGATGACCAATAAATTAAAAAGTGGAAGTGAGTGCCAAAGCAAAAATGAAGTGGAAGTGAGAATGAAAATAGAAAGGTGAAAGTCTTAAAAGCTAAATGATATATACTCCCTAGGAACAGCTCACCTTAGGGGTTCAATTGAGCTAGTCCTTGTGAAAACAGGAGGCCTGGCTCTTTATGAGATGCTCACTGACTATGTTTATTATTATTATTTGTTTATTAGTACGGAAAGTAAAAATGTTTTTTTTTGTTTGTTTTGTTTTGTTTTTGGATTCAAGGGTACCTATACTTACAGTGAATTCCCGGTATCAAATTTTTTGTTATTCTAAAGATTCTGTTAAAAGACTTTGAATTACATGGCCATGGCCCAATATGGTAAGCTAGTTTGGTATTTTTCAGTTTCCCTCTGGAGCCTGCTAACTTACACAACCATGTGACAGCAATGCCTACTTACGCCTACAAGAAGACCTGTTCGAATTTCTGGGCCTTTTGTATCCAATGCAATTCCTAATGGATAGATTACTCCCAGTTTCTTGCTGTAGATGTCTGCCGCTTTCTTGAGGTTATCAAGAGTCTCTTTATGGTACTCATGAGTACCATGGGAGAAGTTTAGCCGTGCAATATTCATCCCCCTTTCCATCATTTTGACCAGCGTCTCCACTTCTCTTGATGCAGGGCCTGCAGTACAAAAACACAACATTTACATTACACCTTGTTTTCACCTGTATTAATTCCATTACTATTTTTAAGCACATACAATTGCCATTGATTTTATTTCCTACACTCTGAAGTACCATTCGTTTTTGTCTTTAGGATGGTGTTCCCTGTTACAAATACAACACAAATAAGATGCATAGCAGCACAAGAAAAGAAGCTTTATTTCTGAAAAAAAAGAATTATGTACTACATTCATATTACTTTCTCTACCCACTTTTCAACTATTCGTGGGTTCAAACTTGGTAGAGAGCAATGGATTTTTTTGACTGTAAAAATCCTTAGCAAGCTTCCTTCAGAAGGGAAGTAAAGCCGGTGGTCCTGCATCATAGATTTACAGCAAGCAAAAGAACCTCAAACCTGATAAACAGGCCTCTGAGCAAAATTTCTGACCTTTCACACCCATATAGATTGGAATGCTTAGAACCATAGTAGTTTAACAGCGCCCATAAATAAAACTCAATTTATGTTTTAACAAACTATTCTATCAAAAGCTTATTCTCCTATCTATTACATGTTAATTAAGATAAACATTTTCAGAAATGGTGTTATTACATATTTCCTTATAGGTACAGGGAGCTAAGGGAACACAGTAGGCTTAAGCGATAGTCAGAGTTTTAAGAGTGGGTTGCTAGTGATGACTTCGCATGACCTTAAGACAAAAACAAATAGCACTTTTGCAGTTGAAACAGTATTTGGCAATTCATACCTATAATAAACAACAACTTGGAAATGATTAATGCCTCAAAACATTTTATGACATAAATTATGTTATAAAAAATCTGATGTGATACATTCATATGACTTTCTGTGCCCTCTATTATCTGTTAGTGGATATACAAACTATTCTTACTAAAACTTATTTTTCCTTCTACTATATTTTAATCCAAATAAAACTTAGCAGAAATAGCTACATTACACATTTCATTATAGATACAAAGAGAACAGTGATAGTTAAATGTTTAACAACTGGACGCTGTATGCTGGCCTTAAAATTCCATACTATTTCTATGCAAACGTGAGAAACAACTGAATGTTGACAGGGCTTTAAAAGAATGACCAAGTAATGAGCAATTTGAACCATTAATAGTAGATATCTCAGAAATGTCTTATGCCACATAAAAACTTATTTTAAATAAATTGTGTGCTTTAAAGAGATCTACATTTTTTGTGTAGTATGTTTTCATGTATCCCTTAACGTTTACCAGCTGTGCAAGAGTATATAAAATTCCTTCGGAATGAAGAGGACTTTGCAGGCTATTCCCAGAAAATTCAAGATATACATTTTATTTGTCATGTAAATATCTTTAATATGTGTTATTTTAATGAAACTCATTACAGCTATTTTTTAGAAAATAAAACATTTAAAAAAATGTTCCACATAATAAGTAGTTTAGGATGGGGGATTTTCTTGAAAATCTTTGTGTTCCATCTTTGGAAGGTACTGAACCTAAAGACCAAGTTTGGTATTTATCTGGCTTTTCATTTGAGTTATGCTGTTCACAGACAGTCACACACACACACACACACACACACACACACACACACACACACACACACACACCTGAATATTTTTCTAAAAATGCTTATTTTAAAATTCAGGGACCTCAAAACATGTATTTTGGTGGAATATCGATATCAAATTTTTGGATGGAATACAATACCTTCTCGGTACGCGGTAGAGAAAGTAAGAATTCATTCAGAATGAAGACAACTTCACAGGCTATTCCCAGAAAGTCAAAAAATTACTTTTTATTTGTCATGAAAATATGTTAGAGCCGTTTTTGAGAAAATTATTATTTTCAAAAAAATTTTCATGTAAAGAGTAGTTTGGGTTCGGAGAATTTTCTTGGAAGCCTTCATGTCACATCCTTGAAGATGTTGAACTTGTTTACCAAGTTTGGTGTTTAACAGACTTTTCGTTTTTGAATTACGCTGTTCACATGAAAGCACACACACAGACCTTTTTCTAAAACTGCAATTTTTTTGATTGAAGGGCCTTAAAACATGTATTTCTGATGAAATAGTAATATAAAATTGTTGGGTGGAATGCAGTACTTGCTGTAAGTATGAGGATAACATACCTATTGTGCAGATGATGTGTGTAAGCTTAGTTCTAGCTGCTCTGGAGCCAACATGGAGGTCGCACAGGTGCTCCAGATGTGTTGGAGCCTGTAGGGCCTGCTCCTGAAACGGGAGCATGCCCTCCTCCAGCTGAAAACACAAACAAATCAACTAAGCATGTATCCTAATTGCTCCAACAGTCTTAACACAAAACAAAACTTGTATTGTGCTACATTCACATGGCTATCCCCATCTGCTATCATTTATTAATTTGTCTACTAAAGGGTCTTTCAACAAGAGTGTCCTATCTTTAACATGTGATAGCTGCCGTTGTTAATGAGTTACAGCAGTCATTTTTTTCATGTGGTTACAGTTGTTATTGACAAATAGCCATGGAACGTTACAGCATTCAGCAACGCGTAGAAATTGTGAAAATTTATTATCAAGATCTTCTGTTCGCCAAACCTTCCGTGTATTGCGTGAAGTTTACGGTGTGGATAATCGTCCCTGCGAGAGAACGATTCGGCGTTTGATCGATAAATTTCAAAGAAGTGGTTCTGTCAGCGATCAAAGAACGCCTGTACGTAATCGACGTAAGCGCTCCAACGAAAACATAAGCGCCGTTCGTGAGAGTGTACGCGAGAACGGAAACAAATCAATTGCTCGTCGAGCGCAAGAATTGGGACTTTCGCCGACAACTAGGCGAATTCTGCATCTGGACTTGAAGTTTCACTCTTACAAAATGGTGTTAACTCAAGAACTAAAGCCCAACGACCATAGGTTGCGCCGTGTATTCGCTGACTGGGCTATGGAGCAATTGGAAGCTGACCCGGATTTTTGTCGAAAAATCATCTTCAGCGACGAAGCCCACTTTTGGATGGATGGTTGTGTTAACAAACAAAATTGCCACTATTGGAACAATCACAATCCAATGCAGATTCAAGAACGACGACTTCATCACCAAAACGTTACTGTGTGGTGTGGATTTTGGTATGGTGGAATCATTGGTCCATATTTTTTTCCAAGATGAAGATGGAGAAGCTCTAACTGTCAATGGAGAAAGATACCGGGCTCTTATAAGGGACTATTTTTGGCCTCAATTGGATGGTATGGATCTCAGAAACATCTGGTTCCAGCAAGATGGTGCCACATGTCATACTGCTCTCGAAACTCGATCTTTTGAAGAAGTTCAGAGGTTTCATCATTTCCCGTGGTGGTGATGTTAACTGGACCCCGAAGTCATGTGATTTAACGCCGTTGGGTTACTTCTTGGGGGGTTATGTTAAATCTCGAGTTTATGTCAAAAAGCCAGAAACAGTAAATGGTCTTATGAATAACATCACGCTTGTTATTCGTGAAGTTGAACCTAATTTACGTTCTTCTGTCATTGAAAGTTGGGTCAACCGTATACGCGCAAGCCAACGAAGTCGCGGCGGTCACTTAACTGATGTTCTCTTCCACACGTAATGACATTAATTATGTTCCAAAATAAAAAAAAATAAACCTCTATCATTTATACAACGTGTTGTATTTAAATTCAAAGATAGGACACTCTTATTGAAAGACCCTATACTTACCAATAGTTTGTAGAGGAAGTATTGCATTCCACCCAAGAATTTTATACCGAGATTTCACTGCAAATATTCGTTTTGAGACTCCCTGAATAAAAAAATGGCATTTTTAGAAAAAGTTACAGCATAATTCAAAAATAAAAAGTTGGTTAATACCAAACTTACTTGTTCAGTACCTTCCAAGGATGCAACATGATGATTTAAGAAAAGAATCCTGTCACCACAAACTATCCTTTATGTAGAACATTTTTTTGAAATTTAAAAATAGCCCTAACAATTTTGATTAAAGTGTCATATGTTTAAAATGTTATTATGGCACATAGAATGTGTATCTCAAATTTTCTGCAAATAACCTGTGAAGTTCTCTTATCCATAGACCACGGCCTTCCAGCCTGGATATTTTACTATTGTATCAACTAACTCTGGTCATGAGAGATTTGTACGTACTTAGTGTCACATTTCTGGAAGATACTGAACTTAAATACCAGGTTTGCTATTTATTTGACACTTTCTTTTTAAGTTATGCTGTTCACAGACATGGACCCTTTTATAAAGCTGCTCTTTTTGGATTCATGAGCCCTCAAAACATATATTTCTGGTGAAATCTCAATATAAAATCTTGGGTGGCACACAATTTCTTCTCTATCTACTGGGCATGTGGTAGAGAAAGTAATAGGTACTGTTTGGTACATATACTGTAATAGGTACATAATTTAGGCAGTAAATTACACAAAATTAGATCATCATTTAAGAAAGTTACACATGGTATTCCGCAAAGCTCGAAAATTGGTCCATATCTATTCTTATTATATATAAATTGCTTATTTAAAAATACAACAGATGCTGCTGGTTTAGCCATCGGATACACAGATGACACAATGATCATTGTGAATGGAAAGTCAGAAATGGATACAGAAAATAAATCAAATTTACTACTAGAAACAATTAATGTCCAGTTAAAGGAACTAGGTATGGCATTGAATATTAACAAAACAGAGTGGATGCAAGTAACACTATGTAATTCAACACAGTCCAACATACAACTAAACATAGAAAATATATTAATTCAGCAGGTTACTGAAACAAACTTTTTAGCTAGTTATAGATTATAAATTAAACTGGAAGAAGTATACAGATAAAACAGCCAAAAAAATAAACACAGGGCTATATATCCTAAGACAGTCTGCTCAAATAATGGATATAAAGAGCTTATTACAAATAAATTAGGCATTCATACATTCGCAACTAAGTTATGGGGTTGTTTTATGGGGCAACGCACAGAAAGAAACAATGTTTAAAATTTTTAGGCTTCAGAAGCATGTCTCGAGAATAATATGTAATTTTAAAAAGCTTGATACTTGTAGAAATGCCTATAAAATATTAAATTTACTAGCATTTCCTGCACTGTATATATATGAATGCATTAAATATACAATAAAAAATCATGGTAGTCAAACTAAGAATATGAACATACATAGACTTAATACAAGAACAAAGCAGAACTACATATTTTATTAATAGATTAAGAGGAACAATGGGACATAAAAGTATAGAAAACAATACTAAAGATTTGTACAATCACCTACATAGCCACATGAAACAAATAACTGAGGATAAGAAAAAACTTAAAGTAACTAAAATGTATCTGTTAGAAAATGTATAGTATTCAGTAGAAGAGTATAAATTGCTGAATGCATATAAGTCTTGAGGTACATTTTTTTATGTAACTTTCATATGTATCTGGGACGCTAGAAGCATTGGACAGTTTTTGTGTAAAGTAAAAAATAAATGGCTTTGGACAGTGGAAAGAGAAAAGTAAGAGGTAGCACATCTTACTTTGAATGGAAAACTATAGTGAAGGTGTGATGGTTAAGTAAGCAATAAATGAAAAGTGAAAAACAAGTGGAAATGGGACATGAAAAAAAAAAAAAAAAAAAAAAAAACTGGCCAAAAAAAAAAGAGCAAGATAATTTATTGACAAGAAATTGTAAAATGTAAATAAACTGTAGTGATTGTCTACTGAATGAGTGACCAGGGTCAAAGTGCAGTAGGCAATCAAATTGTAAAACTCTTAGCACAATAAATACACCTAAATATGTATCTGTTAGTCGGTAGAAGAGTATAAATTGCTGATGTAAATGTTTCATGGTACCTATTGTTACACAAAATGTTTCTTTTTTCAATTATATAAATAGGGAGAGCCAAAAGACTACGAACCAGCTGTGTGGTGTTTTTCCTGTCTGCATCCTCAGCGCTCGTTGCCGTCTACTACTTTTAAAGGCTTTACTTAACAACTTTATGAAAGTGTGTTTAAGGTCAGAATTATTAGTAGAGATTTGTGGCCCCCTGGGTCCCCCGATCTAACCCCCTACAATTTCTATCTCTGGGGTAACTTAAAACAAAGTTTACTAGACAAACCACACACCCTGGAAGAATTAAAAAAAAATAGCTGCTAAGAAATTGCCAGCATTTCTCAATGTGAACTACGGCGAGTGATGGAAAGTTTCCTAAAGAGGTGCCAAAAATGTATGGACAACGATGGTGGCCAGTTTCAGCATTTCCTTTCATAAAGTTGGTAAGTAAAGCCTTTAAAAGTAGTCTTAAAAATGTTATATGGTTTCATCCGCACCTTTCTATGATAGCAGCAGATGGCAACATGCGCCAAGGATGCGAACAGGAAAAACACTGTATACAGCCAGTTCATAGTTTTTTGGCTCTCTCTGTATATATATACTTATTCTTTTCATGTAACACTCATCATTTAACAATTTGACAATCCTTGTAAAATATATTTATAATTTGAGTTAATAAATGAAATGAAATGGACCACTAAAGATTACATAGGTTTGGATTTTAAATTTGTTTTATCAACCACATTAAGCACTATTAGCAAATTAATGTTGGCAGTGTGCATATAGTCCATCCAGGCTTCTTACTGAGAATGCTGCATGCAACCAAACATTTATATTGTTTTAATATCATTGCTTTTTTTTAAATGTTTCATTATATCACTTCTAAGAAAAGAATATCTGATGTGCTTCTCTACCCACTCTTCTACAAACTAGAAGCTTATTCTTCTATTTCATGTTAGTCGAGATAAACATTTGCACGAATGGTTTTGGTTTTATCACATAGTTCCTTATAGGTACAATGGGAATAGTGGAATACACTAGGCTTAAGTGAGAGTCATGTTTTAAGAGCAGGTTGCTATGTGATGGCTTTGAAATTTCATTCCCTTTGCATGTCCATTAAGAAAGAAATGAGTAGTGATTTTCCACTTGAGAAGAGCATAAGAGTTTGAATATTCAAACTAGTGATAAGGAATATCTTGGAAATGGTTAATGCCACAAAAGATATTATTTGGCATAAATTGTGTATTTTAATAAGATCTATATTTTTTGTGTAGTAAGATTTTGCTTTATCTCTTATGATTTACCAGTTATACAAAACTCATTCAGAAAGAAGAGGTATTCACAGGCTATTCCAAGAAAATTCAAGACATGCTCGTGATTTGTCATTAAAATATCTTAAATATATGGTATTTAAATCAAAATTATTAGAGCCATTTTTGAAAAAATAAAAAATAATGAAAAATTGCCCATGTAAAGTTTGGATTCGGTGGATTTTCTTGAAAATCTTAGTATTGCATCTTTGGAAGATACAGAATTTAAATACCAAGTTTGGTATTTATCAGACTCTTTGGTTATGAGTTATGCTGTTCACAGACAAATTCTTTTCTAAAATGCATTTTTTGTTTAGGGAGCCTCAAAAGATGTATTTCTGGTGAAATCTTTATATAGAATTTTTGAGTGTAATACATTACTTCCTCTCTTACTATAAGTATGCGGTAGGGAAAGTATAACTCTTATGGCATAAATGAACTTTCCACTTACATCATTAAAAATGTTTAATATAATTGAGTCATTGATATATTTAGCAAATCTAAGGATGCTGGGATAGGTTGGTGGTTTCATTTAAAACTCTCATGCTGAGGGTCCCTGGTTCAATTCCCAGCTCTGGGGTGGCAATTTTAAGTTAACCCTATCCAAGCCTTCAGCTTTAACTAACTAATGTGAAGTATCTCCAAGACCCAACGTGTTTGGAGTACACAGTAAAAGCTGTAGAGCCTCTCTTTCATTGCCATTTACATTATCAATCCCTCATGGGTAATAGTATCTGCCCTCTGTATGCCTCTAGTTAATAAATGGGGTCCATATGTTGTTTTGGTAGAATGAGGTGTCCCTGGAGTCATCGACCATATGAGGAGCATTGTAAACCAACCAGTTGTATTTAGCAAATCTATCATTTAGCACAAGGATAGTCCCTGAATGCGTACACAGTAAAAGCTGTAGAGCCTCTCTTTCATTGCCATTTACATTATCAATCCCTCATGGGTAATAGTATCTGCCCTCTGTATGCCTCTAGTTAATAAATGGGGTCCGTATGTTGTTTTGGTAGAATGAGGTGTCCCTGGAGTCATCGACCATATGAGGAGCATTGTAAACCAACCAGTTGTATTTAGCAAATCTATCATTTAGCACAAGGATAGTCCCTGAATGTTTTAAGGTTTCAAAGATAAAAGAATGAAGTAGAAAGCTATCAACCAATTTTTCTCTTCCTAATTGTATCCAATTTTTTTTAGAAAATTATGTTGAATAAAACAATATCATTCTTTGATAAGCACAATATATTTCTAGAAACACAGCATGGATTCTATAAAAGTAAATCAACAGACACTGCTAATAGACATTCTGGAGGAAGTTAATATTAATCTCGACAGGAGCAACAGATCTTGACTCATCAAAGGCTCTAGATTTGATATATTTTACTTTATAAATTGTTTTCATGTGGAACTATTTTATTGTATTCTTACCTAAGATAATAGAAACTCATTTTCTAGATTGAAAAAGTAAGGTGTTACAAAACACATAATCAGAAACAAAAGCTGTACAAGTTAGTGTTCCATGAGCCTCTGTCTTGGTCCTCCTTCATTCCTGGTTTATATAAATGAAATAACTAGCAGCATTGTAAATACTGGTAATATCAAACCTACTATTATTGCAGATGCACTACCACACATGTATCAGGAAATAATTATAGTGATTTATCTCACAATCTTCTTCAAATTAATGAACCTATCCCGTTCATGGTTTCTTTAAAAAGATTATTAACTCTCGCTGGACCTAGCCTTTTTTGGTTGCATGTTGGACCGAGGGTAGGGGTAAAACACTAAATTCAGTTTTATTTATGACCACTCTTTAACTGCAATGGTTCTTAGCATCCCATTTATATTGGGCGTGAAAGACTGGAAATTTTGTTCAGAGGTCTCTTTATCAGGTTTGAGGTTCTTTTACATGTCGTAAATTTACGACACGGGACCACCGGCTTTACTTCATTTCCGAAGGAAGCCATGCTAAGGATTTTTATGTTAAAACAGAAAGATCCATCGCCCTCTGCCGGGTTTGAACCTGCAACCTCGGGAACTAGAGGCTAGCATGGTAACTACTACACCACGGAGGACAACGGGGGGGGGGGGGGCGTGATGGTTATATAGTGTCCACAGGAAAATCTGAATATCTAGTTGAATATACTTTATGTACTATACTTCTGTAGTGTAAGGAATTGTATTTTTTATCCAAATAAGTTACATATTTGTTAATTATGAATAATTGTTTTAGATGTGTTTATTTCAAGAATGATACACTTAGGTCATAGTCCAGACTTCCCATGAGTTATATTAGTTACCATTTTTCGCATACAGCAGGGTGGTTAGGTACATATTCCCTTCCATTCTTAGTCACATATCTAACTACATTGGTGTCAGAGTTGTGAGCACATCAATTGAATCTGTTGTAGGTACCACTGTCATTTGTAATTACAGTTTCACCAACTTCTACATAGTTGTTTATCCCTTCAAAATCATTTTCATTATGTTTTCTTCTTCACTCATTACTTTGCTGCTCTCTATCCTTCATACTATCACTTTTCTCCCTTTCACTCATTGCTGTGATTATTTTTTAGCCACACAACAGACACACTTAACATTCAACTAGAGACACAAAATATTTTCTGTTGACATCAATAATGAAATATCGCTGTTGTCAGTAAAATGACATATGGAGTATGAGGACCATTGTTGTTGATATAATGACACAAATACAACTGCCTGATAATGTCATTAAATTGCAAAATGTGGTTACTTGTCGGACCAAGGTTCCATTAATTAGTGTCCATACAAACTTTTCACAGAAACATATAATATGTAATTTCAATAAAAGTTTTGTAACTTATTTTTTCATTAAGCTTAAAGTTATTCTAACACAATCATGGAATATAAGCCTCAAAACATTATTTTCTCTTTATTTAAAAAAAAGCAGACACAAAATGACCCTTCTTGGCCCATGGAGCATTAATAAGAAAAAAACATCAATAGGATCTAATCTTAAGATCAATGAAAATGTCCCTTTTTCTGCCATTGTGCTTAACAACTTCAAAATTGCCCATGTATCTAACACAAAACTTTTTAAATTATGGAATAGCGCCTCTTCTTTCAAAAGGAATTTTGTACAATTTTGTTTAACTGGTAAACCATAAGAGATGTCCTCCGTGGTATAGTGGTTATCTAGTTCCCGAGATTGCAGGTTTAAACCCAGCGGAGGGCGATGGCTCTTTTTGGGTGTAACAATCCTTAGCATGGCTTCCTTTGGAAGGGAAGTAAAGCCAGTGGTCCCTTGTCGTAGATTTATGGTGCATAAAAGAACCTCAAGTCTGATAAAGAGGCTATGAGCAAAATTACCACTCTTTCATACCCAAATATAGAATGGGACACTAAGGACCACAGCAGTTAAAGAACATCCATAAATAAAACTCAATTTCATTTAATTGTTTTAAATCAGAATATTTATTTCCAATAATCTGTTTGTGGCATTACCCATGTCCAAGATACTCATTAATATTGGTTTGAATTTTTCAATACTTTGTCATATTTTAAAATGCTGTCACTATTCAGTTATTTCTCACGATGTCATAGAAAGCGTATAGAATTTCAAGGCCAGCATATTGTGATTTTATCCAGTTTTTCAATTGTCACCCTCTAAGTTTTCTCTATCACTGTTTTATTTTTACTTAGCTCAACTTTCAATGAGACTTCACTTAGTTCACATCGTCACTTCACTAAAGTGAACTAGTTCCGTTCCAAGTCAGTTCACTTCCTTTGTGACATAGCCTCTTCTGGATGGTTCATTTACTGGAGAGTCGAACACAAGACCTTCGCTCCGTAGCAGCAACCCTGTACGCTACAACCTTGCTAGGAGAACGGCACCCTCATCGCATCACCCGCCATCTCCCTCGCACTGACTCCTCTCGCGAGAACACTACCTTATATAGACAATGGAATCATCCACAAAACATCCTAGAACTACCTCAACACATGTTGTGGAGGACGGGGAAAGAAACTTCCAAAAAGTTCTGGTTATCTGCCAATAGCGCTCCCGTTGTTTACGCTGGTGAGTGCTACTTATCGATTGTTGTTTAACTCCGATTGCCCGTCGCTGACCTCCCGATAACATTGGGCAATACCCGCTGTCCAGTTTTTCAACGTTCACTCAGTTCTCACTGTCACTGTTCCGTTTGTTATGTAGTTCACTTTCACTGGGAGCTAAGTTCACCAAGGTAAATAGTTCAATTTTCCGTCACTTCACCGTGACGTAGTGACTCGGGAGTCGAACACACGACCTCCACTAACCGTCGCTCCTCCACAGCAATCGTTGCATGTCACAACAGTCGTCACCACTTCGTTCGGAGAATCGCTCTTGATGTCGCACCAGAAACGCTCGCTCACTGATTCAACTCCACTCGTTGCACTTGTCTCACAACTCGACACGCACTATCCGCGAGAGCGCTCGCTTACATAGGCAGTGGAATCCTCCACAAAAGATTTTCGAAAGTTGTGAAACTATTTCCACGCAATTTCTGGACGAGGGGGGAGAGATAGATTCCAGAAAGTTCTGGTTATCTCCCGATAGCACGCCCGGTGTTTAGGCTGGCAAGCGGCCGTTATCGTTGTTTACTGGGACCGCTCGGCAAAATCCATCTGAGCTCATTTATACACAAATTTAAAATTAATTTATAATCTGTTAATTTGACAAAAACTATTCAGTGTTTGAGTCTTCGAATGCTGAAGCCTTGCTAGCTTCAAGTGTGGTTTTTATAAAGATATATGCGTCCATTATTTATGGTTTCATATAGAACTTACTTGCCAAGGAAAACCCTATTTCCTCTCTGGTTAGCGAATTTCACATGTGCCCGTAAAGTGTACGGGAGCAGAGGTTTTTTACGACAAAAGAGGCTTCTAGACATTTCTTGTCTTGAAAAGTTAATAATCACTATGCCGCCTGTGATCGCCCTGTGACTATCTCCTGGAGTTCCTCATCCGTTTCAAACTGACGTGACCCAAGACATTTCTTCATGTTTGGGAACAGGCGAGTCACTCTGCCACCTGTGACGCTCTCCTTGAGTTCCGCATCCGTTTCAAACTGACGTGACCCAAGACATTTCTTCATGTTTGGGAACAGGCGAGTCACTCTGCCACCTGTGACGCTCTCCTTGAGTTCCGCATCCGTTTCAAACCGACGTGACCCAAGCCATTTCTTCATATTTGGCAACAGTTATAGTTACTCGGAGCCAAATCAGGCTATACGCTGGATGAAGAACCTCCAACTAACCTCCAACTTGAACGGTTGCAGGAGATTTTGAGTGCGGGCAGCAGCAGTATGCGAACGAACATTATCGTGGAAGAAAACAACCCAAGAACTGAACAGCCAAATGTTTGTTATGAATCACTTTCCTAAGTTTGGTTAGTGTCTGACAATAGACGTCAGAGTTTACTGCGTGCCTCTTTCTTGAACTCCAACAACAATACACCTTGCTTGTCCACCAAATAAAAGTTGCCATGAGCTTCTTTATTGAAACTGTTTAAAGAAATTTTTGTGCTTTCTTAAGGGAATTGATATGATCCCAATGACTGTTTTGTTTCGACGTTCGCGTACTGAACATACCTCTCATCTGGTCGAGAATGCTTTCACCTTAGCCTTTGTCAGTGCTGCTCCCATCCTCATGGTTTTTTGAGCTCTGAACAGAATTTTCAGCATCCATCGAGCACAAAACCTGCGTTAACTTAAGCCTTCTGTCACCACTGCATACAGAATAGTCCTATTGATTTCCGAAAAATGTTCATGGAGTTCTAAAACTGTGGAACGGCGATTTTGTCTGATCACCAAATCAACATTTGCAACAAGTTCGTCGTTCACAATTGACGGTCGCCCACTTTGTTCATCATGGATGTTAGTGCTTCCATCTTGGAACTGATGACACAACACTCTCATTCATAATGTTCTCGTATACTGTATTAATCTCATGATGAATTGCAGCTGCTCACTGAAACCGTATCACTGCACAAGCCTGTCTTGGTGAAAGAACCAGTCGAGTGCAACCACACACTGCCTGAATCAAGCTATACAGTGCTGCTACCGCCTCTCCTGCTCGTGCATGCCGCGATCGGAACTTACTTTCTGAAATGCCCGCATAGGGGTAGGAAGGGCAACGTGAGAGAGAATGTTTAGGGAATTAATTTTTAATTTTAACAGAAAAACTCAAATTTGAAAGAAAAACTCACTAGCCAAAAACACTAAGCGACGATTTCTCTACGAAATAAAATGCCTATATTATGATTCATTCATTCATTATCTGTTTACCCTCCTCTTATGTAGGACTTACACCCCCCCAGGACTTACAGGCGGGTGCCTGGGGTCAGAGGCCCGTCGAGGAGCAGACACTCATGGATCAGACAGAACATCCAGGATGGGTGATCAGCCCGATGCCTGGTATGGGATGAAGGAAGTAGATGAAACGAAATGTTGGTGAAATGGATGAAAGGAAAGGTGATGATGGAGCAATTGGTGGAATGAATGGCGGGGGGAAACCGGAGAACCCGGAGAAAACCCGCCCAGACTCTGCTTCGTCCACCACAAATCCTATATGCAGGTCCCTGGGATTGAACCCGGGTTGCCTCGGTGGGAGGCGAGCGGTCTAACCACTCGGCCACGGCGCCGCCTATATTATAATTAAGAGATGGAAAATAAGCAAAAAGTAAATTTATATGCAAGCATGTATTTTTCCACTTTACCCTGGTGTTAAGGGTAAAGTGTAAAGTAAGACACATAAGAAGCAGAAAATTGGTTTAAACTGGATTTTAGAGATATAATTGCATGAATACTCGGTTGGTTTACATTTCTATAATAAATTATAATAACTAGAACATGGAATTTAGTGTTATGACAACCTAAATCTTTTTGAGTAGGTACACATTCATTTCCATCACTATCGAACCCTCCAACATTTAAAAATAGTTCGTGTTCCCTGTTTTCGTACACACACACACACACACACACACACACACACACACACACACACACACACTCACACACCAGTGCTCCGTTGGGGGTTCTTCATATTTTTTGTTTTCAGTTGTGGCAAAACACGATTGTTCTTATCTCGGGTTTAAGGCCATAGGCAGGAATGGAATCATCACTCGTGCAGGCATGGGATCATTTGTAAGATTGGGATGACATTCTTGCCTAATTATTCCAGAAGTACCACTGCTGTGTTACGAGCCCAGCGCACTTATCCAGAAATAAAACCTGCATCCAAAAATACATCCCGAACGAAAAGAAATATGAAAATATTGACAGCTAAGATTTCCACTTTATCCTCTGCACGAATTTTCCACTTGCCCTTGAGCACTTTCGATTTAAAATGGGAGGTTATGTTTAATCTTATACAACAAAATACAAACAGTCACTTCAGAAAATAGAGAATACTCTAAAAATTATATTTATTATTTAAAAGAATTTTTAATCGTCTACATTTTTGCTGATTGCTTTATTGTTTGCTCTTCAAACTGTGTAAAGAAATTTGCTATTTTATAAACAATTAAACATCCACACAACAGCAATGGTTTGCACAAAATGAAGATGCTCCAGTCTGTTAGATGGGAGGTGTCAATACTTCAAGGATATATTATGTCTGTCAGTGCTGACCTTCAAGTCTGGGGGTGATACCACTTTTCGCTTTAACCATGATTCCATTTTGTCCTTCCCTCCCCTACATTTTGCCAAACCTCGTATACTTATTGGATTAGAATAGGAACGTAACCCAATAGGCATTTTAGCAGATAAAACCGAGCGAGATGGCTCAGCGGTAACGTCTGTGACCCGCATTCGGTAGGTCCTGGGTTCGATTCCCGTGGCCGACTTTCCTGACCCATGAGTTTTCTCGGGGATTTCCCCGGGTCGCCAGGCTAATGCTGGGAAGGATCATTACATCCCTCCAATTGCCTGTCCCTCCATTTCATCTCCATTCCCATTTCACTTCACCTTTCATCTGCTGGTCTCTTTCAGGGTTGCAAGTGTCGGCAGGAGTCTCGGCGTGTGCATGGCAGGGGAAACGAATGCTCTGAGTAAGCCTTCGTCTCCGAAATGGGACGGTCTTCGGGTCCCGGGCCCCACAGAGAGAGGGGAGCCGGCTATACCGGGAGTTTAAATCTGCAAATGGAAGGAACCCTGCACTCTATCTGTCGTGCCTCCTGATCCGGCCGCCCTCTGTCCCCTCTCACTTCATCCCTACCTCCCAGGGGCGCCTCGTCAGGGGTCTAGGCACAAGATCTGCGTAGGCCGAGATGCTAAGTCCCTTACGCTCCTAAAAGAAATTAAATTGAGTTTTATTTATGGACGCTCTTTAACTGCTATGGTCCTTAGCGTCCTATTCAATACTGGGCGTGAAATAGAGGCTCCTTTATCAGGCTTGAGGTTCTTTTACGTGCCGTAAATCTACGACATGGGACCACCGGCTTTACTTTCCTTCCGATGGAAGCCATGCTAAGGATTTTTACGCCCGAAAGATTCCATCACCCTCCGCCAGGTTTGAACCCGCGACCTCTGGAACTAGAGGCTAGGATGTAACCACTACAGCTCGGAGGACGACCCTCCACTCCTAATCATATCCTAGCAGATAAAGCTTAGTAGTTCTTAGCTGTGGAAAAAGAACCGCAATAGGCACTGGTTCCGTTTCAGTGACGTAGCTAGTTTCTGGGAGGCCCCAGTGTGAGAGGTCCCTAGTTGCAGTATCCAAAAGTGAATTCGGGAGTTTTAAATCTTATTTATGCAAGTGTTATATAAAATTACGAGGGTGGATTGATAAGTGCATGACTTTGACGAGAGATAGCGTTCTCATCACAGGTTTCTGTTTGCACCCAGGTCTTTCATCTATTCTGGGTATAATCGCAGAAATTCGTCATTTGTTTCTTAGAACATTGTTGAGAGCGTCCAAAATAAGCAAACTGTGTTGCTTCGTAGAAAGTGGAGAAAAGTGAGTTTCGTGTACTGATAAAGCACCACGTTTTGCGTTGTAAGACGGTGAAGGAAACGGAAGAAAAGATGAACAAGTATTATGGGCACTCCGCTCACTCACATGGCATGGTTCACAAGTGGTTCGCAGAATTTCGATGTGACCCATTCGAGTAAAGAGATGCCGTGCGCACAGGACGGTCGGTTGAGGTCATAACAGAAGAAATAGTGAACAAAGTTCACGATATTGTGTTGGAAGACATCAGAGTGAAAATCCGTGAGATAGCCAATAACGTAAACATCTTGAGTGAACGGGTGTATAACATTCTGCACGAATTTTTGGGTATGAGAAAGCTGTCTGCAAGATGGGTGCCGCGACTGCCTACAGTTGAGAACAAGCGGAATCGTGTGACCATTTCACAGGGATGTTTAAACATGTTCCAGCGTAACCCTAATGAGTTTTTGCGGCATTATATCACGGTTGATGAAACTTGGATCCATTACTATCAACCTGAAACCAAACAACAATCAAAACAGCGGATTTCCTTCGGCAAACCTGTTCCAAAGAAAGCGAAAACCTTTCCGTCGGCAGGAAAAATTATAGCAGCTGTCTTTTGGGATTCACAAGGTGTGATAGACATCCACTACCTGGTAAAAAGGTAAAACGATCCAGGTTCATATTATGCCGCAATGCTGGATCAGTTTCACAAGGAATTGTTAAAAAAGACCCCATTTGGTGAAGAAAAAGGTTTTCTTTCACCAGGATAATGCACCCGCACAAAAGTCAGCCATTGTCATCGCAAAATTTGTAGAATTGGGTTACGAACTGCAACCTCACCCACCATATTCTCCAGATTTGGCTCCGAGCGAATTCTTCCTCTTCGCAAACCTGAATAATTGGTTCGCTGGGAAGAAATTCACGTCCAGTGAACACATCATGGCAGAAACAACCTCATATTTTGCAGACTTTGGAAAATCATATTTTTTGGAAGGGTTAAAACGTTGGAAAACGTGTATTAAATCGAAAGGCGACTATGTTGAGAGATAAAATTGATTTTTTGGAAGAGATTGTTATTTTCTTTAAGAAGTCTCTGACTTATCAATCCGCCCTCGTAGATTTCACCATACATGTTAATTGTGTATACATAATACGTAGTTCTGCATATTAATTGAAGAACAATGATATCAATGAGATGCTAATTGATTTATTTAGCTTTCTACTTGTCTAAAAAATATGACACTCGCTTATCATTGCAATAAGATCAACAGGATCAAAACATGAGTTATTTTGAACTTAAGTCTTACCAGACTAAAATAACCGTATTCTTTTCAAAATAACTTGGTCCTGCACGTATAAATTAATTGAAGTATTTAAAAAGTTGAAATAGATAATATTATTCAACTGCATCATTAGTAGGCATTATTGTAGCAAAGACATTTTAAAATAATAAAAACAAAGACTAAAATTTAACAAAGCTTAAAGTTCAAATTTTCTTGATATGAGGAACATAAATACTTTATTCAACAATAAAAGCACAATTAAATTGAGATTTGAGCCTTTTCCCTCCTGATTGCAAATCGGAAAAGAAATCAAGGACTTTATCGAACGTTAATACGTTCTCTCGCGTTCTATGATAACAGAGACAAACCATTTAGGCGCTATGGAGTTATACAACTTCTAAGGCAGTTTTGATCGGTTTTAATTTAGAAAACGATATTTCAGCTTTGGTTACAGGAACATGTAAGTACATTCAGCAAGCAGCACGACATCAGAATATACGGATGTAAAAGAACTATGTTCAATCAGCAAGGTGTTTCACGCCAGTCGTGCTTTTAATCTTAGATCTGAAGCAACTTTTAATTCATATTTGTGATATAAACAAAGGTGTTATGTCATAAGAATTTATTTCTGCAACATATTGGCTTCTTTTTCCAGTAAATTGTTGTTGAATTACCCTATATGTGACTTCATGCCCTTGAAACATATACAGAGAGGGTAAAAAAAAAATCTGATGTGTTACACTCACATGTCTTTCTCTACTCTTGTACAATCTATGTTTACAAACGCCTATTCTCCATATGCTTCATGTTAATCGAGATATCGAGATGTCAACCTTATTGGTAATTTTCTTGTAGATGCAAGGGAAACATGGTAGCTTTTAAGCGATAGTCAAATATTTTAACGCTGGTTGCTATGTGGCGCATTCCATTCTCTTTGCATGTCCAGGACATAAAAAAAATGAATAACGCATTTGAGAAAAAGTAATAAGTATTGGAAAATTTAAGGAAATAACAAGCAATATCTCGAAAACGGTTCACTCAACAAAAGAAATGTATATGACATAAGTTGTGTATTTTAATGCGATCTACATTTTTTGTGTAGTAAAATTTTGTCTATCTCTTATGGTTTACCAGTTATACAAAAGTCGTTCACAATGAAGAATACTTTTGGAGACATTCCCAGAAAATTCGAGATATACATTTCATTTCTCATGACATTATCTTAAACATATGATATTTTAATCAAAATCGTTAGAGCCATTTTTGAGAAAATTAAAATTTTCGAAAAATCTTCCATGTAAAGGGTAGTCTGGGGTGTGGGGATTTTCTTGAAAACCTTCGTGTCGCATCTCTGGAAGATACTGAACCTAAATACCAAGTTTGGTGTTTATCCGACTGTTCGTTTTTGAGTTATGCTGTTCACAGACACACACACACAGACACACACACAGACACACACACAGACACACACACGGACATGTTTCCAAAAATGCTTTTTTTGGATTCAGGAGGTCTCAAAACATGTATTTCCGGTGAAATCTCGGTATCGAATTTTTGGGTGGAATGCAATACTTCCCCTACTTACTGTACGTAGTAGAGAAAGTAAAAAAAAAAAGAAACCACGAACCGGCTGCGCGGTGTTTTTCCTGTCCGCGTCTTCGGCGCTCGTTGCCGTCTGCCGTTATCATGGAAAGGCGCAGATGAAACCATACAACGTTTTTAAAACTACTTTCAAAGGCTTTACTTACCAACTTCATGAAAGGAGATGCTGAAACTGGCCACCGTCGTTGTCCACACATTTTTGGCACCTCTTTAGGAAACTATCCATCACTCGTCATAGTCCACGTTGAGAATGCTGGCCATTTCCTGGTGGATATGTTGTTTTAATTCTTCCAGAGTGTGTGCATTTGTCTTATATACTTTGTCTTAAGTTACCCCAGAGATAGAAATCGCAGGGGGTTAGATCGGGGGACCGAAGGGGGCCACAAATCTCTACTAATAATTCTGTCCTCAAACACACTTTCATAAAGTTGTTAAGTAAAGCCTTTAAAAGTAGTTTTAAAAATGTTGTATGGTTGCATCCGCGCCTGTCTATGACAGAGGCAGACGGCAACGAGCGCCGAGGACGCGGACAGGAAAAACACCGCGCAGCGGTTCGTAGTCTTTTGGTTCGCCCTGTAGTATCAATCATGGGATACTGTGAAGCTAGAAACAGCAGCGGCGCATGCGCACAAGTCGCTCAACAGGCTGCCAAGTGCATAAACACACTGACGAGGCGGCGCACTTGTTGTGAATCCCCCCCCTCATTCAACCACTGTACCGTCAGTATAATAGAAGTTTTCGTTTGACGTGAAATTCGTTACATAATCTTTTTACAGCGAGATACTTTCGAAGCATTTTTAAACAGGAACCCCACCTTGGGGCCACGCCCCTGATCTATTGCTATGGAAATGATCACACTTGTTAACAGGATAGCCAGTACGTAGGTACCACTCAGAGCGCGTAAGAGGACGCTGGCCAACATTACTGAAGCATCCATTCAAACTACCAAGGGAATAATAATGCTAGCTGCTAATGCCCAAACTTCTCTTCAAGCTACTTGCGAAGCTACTAGGTACCTTGAAAGAAAGGAAGTATTAGGAAAATTAACATACCATTGCAAGGATGCTTTCATCTTCTTCTCCCTGCAAAACAAAGAAAGCTGGAGTCAGTTTTAAAACATCTTGAACAAAAGACTAGAACATCTGTCAAAATCTACAGCATGGCTTATGGTATTCAGAGACACGTCTTTGCGAAAACTAAGCGACAGTTGACTTACACAGAGCGTAGGTACGTATAGTTAGTTCCATTATCCTAAAAACAAACGTTTAAAAGTACCTACATCGTAACAAGTCAATAAAACAAATATCATTTAAATGTATTATTTAATTTCATTTCATTAGTTGATACGGTAATTTGTATCACAAATTACTTAAAGGTAAATAATGATTGTAATATAAATATGTATTTTTATGTGACATTGATTTCAGAGGTTTATTAATTGTAATTATTATTGGTAAATAATAATATATGGCTTTACTGAAACTGTTAACAATAACGCAAGAATGCAGCGATGGGGTGAGTTGTTTATCATTACCGGGAACCAGGAAGTTACGTAATGTTTCGCGCCTTTTCGGTAAAAAAAAGCTTCTAGAACATTTCCTAAAGCAATATGTATTAGTGGTTTTCATTGGATAGTAAAATAGACGCTAATGTTGGCGCGTTTTATTAGCCAATAGCAGTTCATTTATAATCTTTAGGCGTATCTTGAGGCAAGCCTATAAATAGTGTAGGTTCAAGGGAGCGTTCCCCCAGTTCAACAAGATTCTCAACACATTACACGTCAGCCCACCAGTTCTACAAAATTCTCCGTTCATTTATTTCGTCAAGTTACGCGCAACAGAATTACAAGAACTATTATAAAGTATTATACAGTTAAATATATAAAGTTGAAGTACGTGAGTTAAAAGTGAGAAGTTATTAAAAACAGTTTCAGTATGGCGATTATCCAGATAAATCTGTGAAAGTGTTCGTGAACGTGTTCTGCAATAAAGATTATAAAACCAATTTCTTCGTCAATATCATTTCTAGACAAAAGATTCCTTTCCGCTTCACACCCTGCAAGAGATACTTGTTCTACTAAGATAATATGATAGCTAGCCGGAGGACAATATACAAAACTTAAAATTCTTTCGAACCCTATTTGATGCAAATTGCTACGCCAGATGGAGTTAAACGAACCAAATAAGGAGTGACGTCACACAAGATGGCATCGCGTAAAGAAAAACATATATTTGCTCTCGTAAATTGGCTTCCAAACGCGGAGCTACAATAATGTTACAATAAATACAATTTGTTCTCTCGCAAATTGGCACCCATAACGTGGGGCTAGATGACTAGGAAAGGAACAAGAATAACCAGGAAGAGGCGAACGCAGCAGTGAAACGATCTACAAGACGCAGATTCCGAGACAACAGGGTAATTCAACTACAAAAACATCGAGACAACGTAGATTCATCATCATACAACGCAGAAGCGACATACAAACCTAGGAGAATGGGGCAGAACGCTGGACATCAAAGCTACAGCAACATACAGCATCAAAAAGGTAATTAAATGATCCTTAGGAGTGGTAGGAAAATAAAAACAATGGCTGCTAGTAATACAGAAGAAATAATTATGGAGGGAGATAATGTAACAGTTAGTTGTAATTCAATACAGGTTACAGGAAATAGCCCAGACTTTTTAGGATTTGAAGATGAAAATGTTAGTGCAGAAAGTGAGAGTAGAATAGCAGGAAATGTTAATCTTGAACTATTGTGATGATGGAAATGCTGAGAAATATGAGTAGGGAACTAAGGGAAGATATGCAAAAGAATAATGAGAAAATGAGGGAAGATATGGAAAAGACTAGTGAGAAATTAGAACAAAAATTAACTCAGAGTATAAGGGAAGAAATTTGTAAGAATAATGAGAAATTAGAAAAGAAAATAGATCAAAATAGGGAAGATATTGATAGGAGTTTAGAACAAAAACTAACTCAGAATAATGAGAAATTGAGGGAAGATATTGGTAAAAGCTTAGAACAAAACAGGGAAGAGATTGAAAAGAAATTCATGGAGCTGGATAGTAGTATGATTAAAATGAAAAATGAAAATCAGGAAATGATAGCAAATGAAATAGGTGAAGTTTCAAAGAAAATGTTAGACATGAGCAGGGAAATATCTAACCAAAAAAGTGAGGTTAACAATAAAATAGAGCATGTTAATGTAAAATGTACAGAGCTAGGTAGCCGAATGAGTAGCATTTCAAGTGAGTTAAAAGAAATGATGGAGGCTACAAATGCAGATTTAATACAGATGCAAGTTAATTTCAGAGGGGAAATATCTGAAATTCAGAAGGAGTCAGAAAAACAGAGAAATAAATTGTCTGATGAAGTTAAAGATTTGAATCAAAAGATAACCTCTGAAATTAACAAACACCAAACTGTTCAAAATGAGAATAATAAAAAATTGGAACAGACAATAGAAAATCTGCAGGGTACTGTAAATAGATTAGAATTGAATTCAAGGGCAAATATATGTGATGTACATGTGTCAGATGTACAAAATAATGATAGAGGTAGTTCCTCAGGTATGACAAATAATGTGAGTGATGCGGCAGCTTCATCCATAGCTAATGCTGAAACTCAGAGTGCACAAGTAACACTAGAGAATTTAAATATGGGAATAGGGAATTTGCAAAATTACAATCATATCTTAAGTGATTTTCCACTTCCAAAATTTAATGAAAACTCCAGTCCAGTACAGTTCATTGCAGAATTATCAGAGTATTTTCAAATTAAAAAGATACCTGAAGCATTGAAAATGATAGTTGTCAAAAGATGTTTGGACCAGAAAACCTTAGATTGGTTACAAATGGTATCAGGGGGTGAAATTTCATATGAATCCTTTAAGAGATTATTCATGAACAGATTTTGGAATGTTACGGTACAGCAAAGAATACGAGCAATGCTTAGTCATGGTCAATTTAATCCACGAGGGGGAATATCGATGACTGATTACTTACTAAAACATGCAAGTCAGGTTAGAAACTTGTCACCTCCAATCAGTGAGGAAGATTTTGTGAGTTTGCTCGCAAGGCATTATCCTATAAGGATACAAAATTACTTATTAATTGCAAAACCACGGAACATCTATGAGATGACAGAATTAATAACAGCTTTGGAACAACAGGAAGAAGATATTTCTCGGGAGTGGGAGTATAGATTTTTAGATGTGCGAGATAGAAGAAATTACCAAGGTAGTTATCAGCAAATTAGAGGACAAGACAGACATCATGAAATTAATACCAGACAACGGTATCAATCATATGTTCCACAATTTGAAAGATCAAGGATAGATAGGAGACCAGGCCGGCAGGAACAAATAAATTATGTCAGGACAGAAAGATTGCCTGAAAGAGGGCAAAATTATGGAAGGAGGTACACTAGACAGAGGGGAAATTTCACTCACTGGAGGGAAAATAATAACCGAGAAAGATCTGAGGAACGGCAAGAAAATTACGTGCCAAGGGGACAAAATGTCAGAAATCGAGGATTTCGAACTCGAGGAAGGGGAACTCAAAACAATGGTAGCGACACGGAGATAGATTTAGCGCCTGTTAGGAATGGCAGTCCCGTACGTGAACATGGAAATAACCAGGAAAACTGTTAACAGACTCCTGTGCAGTAGGTTCTCAGGACGTCTTTAATAATTCAGTATCCATTACCAATACAAATCATACGCCTACACATACACCCTGTAATAAGATTACAGCAACAAAAGATAAGGGAGAAAATTTTGAGTCACCTCATGTTAGAATGGAAATTGCGAAGAAAGGAATCATTGCAACTATAGATTCTGGTTCATCAGCTTCAATTTGCTCACAGAAATTTTACATAAATTTGATTAATGAAGGTAACAAGATTATGGCTCTTCCCACTAGTAATTTAGTTTGTCGTGTTGCAATTGGAAGAACTGCACAGGTCATAAAAACACAAGCTCTACTTAGCATACTTATTGGCGGAGAGAATTTTGAGGTTATGTTTCTAATTGTAAACCATCTGATTTGTGACATAATTATAGGATGTGACTTCCTACATGAATATGAAGCATGTATAGATTTTAAACATGAAGAGTTAAAAATAACAAAAGAAGATAGAGAAATAAGGGTACCATTTATAAAAGAAAAAGTTTCTGTAATCGAGATGACAAAGGATGAGAAAAATATTTGTGACCAAGAGTTTTTTGTGCAAATAACAGAAACTGATAGAAATAGTCAGATAAAGCAGGTAGTCACAGAATATGAAGGAAATACCACGCCATATTTTCAACAGCTAGCAGAAATGCCAGAGAAAGTAGAGGAATTTACAATCCAAACAAAAGACGACCATGTGAGCGAGACAAACAACAGCAGGAAAGAGAAGAGAAATGAGGAAATAATACACAAGTGTGAAGAAGCTTATAATCTTACGATAATGCAAAAACAAATCCTTCATGATGTTTTGATGAACAATAGTTCAGTATTTAGTAATATCCCAGGCAGATGTAATGTATATCAGCATACATTTCAAGTAGAAGACGTACCACCATATAGGCACAAGTATGACAATTTACCTATAAGTCTTCGAGACAAAGCTAGGCAATTAATAAATAGCATGTTAGAAAATGGGATTATTGAGCAAAGTAATTCTCAATACATAAATTCAATCTGCTGGAGTATTAAACGAGATGGTAGTTTGAGATTAACTTTAGACGGTAGATATATCAACAAGTATATGAAACCAGATCATTTTCAAAGTGAGGGAATTGAACAACTAATTACAAAACTTTCAAGAGGGAGATTTTTGACATCCATCGACCTCACTGCATCATATTGGCAAGTGGAATTAGATCCGCAAGTGCGTGATTACACTTCATTTCAGTACTCAGGGATCCAGTATCGCTTTTGTGTAAATCCTTTTGGTTTAAAAAACTCAGGAAGTGGATTTTTGAGAGCCATTCACAGTATCTTTGGAAATTCTGCAGATGACTTTTTAATAAAGTATATTGACGACTTCTTAATCATTAGTCAAACATTTGAAGAACACATGAATAATGTCCATTATGTGTTAAATAAACTACAACAACATGGTATGACTGTGAACATACTAAAATCAAAATTTTGTGTCAAGGAAATAAATTTTCTGGGTTATGTAGTGGATGAACGAGGTATAAGACCTGATCAGAAAAGAATAGAAGCAATAATGAGAATTCCGCCACCCAGGAACGTAAAACAAATTAGACGTCTCTTAGGGGTATTGAACTTTCAGAGTAAGTTCGTACCAAGATATTCGGCTGAAATAGAACCACTGCGGCAGCTACTCCGAAAGAACAATAAGTGGAAATGGACAGAGGATCATCAAAAATGTTTTGAGAGAGTAAAGGAACTCTTTGCTAAGTCCATATTACTTGAGAGGCCCAGAGAAGATTTGGAATATGAAATTTATGTCGACGCATCAATGCAAGGATACGCCGGAATTTTAGGACAGCGAGACATCAACAATGACTTTCACGTCATTAGTACAGCTTCTAGAGGACTTACAAATATTGAGCGAAATTCTTCAGTGACTCAGTTAGAAATTGGAGCACTATATTTCTCATTAATTCGTTTTAAAACCTATATTTATCAGAAAAAGGTGAAAGTGTATTCAGACCACATAAGCTTAACTTTCATACAACGGTGTAGATTATGTAGTGGAAAACTTGCTAGATACATTCATGCAATATCTGCATTCGATATTGAGATTATCCACATTCCTGGCAAAAACAATACCTTCAGTGATTTACTATCAAGATTGAACTACAACCCACAAATTCCCGAAAATATTGAAAGGCCTAGAAATGAAGTCAAAATATTGACAATTGAAATTCCTTTAAGCAAAGAAATGATTAGAAAATTGAAAAATATGGGGGAAATTCAAAATGAGGATGCAAAATTATTTGAACTTAAAAAAAATGCACCATTGATTGAGGAGGCAAAGAAAGAAATTATAGCAATTCGAGATGGGACATTATACAAAAAGCATGGAAAAGAAATGCCTAGTTGGAAGGTAATGGTTCCGAAAAGCATGGAAAAGGAACTAATTAAGAATTTTCATGAAGGGTTAGCACACTCAGGGACGGACCGAACAACTTCTATGATTTTAGAGAATTTATACATATCCAAATTGCGTCAGAAAGTTCGGAAATTTATATCATGCTGCAACCTGTGTCAGAAGGCAAAGCAAATAAATGCAGCATATGCATTTGAAACTAATTCGGTTATAAGAGATAAGCCGAGATGTGTAATTAGTATTGATATTCATGGTCCGATGCCTCCAAGTCAATTTGGAAATAAATATATATTTGTCTGTTATGATATATTCAGCAAATATGTAAGAATTTACCCTTTGAGAAAACCTACAGGTTTAGCATGTTTGAATAGATTACTTAAGTCATATGTGATAGAAGAAGGACCTATTCAATCTGTATTGAGCGATAATGCTTCGTACTTCACAGGAAAAAAATTTATGGATGGACTGAAAGAAAATGGCATTAAACAATATTTTTCATCAAGATACAGACCGAACTCCAACCCAGTGGAGAGGGAAATTAAGGAAATTTCAAATTATTTAAGGGTGTTATGTCATCGAAAACACACTCAATGCTATGGATACGTGAACTTTGTCCAGAACCTCTTAAATGAAACCATAAACAATGTGACAGGATACAAACCATGTGAACTTAAGTTGGGAAAGAAGATCAATACAATGTGTAAAAAAATTCCAGAAGCCATTCCAGATGCGCATTCGATACCACCAACAGAGGAAGAGATGTTCCGAAAAGCATTCGAGAGGATGAAGAAAAAAGCCATAAAAAGAAAAATTAAACATGAAGAAAAGAAGAGAAAGGAATGGAGGATCAAAATAGGAGATTTAGTTTTGGTTAAAACCAAGAAATTATCGGATAAAGAAAATAAACTTTATTGGCGAATGTTTCTCAAATACCATGGACCATATGAAGTTGTTGAAGTGTATGGAACTAACACATATGAGTTATGTAATCCAACAACTCGAAAAAGCATAGGAAAGTTCCATATTGAGATGCTTAAACCATACAACCATGAAGATCATGGTGAAATAAAAGACAATGATGATAAATAGTAAATGCTGGATAGTTAAAGGCGAAATGCAGAGCAATGTATTGGAACGTAAGAGGGTTAAATAAAAATGTACGTCATGTGAATGGAGAAATAAATTGTGGTCATGACTAAATGTTTGAGAGGCAAATAACATTTTATTAGTAACTAAGCATGTGAAATAAAGCATGATGTTATATTAAATTAAAAGTACGTAAAGACAATTCCAAGAACATTGTTAAAATAAAGTACAAAATAACAAAAATGGGTAAAAATAATAATAATAATAAAAAAAAAACAAATACTTATGTAGTAAATAGAACATGTGAAACAGTGCCTAGATTTAAGAGATGTAAATATATGTAGAGGGTAAATATTTTGGTAAATATGTATAATTATTATAAAAAAAAATCTTAAATGTATAAATTTTTGTCAACAATGTAAGAGGGTAAACAATTTTGAAACAGTGATTAAATAATTTAGGGTAAAGTATTTGCTATAAAAAAAAATTGTAATGTCAGATTAATATCTAAATTAATTAAACCAGAGCCAGTAAGTAGTGGCGAGATAAAACATATGTCGTGTGCTAAATGCGTGTGAAGTGTTAAGTGAAAGTGAATAGCGTGTGTTACAAGATTTAGGAGACTAAAAACAAAATTATAAAATTTCCAAACAGGTTATAAATGTTTATAATTATGTTTCTAGTGGGGCATATGATACGGTAATTTGTATCACAAATTACTTAAAGGTAAATAATGATTGTAATATAAATATGTATTTTTATGTGACATTGATTTCAGAGGTTTATTAATTGTAATTATTATTGGTAAATAATAATATATGGCTTTACTGAAACTGTTAACAATAACGCAAGAATGCAGCGATGGGGTGAGTTGTTTATCATTACCGGGAACCAGGAAGTTACGTAATGTTTCGCGCCTTTTCGGTAAAAAAAAGCTTCTAGAACATTTCCTAAAGCAATATGTATTAGTGGTTTTCATTGGATAGTAAAATAGACGCTAATGTTGGCGCGTTTTATTAGCCAATAGCAGTTCATTTATAATCTTTAGGCGTATCTTGAGGCAAGCCTATAAATAGTGTAGGTTCAAGGGAGCGTTCCCCCAGTTCAACAAGATTCTCAACACATTACACGTCAGCCCACCAGTTCTACAAAATTCTCCGTTCATTTATTTCGTCAAGTTACGCGCAACAGAATTACAAGAACTATTATAAAGTATTATACAGTTAAATATATAAAGTTGAAGTACGTGAGTTAAAAGTGAGAAGTTATTAAAAACAGTTTCAGTATGGCGATTATCCAGATAAATCTGTGAAAGTGTTCGTGAACGTGTTCTGCAATAAAGATTATAAAACCAATTTCTTCGTCAATATCATTTCTAGACAAAAGATTCCTTTCCGCTTCACACCCTGCAAGAGATACTTGTTCTACTAAGATTATATGATAGCTAGCCGGAGGACAATATACAAAACTTAAAATTCTTTCGAACCCTAATTGATGCAAATTGCTACGCCAGATGGAGTTAAACGAACCAAATAAGGAGTGACGTCACACAAGATGGCATCGCGTAAAGAAAAACATATATTTGCTCTCGTAAATTGGCTTCCAAACGCGGAGCTACAATAATGTTACAATAAATACAATTTGTTCTCTCGCATAGTATATACAACACCTTTTCTTTAAACTTCCCAGCTGGTCATCTCGAAAGCAACACGTTTTTCAACAGATTTGTAACATTTTATTTAGTGAACGTTCTCAAGTGTGTCTGTGTGTGTTTCTTTCTGTGATGTGAAGAGCATGTTTTTCTATCTACTGCTTGTGAAACATTCGTTACATGTTTAGACATTTCCTAAGAATAATGCAGTAGGCTAAAGCGATTGATAGCTTTTTAAAAACCGGTTCGCTATGTGATAGTTTTGAAATTACATGCTCCTTGTATGACCACAAGAAAAAAACGAATAACGACTTACGACTTGGAAAAAATTGTGATGTGTTACGCTCACATGACTTTCTCTACCCATTCTTCAACAAAGTGTTCCTACAAAAGCTTATTCTTCTTTCTACTTCGTTAATCTGGATAAACATCTGTAGAAATTGTTTTATTACATAAGGAGTCGCTCTGTGATGGCATTGGAATACCATTCTCTTTGCATGAAGAGGTGATACATTCACATGACTTTCTCTACACTTATCGTTTATTAGTGGTAGGTATACAAATTATTCTTACTAAAGCTTACTTTTCTATCTACTGCATTTTAATTCAAATAAACCTTTGTAGAAACAGCTACATTACACATTTCGTTATAGATACAGAGGGAACAGAAATAGTCAAATGTTTAACAACTGGACGCTATATGCTGCCTTAAAATTCCATACTGTTTCCATGACATCGCGAGAAACAACTGATTTTTGACAGGACTTTAAAAGAATGGCCAAGTAATGAACAACTCGAACTATTAATAACGAAAACCTCAGAAATGGCTTATGCCATCAAAAAGTTATTTGAAATAAATTGTGGTTTTTAAAGAGATCTATGTTTTTTGTGGAGTACGCTTTCGTCTATCACTTAACGTTTACCAGTTATTCAAAATTTCATCCGAATGAAGAGGACTTCACAGACTATTCCCAGAAAAGTCAAGATAAACATTTTATTTGCCACTTTAATCTTTAATATATGCTATTTTAATCAAAATCGTTAGTCATTTTTAGAAAATAGAAATTTTGGTAAAATGTTTCAAGTAAAGGGTAGTTGGGGGAGAGGGGATTTTCTTGAAAATATTCGTGTCGCATCCTTGGAAGATATTCAATTTAAATACCAAGTTTAGTAATTATCTGACTTTTCGTTTTTGAGTTACGCTTTTCACAGACACACGCGCAGAAATGTTTCCAAAAATGCTTTCTTTGGATTCAGGGGCCTCAGAACATGCATTTTCGGTGAAATCTCGGTATCGAATGTTTGGGTGGAATGCAATACTTTCTCTACCTACTATGTACGTGCTAGAGAAAGTAAAAAGGAATAGCGACATTCTACTTGAGAAAAGTATAAGTATTTGAATATTCAAATCAATAACAAGTAATATCTCGGAAATGGTTGACCTCTCCCCAAAAAAGATCAAACTGTGAGCTTTAACGAGATCTACGTTTCTATGTAGTAAGGTTTTTTGATCTCTTACTGTTTACCAGTTGCACAAAAATCATTGAGAATGAAGATGACTTCACAGGCTATTCCCAAAAATTGAAGATATGCATTTGGTCGTGCAAATGTTTTAAATAAATGTATTTTAATCAAAATCATTAGAGCCATTTTTGAGAAAATAAAAAACAATGAAACATTTCCATGTGACGGATAGTTAGGGTTGGGGGATTTTCTTGAAATTCTTCGTGTCGCAATCTTGCAAGATATGAAATTAAATACCAACTCTGGTATTTAACCAACTTTTTCTTTTTGACTTATCTTGACAGACGCAAACGCACACACGGATCTTTTGCTAAAAATGATTTTTTGGGGGATTAGGATATCTCAAAACATGTATTTCCAGTGAAATCTTGAAATCTAATTACTTCCTCTACCTGCTGGGTATCTACATAATAGAGCAAGTATAAACAATTTATCTATTGAACGGCACAATAGTGTTCATTAGCGTTGTCACTCGGAAACCTTGTACTACTTGAGACGTTATGAACGACAAAAGATCTAACCTTACTCTGCTAATTTACAGGCAATCATTCAAAATGTTTTTGTTTTTGTAGTTTGTGGAAGGCTTTCAAAAGCCTATGCTGCAGGTTATCCAGACACTGGCGCTCTTGGTTTAGACTTTGGGCCTCTGACTGAAAGCCTTACTGGAATATCACAAGATAGTATACGGAAGAGTCCAGACTGAAATTTCGTCCCCAAATGTGTAAGCTGGTTACTGTGCACTTTCAAGGAGGATTCTCTCTACCCCTCACTCTGACCTTGGGTTTTTTCGTGGTTTCCCTCGTTGGTAGGCAAATGCTGGGATGGTTTCTCATCTACCACGATTTTCTTTCCATTATTACCCTTTCATTACATTTCCTTCTCATCGTTTAGGTGTGCTTCTAGGTTTCGTGGTGCCGGAGAAGAGAGTGCTCCCCGCGGACACTAGAGGGCTGCTTGGTCGGCTCTCTCTCTCTCTCTCTCTCTAGGCAGCTCCAGCAGGAGGTGGGCCTTCGAGCCTGGAACTGTTACGAACTCCCGTGCGTCTCTGTAGGCTGTCTGCCTGTGACCTGTAGCCTCCTGTGGTTTCTTCACTCCATCCCTTCCCCCTTTAGGGTGGTAGCATATGGCGACCTACATAGCTCCATTGCGGAAACACAGCAACACTTTCTTAGTGGACGGTTACTAAATGTTGTTGGCATTGGCAGATTCAATTTTCTTTTGTTTTGCTACACTGTCCCACGTGCATATAGGCAGGAGGTCCAAAACCATGTGCTCACTCTTTCATAATGGATAGATATCTTGGGAACAAACTGAAACAGAGTTGCAATTCTTGCGCAGTAGCTTTGCTTTCAGCAAGATGGTCCTCCACCTCACTACCATTCCTGGATGACACATTACCTGGACGATAGGTAGGTCGAAAAGGTGCCACTGAGTGCCCACCACGGTCTCCGCACCTAACACCTATGGACTTTTAACTTTGGGGGACCTTGAAGAATGAAGTTTATGGATGCGCTACGAGAAACATCGACGCACTGCGCAGCTATTACACCGGACACACTGATACCTGTAGTTCGCTCAGCAGTTGAGCGCCATGGATGCTGTAGAGTTGCTAATGGTGCTCACTTTGAACACACAAAATGAGTGACGCCTGTTGAGAAACCATTAAACTACATTACCGCGCAAGAATTGTAAGCATACGTCGTTTTGTTACCAAGATATCGATTATCAAAGAGTTAGTATAGTTTTGGATCCCTCTGTGTATTACTTGAAATAAAACATCCGCGGCATTTGTCTTACCTTACATGCATATTCTGTGGAGTAACAACTATTTTTCTACTCCATGGCATTCTCAACTAAAAACAATAAAGCCTTTTTCGCAAGTATTTTCTTTTATAACTCCAATAAGATCGTAGTCAAGTCTGGAGACGGCTATTACTAAGTACAAGGATTTTGTAAGCCCTTTTTAATCTTTTAGTAATTTATGAGAAGAAATTACGTGTTTTATGGTCCTTATCCGTCATAAAAGCTTGGGCTTTCCAATGAATCATAATTGGTCGAGTGGTTTTTGAGATTAACCTACATACATGCATAAAAATGTTATTATCTCTATAATATTGGTATTGATTACCGATCCTTCCAGGTTTCACTTCCTAACATATCACATTCACAACTCTAATGTGTTCCAGAATTCTTGAAGGTTAGTTACGTGGCAAACTAATCGCGTATAGACTTAACTAATGTGTTCATTCCGCCGCGGAAAATGTTCAACTCCCGCACTATCTTCTCACGGGGAAGTCATCTCCAGCCGATTATCTCTCCCAAGTGAAGCCCTTCCCTTTTGAAATTTCTCCCTACTTTGGATATTTTGGATCTTTGCTTTAAATTCTATTGGCTACTTTAAATTTTAAACGTCGTTTTCTACACCGAACTTGTTTTGTTTTCTCTTTACTAAGCAGAGGATGTATTGTATTCCACCCAAATATTACCGAGCGGAATGGTTCAGGCGGTTGTCTGTGGCCCGCATTCTGGAAGTCCCGGGGTCGATCCCCGGCGACCGCCCACTCTGGCCCATGGTTTTTCGTGGTTTCCCCGAGTCGCCAGGCGAATGCTGGGGTAGTTCATCTTCTACCAGGACTCTCCTTCCTTTCATTTGCTGTACCCATCATCTCCCTTATCATCTGTTTCAGGGTTGTAGGACCAGGCGACGGTGTTCGGCGGGTTGCGGCTGGGCGGTGACTTGCGCTCTGTAAAGGTTTCTTCCTTGGCGTCGCCGCGGTACCGCTCAGTTAGGTCCCTCCTCAGTGTGGGGCTCCGCTCCGGGGGACCCTGGAAGTTTGTGGTTTGTGGGCAGGGACCATGCGGCGTCGAATGCGTTCTATCTGGAAACGTTAGGGACCCCGTCCATATTTGTGCCCGTCGGTATCCGGATCTGGTCGCCCTTCGGATCTCCCCCTCATCCCTTCCGCCCTCCTAAGGTCATGTTGGAAGCACAAGGGGCCGACTGGCCTGCGTGCGGTGCTCTGCCCCGGTTCCGGGGGCCCCTCCACGACATGTACCTTTATCTTTACCACCCAAAAATTCGATACCGAGATTTCACCAGAAATAATGTTTTGAGACTCCCTGAGTGAAACAAAAAGAAACGGCATTTTTAGAAAAAGTCTGTGAACAGCATAACTCAAAAACGAAATTCGGTTAAATACCAAACTTGAGGTTTAGGTTCAGCGTCTTACAAGGTCGCGACACGAACATTTTCAAGAAAATCCCCCACCCCAAACTACCCATTATATGTAAAAGTGTTTGAAAATGGTTATTTTCACAAAAATGGCTCTAACGAGTTTTACTAAAATACCATATGTTTAACACATGTTCATGATAAATGAAGTGCATATTCTGAATTTTTTGGAATAGTCTGTGAAGATCACTTCCTTCGGAACGATTTTTTTATAACTGGCAAACGTTAAGCGAGACGATAAGGTACTACACAAAAATGAGATCTTAAAACTCACAACTTATTTTAAATAAATTTGTGTGGCATAAGCCATTTCTGACATATTCGTTATTAATGGTTAGAGTATTTTAATAGTTTTGTCATTCTTTTATAGCTCGGTTGATTTTCAGTTGTTTCTGGGGATTGCATGGAAACAGTACGAATTTGAAGGCCAGCATATATCGTTCAGTTCTTAAACATTTGACTATCGTTATTCCCTTTGCAACTATAACAAAAATCTGATGCGTTACATTCACATGACTTTCTCTACTGTTATACAAACTATTTTTACAAACGCTTATCCTCCATCTACTTCATGTTAATCGAAATAAACATATGCAGACTCTATCTTATTGCTAATTTTCTTGTAGATGTAAGGGGAATATATATTTACAAGGGCAATATAGAAATACAGTAGCCTTTAAGCACATACATATCTCTTAATAGCTGGTTGCTATGTGCAGCACCATTCTCTTTGCCACACATTAATACTCTTTGCATATCTAAGACAAAAAAATTAATAACGAATTCCCATTTGAAAAAATAAGTATTGAAAAATTTAAGGGAATAAGAAGCAATATCTCGAAAATGCTTCACTCAACAAACAAAGTATGTATGATATAAATTGTGTATTTTAACGCGATCTACATTTTTTTGTCTAGTAAAATTTTGTCTATCTCTTATGGTTTACCAGTTATGCAAAAGTCGTTCACAATGAAGAATACTTTTGGAGACATTCTCAGAAAATTCGAGATATACATTTCATTTGTCATAAAAATAGCTTAAACATATGATATTTTAATCAAAATCGTTAGAGCCATTTTTGAGAAAATTAAACTTTTCGAAAAATCTTCCATGTAAAGGGTAAACTGGGGTGGGGGGATTTTCTTGAAAACCTTCGTGTCACATCCTTGGAAGATACTGAACCTAAATACCAAGTTTGGTGTTTATCCGACTGTTCGTTTCTGAGTTATGCTGTTCACAGACACACACACGGACATGTTTCCAAAAATGCTTTTTACTTTCTCTACTACGTATAGTAAGTAGGGGAAGTATTGCATTCCACCCAAAAATTCGATACCGAGATTTCACCGGAAATACATGTTTTGAGACCTCCTGAATCCAAAAAAAGTATTTTTGGAAACATGTCCGTGTGTGTGTCTGTGTGTGTGTGTGTGTCTGTGTGTGTGTGTGTGTGTGTCTGTGTGTGTGTGTGTGTCTGTGAACAGCATAACTCAAAAACGAACAGTCGGATAAACACCAAACTTGGTATTTAGGTTCAGTATCTTCCAGAGATGCGACACGAAGGTTTTCAAGAAAATCCCCCCACCCCAGACTACCCTTTACATGGAACATTTTTCGAAAATTTTAATTTTCTCAAAAATGGCTCTAACGATTTTGATTAAAATATCATATGTTTAAGATAATGTCATGAGAAATGAAATGTATATCTCGAATTTTCTGGGAATGTCTCCAAAAGTATTCTTCATTGTGAACGACTTTTGCATAACTGGTAAACCATAAGAGATAGACAAAATTTTACTACACAAAAAATGTAGATCTTGTTAAAATACACAACTTATGTCATATACATTTCTTTTGTTGAGTGAACCGTTTTCGAGATATTGCTTGTTATTCCCTTAAATTTTCCAATACTTATACTTTTTCTCAAATTCGTTCTTCATTTTTTTATGTCCTGGACTTGCAAAGAGAATGGAATGCGCCGCATAGCAACCAGCGTTAAAATATTTGACCATCGCTTAAAAGCTACCATATTCCCCTTGCATCTACAAGAAAATTAACAATAAGATTGACATCTCGATATCTCGATTAACATAAAGCATATGGAGAATAGGCGTTTGTAAAACTAGATTGTACAAGAGTAGAGAAAGTCATGTGAGTGTAACACATCAGATTTTTTTGGATTCAGGGGGTCTCAAAACATGTATTTCCGGTGAAATCTCGGTATCGAATTTTTGGGTGGAATACAATACTACCCCTATTTACTATACGTAGTAGAGAAAGTAAAAATTAAATTGAGTTTTATTTATGGACGCTCTTTAACTACTGTGGTTCTTAGCGTTCCATCCTATATTGGGCGTGAAAGACTGGAAATGTTGCTCAGAGGCCTGTTTATCAGACTTAAGGTTGTTTTACGTGCCGTAAATCTACGACACGGGACCACTGGCTTTACTTCCCTTCCGAAGAAAGCCATGCTATGGATTTTTATGCCCAAAAATCCATCGCCCTTCACCGGGTTTGAACCCGCGACCTCGTGAACTAGAGGCTAGCATGGTGCGACTTTTGTATCTATAACGAAATGTGTAATGTGGCTATTTCTGCAAAGGATTCTCTCGATTAAAATGAAGTAGATAAAAAAAATAAGCTTTCGAAAAACTAGTATGTAAACTCACTAATAAAGATAGAAGGTAGAGAAAGCAATGTGAATTTAACAGCATTTTTTCCCTTAACATTTGAGACGGCCATGTCCTTGACTCTGTTCTACAACTTAACCACAAAGAATTCTGTATTGTCCTGTTTCATAAGGTCCTATTCTTTTAATGTCAATTATAAATGCTTTTTTCATAGTGGTAAAACTTCTCGTTACAATATATTATAGCTTATGCTCCTTACGTTTCCAGAGATACGCACAATAAAGACCTATGTATGACCCTCCTTCCGATTTCAAACATGTCCACAGAGTGCAGAATCTAAGGTTGTGCTTGCCATTTCCATAGGCGCTTTCTCCTAAAGAGTAGTTCATAGTTACTTCGGCAGATTTGAAAAAAAAAGCATACCTCATCTCTGTGTTGTAGGTATATTGTCTTTCTCACATGTAAAAGGTCCTGAGTTTGAAACTTGGTTAGGTGAGTTACCTGGGTAAGTTTTTCCCTACTTTTTCTTTCTTTCTTTTCTTCCAGGGTTTTCCCTTGCCCTGAAAATACGAATATTGGATAACTCTAAGCTCAATTGAACTTTGGGCTCATTTGCACACCATTTCATTCATTCGTCGTCCGTTTTAAGGCAGTTAAACTTGGACGAGAAAGTGTTTTACAAAGAATATTATTAAAATTATACGTCAGAAAAATTTAGCAGTGACGATTCTTAATATTTGGATCTTTCCAATAAAAAGTATGGGTTTCTTGAACCTTTACATAGCTATTGTAAAAGAAAGAAGTACTTCTATTTGACTCTGTTGTAATTTCTGGCACAAATTGGTCACATTGCAGACATGGGGTGTAAAAAACATCTGCTATAGGTCGCTAGTCGCTGATTTCACATAAAAATAAATTCTAATATATTAGCCACAGTTAAAAATGTAATAACTAAAATGATGGATTTTTAGTTACCTGTATAATTTATGGAATTCTAAAAGTATTGAATCCTTAAGAACTATAGTACATGCGAGTTACAAGGACTTTACGAATCATATCTTTGCCGTTTCGCAAGTACGCAAAAATATCCACCATAAAAATATCAGTTAACGTGAATATAGTAAAATGAAGCAGTTTACCTGTCCACCACCACACGCGCACCGATCACCCATAATTAAGATTATAAAATAAGAAATTATTCAGTCAAATCCGGTCGTCTTGTATAAACAAATGAATGTCTACAGATAGATTATTCAACACTCAAACTTAGGGTTACCAATACAATAACAATCATGCAATTTTCTCCACACTCCGTATAAAACCAAATTCCCCATTTTGTACACACCCTTCTGCATCACTGTGTTTATGTGCCCTGCTAACCTATTATAATATACGTAGTACCTAAAATATCTAGCAAGTACCTCGCGACGTAGATGTCACGTTCGTAGTTCTCACATTGCGGGCCTGGACTCGAACCCCAGTTGGGTTAAGCTGCCTTGCTGACGATTTTATTCATTATTTGTCAATGTCTCGGATTAATTTCATATAGCTTCAGTACTTTAGACCCCCAATTCAAGTCTACGTCCATTCCATTAATTCACTCGCCTGTTATGATTTGAAGTTTAAAGAAGCTAATAATAATAATAATAATAATAATAATAATAATAATAATACCCAAAATAAAACTAGTCTACACAGTTTAATCATAATAAATTATTCGTATATATTTTGCAAAAGAAGGAAGAAAACTTCTAAATTATTACTTTATTCTTTACCTATGCCAAGAAGTGGAATTAAGCGTTCGGGGGGGGGAGGTGGCATGTGGACCACCATCCTCTGTCTGTGTGTCCTCTAGGGACGGAAGCAGAAGATGAAGCAGCCGGGCGTTAGACCTCGGTCTAATAGGGCTGAGCGACACAGGTATTGCCTATCGCTTAGAAAAGTCTAATATTGAAATGTTACCAGAAATAAATTCCCCGATAACCCCTTAAAAATATTTTAGTAAAACGTCCGTGCGTGTGTTAACAGCAAAACTCAAAAACAAAAGTTCAATAAATATCAAACTTATTATATAAGTTCAGCATCATCCAAAATGAGACACGAAGATGTTCAAGAAATTCCCCACCCCAAAGCAGTCTTTACATAGAAAATGTTCAACATTTTTTAATCTCTCAAAAATGCTATAGGTAATGATTTCGATTCAACTATCATATTTTTAAGATATTAAATAGCCCATATAATGTACACCTTGAATTTTCTGGGAATAGCATGTGAAGTTTTCTTCGTCTGAAGAGAATTTTGTATAAAGTGTAAAATATAAAAGATAGACGTAAACGTACACAAAAAAATCTGATGTGTTACACTCACATGACTTTCTCTACTCTTGTACAAACTATTTATACAAACTCTTATTCTCCATCTATTTCATATTAATCGACATAAACATTTGCAGAAACGATCTTTTAACATGCAAAGAGAATTATATTTTACACATAGCGACCAGTTCTAAAAATATTTGACAATCGCTTAAGGCCTACTATGTTCCCCTTGTTTTGTATTTGCAAGGGCAATTTAGAAATACAGTAGCCTTTAAGCATAGATATATATATCTTAATAGCTGGCTGCTTAGACGCAGCACCATTCTCTTTGCCACAGATTAATACGCTTTGCATATCCAAGACAAAAAATGAATAACGAATTCCCATTTGAGAAAATAAGTATTGAAAAATTTAAGGGAATAACAAGTAGATAATATCTCGAAAATGGTTCACTCAACAAAAAAAATGTATATGAGATAAATTGTGTATTTTAACGCGATCTACATTTTTTGTGCAGTAAAAATTTTGTCTATCTCTTATGGTTTACCAGTTATGCCAAAGTCGTTCACAATGAAGAATACTTTTGGAGACATTCCCAGAAAATTCAAGACATACATTTTATTTGTCATGAAAATATATTAAACATATGATATTGTAACAAAAAGCGTTAGAGCCATTTTTGAGAAAATTAAAATTTTCGAAAAATGTTTCATGTAAAGGGTAATCTGGGGTGGGGGAATTTTCTTGAAAACCTTCATGTCGCATCTCTGGAAGATACTGAACCTAAATACCAGTTTGGTGTTTATCCGACTGTTCGTTTCTGAGTTATGCTGTTCACAGACAGACACACACACGGACATGTTTCCAAAAAATACGTTTTTTGGATTCATGGGGCCTCAAAACATGTATTTCCGGTGAAATCTCGGTATCGAATTTTTGGATGGAATACAATACTTCCCCTGCTTACTATATGTAGTAGAGAGAGTAAAAAATGAAGAACTCCACTATAATTTCTCGCCATTGTTGCCGAGGCGTCAAACGTTTGTGCAATCAATTTTTCATTCCAGCCGAATTCTAGCAAGAAGTGGCAGATGTCTGCAGGGCATATTTGCCACTTCTTAAAGCACAGAACCCCAAGAATATTTCCTTCGTTACATAACGTAGGGCAATAGGAAATTATTGTTCTGAAGTTTCACTAACCAAGACGGCTACAAAAGGTATATCTACAATTTCGCGCTTTATAGCTGATGAAACGGTCGAACCTATGCCGTGTATTAGGTCATTTTGAATTCCATTAGAAATTACTATAAACAGAGGTTTCTTAGTACTCTGCAGTATAGGTACTTCAACAATTCCACATAATTGCCCTGATTAATAGACTTTGTTTCATTATATCCTCGGAAGGCCAACACATATTTTTCCAGAAAACGTACGGCACTAATTAACCTTTTAAGGGTGTCCCTATTCCGCCCTCATTATTGGAGGGGATTCGGCACTGCTCCAGTGAGGATATTGTACCTATGCCCCACAAGGGAACGCTCCGGGAGGGAGGAGATGCCGAGCGGCTGGAACCAGGAGTGACGGCACAGCAATGACAGAGCCCCTACAGTTTCCAGATTGAGACGCCCCGACAGTTGGACAAGCAGACCGGGGACCCCGCCCTACTCAGAGGGTCTAACACCTCGCTCTGAAGGGGCGGTCCGTTTACTCCCGGTAACCAGCCGAAAGTCGAGAGAAGTTCCACAGAGAGCATCCTTTTTCCCTGCCAAACTGCACTGAAACACCATCGCCGAAGCTTCCAACCTCGAAATAGACCTAACAGGGCGAAGGATGACGAAATGATGAAAGGGAGGAAATGGACGAACAGGAAATTCAGAAGCTGAAAGAAACCACTCCAGCATTCGCCTCACACCCGGAAAAAGCTCCGAAAAAACCCATGCATAAGAGTTGGCGATTACCGGGAATCGATCCCGGGACCTCTCGCTCGGTCGGTTCCATCTTACTTTTTGATTGTGTAGAGATATTTCTAAAACTAAAAAGCTCTTTATAATTCAATATTACAAGGTACATTACTCTGGGGCAGAAACGTGGACAATGACTAGGCAACAAGAAAGAAAATTGTAACAACAGAGGTGGCTTTTTGACAGAGGGCTTCTCGAATCTCAAGAAGGGATAAAATTAGAAATACAAAAATTCGGGAAATAATGGATGTAAAAAAGAATGTATTGGAAATGATAGAAGAGAGGAAAATAAAATGGTTTGGACATGCGAAAAGAATGGGAAACGGTAGAATAGTAAGTATGGGAAGTTGAAGAAACAGGGAATGGGGAAGACCAAGAGAACAATGGATGGGGTCCAAAGAAGCATGGCGTCTCAGGTGCTAACAAATGAAGATGCTGAGGATAGGGATTTATGGAGAAACAAAACTATGAATGGGTTGTAGGAAAACTACTGTATGGTACATAATTCCTAAATAATGATAAATAATAAAAATATATATTTCTGTTTTAAGCTGGTCATCAAACTCAATTTTTATTTTATTTTCCCCAAAAGCAGCTATAGCTAGACATTCGTAGATGGTTAACAGATAATCCGTATTCGGCAACTGACTTCACCAAAAGTGAAATTAAACTTAATTTTAAGTGAAAACTAATTACATTTCAAGTTCAAATGAGTTGTAAACAAAATCGCGTGACAGGAGAGCACCTATTGGCTATTGGGTATACTACAACTCTTCACCTACATTAAACAATTCGGTTCAGTTCCTAACATTTTGTGGATGTTCTTATGTAGAGAAATTTAAAAAATCTGATGTGTTACACTCACATGACTTTCTCACTCTTGTACAAACTATTTTTACAAACCTTACTCTCCATCTACTTCATGTTAATCGAGATAAACATTTGCCGACTATCTTATTACTAATTTTCTTATAGGTGCAAGGGGAATATGGCAGGTTTAAGCGATAGTCAAATGTTTTAAACGCCGGTTGCTATGTGGAGCATTCCATTCTCTTTGCATGTCCAGGACATAAAAAAAATCTGATATGTTACACTCACATGACTTTTTCTACTCTTGTACAAAGTATTTTTACAAACGCTTATTCTCCATATGCTTCATGTTAATCGAGATGTCAATCTTATTGCTAATTTTCTTGTAGGTGCAAGGGGAATATGGTAGGCTTTAAGCGATAGTCAAATGTTTTAAGCGCTGGTTGCTATGTTGAGCATTCCATTCTCTTTGCATGTCCAGGACATAAAAAAATCTGATATGTTACACTCACATGACTTTCTCTACTCTTGTGCAAACTACTTTTACAAACTCTTATTCTCCATCTATTTCGTATTAATCGAGATAAACCTTTGCAGAAACGATCTTTTGACATGCAAAGAGAATTACATTTTACACATAGCGACAGTTCTAAAAATATTTGACTACCGCTTAGCTTTTAAGCATAGACATATCTCTTAATAGTTGGTTGCTATGTGCAGCACCATTCTCTTTGCCACAGATTAATACTCTTTGCATATCCAAGACAAAAAAAAATGAATATACAGAAACACGCACGGACATGTTTCCAAAAATCTAATGTGTTACACTCACATGACTTTCTCTACCCTTGTACAAACTATTTTTACAAACGCTTATTCTCCATATGCTTCATGTTAATCGAGATGTTAATCTTATTGCTAATTTTCCTGTAGATGCAAGGGGAATTGGTAGGCTTTAAGCGAAAGTCAAATATTTTAAGAGCTGGTTGCTATGTGGAGTATTCCATTCTCTTTGCATTACCAGGAAAAAAAATGAATAACGAATTCCCAATTGAGAAAAAGTATAAGTATTGGAAAATTTAAGAGAATAACAAGCAATATCTCGAAAATGGTTCACTCAACAAAAAAAATGTATACGACATAAATTGTGTGTTTTAACGCGATCTACATTTTTTATGTAGTAAAATTTTGTCTATCTCTTATGGTTTACCAGTTATGCAAAAGTCGTTCACAATGAAAAATACTTTTAAAGACATTCCCAGAAAATTCGAGATATACAATTCATTTGCCATAAAAATGTCTTAAACTTATGGTATTTTATTCAAAATCGTTAGAGACATTTTTGAGAAAATGAAAATTTTCGAAAAATGTTTCATGTAAAGGGTAATCTGGGGGGGATTTTCTTGAAAACCTTCGCGTCGCATCTCTGGAAGATGCTGAACCTAAATACCACGTTTGGTGTTATCCGACTGTTCATTTCTGAATTATGCTGTACACAGACACACATACAGACATGTTTCCAAAAATGCTTTTTTTGAATTTAGGGGGCCTCAAAACATATACTTCCGGTAAAATCTCTGTATCGAATTTTTGGAAACATGTCTGTATGAGTGTCCGTGAACAGCATAACTCAGAAACGAACAGTCGGATAAACACTTGTTATTTTTTAGTATTTACAATGCGCATTCTTCCTTAAACATCATTCAGGTCGTTGTGATTTGATTTGTAGTATACAATGATCATTTTCTCCAAATGCTCAGGTGTAAGTTTATGACGTTAACACAAATTGTGTGCTAAGGATCTTTCCACGCCTACAGAAGCTATTGGGCAACATTTGAAAGTGCTTACTAACTCTGGGGAAGTTTCTTCAGGTAGCGCTACGTTTACGTGAAGACATTTATCCACAGAACACGAAACTTTGCACAATTTACCGCTTCATTTTCCTTCGTGTTTTAAAGGAGCACTCTCAAGTTTACTCTGAACCTCCTCCTCCTGGTCCATCGGTGGCGTAGCGTAAGGGTACACTTTGAGACCGAGTCTACCTAAATCAATTGCCAAGAAACTAAGTCAAGTTTTAAACGTAATTAGAGGCTGGGATGGCTGAGCGAGTGCTAGTCTCATCAAGAATGCACTTATACAGCTTTTCCCACTAAATTTCGACCTCTTGTTGTAGGAATTTTGTTGTGCATTAAGGGCACAAAGGCAGCAGCAGAGACTTGACACGTTTAATGAGGTGTTTAGTCTCTGTGTACCTGCTCTCTCCAAGGTCCAGAAACAGCACAATAAGGGCTGGAGACAAGGGTAGGGCAAGAGAGTGTTCTTGCTTGGCGGGGAAAAGGAATGGAGCGTTGAAGGAATATCAAATATTCAAAACATCGAAAGAATAGCTTGCAATAAAAATCGCCGACTGGAGCTTAGGTATATATAAGAAAATCTGAGTACCAACATTGTTTTATTGATTTACAATCATACAATGGTTTATAGGCATTTTGTAAACTTACACCTAACGCTATATTTTTATAATATAGTTTAGTTTAAAATGTATGGTCAGTCAATTTTGGCAACTAATAGTGATGCTAATGACTACTACTACTAATAATAATAGCAACAAATAATAGTAATAACATTAATCGAATCGTAACAGAGAATTCAGGCTATTTTATGAAACACTAATGTATGGGAATTTGTGGATCATTTAAAAAATTCTAAATTCAATTTTTAAAATGTAGTATGCACTGAACACAGTACGAAGTTACGTCACTGCCGCTGAGCACATGGCAGACAACTTGGAGGTATGTCGGGAGGAGACGAAGTTGCAGCATGCGAATACGACTCATTCCGCAGCTTGGGTGATCATTACTTTCTAAACATTTTCTGTAACTTATAAGTTGTTACTATATTTTCCCTTACATCCTAAACTCCTAACACACAATGATACTAAGTGTAGGCAAATAAACGTGGCGCGTGAAGGTATTGGATTAAACTACTCTTAACTTTAAGTTTTCATTTAATGAGTAATATCAGTATACCATGTTTGCTTTAAGCTTTTATGAGTCAGTGAGTTGAACATTATGAGCAGTATAGGTTAGAAAGTGTGACAGAAAACTAACGCGACTCAAACATTTCGAGCCACAATTCTGCATTACTAACAACGAAATTCAATTTTTGCTAAACAGCACCTCACCACATTCATCGCCTATTAAAGGTGAGTACTTTTCACAGAAGTTGTTAGATTAACACAGTTGTCTTCTCTCCGCAGTGGAGCAGGATTGTCGGCCACGACGTTCTCGAAATCACGTGGCAACGACTACTCTGACGGCTTATCCGGAAACGAACTACAGCGCCTGCGCATGTTTCAGACTTCATCCGCGTGGCATGGCAGCATAGGAGACGAAATGGTGGTCACGTCGCAACAGCGTGCTCAGTGTGTCATATAAGACGTGTGGGTTCTCAGTTCTACAAATAATGCAGTTATGCTTGTTGACTCGGCCACTCACACGAAGTGTGGCTTTGTCCATGAATATCCATCGATTTAACCATTGATCGTCCGCTTCCTGCCTCTCACACGTGGCAGCAAACTTGAGACGAACTTCGTAATCACGCTGCATCAAGGCTTCTTGTTTTTGCTGAATATGGTATGGAAACATCTTAAGGTACTCTATCAATCCTCCGATACTTTTGTATGGCATATCCTGCTGTGTGGATAAGCGGTGGAATGACTTCCATGGGCTCTAGCGCTGTTGTAGCATGACCACTATTTTAACTCCTATACACGATGGCGCTGCTATGCCACACGGATGAAGTTTGAAACATCACTCATTGTTAATTTCCATCCTTTCCGTTTATATTACAGCAAACCTCTCGGAGATGTGTGCATTAACCTCTTATGTATAACGTTTTACTTTTCTGATATCTCAAACGTATTACTCTGTATAATTCTATACTAATATGTAATACATTTACCATAATAATAATAATAATAATAATAATAATAATAATAATAATAATAATAATAATAATTTCACTTTCTCACTACGTGACTATTGCATTCCACCCAAAAATTCGATATCGAGATTTCACCGGGAATATATGTTTTGAGGCCCTCTGAATCCAAACAATACATTTTTAGAAAAATTTCGTGAGTGTCTGTGAACAACATGACTCAAAAACGAAAAGTTAGATAAATACCAAACTTGGTATTTGGGTTGTGCGACACAAGATTTTCAAGAAAATCCCCCACTTCAAGCTACCCTTTACATGGAACATTTTTCGAAACTTTTTATTTTCTAAAAATCCTCTAATGATTTTTGATGAAAATATGAAAGATATTTACATGACAAATAAAATGTACATCTTGAATTTTCTGGTAACAGTCTGTGAAGTCCTCTTCATTTGGAAGGAATTTTTCTACAACCTTGTATAATTGGTAAACGTTAAGCGATGAAAACGTACTGCATAAAGTGTATATCTCTAAAATACACAATTTACTTCAAATAAGTTTTTTGTTGCAGCAGTCATTTCCGAGATATCCGTTATTAATGGTTCGAATTCTTCAACACCTGACGTTTCTAAGTCCTGTAGATTTTCAGCTGTTTCTCGCGATGTCATGGAAAGAGTATGGAATTTTTAAGCCCAGCGTATAGCGCCCAGTTCTAAAAAATATCGCTATTCCCTTTGTGTCTATAACGGAATTTGAGGCAGTATTTTTAACACTTAAATGATTTCAGTCAAATTATATAATATATAAATTCAATAACAGCCCACCTTGAAGCAATATGTGTATGTAATAATTTGTAAAATGTATGTAACAGACATTGCATATGCTTATATTATTGTATCCATGTGTAATAATGTTATGTGAATGTATTACGTAATTTAATAATGTAGGAGCTGTGAAAATAATAAGTTAAAAGTTGCTAACAATGAGGTAACCTTGAGGAAATAATGAGTTTGAGAGTTTAATAATACTTCTGATTATTGGAGTAACAAAAATGTAATTTTAGTGACAGTTTCTAAAATAGCCAACCAGAAAAAGCTTTAGTTAAAAGAAGGTATTCTATTGGATTAGGAATAGCCAATCAGAGACTTGAAATACAGAAATTTACAAATTTAAGAGGTGAAATCAGTTCAGTTGCCTGCAAACGGTGTTCCTAACCAGACGCAAAAAGTGTCCTCGAGAGATTTAATACGTATTCGTGTGAGACGAAAAATAAGTTTAGGTGTTAAAAAGTGTAATTAATTAATAAAAAGAATCTCACAGCTCTCTATATCAGTGAAGTGTTATTTAAATCGTGTCAAGCATTAATAAAAGGAGTGAAGTAAAATTATAATCTGTGTAAGCCTACATTCTTGTCACATCACAACCCTGCCAAGAGATACGTGTCTCTAACAATAATACTGACGCAGCCGAGGCAAATATAAATATATAATAAAGAAACAGTCAAATTACAAAGTTAATATTTTTTTTAAACTTGGGGCAAAGGCCGCCTGAAAGTACATTTGGGGCGAAGGCTACCGGAAACTGTTTACCATACGTGCGGTTGCAACTACTTCAAGTGTTCGGCTCCCCAACAGTTGAAATATAATACAACCCCTTCAATACAAACTACTTCAAATTGACGCCCAAGGCGTGGTAAAAAATAACGTAACAAACCATCTTCTTCAAAGTGCCAAAAACGTGGGGCTAATAAATAACTTCTTCAAATGTGTAACGCAGCTATTTCCGGAAAGATTTATCTAGATTAAAATTAAATATACAGGAAAATAAACTTTCATAAGAATAATTTGTATACCCACTAATAAGCGATATAGGGTAAAGAAAGTTAAGTGAATGTAATAGGTTTTCAGATTTTTTATTTAGGAATTATCTACCGGACAATAGTTTTCCTACAACCCATGCATCATTTTACTTCTCCATAAATCCCTATCCTCTGTATCCTCATCTGTTAGTCCTCTAGACATCATGCTTCTTCGGACCCCATCCATCTATTGTTTCCGCCCTCTGTTTCCTTCAGCTTCCCATTCTAGCACCACTATTCTATCGTTTCCCATGCTTTTCACATGCCCACATCACTTTAATCTTCTCTCTTTCTACTATTTCCAATACGTTCTCTTTTACGTCCATTATTTCCCGATAATTAATATTATAATCAGTGCATCACTTGGCTTTTTTTTTTATTTGTGGATGCTCTTTACTGTGGTCCTTAGCGTCCCATTCTATATTGGGCGTGAAAGACCTCTATATCAGGCTTGAGGTTCTTTTACGTGCCGTAAATCTACGGCACGAAGGAAACCATGCTAAGGATTTTTAAGCCCGAAAAAATCCATCGCCCTCCGCCGGGTTTGAACCCGCGACCTTGGGAACTAGAGGCTAGCACGGTACCTCTAGTCCACGGAGGACGACGCATCAGTTGGTGACTAAATGGTCGGCGTGCAAAGTTTGAACATCCGCGAATATAAACGAGGTGCCAACGTAACAGATACAATATAAGACCTTTCCAATGCCAAAACAGGTGGGTATTTGCGGAGGAGTTATCGGTTATGAATGGAACCTAACAACCCGAAAATCAACAAATTCTGGTGACTTATCCCATAATGGTGGAAACATGTCAAAGTTGCATTTATACGTTTTATAAGAGTATAACGATTAGCGTTTGTTCCCTAGAAACAGTGATTAAATAGACTGAATTGAAAATGTTAACATTTATTTATAGAAGGCACATCATTTGACAAAATTACATTTTTTCTACGAAACGTAGATAAAATATTGCGGTCCACTCGTTACAAAACAACTTTCAGTAACTTGTGGGTCTTAAATTGACCCCACGTTACTTAGGCTTTACTTTTAGTAGCATTACACTTCAATGAAAAATAAATAAATAAGTAAAGGAAAAGAAAGAAGTAAGATTCATGGTGTGTGATATGGCGCCTTTCGCAGGTGTACAGAAAGGTATAAATTAATTTATACATAGGTATAGCTATTATGCAAGCAGGAAAAGTAGATATAAGAATAATGACGAGATTATTTAAAAATTAATTAAAAACAAATATTTGTTCCAGATTCTTGTCTGAAGAATCTGAAAAAAAATATTAAGAAATCTGTATTTGAAGCAGGTCTCACAAAACTGTAGCATTAACTCTTTCAGACTATAGAAAATTCATAGCGAATGAAGAGGACTTCACCAATTGCAACCTGACTGTGCGCACTTATTAACGCGAAAAAGGGAAAACTAATCTGCCTTATCCCTAGTTTGGGATATGAATTCATATTACGTGCTCCCCTGACAGTAGCCGCTCGTCCACCCACAAGAAACACTTCCCACACTAACCATTAAATAGGAATGTGATTTTTTATCACCCAAGGATGCGAGTAAAGGATGCACAGTCTCTTATTTCTCAGTTGTGACAATTTTCGTATTTGAAAAGTTATCCTTATGTAAAATGCCAACAATGTAAAGTATTTTACGCAATGTAAATGCAAGAAAACGACTTTATGTATACGTCAGAACTGCTTATGATGCAACAGTTAAAGGGATGTTCATTAGAATTTGGGCTCTGTTAAATCAGATAGAGATAGACCTTGAGTGTATCACAGACCTATTGTTCAATAGCCGCCAGTACATACAGCAGTTACAACAGCCATTCAGAGAATATCATACTTGGAGTAGATAAATCCAGGAAAGAGCGGAGAGATCTTTTGACCTTAAAGATAGTGACTTGAAAACAAGACACTTGCTTTGTTTCCATGCGAAGGTCCGAGTTTCGTAACGCGCGCTACACAGAGGTAACCAATCAGATTCAGAGCACAATCAAGGTCTACGTCACAGAATGTACTTGAACTTGAGTGTTAATTAACAGTCCTTTTCCAACTCGGCTGCACAGCAACGAGGAACTCTCCCGACAAACCGGGTGTCGAATACCAGTTAGCGACCGACCACCTGCATCTTGCGTATAGCGTGCCATGGCCGCAAACAAAGCCGTCATTAACTTTGCTGCAGGGCCGGCTAAGCTTCCAGACGAGGTAAGTGAACATCACTGGAACTGTAAACAATATGCTCAAGGTTTCCTGCTATCTGTTGCAGAGAGCACATTCTCACGTGCCTTTCACACGCATAATACGCCTGTGTTGCATAATATGTATGCGTCTTCCGCTGTCTAGCGCTGCATTCTTCCTGTGGTCTTTTATTCAAGTTCAGAATATCAACGAAGTTTGTATTACCTCTACGAAAACTTAAAACGTACCCAAGAAGATTCTACTTTATTTAAGAGGTTGGAAAACTACAGAAATCTTGCTATTAGGCACGTTTAATTTATTGGGATCGAATTACAAACGAGGAAATAGGCGAACCCACGAGGGCCTATTTACCCACTCCCCCTTAATTGTAGAAACAAATATGACAATTGTTATACTTAAGGTTATGGTGTTGCTTTGCTTTGGTAAAATCAAAACCAACTGTTATTTCCATTTTATTTGCTTAAACTACGTTAGCACCTATTCGTTTCAGTCAATGACTGAATTTATCACAGTGGTGAACTGTAGCTATATCGAAAGATGCTCCACTAACACACACAGATAGACCGAATCAAACATGCTTTACATTTACTAATGAATAACTACTGATCTGAATAAGAATTAAGCTTTGAAACAATGACGATCAATAATTCACTGTAAAATTGGGTAATCAAGCTACTTAAATATTATCTACGTTTAAAAGGCGTCTTATTTAATATATAATAGATACTCTTATGTTTTCTAAAAATTTGTTTATAATCTTTGCATCCAAAGGATAATCCTTGGATCACTTATATGATACTTGAAAATCTAGAAATGAAAATGCTCTATTACTATGCTTCAAAATAGCCAATAAGCCACCTCTAGCTTAAATAAGTCTATGGGACACATTCTGATGAATATTCTTTGACAGATAACATTTTTACTTTTGGTGAATAACCATTTTGAATTTATTACCGCGTTTATCACTGCTGGAGATGAAGGACGCATTTGATCCCGAAGCTTTTGGCGCCAAAATTACGTGACATTCATATCGAGAAAAAAAAATTAATGATGCGTTACTGTCACATGACTTTCTCTACCCGCTACTCTTGAAAACAGTCTTAATACACATTTCTTCGTAAGTACAAAGTGCATAGCGATAATCAAAAGTTTAAAAACGGGTCATATCCTGGCCTTGAAATTCCAAGACATCGCGAGAAACAAGTGAAGAGCGACAGCCCTTTAAAATGAGCTTTCTTACGGATTTTTGAATATTTGATAGGAATTGGGACATTAATATATAGTACTGAAAAATTCAGATAAGTAATAACAGATATAGCCCACCCGTATAAAGTTTTTTTTTCTGGGGTTTTCCCCTTATCTTGAAAATTTGGATGTAACCTTAAGCTCTATGGACCCAGGGCTCCTTTGAGCATCATTTCAACCATTTCATTCACTCATCGTCCGATATGACCTACACGGTTAAGGACGCTTAAAAAAAACGGAAATGGCTGGTGACACTAAATAAAAACGTTATTTGAAATAAATTGTGTTTTATGGAGATCTGCATTTTTTGTGAAGTATGTTTTTGTATATCTAATGGTTTACCAGTCATACAAAAGTCATTCAGAATGAAGACTTAACAGGCTATTCCCGGAAAATTCAAGATATACGTTTTACTCATATCTTAAACATATGGTATTTTAATCAAAATTGTTTGAGCCATTTTTTAGAAAATAAAAAATTTCGAAAAATGTTCTATGTAAAGGGTAGTTTGGGTTGGGGGAATTCTCTTGAAAAATATTACCTTTGAAAGATACTGAACTTCAAGACCAATTTTGGTTTTTTATCCAAAATTCCATTTTTGTCTTGTGTTGTTTTCGCATACACGCATGTAACCTTTTTCTAAAATTGTGTTTTACTTTACCATATACATAGTACGTAGAGAAGCTATTGCATTCCATCCAAAAATTAGATATCGAGATTTCAGGGGAAATACATGTTTTGAGGCCCCTGAAATCCAAATAAAGCATTTTCGGAAACATGTCCATGTGTGTCTGTGAACAGCATAACTCAAAAACAAAAAGTTGGATAAATACCAAACTTGGTATTTGAGTTCAGTAACTTCCAAAGACATGATACAAACATTTTCAAGAAAATTCCCCCACCCCAACTACCCTTTACATGAAACATTTTTAGAAAATGTTGGTTTTCTATAAAAATGGCTCTAATGAATTTGATTAAAATGCCGTATATAAAATATGATTCCACTACAAAATGTATGTCTTGAATTTTCTGGAATAGCCTAGGAAGTCTTCTTCATTCGGAAGGAATTTTGTATAATCTTGTATAACTGGTAAACATTAAACGATGGACAAAAACGTACCACACAAAAAATGTACATCTCTTTAAGACACAACAATTTATTTCAAATAATTTTTTTGTAGCATAAGCCGTTTCTGAGATATCCATTATTAAAGGCTCAAATTGTTAAATATGTACTCGTACTTTTTAAGTCCCAGCGATTTTCAGTTGTTTCTCATGATTGCATGCAATGATAAACTGGAAATGGAGCAGGGAAATTTGATTATTATAGGCATATACAGATCACCTAATTCTCACATTAGAGAATTCTTAACATATTTTGATAACTTTTGAGCAAATTTGCACATAGTCATCTCGTAATATTAGGAGATTTTAATATAAGTGTGGACGACTCTGATTTAAATGATATACTTGATAGCTTTAAACTAATGATTGCCTCCCACGGTCCGAGTAGGATTACTGATCACTCAGTTAGCTCAATTGATCATATAATAACGAATCTTAAGGTACGCTAAATAATGAATTCCATGTGTCTGATCATAGGGGGCAAATAATAGACACATATAATTGCCAAAGTAAAATGGAGGATAATATATTTAAGTATGCTAGGGTAACACGGAAGAGGAATCTGATCCAATTACAATATAAGTTAGAAAAAGAGGAATGGGATGATGTATATACTGATCAATAATGGAAAAGCTTTCTATAAAAGTTTAGATTTCACCTTGAACAAGCTTGTCCACTTGCAAAACTATTAGTTGGATGTAAAACAAGGGATAAAATAAACTTACCACTTGAATTGGTGGTATTAAAACGTCAAATGAAGTGTATGTACGAATACTATCAATCTACCAAGCTACATTTCTATAAAAACGCTTATAACCTGAATAAACAACAGTACAGAAAAGCGCTACTCAAATTAAAGACTGAGAAAATTGAAAATGAAATAGTTAATTCTGAGAATACAACGAAAGCTGCATGGGATATAATAAACATGCAGGCTAAACCACAGGCAGCTAAGTATACGAACATAAACTTGTGCGCAGATGGGAAGATAGTCAACAACCCTTAAGTGGGTAAATTGTAAATTGTAAATTATTCAATACCTTCTTTTTAAACACACACGACAATCTTAATCTTAGTATTAGTAATAATAATGTCAGTAGTAGTAGTATAACTCAGGACAAAACTATAATAAATAGCATGTATCTTTATGACACATCTGCAGAGGAAATTGGCAAAAAATCAGAATTCAGCAGGTGGGATGGAGTATCACCCAAGATATTAAAACATTGTAAATGGGATCTATGAATATACTGGTCTATTTAATAAATTATTCAATGAATGAGGGCTTATTTCCAGAGGTGTTAAAAATAAGTTTAGTGTGACCTATATATAAAAAGGGTTCAAATGGTAATGTTGGTAATTATCGACCAATTATCCTAACCTCTGTCTTCAGTAAAGTATTTGAGAAGGTCCTTATGAACAGAATAAATAGTTTTTTTTAAAATCTAATAACATCCTTAACCGTTTTCAACATGGTTATAGAGATAAACTGTCAACAGTAACAGCTACTGCCGAATATATGCATGAACTATTGAAATTGTTAGATAATAAAAAAAAAGGCTGCGGGAATCTATTTAGATCTCTCAAAAGCATTCGACACTGTTTCACATGATTACCTAATTGCAAAACTAGAAAATTATGGTTTTAGAGGACATGTAAACAAATTCTTAGTATCATTATTTAAAAAATCATGTACAGTGTACTGAAATAAGTTGGAAAAAAGGTAACGTTATAGATACAGTCAAGTCGGAATATAACGTAGTAAAGTACGGTGTACCTCAAGGATCAGTGCTTGGGCCCACACTTTTCATGATTTATATAAATAATGTACCCACACGTGAATGCAGTAAAGTAATCTCCTATGCTGATGACACATCTTTAATATGTTGGAGTGATAACAGAGATACAACTAGAACAAAAAATGACAACCGCAATTGGTGAAATCTTGCAATACCTTCTACATAGTGGACTGAAACTAAACGTAGACAAAATTAAAATTATGGAATTCCAAAAGCCCAACAATCTTACGGACGAAATAAATATAAATATTAATAACAGCACTTTGGAACAGGTGAACAACTTTAAACTTTTAGGCATAAATATTGATGATGGTCTAACATATAACATACATGTAGATACTGTTTGCAAAAAAATCAACTTGGGACTATTCCTTCTAAGACAGCTGGCAAGATACAAAAACACTTCTATTCTCAATTCAGCTTACTATGGCATAATTTATCCACAATTAACATATGGAATTGAAATTTGGGGGGGGGGGGTACAAGTAAGTTCAACATGGATAGGGTATTAAAAATACGAAAACAAAGTGTATCAGATGTATGTACAACCTCGACTACTGACAGTCATGCAGGGAAACATTCATAAAGGCAAAAATATTAACTGTAGTTTCACTATATGTTTATAAAAGTATACTACTTGTCAAAAATAATAAGGAACATAATGTGCTCAATAAAGATTGCCATAACCATGATACTAGAGGTTCAGATGATTATCATAGGGTTAGCTGAAATAAAAGTCAAACTAATAAGGACCCATATAGAATTGGAGCCTTATATTGTAGTAAGCTAACAACCCAAGTAAAAAACAATGTAAGTATTAAATTTAAAAATGTTTTAAAATGTTACCTAATTAGGAAGTGTCTGTACAGTGTTGCAGAATTATATATATCTGTATATAATTGTAGAATGTAATCTCTGACAATGTCTGATGCTCTGTAATGAGTCTATTGACAATAAAGATTTATTAACTACATAATTTTAAAGCAGCATATAGCATCCAGTTGTTAAACATTTGACTATTGCTATTCCTTTATATCTATAACGAAATGTGTAATGTAGCTATTTCTGCAAAGGTTTATTTGAATTAAAATATAGTAGATAGAAAAATAAGCTTTAATAAGAATAGTTTGTATACACACTAATACCGAGTGGTTAGACCGCTTGCCTCCCACCGAGGCAGCCCGGGTTCAATCCCAGGGACATGCATGTGGGATTTGTGGTGGACGAAGCGGCGTCTGGGCGGGTTTTCTCCGGGTTCTCCGGTTTCCCCCGCCATTCATTCCACCGACTGCTCCATCATCACCTTTCCTTTCATCCATTTCACCAACATTTTGTTTCATCCACTTCCTTCATCCCATACCAGGCATCGAGCTGATCACCCATCCTGGTTGCTCTGTCTGATCCATGAGAGTCTGCTCCTCGATGGGCATCTGACCCCAGGCACCCGCTTGTAAGTCCTACATAAGAGGAGGGTAAACAGATAATGAATGAATGAATGTATACACACTAATAAAGATAGAGGGGAGAGAAAGTCATGTGAGTGTATCACAGATTTTGTTTTATTAAGGAGTCCCAAAACATGTGTTTCTGAGGAAAACTTAATATAGAATATTAAGAATATGTATCTACATACTCTATATAATAGGTATGTGACAGAGAAAGTAAAAAAAAAAAATCTGATGTGTTACACTCACATGACTTTCTCTACTCTTGTAAAAACTATTTTTACAAACGCTTATTCTCCATATGCTTCATGTTAATCGAGATATCGAGATGTCAATCTTATTTGTAATTTTCTTGTAGATGCAAGGGGAATATGGTAGCTTTTAAGCGATAGTCAAATATTTTATCGCTGGTTGCTATGTGGCGCATTCCATTCTCTTTGCATGTCCAGGACATAAAAAAATCTGATGTGTTACACTCACATGACTTTCTCTACTCTTGTACAATCTATTTTTACAAACGCCTATTCTCCATATGCTTCATGTTAATCGAGATATCGAGATGTCAATCTTATTGGTAATTTTCTTGTAGATGCAAGGGGAACATGGTAGCTTTTAAGCGATAGTCAAATATTTTAACGCTGGTTGCTATGTGGCGCATTCCATTCTCTTTGCATGTCCAGGACATAAAAAAATGAATAACGAATTTGAGAAAAAGTATAAGTATTGGAAAATTTAAGGAAATAACAAGCAATATCTCGAAAACGGTTCACTCAACAAAAGAAATGTATATGACATAAGTTGTGTATTTTAACACGATCTACATTTTTTGTGTAGTAACATTTTGTCTATCTCTTATGGTTTACCAGTTATGCAAAAGTCGTTCACAATGAAGAATACTTTTGGAGACATTCCCAGAAAATTCGAGATATACATTTCATTTCTCATGACATTATCTTAAACATATGATATTTTCATCAAACTCGTTAGAGCCATTTTTGAGAACATTAAAATTTTCGAAAAATGTTTCATGTAAAGGGTAGTCTGGGATGGGGGGATTTTCTTGAAAACCTTCGTGTCGCATCTCTGGAAGATACGGAACCTAAATACCAAGTTTGGTGCTTATCCGACTGTTCGTTTTTGAGTTATGCTGTTCACAGACACACAGACACACACAGACACACACACACAGACACACAGACACACACACGGACATGTTTCCAAAAATGCTTTTTACTTTCTCTACTACGTATAGTAAGTAGGGGAAGTATTGCATTCCACCCAAAAATTCGATACCGAGATTTCACCGGAAATACATGTTTTGAGACCTCCTGAATCCAAAAAAAGCATTTTTGGAAACATGTCCGTGTGTGTGTCTGTGTGTGTGTGTGTGTCTGTGTGTGTGTCTGTGTGTGTGTGAACAGCATAACTCAAAAACGAACAGTCGGATAAACACCAAACTTGGTATTTAGGTTCAGTATCTTCCAGAGATGCGACACGAAGGTTTTCAAGAAAATCCCCCCACCCCAGACTACCCTTTACATGGAACATTTTTCGAAAATTTTAATTTTCTCAAAAATGGCTCTAACGATTTTGTTTAAAATATCATATGTTTAAGATAATGCCATGAGAAATGAAATGTATATCTCGAATTTTCTGGGAATGTCTCCAAAAGTATTCTTCATTGTGAACGACTTTTGCATAACTGGTAAACCATAAGAGATAGACAAAATTTTACTACACAAAAAATGTTGATCTCGTTAAAATACACAACTTATGTTATATACATTTCTTTTGTTGAGTGAACCGTTTTCGAGATATTGCTTGTTATTCCCTTAAATTTTCCAATACTTATACTTTTTCTCAAATTCGTTATTCATTTTTTTATGTCCTGGACTTGCAAAGAGAATGGAATTCGACACATAGCAACCAGCGTTAAAATATTTGACCATCGCTTAAAAGCTACCATATTCCCCTTGCATCTACAAGAAAATTAGCAATAAGATTGACATCTCGATATCTCGATTAACATAAAGCATATGGAGAATAGGCGTTTGTAAAAATAGATTGTACAAGAGTAGAGAAAGTCATGTGAGTGTAACACATCAGATTTTTTTGGATTCAGGAGGTCTCGAAACATGTATTTCCGGTGAAATCTCGGTATCGAATTTTTGAGTGGAATGCAATACTTCCCCTACTTACTATACGTAGTAGAGAAAGTAAAAATGAATAACGAATTTGAGAAAAAGTTTAAGTATTGGAAAATTTAAGGCAATAACAAGCAATATCTCGAAAACGGTTCACTCAACAAAAAATATGTATATGATATAAGTTGTGTATTTTAACGCGATCTACATTTTTTGTGTAGTAAAATTTTGTCTATCTCTTATGGTTTACCAGTTATGCAAAAGTCGTTCATAATGAAGAATACTTTTGGGGACATTCCCAGAAATTTCGAGATATACATTTCATTTTTCATGACCTTATCTTAAACATATGATATTTTCATCAAAATCGTTAGAGCCATTTTTGAGAAAATTAAAATTTTCGAAAAATGTTCCATGTAAAGGGTAGTCTGGGGTGGGGGGATTTTCTTGAAAATCTTCGTGTCGCATCTCTGGAAGATACTGAACGCAAATACTAAGTTTGGTGTTTATCCGACTGTTAGTTTTTGAGTTATGCTGTTCACAGACACACACACAGACACACACACACACAGACACACACACGGACATGTTTCCAAAAATGCTTTTTTTGGATTCAGGAGGTCTCAAAACATGTATTTCCGGTGAAATCTCGGTATCGAATTTTTGGGTGGAATGCAATACTTCCCCTACTTACTATACGTAGTAGAGAAAGTAAAAAAAGGTCAGATGAGTTTTCTGATGGAGAAGTGAACCCAAGAGTAGGAAGATAAGCACTTTCCTCCATGCTACTGCGGTGGAAAGCACACTGTATTACCACCAAAATATGAAACAGATAATAGAGTAGAAACTTACAAAGTTTATGTTGATAAAATTACATGAAGTGAAATAATTATTTTAATATCTGTAACAAACTATTATTATTTCTAAACCACATTTTAGAGCAGGGGTTTAAAACACCACAAGGTCAAAGTTTAACAATTTTTTGGCACACTTCTACAATGAAATATCATAACTTCATATTAATGACCACAACTTATACAAATGCAATAATAAGAAAACCTCTGATTTATGTTGAAAAGAAATGATATGGTAAACTGCATGATCAATTATAGAAACAATGGCTAAAATAATTTCCATGTAAATTAACTAGACTAGTCGGAATATAAGATCAAAACATTTTTGACAGCTTAAATCATTGTATATGCCAGTGGCAATATGAAAAAGCTAATTCAAAAGACTATTTCAGTATTTTATGTTTAGAATTCCAATCAATAGAGTCTTCAAACAAGCTTTAGTACAAGAGCACGCTCATCTTAAGGCTGTACAAAACCTTAGCAAGACCTGTCCTATGCTATGGCAGTGAAGCTTGGATCCTAAAGAAAAGAGAGAGAAGCAGAATAACTGTTCCAGAGATGAAGTTCATGTGAAGGACTGCTGGTTACACTAAATGAAATCAAAAGACCAATGAGTTTATTTTAAAAGGGCTAAAAGTGCAACCAGTACTGGAGCACAGTCTGGTGCAAAAAAAGTGCCAATATAGGCACCGCGGTTTAAGTTGGCAATCAATAATTAACATGCCTCTGCCACACCTTCTATAAAGCTGTACTCATTGAGGGGCTGGTATGGGGCAGTCTTTGAGAGGTATATTGTTTCAGTCATTCATGTGACATATATTGATTCTCCACCCCTTTCATCACCCAGCTAGATCTGACCTTTCTTCATAGGGTGATGCTAACGTATCGGACTTCAGCTAAAACCAATTAGAGGATATCTCACCTAAGGCAGGCGTGGAACACAAATGAAGAGGAGATTCTGCCAACATTCAAGAATGGAAAACACTAAAAGTAACCAAAAGCATCGGCATGTATTTTTGCACTCTACTGTACATACAACATTACCAGAACTAGAGTGTCGTCCTCCATGGTGTAGTGGTTACCATGCTAGCCTCTAGTTCCCGAGGTCGCGGGTTCAAACCTGACTGAGGGTGATGGATTTTTTTGGGCATAAAAATCCTTAGCATGGCGTCCTTTGGAAGGTAAGTAAAGCCAGTGGTCCTGTGTTGTAGATTTACGGTACGTAAAAGAACCTCAAGTCTGATAAAGAGGTCTCTGAGCAAAATTACCGGTCTTTCACGCCCAATATAGAATGGGATGCTAAGAACCACAGTAGTTAAAGAGCATCCATAAATAAAACTAAATTTATTTATTTTATTTACCAGAACTAGAGACAACACCTGCATAGGATGGGTCCAGCAGTTCCCAAAGCTGTAATGCAGTGCATTCTTAGGGGAAAGAAAGATCATTTGGACCCAAGAAGAGATGGAGGGAAAATTTCTTAGGGAGACCATAGGAGGCCTGCTGGCCTAAGACTTGGTTGGATGAAGAAGAAGAAGAATTCCAATATTCTGATAGTAACATTTCCTGAGCTTTTAAAACAAATTCAGAAAACATTCCTGGTTTTGTCTCCTAAAATATGTGGAAGATCACAAATTCTAATAAAAGTGGGCCTGGAGTTTCAGAAACAATGAAACCTTCCTTGAAAGTATTTTTAGTTTTGCTTATTTATGTTCAATTACCTAACAAGTTCAATTTGTGATTTGAATTTTCAAGTATTAGCACAGGAAAGACAATCAAAAATAGAAATTAAAATATAAGGTTATATTGATATATTTTAAAAAAATGAAAACGTAGGAATTACAGAAGAATTATGGTTGCCTCCTACATATTTTGATTTATGAAAATTGTTATTCCTATACAAGGATTCTGGAAAGGAAATTGAGAAGGTATGTGGAAAAGGATTTAGAAGACGAACAAGCAGGTTTTAGACCCAGTAGACAGACTCAGGACCAGATATTTGCGCTAAGAATCATCACAGATAAATGGCTAAGTAAAAATAAAATAGCATACCTTGCATTTTTGGATCTACAAGCAGCCTTTGACACTGTACCAAGAGTAGAGATATGGAAGGCACTATATAAGAAGAAGGTACCCTTAAAATTAATAAGGGTAATCAAATCTACATTTAAGAATGTAGAGGGCATAGTAAGGCTGAAGGGCAGAGCATCAAAACCTTTTAAGATAGAAAAAGGTGTTAAACAGGGAGATAGTTTAAGCCCATTATTGTTTACAGTATTTTTGGATGAAGTAATGAAAACTTGTAAAATGAGAACAAGCAAGGCACTAGTGGGAATGTGGAATTTAAGACCTATATACTGCCAAACTTTAGCTTATGCAGATGATATCGTGCTTATAACAGATTCAGAAAATAAATTACAACAAGCAATAATAGAATGGATAGAAACATTACAGGAAAGGGGGATGACGGTTAATCTTAATAAGAGTAAAGTAATGATGGTAGCTAGGATGTATGTAGTGATATTTCCGATGTTAAAACCTTATGTGAGGAAGTTTTGTTGTATTTCCTCTGTAGGTAATTTGTAATCAAGTTCATTACTAGAGTATTCTAAATAACTATATAAGCTGAGAAAATTATGTCCAGCTTAAATTCAGAAATTATTCAACTTATATTTGTAATTAACCCTTTATTTCTGGCATTATTTTGTTACATATGCCACTTTTTCCCTTCACTAGCACCACCAATGAAGTGATTAGAATAGCGTGATCGTTAAAATGGGATGTAATGGACTGGCCATTCATTCAAAGCCAAACGTCACGAGTTCAAGTCCTAGTGACTGCAGTCAAATGTGCTTGTGTTAAAGGATGGAGAGGGCCCAAGTAAAATAACAGGTGTGATGGCATCTCTGGATGCTGATGGGGTTACATCTGACTGCAGTTGCATGAATTTTACTTTTTATTATTATTAAAAAATCACCACAGTTTTATTGAAAAAAATTAATATTTTTACAATATAAAATGGCTATAAATAGCTGCATTTTATTGCTGAAGGTTAGTATAATATGAATTTAGGAAAAAAAAGGCCATTAGGAAACCTAAAACCTTAAAAAACACCTTTGTATCAAATATAGTACACTAGGCTATAAAGAATTAACAATTCAGAGAACTATTTTTCTGGATGGTTACAAACTATGTGCCATTTCCAAAATTGTTAAATTGGTTAAAGTCTTCAGTCATTTTTTGGCTTACTATTTCACTGAATATTAATGTGAGGGGTTTCTTTACCCTGTGAAAACTGTAAAGTCTTTGTTATTAAATAACTATGGCACCAAAAAGAAGGTAGAAATGTTTAAAATCTCTGATTGTCTAAAAATTACTTAACTAATCCAATCATTCTTTCACCACTGAAAGGTACATAATTACAGGCTAGGCAATATTTCCAGAGCTTAAAAAGTTTGTTGGTGAGGAGGTTAAGCAGATCAGAAATACAACTGCTGATATTTGATATTCATTTCCACAAATTTCAGGATTTTTCATCCCTTATTATACAGCTGGGATTTTCATGATGGTAATACTGATATGTTCATTAAATATATATAAATGCTTTTTATGGAAAAAATAATCAAATTATACTAATTTTTTTAGTCACATTTATGCATATATGGCAATTTCTTTTTGATAGAACATATTTTAGTAAGTAATTGGTCGTGTCATATTTTTACTCTTTCAGGAAGTAAAGGAGCTTTTCTTGTGCAATTTCTTTCTTCTGTGTTCATTTGAATGTTAAATTCTCAGAATTACACATCACATGTTGTTTCCTGGAAAATGGTAAAAATTTACCTTTCTCTGTATTTCATTTGGATTCACAATACAGACTTTGTGTGTCAGTGAATTTGTGTAGCCTATTGTTACACTAACAGCAGGTAGCTATTTAAGCTGTATAATTTGAGCAGCAAACTGCAGACAAGTATCTCATTATGTTATTGAATCCTGTTGAAATCAGATGTGTTACATTCACATGGCTTTCTCTACTCTTTGTCGTTTATTAGTGGGTATGCAAAGTATTCCTACTAAAACTTATTTTTCTATCTACTTTATTTTAATACGCGCGTGCACACACACACAGAGATACGAACTGGCTGTGCAGTGTTTTTCCTGTCCGTCCTTGCTACTCATTGGCGTCTGCCGCTATCATAGAAAGGTGTGGATGAAACCATTCAACATTTTTATAACTACTTTTAAAGCTTTACTTACTAAGTTTACGAAAGGAGATGCTGAAACTGACCACCATTATTGTCCATACATTTTTGGCACCTCTTTAGGAGATTATCTATCACTTGCGTAGTTCACGTTGAGAAATGCTGGCAATTTCCTGGTGGATATTTTGTTTTAGTTCTTCCAGGGTGTATAGGTTTGTCTTGTACATTTTGTTTTAAGTTACCCCAGAGATAGAAATCGCAGGGGTTAGGTCAGGGGACCACATATAATTCTGTCCTCAAAACATGCTTTCAATTGTTCTCATCGAAATATTGGCACACTGTTGGGGCTCCACTCACAAAATGTGCATCTAATTATAGGATTACCTGGTTGAAGAGCTTGTGCCACAGTTATTTTATATGATTTTAACTTCAGCAATTTGGTAGCTCTTTGCACAGAGCCATAAGAAATGGCTGCCTGTTGTGAAAGATACCTAAGTGATTTTTGGGCAGAATTCCCTAAACGATGACCGATGTTTAATGTTTCTTCGGTAAAAATAGTTTGCCATCTTTTAGATTTCTTAGCCTAAACACTTTTTGTGGCCTGAAATTTATTGTTAAGTCCATGGATTGTCGTATGTCCTGAAACTTTTACACCTGGAAATCTTTCTGCAAATCGTACTTTCATTTGTCGGGCTGACTGAATTAACACACATGAATCATAAATACACGCTGTGTTGTAGAAAACATATACTGAGCATAATGTACTTTGTGACTAAGTAAAGGACAAAATAACTGAATTACATCACATCACTGTCAACTCAATACTGCACTTCACACTGCAGAGCAAAACCACGTCAACAGCGTGATCTTGTTTATAGAAGCAGTGCATTATCATGTTTCCACATGCCCAGTGGAAAAATGCCGCTCAGCTGGTTCATAGTTTCTTGGCTCTCCTGTTTATATATATAAACAGTTATAATATGATTAGTTCATACTTTTACTTTCTTTACCACATACATAGTAGGTAGAGAAGGTATTGTATTGCACCCAAAAATTTGATACGGATTTCACTGGGAATACATGTTTTGAGGATTCCCGACAAAAAAAAAAGAAAAAAAAAGGCATTTTTAAAAAGAGGTCGTATGTATGTGAACAGCATGACTGAAAAAGGAAAAGTTGGACATATATCGACGTTGGTATTTAAGTTCAGTAGTTTTCAAAGATGCAACACAAAGATTTTCAAGAAGATCCCCCCCCCCACTACAAGGAACATTTTTCAAAATTTTTATTTCCTTTAAAATGGCTAATGATTTTGAATAAAATACCTTATATTAAAGATATTTACATGACAAATAAAATGTATACAGTCAAATGCCATTATAACGAATTTCTGGGGATCTTGAAATTCATATTGTCTTACTAAAATTTTGTTAAATCTGTTATTTAATATTTTTATCTTAAATGGGTCAAAATTGCAACTTTTAAATCCAATATGATACTGTATCTATTTTTTAAAATGTAATACGTATATATTGGGAATGAATATGAAAGGCAAAAATTCACTACTAAAGTAATTTCACATTTAAAACATTAAACTTGGCAACATTACATAATTAATTAATATGTAGCTGCTTACATACTACTAATATAACTTAAAAATGTTTTCATTTTTGGAAAACGTTTGTAATTTTTTTCTCGACAGAACACCTTACAATTGATTCTTTCAAGTAGTTTACAATGCAACTTGCACTGTTTGTCAATTGTCAACTTCTAAAATTTTAACATTTTTTTCAGAGAAAACTGCTTTCTTTTACTTTTCGGTACTCTGTTGGTTGATATTGTTTAAACTAGACTTGCTCTGAGCTTACTGAAATTCCTGTCATATGCAGGTTAAACCACATGAGACGGCAATAAGCAGATGAAACAAAACTTTACCACTTAACAGTACCTCTTAAACAGACCACCGGACTACAGAATTTGGTTAGACAAAATAGACGGTTTAGACAAAAGCTGGGGCAAAACATTGTATGGTCAACTAATCTCTGAACCAGGAAATTGCACTGTAATAATTGTTCAGTAAGTCATGAAAATGTTTTAAAAATTTGTACAATTGGTCTATATTCATTAAGGGGAATTTATTGGTTCTATACTGAAATTTTCATTGTACCGACATTCGTACAACTGAAATAATTTAACATAGATGCTTATAGAAATATAGAAGGGGATTTCAGCTCTTTTCATTGAACTGAAATATTTGTTTAAAGTGGTGTTCGTTAAAATGGTATTTGACTGTGTCTTAAATTTTCTGGGAATAGCCTGTGAAGTTCTCTTAATTTGGAAGTAAGTTTGTATAATCTTGTATAATTGCTAAAGATTAAGCGATAGACAAAAATGTATTATGCAAAAACTGTAGATCTCTTTAAAACACACATTTCATTACAAATAATCTTTTTTGTGGCACAAGCCATTTCCAACATATCCATCATTAATGGCTCAAATAGTTCGCTTTTGTCATTCTTTTAAAGTCCTGCCAATTTTCAGCTGTTCATTGCGGCGTCATGGAAAGAGTATGGAATTTTAAGGCCAGCGTATAGCGTACAACGCTTAAACATTTGACTATTGCTATTCCCTTTATGTCTATAATGAAATATGCAATGGAATTATTCCTTCAAAGTTTTATCCCAATTATAATTAAGCAGATAGAAAAATAAACTTTTATAAGAATAGTTTGCATATCCACTAATAAACTATGAAGGGTAGAGAAATTAATGTGAATGTAACACATCAGATTTTTTATGTTGCCACACATATTTTTGTAAATTTTCGGTCCTAAGAGTATATTTTATTTTGCATATAATGTTGATATTTTGGTCATAAAAATCCTAGTCTTATTAGAAATATCAAGAAGACTTTACAGAATTAGTTATAAGGAGTAAGGGGGAGGATTCAATATAAAAATCTTTTACAGAACTGTACAATCATTTCATGAAGAATAAGGTGGAGGTAAATTAGATTAATTAAGCCATCATTCATGGTTGAACGAGTTAATCTCGCAATAACCAAGTGGGTGGAATGCAACACTTCCTCTACTGTAAGTGGTAGAGGAAGCAAAAACACAACAAACAAACAAATATACATATATAAGGTTTTCTAGGATACATTTGTATTTTAAAATAGAGCAGTTTCCTTTGCAGTGACATTTTGCATTACACAATTTTGCAGGTTTTACAACATGTACAGAAGAATCTTGTACATTATGGTAATACTGGAATGAGTGTTATGGAGATGAGTCATCGCTCATCTATGTATGCTGACATCCACAACGCAGCTCTCAGAACTGTAAGAGAACTTTTGTGAGTATATCTTTTATACAATTTCTAGAACAACTTACCAAAATTAGGACCTATATGAGCTCAATCACTGATCTGCAGTATGATCTTTTAAGTCCTTCAACAGTGGCGGAATAAGTGAAATATATGAATGTGCTGGTAACCAGTGGTGTATTGGCCAGAATAAATTTGGAGAAAGTAATAGGAAGAGAAAACAAATAAATAAAGTTATAATTAACCTATTCATTCACAGAGGATGTTGAAAATTTCCCCCAATCTGTTGAAAGCATAGATTCACATATTTAATTCAATTGTTAAATACTTTCACTAAAGGTTTTTAATTACTGTAGTATTAATGTTATTTGTGTAACATTATTGTAGCCCCACGTTATGGTAGCCAATTTGCGACGGTATTACTTATAATGTTTGTTTACATCACGTGTGTTGAAGCCATCTTGTGACGTCATTCATTTGTTCGGTTTGTAGCTCCATCTTGTGTTAGCAATTTGCATCAGTGTTAGTGTTCGAAAGAATTTTAAGTTTGTTTATTGTCCTCCGGCTAGCTATTATCTTATCTTGGGTCGAACATGTGTCTTGATCAGGGTTGTGTAAACAGAAAGGAATCTTTTATCCAAAAAGAACACTGATGAAGAAATTTGTTTTATAATTTTTATTGTCGAACACGTTCACAATCACTTTTACATATTGATCTAGATACTCGCCAAACTGAAACTGTTATAATAACTTCTTACTGATCACTTTTAATCAACGTACTTCAACCTTTTATATAATTAACTTTACCATATTTTAGATCTTTCATAATTCTGCTGCGCGTAACTTGTGAATCTATATCCGATGTATGACGAACTAATACTTTCGACGAACTGACTGACTGAAAACGACGTGTAGTGTACACAGATTTTTGATGAACTGCGCACGATCTACCTCTGACTTGGCTTATTTATACTCCTTCATCCAGATACGCCTAAAGCTTATAACTGAGTTACTATTGGCTAATAAAACGCGCCAACATTAGCGTCTATTTTAATATCCAATGAAAATTATGAATACATATGCTTTAGGGAGAACACATTCCAGAAGTTTCTACCGAAAATGCGCCAACATTACGTAACTTCCTCGTTTCCAATAATGATAAACAGCTCACCCCCTCGCTGCATTATTGCGCTATTATTGACAGTTTCAGTAAAGCCTTATAAATTTACTTTTCAACAATATTTACAATCAATAAACATCTGAAATCAATGTCACATAAAAATGCATATTCATATTACAATCATTATTTACATTTAAGTAATTTGTGATACAAATTACTGCATCATTACTTCCTTACTTACCTTCACTGATTACTTTACGATTCGGCCAGCAGTTGACGCTTAATGACTGGTAATTTGTGAAGTTCATTCTGAAGGGTTGCCAACATCTGAGCAAACAATACTGTAAGATAGAAATCGCACACAGAATGACAATGAGGCAATTGTAGGCCACAATGAAACCACAGGGGCTTTTGCCACCTCTAACATCGCTATTCTTGCAGATCACACTAATATGGTTGTGTTGCCATGTTATGCTTAGTATTAACAAAATGGAATAATTTGTTGACATTTGCAATGGCTGTGCTGTTTACGAAAGTGTGTTAAAATGGGTGGGTGGGTTAGAGCTTTCTTAAGTATTCTTATCTCCTCTTAAAGCTGCTATTATACGCATTTTCCTTCCCTAAATTATTTTCTATCAAATTAACTGGAAGGTAAGTATGGAATTATTGCCAGTTCCTTTTGTCACTGAATTAGTGTAATTACTACCAATATCAGTTCATCTATTGTTTTCAGATTATCTTTACAACTGTTGACTTTTCGGCATCCCAAAAGAAATAATCTAGTTGCAACGTCATGAACAGAACTTGTGAAACATATTTATTAAATTGTAAGCAGTATCACGAAATGGTAACCTGGAATTTTTTCTGGATAGAAACAAAGCGGGACCATCAATAGAGCCAACAGGAATAGATCTATGGAGTAGGAAAATGTGCCATACGTATAGAAATAGAGCAGGCTCTGAGAGAAGTATGGGAATACGGAAGCAATAATAATGGGGGAGTTAATATTAGAATAGGGAGGGAGAGTGATTATAGAATGAATACGTTGTGGAAATGAAACATGATCTAGAAGGGAACAAATTAGACAAAGTAAAGACAAGTGTATTGATAAGCAAGTGATAGACTTATATGAAATTGTGAAGTGAATGATTTAGATATAAAGGATAGAAACACGGAGAGGGGTAGGAGGGAGAGTCACGTTTCTTAATAGGAACGAGCAAGTGTTGTTATGGCTGATCAGCACGGGGTACACAATAAGTATTCTTTAGGTATTGAACTTGCATGTAATAGTTACCATTTTCTGCTGGTAGTGGAGATTCAAAGACGATCGGAGGAAGTAAGGGAAGGAGATGGGAATGGGAGAACACAAGCAGTATAGTGACTTTAAATACTTTAAATGAGAAACTGTTAGCTATATGAAGCTAACTCAACACACATGCTTTGTAAATGTGGAAGCTTGGATATGTTCGCTAATAGGAGCCAGGGCTCGACACTGATCATGCCCAAATGTATTGTATTAGCCCAATACTCAATAAAGATATCATATCAATCTGGAATTTAGAAGCTGCTATATAATTTTTTTTTTCCATAAGGTATAGCCTGTCAACCTGTTCTGTCCTCAAATATATCACTCCATCTTGTGTTCGGTCTTCCCACTTAACATTAACCTCTAGTTTTGTAATTTAATAAAATTGTTGGTATTTTTACTTTCTCTACCATGTACATAGTAGAATTGAGAAGGTATTGCATTCCACCTAAAAGTTTGATACCGATATTTCGCAGGAAATAAGTGTTTTGAGGCCCCCCAAATCCAAAAAGCAGTTTTAGAAAAAGATCCATGTGTGTCCAGCAGAACTCAAAAACGAATAGTCGGATCAACACCAAACTTGGTATTTAAGTTCAGTATCTTCCAAAGATGTGACATGAAGATTTTCAAAAAATCCCCCACCCAAATCTACCCTTTACATGGAGAATGTTTTGAAACGATTTTGATGAAAATACCATACATTAAAGATATTTAAATGACAAAATGCATATCTTGAATTTTCTGGGAATAGCCTGTGAAGCCCTCTTCATTTGAAAGGAATGTTGTATAATGTTGTATAACTGATTAAACATTATGCAATAGACAAAAGCGTAATACACAAAAAATATAGAGCTCTTTAAAGTGCACAATTTATTTTAAATAAGTTTTTTGTGGCATAAGCTATTTCTCAGATATCCGTTATTAATGGTTTGAATTGTTCATATCTTGGCTATTCTCTTAAAGTCTTGTCAACATTCAGTTGTTTGTTGCGATGTCATGGAAACAGCATGGAATTTTAAGGCCAGCATATAGCGTCCAGTTGTTAAACATTTGATTGTTGCTGTTCTCTTTGCATCTATAACGAAATGTGTAATGTAGCTATTTCTGTAAAGGTTTATTTGGGTTAAAATGTAGTAGATAGAAAAATAAGCATACTAAGAATAGTTTATATACCCACTAAATAATAGAGGGTAGAGAAAGTCATGTGAATGTATCACATGAGACTTTTTTCCTCTTTCACCCTCAATTTATGTTGGTACCAATTATTTTTATTTTCATTAATTTTTTCATTTACATTATATACATTTAGCTGTTTTCAGATTTCCTCATTTCATTGCTTATCTAGAAGGTTATATTCAGCTACTGCTCTTAGGGATTTCATCTCTGTTGTTTCTATTCTTTTTCTATCTTCCTGTTTTTAGTCCAGTTTTCACTTCCATATGTTGCCTTTGGCATCTTGTTCTTTAATGTTCTCCTTATTGTTCTATTCCTTTGTCTTAATTTGTTTAGTTTTACATTCAGGTCTTCGTTTTTAGAATATGATATCTAGATAGTTAAAACTAGACTTGTTCTATTATTTCATTAATAATTATCTTAAATCTTACATGAGCTTTCACATCTTATACGAGTTTTCCCTTTAAAAGCCATTGATGTTTTGTGTATCACCTTCTCTAAAAACATTCTCTACTAAAACCACACTCTGTTCAATCGAAAACATTTTCAACTTAAATGAAAACACTTGCACACTGACAGATACAGTCTGATACTGACTACCCTTGTTACAATAGGGATGGTGCTTTGGGCATGGCATGTGACCATCATATCCTCAACGATACTAAGCAATAGCTTTCTATCAATACTTTTGGATTGTACTGACCTGTGGCACTGGGAGGGACTATGGATTACAGTGTACAAGAAACATGTTACTACAGTGTAATTTGTGACCCTCAGCTAGAGTCAGCATTGCTTGGAAACCATAAGGTTAGGCCTACACTGCAGTCAAACAAAACAAATTAATTTATTTCAGTAGTTTCCTCTTACAAGTTTTCTACTAGGCTTTTGTTGTACAATTTCAAGTGGAAGCTGAATGTTGTTGGACATTATTCTATCAAAATGAATAAACGTTTGGCCTCACAATATTACATCTAAATATCTATGATGCGTAACACTCTTTGTTTCTTATCCATTATCATCTTAAGGTTTCCCATATTGATTTCTTCTTCTTATACTTAGTTTGAGCCAGATTCTTGATAAATAAAATAATCAGAGGTTTAAATTAAATTAAATTTTATTTATGGACGCTCTTAACTACTATGGTCCTTAGCGTCCCATTCTATATTGGGCGTGAAAGACCGGTAATTTTGCTCAGAGGCATCTTTATTAGGCTTGAGGTTGTTTTACATGCCGTAAATCTACAACACGGGACCACTGGCTGTACTTCCCTTCCAAAGGAAGTCATGCTAATGATTTTTATGCCCGAAAAAAAATCTGCCGGGTTTGAACCCACGACCTCGAACCAGGGGCTAGCACAGTAACCACTCCACGGATAATCAGAGGTGGTGTTATATAAGAGTCAAGAGCATGTAAACATCCTAACTTTTGAAACCTTGCAGATTTATTAGTTATTTTTTCTTTGAATGCTCTTAAATGTAACATATATGTGGTAATTTAAAATATACAACATTTAAATCTACCACGCTAATCCTCTAAACTCAATGAAATGTGGCAACAGGGTTGGTAGCAAATCTTAACTTGTGCATGCTTTAAGAAGCTTCTACACAAGTGCAACAGATATGGCATAATTACCTTATGGGTCAAATACATACAGGTCGTGCACACTTGAAGACGTGCATGAATCTTCTCCTGCGATGTGTTTCTATATTATCACTACAATTTTACGCTAATGCCATTAGATGGTAGCACTACTGCAGAAGTAGGTAGTGTGCACAAGCATGGAAAATTCTCTAGCTTATTCCAGACCATCCATACTCTTCAACTACAATTTAATTAACACAATACTTCATTCTTGCTCTAAAATGCTGTATTTATTTATACAACAAACATCCAAAAAGTAACTCTTTCTTTCATCAGAAAATTATTATAGTTATTATTATTATTATTATTATTATTATTATTATTATTATTATTATTATTATTATTATTATTATTATTGGGAGTGGCTGCAGTTATATCAATTTGTTCATAACTATTATGCAGCAGATACTATTTCATATTTTCAGTGTTATTTGAGTCTAAAATGTTGTGAACACCAAAAATGTATACTTACGAGGTGCTACTTAAAATAATCAATGTATATAATAAAATGTATTCCTCTAACCACTATAAGTTAATCATGCATGATAAAAATGTTCATCTCAAATGGAACAATATCGTCATGGATACAAACAAGACCTCGGAGGAAGAATGTTGGGTAACTCTAAGCTCTGTGGACCCTGGGTATTCATTTCACTCATCAAATATGACCAATCTGGTTTGAAAGATATTAAACACATACAACACTTCTCATATATCATAAGCCTATTCTTATTTGGTGTATCTCTGTGAGAAACAGACAGAGTAGGCTCATTTTCAAATTTTTCTAGGTGGTAGCAAAGCTAGGCTTTTACCTGGGAAAACTTGCATACAAGAGTGAATATTGTGGAAATAGCTAATGCTACAAAAATGTTATGTATAATTTAAGCTTTGTACTTTGCATATGTTAAGTCTTTCTATCACTTATGGCTTTCCAATTACATAAGATTTAGTGAGAATTAAGAGAACTTCATGAGTTATTTCGAACTATTCAAGATATCCATTGTATTTGCCATGCCAATATCTCTTTCTCATTTTGGAGAAAATAAAAAGGTAAACAAATGTTATTGTGTAGAGGGCTATTTGAAGAGGATGGATGCATCCTTTTTGAGATGTCCCACTTAAGTAAAGTTGAGTAATTCAAGAATGCATACAAACACACAGGTCAGGGGTTCTCTAAATGTTTATTTCTGATGAAAGTTTTGGTGGAAGGTTACTATTAAAAATACCATTGATATTATAAATATTAAAACTAAAAAAATAAATTGATTTAATGAAAAATCTACCTTAGGTACCTAAGAGATAGCAAAAGTGAAATTGTTTTAATTGAAATATAAATAAACCATGTAATTGGATAATATTTTTATGCTTAAACATAATAGCTTTTTTTTTTTTTTTTTTTGTTAATTCTGTGTTTGTTTTCTTTGGTGTTAATATTGTTCATTTGACATAGAAATGGAGAGCCATAAGCTGTGTATACTCAAATGACTAAACTTATTATATCTACTACTACTAATAATAACAATAATAATAATGATGATGATCTGCTGTTTATAGTCAAACTAAGTATACTTTCTGTCATAAAAAAATCAACATACCTGCTTCACTTTTGTTTTTTCCATGTTTGCTATAAACAAGTAGCCTTGGTGCAGTTTGAATCACAGCATGACACACAAATCCTAACTTAACCTTCCAGCTTCCAGTGAAATAAAATACAATATTATATAAAGTGTAAAAATTACAGAATTATACTAAACGTTTTAAACATAGCTTAGTATACCTCGGCTCATCTCTCTGGGAACGTTCACTTGTCAGCCTTTATCGTTTAGATTTTGCAGTCCCGAAATATTTTCCATTATTGTTATAAATAAGGAAGCGTGGTTTTCCTGCACCGCTAGTTCAGGAATTTCAGCTACAACAACATAAACCAAATCTGAAGTAGCATAAAAGTTCCTCTACCTGCCATAGGTACAGGAAAGGGGATGAAAATGAGCGGTAAAATGCAAGAAGGAACAATGACCACTATTCTTGCTTTTGTTGCGTAACTGCGTGAGCATTTAATTTTGGTATTCCCTTCGAGTTCGTTAGTGGTACGATTCACAATGAAAGCAACGCGAAACTAACTGCGATATCTAATCTTTGTCGAGATGGTGATCCGTGCGAGGAATGGAAATTACGAGTTATTGTTAGTTTCTTTTCGACCTTTTTGAAACAGACGAGGTAGCGATTGGCAGTTATGATTCCTTCGTTACTCAGCGCTCACAACAGAACACCAAAGTATCCAGCGCTGTTATCAGTTCGCTGGTGACGAACCATTTCCAGGAACGCAAAACACTCTTGTGTGCTTATCTTGCAACATTTTCTGGGGTTGTTTTCATGATATAATGGGTAGAGCGCGCAGATCAAGTCGATTCTCAGTTTGCGCTGAGTTTTTATTTTCCCTATCATGTACTTAATAGGTAGAGGATGTATTGTATTCCACCCAAAATTTCCATATTGAAATTTCACCGAAAATACATGCTTTAAGGCCCCTGCATCCAAAAAGAGCATTTTCAGAAAAAGGTCTATTATGAAACAGCATAACTTTAAAACAATATTTTCTATAAATACCAAACCTAATTTGAGATCTTCCAAACATGCAACACGAAGATTTTCAAGAAAATCTCCCCAACCCACATAACACTTTATATGGAAAAATGTTGATATTTTTTATTTTATGAAAACTGGCTTTTATAATCTTGATTAAAATACTATATATTTAAGATATTTACATGTACTATAGCCTGAATTCTTGGAATAACCTGTAAAGTCCCGTTCATTTAGAAGGAATTTTGTATAACAGATAAATCTTAATAAATAGACAAAAACTTACCACACAAAAAAATGTAGAACTCTTTAAAACATACAGTTTATTTCAAATAGCATTTTTGTGGCAGCCATTCCTGAGATATCCATTATTATTGCTTTAAATTTTCAATACTTTTGTCTTTTTTTAAACTGATGTCGCTATTCAGTTGTTCCCTGTGATGTCATGGAAAGAGTATGTAATTTTAAGCCAGTTCCTCCCCTTGTATCTACAATGAAAAGTGCAATAAATTATTTCTGCAAACATTTATCTTGATTAATATGAAGTAGATAAGATTTCATAAGAATAGTTTGTAAAAGCCATGTAAAAATAAACGATGGTTGGTAGAGAAAGTCCTGTGAATGTAACACATCAGATATTTCTTACTATGTTCACAGTAATGGCTTTTAAGACAGCATGCTTATGTGACTTCCCAAAATGAACTTAGGAGTAAGGTGCTGTTAATTAGCCATGCTTTCATAATCACACATTTTCTTCTACTTATTGAGTAAGGATATTTGCAATGGAAGTAAATTTTATAAACTCATAGATAACCCAAGTGTGTAATTTCCTTGCCAGTGCTGTCATATTGTGATCTCGTTTGTTGACGTGTGTCTGCTGGAAATTTAACTATAAATGTAGTTACCAAAAGATAAACGTCTTAATTGTATACCAGTTTTCATTCATTTATTTTTATCCTTTGTAAAAAATATGCGCTGTTATTGAACATGTTAAATAACATATTTACAATAGAAGTTGCAGGCTTACAGCTGTCAAATCAACAATTACATTATAAACAGACTAGATACAAGATATTCTTCATATAAAATGTTTACAACATCCAGTCATCAGTTGAAATAAAACCTAAAGGTCATAGTCTTGGAATTAATGTTTACAACATATTGCAGTTTTCCATAAATTCTTCCAGTGTATAAAAACAATGCTGTATCAGAAATCTTTTCATTTGAATCTTAAAGCTTTTGATTTCACAGTTTCTGAAGGCTAGAGATAATTTATTGTAAAAATCCAGTGTGTATAAAGTTTTCTTCAAAAAGTTTAGATCTATGTTAAGTGTATCTATGTAAATTAATTTTGTTAGTGTGTCATGTGAGTGTACCTGGAATAATATATTGAACTGATGCAAATTGAAGGGTCAGAGGAAAACATGCTTCCAGTCCATTCATCAAAAAGTTTCAGGAGACTAAAAACAAAGTTTATCTTTAAAAATACTGTTTAATTATGTATACCATTAGAAACCTGATTTTAATATTATATCATGATGCACATATTTAGAACCAAACACAAACCATTTTGTATAAGTAATAATAAAAATGGGTGTGGAAAAAACAATTTCTCTTGGCCTCCACCTTGTCATTTGAGCAGGATTCTGAAACAAAACCCACAGTTACAGGATATAAGTTGCAGTGTATAAAATGTATATAATGTTGATATTTGATCATTATTATTATTTTGGTATGATGAAATCGGGTAATATTGGTTGTAGTGCAGAAAAATAATCAACTTTAGTCATCATTGTTGCTGATGAAGTCAAAGTATGCATCATCATGCTGCTCGTTGATCTCAGTCCATCTGCATCAAATTGTTGGAAAACCATCGCTGTAACGAGAAACCTTTTTAAAGATCGCAGGTCCTTGTATTTCATTCGAGAAATTGGAATTGGGGCCTCGTACAAAACTTTCAGTTCATCGATTGGTATGTTCTTCTCTTGTTGAGTCGTCCTCCATGGACTAGTGGTACAATGTGCTAGCCTCTAGTTCCCAAGGTTGCGGGTTCAAACCCGGCGGAGGGTGAAGGATTTTTTCGGGCGTAAAAATTCTTAGCATAGGAAGGGAAGTAAAACCGGTGGTCCCGTGTCGTAGATTTACGGCATGTAAAAGAACCTCAAGCTTGATGAAAGGGCCTCTGAGCAAAATTACCAGTGTTTCACGCCCAATATAGAATGGGACGCTAAGGACCACAATAGTTAAGGAACGTCCATAAATAAAACTCAATTAAATTTCTCTTGTTGATGGTGTTTCCCTTTTTCTTTTTCTGTACTTTCTAGTTTCGCAATCATTTTAGAAAAAATAGTTCACTTAAGACTATTAGACCACCTAGAAAATGAAAAAAATTCTTACAGAGTGTCAGCATGGCTTCAGAAAAAAATTTTTAAACCACCTCGGTCGGATCTCATAGATATTGTCAACAAAATTTCAAAAGAGCTGGATGATAAAGCACAAACTGCGGCTTTAATTTGTGACATATCCAAAGCGTTTGACTGTGTAAACCACAAAATCCTTATTAGAAAACTATATCGGTATGGTATAAGAAATATTAATTTAGAATGGTTCAAATCATATTTAATTGACCGAAAATGAAAAATAATATGCGAGAGTAAAACAGGTCCCGGGCATTCAAATTGGAAAAAAATCGGAAATGGAGTACCACAAGGCTCCATACTGGGCCCTCTGCTTTCCATAATATATACAAATGACCTGCCACTCAATGTCTGTGGATACCCAATATTTTATGCTGATGATACTACAGTTATCCTAAATGGATCAAATTTTGATGATTTAAAAACTAACCTTAACCAAGCCATAAAACAATTGGATACATGGTTCACATGTGATGTGAAACTGAAATCTTACAATTCAAATCATCTGTTGATAATAACACACAAAAAATAAAACTCGCTAACATCCTCAAATAAAAAAGATGCAAAACTGTTAGGACTAATCAGATGAATGCTTAAAATGGACAAGCCAATTGAACCATTGAAGCTGTATTAGTTTTGTATTTATTGTATCATTAATTTTAGCTCCACGTTTGGGAGCCAATTTGCAATAGCAAATTTGTATATATGTTTATAGCACCACGTTGTGGAAGCCATTATGAAGTAGAATTAATGTTGTATTTATGTATTTGTAGCCCCACGTTGTGGAAGCCAATATGCGACGGAATTAGTTACCATGTTTGTTTACCTCAGTGTTGGTGGAAGCCATTCTTGTGACGTCATACGTTGGTTGGTTCATTTGTTCTGTTTGTAGCTCCCTCTGGCGTAGCAATTTGTATCAGTTTTTGAAATAATTTATTTTAAATGTCCTCCGGTTAGCTGTTTGGGATCGAACATGTTTCTCTTGCAGGGTGTGAAGCGGAAAGGAATCTTTTGTCTAGAAATGATATTGACGAAGAAGTTGGTTTTATAATCTTTATTGCAGAACACGTTCACGAACACTATCACAGATTTATCTAGATAATCGCCATACTGAAACTGTTTATAATAACTGCTTATCACTTTTAACTCACGTACTTCAACTTTATATATTCAACTGTATAATACTTTATAAGATTTCTCGTACTTCTGCTGCGCGTAACTTTACGAATTGAGAGACCGACATGAGAATCTTGTTGAACTGGGAGCTGACGTGTTATGTGTTGAGAATCTTGTTGAACACTGGTGACGATGTATAATGTTTTGAGAATCTTGCCGAACTGGGGACGATGTGTAATGTGTCGAGAATCTTGTTGCACACTGGGGGACCCGCTACCTCAACCTGGCTTATTTATAGGCTAGCCTTAAGATACGCCTAAAGATTATAAATGAGTTACCATTGGCTAATAAAACGTGCCAACATTAGCGTCTATTTTAACATCCAATGAAAACCACAAATACATATTTCTTTTAGAGAACATTCTGGAAGCTTTTTTTACTGAAAAGGCGCGAAACATTATGCTACTTCCTGGTTCCCGGTACTGATAAACAACTCACTCCACCGCTGCATTCTTGTGTTATTGTTAACAGTTTCAGTAAAGCCGTATATTATTATTTACCAATAATATTTACAATTATTAAACCTCTGAAATCAATGTTATATAAAAATACATATTCATATTAAAATAATTATTTACATTTGAGTAATTTGTGATACAAATTACCGTATCACCATATAGAAAAAAAGTTAAATAATGCGTGCTTCAACATGTCCTGTTTGGCACAAATAACCAATGTACAAACAAGGAAAATAATATATTTCAGTTATTTTCACCCTATTCTCTCATATGGAATATCTATTTTGGGAAACGCAACGGGTTGTGATAGAATTTTTCATGTCCAAAAGAAAATCATAAGAATAATGACCCACTCAAACTACAGAGATTCATGTAGACCAATGTTCAAAAAATTAAAAATTTTCACTCAACCTTCCCGTTATCTATATAACCTAGTTCTGTATGTTAGAAACAATTATAACAAACTCTTAAATAGTCAACATAAACATGCCTACAATACAAGAGGCAATGGAAATGTAAAGTACCCAGCACATAGTGGGTTCACATTACTGGAAAAATGTCCACACTATATGGGAATAAAACCATATAATAAATTGCCACAATCAATCAGAGGTATTCAAAATTTAAATAATTTTAAAGTAGCTGTAAAAAATATAATTATTAGTAAAGCATACTATAATGTTAATGAATATCTAGACGATGACTTATAAATTATAGTGGATTGTTTGTTTTCCTAGTTTATCAATGTACATATGTAATTACTTAGTAAGCTAAGCTTGACGTGTTGCCAACTTACAGAGCATTTGCTCTCAATTGTAATGTGTTATGTGATGAATAAATTATGATTATTATTATTATTATTATTATTATTATTATTATTATTATTATTATTATTATTATTATTATTATTATTATTTTGTCTATGGTGTCTCGTGGTTGAAACTGACTAAGCTATACAAAAGTTTCAAAAATGAATTTCAATTTTTTGTGGACTGAAAGCATTTTTCCCTCTGACCCTTCAAATTGGCTTTAACTAATTAAACACTTCAAATACATACACAAGGGATAATGGTAGTATTTTTAATTTCTTGGAATTAGTTTAAGTTGGTTGTTTTCGCACACTTCATAAGGTGGCAGACAGTTGTACTTACAATGATGTATTACACAGATTGGCTGTGAAAGATCTTGTATCACCTGATCAGTCAAAGCATTCATACTTGCATAAAGATAATTGTTTGATTTCAAAACCAGACTTACGAGGGCAGTCCCAGAAGTATCTGACCTGATGTATAGATGGTGATTGTTGTTTCAAACAAATGACTGATAGAAAGTACCAACCTATACAGCTTAAGATTAAAGTTGTTGTTGTTGTTGTTCACCAATGGCACTGGGGATTAATTGATCTGCATCATTTTCCCTCTGGCCTCCCAATATAAAGTCTGTAAATTATCACTTTTAAGGCCTTTGCATTTGGCGAGATGTTGTTTGTTCAGGATGACATCTTCTTCACTGAGAGTGCACTTGGGTGTAGGTAGGCATCGTATCTTGTAGAGATGTGCTGTGAGGCAATCGTGGCCAGTTGCCATCCTAAATAAGGCCACTGCAGTCTTCCTTGGCATATTTTGTATATCAACCCTATCTTTAATATTCTTATAATCTTTATCTTTTAATTTATCTTCTTCATCAAGTCTCAAGTTTAAAGTTTAACAATGCTACATTTTTTAGTAACTGTTTGACAACCATCAATTGTGAACGCTCTCAGCAAATTTGTAAACACAGATAAAACTGGCCACTGTTATGTCATACAGTACTTTCATTTGAAAGGTCTTAGTCCAACTAATATTAAAGCTGAGCTAGATTCTACTCTGGGGGAGTCTGCTCCTTCGTTTACAACAGTAAAATATTGGGTAGCAGAGTTTAAGTCAGGCCGTACGAGCTGCCAAGACGAACATCGCAGTGGTCGACCAAATTAGGTGACCACGCCAGAAAATCCACAAAATGGTATTGGTTGACCGTCGATGTGAGCTAGCAGACATTGCAGGCATTTCAAAAAGTGCTGTACATCGCATACTGACTGAAAATGTAGACATGAGAAAGCTGTGCGCAAGATGGGTGCCGCGTTTACTCACAATGGAATAAAAGCAGCGTCATGAGGATGTTTCAGTCTCGTGTTTGGTGATGTTTTGCTGCAATAAAGCAGAGTTTTTGCATTGATTCATAACCATGGATGAAACATGAGTCCATCACTTCACATCTGAGACGAAGGAACAGTCAAAACAGTTGATTGTAAGGGAAGAATCAGCTCCAAAGAAGGCAAAGACAGTTGCATCTGCAGGCAAGGTCATGGCGTCAGTTTTTTGGGATGCGCATGGGATAATTTTCATTGATTATCTTCAAAAAGGAAAAGCAATCAATGGTGAGTATTATGCAAACTTATTGCAGCATTTGAATGATAAAATCAAGCAAAACAGCCGCATTTAGTGAAAAAGAAAAACTTGTTTCATTAAGACAATGCGCCAGTTCACACATCCATTATCGCATGGCCAAATTCATAAGTTAAATTTTGAATTGCTTCTTCATGTACCCTATTCGCCAGACTTAACCCCCTCTGATTATTTTCTGTTTCCAAAGTTGAAGTAATGGCTTGGTAGATTTGCCAACAATTAAGAGGTGGAGTTTGCAGTTGATGGCTATTTTGCAGAACTCGACGGTTCTCAGTATAAACAGGGTATCGAAGCTATTGAACATCGCTGGGAAAAATGTATTGAGCTGAAAGGAGACTACATAGAGAAATAAAGATGTTTTTTCCCAAACTGTTTGTGTTTTCTTTGTTAGGTTGGGTACCTCTGGGACAGCCCTCTTACAAAGAACACGTAAATGCAATGTATCTTAAAAGTATTGAGAAAATTGCTTTAAAAAATCTGATGTATTAAATTTACATAACTTTCTCTATGCACTATTGTTAAGTTTTATATAGGTGCTACAAGCTCTTCTTATGAAATGTTATTTTTCTGTTTACTTCATATTAATCTAGATAAACATTTGCAAAAGGTTTTATTACACACTTTGTTATGGTATAAGGGGAATAGGGGAAACTGAATCAATAGTCAGATGTTTAAAAGCGAGTCCCTAAATTTCTCACTCTTTTGATGATACTGCTAGAAACAAGTGAATAGCAACAACACTTTAAAAATGATAAAAGTATTGAAACCAATAACAACAGACAGCTTATAAATGGCTGATGCTACAAAAAACTCAAGATATGCATTTTATTTATCATGAAAAATTCTTAAGTATATGACATTTTAATCAAAACTGTTAAAGCCATTGTTTAGAAAGTCAGAATTTTTAAAACATTTTCCATATAAAGGGAGTTTGGGTTGGGGGGGGGGATTTCTTTGATAATCTTTGCCACATCTTTGGAACATACTGAATTTAAATACAAAGTTTGGTATTTTATTGAACATATCATTATTTCGTTATGCTGTTCACTGGCAAAGACACAGACCGTTTTCTAATTGCAGTTTTTTTTGGGTTCAGGGGACCTGAAAACGTGTATTTCTGGTGAAATATCAACACTGAATTTCTTCTCTACCTACTACAAGTAGGTGGCAAGAGAAAATAAAAGATATGAATGAAAGTAAGAATTGAACCAAGTCAGTGATTTTACAATTACTGCATACTCTACCAATTTTGCAATGACAAAAACACCACAATAGGCTTTACTTGAATCAATAAATGGTTATTTTTGAAGTATATTTTGTTTTCTTTTTCAATACTTGTTCCAATTGCACATAATTGAAAGTCTAAATCATAGATGGTGGCAGGAGTAGCATTAGAAATGGCTGCAGAATGGTTTTGCCAGTGCCCTTTCACTGCATTTTAAGATCTAATTGGTTGTCATTGAGGAAGGCAATAAGAGGTCATTTTGGCCTAACTTAATTTTGGCTATTGTTTCTTTTTCCTAATGCAAGCAATCTGCAGTGCAGCCAATATTGAGAAAATAATACAGTGCTGAGATGTTTTGCTGTACGGACTTTTTTGCATGGAACTTTGAATATAATTTGAAGTTTTATATGATAGAAACGTTATTAATGGTTATGGGTAACAGGAGAATTGTGTCAAGTGCAAACCATCTTTGGTGGTTTGTTCATACAATAAAGTTTTCTTTTAAAGTATGATGTACTTGGCATATCAAATGGAACAAACCTCCCATTGCTGCCAAGTGTTTGCTGGTTACTCAAATGTTATGTACAGTGGCATTTAAACAACAAGTACTTGAGACAGTTGACTCATAGCAGTGAAGTACAAGGACAGTGTTGCCAGCTTAGCAATATGCTACCCCTCAACAGCTTGCAGGTGAAGGAAACGGAGGGTGGTTGAATCTTACTGGCTAGAGCAACAGTGCAGGGGAGGTTGCCATGGAAACCTGCCCCTCAGTAACTGTCACAAGTGACTTTTTGTTTAAAATAAAGTAGCAGAAGTGACACTGTTGCATCCCTTGGCATGTTGCAACACTGTTAGCATGAGTTGTACTTTTTCTCAATTTTAGGAAAATGGGGGATAAAAGAATATAAGGAATAACAATTTAAGAAATGGTAGAGGTAGAAAGGAGAATTGCAAATAGGAAAGTTTGGGGTGATACCGCTGTTGCACCTGTGCAGCTCAGGAGAAAAAACTGGCCCATTATGTGGTCACCAGGGAGTGAGGATTGGTAGCTAGGAGACAGGCTTAGGCAGAGACCTGGCCTGCCCCCTAGCGGAGTTTAGGAGAGGATAAAGGGCACTTCAGGTGGTTTGTTTATTTATTTCAAGTCCTGTGGTGTGATCAATTTGAGATTTGTGGTGGTGGTTTCATCTGTTTGGTTGTGAAGGGAGAGGTAGCATGTGGGCTTTGACAACGTTTCTGATGAGGATGTTTTTTTGAAGTTGTTGAAGAGCATCTTGGAGGTGCTGGATTTGCTGGTTGATGGTTCTTTCTGCTAGTATTTGTAGTTTTCAAATTGCTGCGACCTAGGCCCCAAGGTTTCCCAGGCCATGTGGGACAGTATTCTCTGCCTGCATCTAAGTCCTTTGGCTTGATGAGGTGGGTCTCAATATGGACCAGCTTGTGCTGGACCAATGCAAACATTATGTCCTCATCGGCCTGTGAGCTCTTGATTAAATTTTGAAGCTTGGAGATTTTTGAGTGGTGGCGGTGAAGTGTCTGAGTGAACTTCGCTGCTTGGCCTCCATTACCATGAGGCGGTCATTGGTTCCCTGCCAAAACACCTTGAGAGGGAGGCTGAGTTCTTCTATATCCTTCTATGTGGCTGTAAGTGCCTTGTGGAGTCTATTGAAGTAGTGTGGGCAGCTGCTGTGATGTCTGTTCTAGGTGTTGTTGCATCAAACTCAGGAGTTGTTGTGATGGCAATGATGAGGTTCTTGGAGTCTGGGTAGTCTGCAATGGCTGCGTTGGTCGGTGTAGTTGGTGTCTGCTCTGGAGGTACAGAGGACACTGGGCCTGCCCTGTGAAGTGTGTGTGCCCAGAGCAGGTGGCACAGAAGCGGCGACAATGGCAGAAGTCATGGTTGAAGCAAGCTGCTGTTAGCCCGTGATAGCATCAGTGCAGCTAATAGTATACAGGGTGAGTCAGAATAAGACTGAATAATTTTAAGGTGTGATTCAGGAGTTCTGTTTGAGTATTTTCTTTTAGGGAATGTATGCCCAAAAAGTCTCGTTATTGAGCCTCAAACACTGCATCAGGTTAGATGAAATTCCTCTGAACAGGTTGTTATGCATCTTTTCCTACAAGACATTGGAAGAGTTTTGAAATAAGAGAGTCACATATCTTTAATTTTAAACAATGTAAAATTCTCTTAAATTGGCTTAGTAATCTGTGAATCTTTATTTAATTATATGACATTAAATGCATGTGCTCTGATGTAGGTTAAAACTTTTTTAACCAATCTGCAGCTGCGAATAGAAATTGTTGTCAATAAAGTGATGCAAATAACGGTCAAATTTTCTCCACCATTATACAAATTACCTGAGAAAAGTTAAAACAATGTTAAGTGATGCAAGCATACCTATGTTTTTAAAAGGCTTCAAACACAGTTAAACTAAGAACAAAATAAGAATTGAACAAATGCAAGTGTTCATAAAAGATGTTCAAATTGCAACCAATGACTTCGGAGCATAGTTAATAGTGCCATTGCAATGACTGCTAAGTTCTTTCAAATATACCTGGCATGTCATGAATAGCATCAAATGCTATAAAGATCTGGGCCATCAGCTCCCCTTTACTATTAACCGTCGTCTTGTACACAAGAGTCTGAACATGTCTCCAAAGGAAAAAATTCAAAGGGTGAATGTGCTGGCCATGATGTCAGTGCTCCTCTACCAATCCAATCAGGATATGTTACACTTAGGAAATCCCTTATGCCATCAGAATAATGCACAGGTGCACCATCGCCTTGGAAGCGTATTAACTGGCACATTCCTAAAGGAGCAACTTCCATAAAGTCTGGCAATGTATGTTGTAAAAACTGTAGGTAAATGTGCAAACGTAGAGGCAATAAATAGGGTCTGATGGGTGTGTCTTTCATAATGCCAATCTAAATGTTCACTGCAGACCGCTGTTGTAATTTGTAACTCTGGTAGTTCTAGGGTTTTCCTGTGCCCAAATATGACTGTTACGCATGTTAAACATGCCCTCGTGTAAAAACCTTCTCGTCTGTCCACAAATCTTGGTTGATTTATGAAGACATCACTGGGCAAACTGTAGTCGGGGTGAAGAGTCATCTGGCCCCAGTGCTTGAACTCGAGTGGGAGAATACAAATGTAATTGTTGTTCATGCAGGATTCTAATAACCAAAGGTTGGCCTGTATGCATTGCATGCACTATTACTCATGTGCTTGTGGATGGAGAATTATGGACCCAGTCAAGAGCCTCCTCTTTTAGAGCCACTGTTCTTACATTTCTTTGGACTTCCAAATGATGTGCTTGTTTTTGGAAAGTTCCTGCTTCTTGCAGTCATTGATGTATGGCAGTAAAGATGCAAATGTCTCCCTGGGTAAAGCTTAGCATAAAGATCTCGTGCCCTTTTCACATTTCCCCAAGCAACAACATAAACTTAATGCATATATGCCAGTTCTGTGTACATAAAGTGTAATATGTTTTACAATAGGCTGTAACATTTTAAACCCTTTGAGTAAACGGAGCACTTTAATATGTCCTGATAGCTGAAACTGCCTATCTACACCTCTTGTGGGAACCACAAAGTGCTGTATAATATGTGACGGAATCCCTTACCATTTAAATAACAAAATGTAGGTTTTAGTTTAATGGTGATATAAGCAATGTTAAAAACACAAGCAATATTTCAAAACCCAAAGAAAACAAAACATAAGCAATATTCCAATGCCATGAGGGAACATGTATCTATTTGACAGAATTTCAGCTAACCTGACACAGCATTTGAAAAATGTTAATGCCCTCTAGCTGGATAACAAGCAGATTACAGGTATATATTCCCTATAAGAAAATACTCAAATAGAACCTCTGAATAATGCCATAATATTATTCGGTGTTATTCTGACTCACTCTTTATGAAACAGTATTGCCCAAAATATAATGCTTAGTCAGTATGTTTTCTTGTCATAAAATAGTTACTTTTTTAAAAATAATTATTAAACTTTTAGTATCATTTTTTGGTTTTATAATACAAACTGAATAACATTGAGCATCAGATGTCTTAAAACATTGAATGTGTTGCATTCTCACGTGACTTTCTCTACTCGCTCTTCTACAAACTATTCTTATACAAGTTTATTCTTCTGTCTACTTCTTGATCAAAGTGATAAACTTTCATTACATATTTTGTTGTAGGTGTAAGAAAGATATGGTAGGCTAAAGCAATAGATTTTTAAAAAGCAGATTGCTATGTGATGGCTTGGAAATTCCATGTTCTTTGCATGATCATGAGAAAAAACTATTCAGTATTTAAAAATTCAAACCAATAACAGGAATACCTTGGAAATGGTTAATGCCAGAAAAATGTTATTCAACTTAAATTGTATCCTTTAACGAGATCTGCATCATTTTTTTTTTTTTTTTTTTTTTTTTTTGTGCAGTAAGATTTTGTCTCTTTATTCATTCAGAATGAAGAGGACTTCACATGCTATTCCTAAAAAATTCAAAATGTACATTTAATTTGTTATGCAAATATCTATGGTATTTTAATCAAAATCATTAGAGCAATTTTGAAAAAAAAAAAATACTCCTTGGAAGATGAAGTTAAATACCAAGTTTGGGTTTAACTGACTTTTTGTGTACACATGTGCGCGCGCTCTCTCTCTCTCTTTCACACTGACACATACACTTTTATTTAAAAAAAATTAATTCAGGGACCTCAAAACATGTATTTATGGTGAAATTTCCTTATAAAAGTTTTGAATGGAATACAATACTTCCTGTACTTACTATAGGTAAGCAGTAGAAAAAATAAAAATAAATATTCTAACTAATATCTTGGAAAAAGGATTCATTTAAGGATATGCAAAACAATTTTCATTACATGTCAAGCTAATTTTATGTTCATTACATAAAAAAGTTGCACAGAGCAGCATATTCTTTCTATCAAGCTAGCATATTGAGCACTTGAATGAATAAACACTTTATTATTAATTACTATACAGGATGTTACAAAAATGTACTGCACAAATTGCAGGACACATTCCTCCTACGTAGACGAAGAAATTATGTTATATAAACATGGGTCTGGAAACGCTTTGTTTCCACGTTACAACTCATTTTCTCCAACTCATTAATCATGGGAAACATACACGAACAGTACGTTAGAATCATGGGGAACATGCACTCTTGGTTATGTCTGGTTACACTGTCATTATCATAGGTACACTGCCAGTGTTTTGTTTTGTGTGTCCCTGTTGCCATGTGACTTGCATCATTGCTTGTTTACAGGTAACATCAACTGTTCTAGTGAGCAGTAGGATCTTGGCAAACACACAGGTTACTACGTACTAGTAGACTTGATCAGACTTGGCTTGTGCAATGACAGTGTACACAAATGCAGAGATCGCAGATGCTCATTTGATGTATGGATTAGCAGACTGCAATGGCACTTGCGCTTAACGTTTGTACTGGGAGAGATTTCCAGGACGAAGGTGCCCTGACAGGAAAATGTTTGAAGCCATTGGTCATTGTCTTAGGGAACATGGGGCATTTCAGCCTGATACAACTGGAGGAGGCCTAGAAATATGAGGACACCACAACAGGAGGTGGCAATTCTTCAGGCAGTTGACAACAATCCTAGTGTCAGTACAAGACAAGTAGCTGCAACAATGACTGTTTGGCGAGTGTTACACAAGGTCCGACTGTATCCATACTATTTACAGTGTGTGCAGGCACTGTCAGCAGCTGATTTTCATGCACGGGTATGCTTCTGCAAATGGTTTATGCAATAAAGTGTCAACCCTAATTTTAGTGCAATGGTCCTGTTCACAGATGAGGCATTGTTTCAACGAGACCAGATTGTAAATTATAACAATTGGCATGTATGGACTGATGTCAATCCTCGCGCAACTGTTGAAGCAAGTCATCAATAAAGATTTTCTGTCAATGTTTGGGCCAGCATTGTTGGTGACTGTTTGGTAGGGCCTCATGTTCTTCCACTTAGGCTCAACGGACAAAGTTACCATAATTTGGTAGAGAATGTTCTACCTGATCTGTTAGCAGATGTGCCTTTAGCTTTGCGACAAAACATGTACTTCATGCATGATGGAGCACCTCCTCATTTTAGAGTTAATGTCCGTCGGCTTCTAAATAACACATTCAGTGACAGATGGATAGATGGTGCACCAATTGCCTGGCCCCCACGCTCCTCGGACCTAAACCTACTGGACTTTTATTTGTGGGGGCATTTGAAAGCTCTTGTGTATCGAACCCCAGTACCAGATGTTCAGAGTCTCCGTGTCTGTATTATGGAAGGCTGTGAAACTATACACAGGGATACATCAGCGCATCTGGGATTCACTACGACGGCAGGTTGATGCATGTATCAATTTTCACAGAGAACATATTGAACATCTCCTGTGAGAAAGAGTTGCGTGTGGTACGCTGGTACATTCTATTCTTGTGTGTTTCCCATGATTAATGTGTTAGAGAAAATGAGTTGTAACATGGTAACAAAGCGTTTCCAAACCCATGTTCATATAACATAATTTCTTCGTCTACGTGTGAGGAATGTGTCCTGCAATTTGTGCCATACATTTTTGTTACATTCTGTATAAAGTGCATAAAATTTTTTCAATTGTTGACTTATTCTTTTATTAAAAATGATAATGTGTTGACAATGTTCATCTGGGCTTTTATTTGTTTTCTAGAAACATACCTGAAAATTACAAAGTGCTTTTCATGCAAGGAGGCGGAACAGGACAGTTTGCTGCCGTTCCATTGAATTTGATGTCTGAGACTGGTACAGCGGATTACATTGTCACAGGTGATGAAACAATATTTGCTTAGCACAAGACTATTCTTTAGATTCATTTCATGTTCTCAAAGTGCCAGCTTTTTGTACTTCTCTATGCTTAACTGCAGTAAGTACAGGAAGTATTGCAATCCACCCAAAAATTCAGTACTGAGATTTCGCTGGATATACAGGTATTTTTGTATTTTGGATTAAAAAAAAGAAGGCTCACATGCATGGGGGAGGGTGGTATGAACAACATACCTAACTCAAAAGAAAAATTTTGAATAGATACCACAATTGGTTATTTAAGATGATTTGCCATCCTGATACAAGAGAAGTGCCAGTCAGGTGAATCATCTTAAATAATTTACATCACTCCACTGTCAACATTTTCATTAATTTATACCAAACTTGGTATTTAAGTTCAGCATCTTCCAAGGGTGCAGTGCAAAGATCTTCAAGATAGTCCTCTCGCCTTAAACTACTGTTTTCACAGATACATTGTCATCATTTTATATTTTCTCAAAAATATCCATGATGATTTTGATTAAAATATCATATACATAAGATATTTTGCATGTCAAATAAAATGTATATCTTGAATTTTCTGGGAATAGCCTAGGAAGTTCTCTTCACTCTAAAGGAATAGAATGCTTTGTTATTTTGTGTAAGTGGTAAATCATAAGAGGTAGAAGAAAACTTAGTACATAAAAATGTAGATCTTTTTAAACCGCACAATTTACTTCAATAGACATGGTGGTGGTGGTGGTGGTGGCGGTGGCGGTGGCGGTGGTGACGGTGGCGGCGGTGGTGCTGGCAGTTAAATTAAATTGAGTTTTATTTATGGATGCTCTTTAACTGCTGTGCTCCTTAGTGTCCCATTCTATATTTGGCGTGAAAGACGGTAAATTTGCTCAGAGGCCTCTTCATCAGGCTTGAGGTTCTTTTACATGCTGTAAATCTATGACATGGGAACACCAGCTTTACTTCCCTTCCAAAGAAAGTTGTGCTATGGATTTTTATGCCCGAAAAAATTCATTGCCCTCCGCCAGGTTTGAACCCGCGACCTCTCAGACTCTAGAGGCTAGCATGGTACCCCTATACCATGGAGGACAGTGGTGGTGGTGGTATACAATAATATCAACCTGTGAACAACAGTTAAAAGGCTTTTCTTTTAAAATGATGGTCTTCTTAAACATTCTGATCATAGTATTAAAAAGGAATAGAAGTTGGGTTTATATGTTATAAAATTAAACAGGGCCATCATTTTTGGGCTACAGTGGCGGGCAATTCCTCCCCCACAAGTTGTGAGAAATAATTAGGCTACTGGTTATTATTGCTCTACCAAAAAAAAAAAAAAATACGAGAACTGTGCTTTTAATATAAGTATTTCACATTTAAGAAATAAAAGATAATTTTCTTTTAGGCTAAATATGTTGTTAAAATTCACATGGAAATTCAGACAACTGCTTCAGAGGCAATCTTGTCCCCCCCCCCCCAAGCAGAAACTGAAATTAAACAGTTTGGTACACAGTAAAGTTTCTTGATACTAACCATAATTTAGTTTATATATGCACTAATACAGGGAGAGCCAAAAGACTATGAACCAGCTATGAACAAGTTTATGAAAGTGTGTTTGAGGACAGAATTCCTCAATCACCCCCTGTGATTTCTATCTCTGTGGTAACTTAAAACAAAGTGTACAAGGCAAACCCACACACCCTGGAAGAATTAAAACAAAATATCTGCCAGGAAATTGCCAGCATTTCTCAACGTGAACTACAGCGAGTGATGGATAGTTTCCTAAAGAGGTGCCAAAAATGAATGGACAACGACGGTGGCCAGTTTCAGCTTCTGCTTTCATAAAGTTCGTAAGTAAAGCCTTTAAAAGTAGCTTTAAATGTTGTATGGTTTCATCCGCGCCTTTCTATGATAGCGGCAGACGGCAATGGGTGCCGAGGACGCAGACAGGAAAAACACAGCGCAGCCAGTTCGTAGTTTTTTGGCTCTCTCTGTATTTAAAGCTTAAACAATGGCAACACTGGACACAACATGCCCTTGTTTATTCTTAAGGCTTTTTGTGGCTACAGGTAGAGATTTAAATATTCATATACTAGACAACTTTCCGAGTTTGGAGTTTGCACCATTTTATCATGGAGAGGTTAAGGAATTAGGTTTAAGAAATATCATTTGTTACATTCACGTGAATTTCTCCACTATCATTTATTTTTCTGTCTACTTCATATTGAGATAAAGTTTACAGAAATAGTGTCATTGCACTTTTGTTATAGGTACAAGAGGAATACAGGAACAACAAATGTCTCAGAAATGGTTGACTCCACAATACATCATCATCATCATCATCATCATCATCATCATCATCATCAATGAAGAATGTGAAATTTTGCAAGAGGCAGATTTATTCTTTGATTAGCCTCATTGCTTATGTTTACACATATAATATTTGAAATACAATACAAGCCTATCATAGCAATGAACATCTTCGTTATAACTTCAGACTTTCTGACATATTCAGATTACACAAGAAATTATTCAACTTATATACGTAGATAATGCATCTAATTTAAATGGATGGCTTAGGAGTATAATAATGTCGATTCCGGGCTTGTACACCATGGTTTAACAGATGAAGGTTCTTCCATGTGGTTATATACATGCTGAGCTTTCCGTGATTTAAAACCAAGGTGAGCTTTCATCTGTTGGACCATGGCCTACAAGCCCACAATAAATTTTATTGTATTGATGCCAGCTGTGAAAGCCTTATTGTTTTTATTGACTTAGAGTGTTTGGTTGGTGAATGATGATGCTTGTTTCTGTAATTTTTCAAAAAGAAATACTTCCTTGATATTCAGTTTGAACAACCCTGGCTTCAAGCTTTCAGTATCGCCCCATTTTAAAATATACAAGATATTAAATAGCACGGAACTGAATAAACTATTAAGAAAGAAAATGATTATAAAACTAGAAAAGAATGTTGTTCATACAGAAATAAATAACTTATTAAGTTTTATTACAGTTGTTTGTCTAGCAAGCTACATAAACCTCCCAAACAGAGAAGTGATTAAATCACAAAACCATCATTGCTTTTTACTTTCTCTACCACGTACATAGTAGGTAGGGAAGGTATTGCAACCATCCAAAAATTTGATACCGAGATTTCACAGAAATGCATGTTATGAGGTTCCTTGAAAATCAGAGAGAGAGAGAGGGAGAGGGAGAGGGAGGGGGAGGGAGATTAAACATTAAGCAATAGACAAAATGTACTACACAAAATATGTAGATCTCTTTAAAACGCACTATTTATTTCAAATAACTTTTATGTGGCATCATCTGTTTCTGAGATATCCATTATTAATTGTTTTGTTCAATACTTATTCATTCTTTTAAAGTGCTGTCAATTTTCAGTTCTTTCTCATGATTCCATTGAAACAGCATGGAATTTTAAGTCCAGCATATAGTGTCCAGTTCTGAATCACTTGACTATCACTATCCCTTTGTACCTATAACAAAATGTGTAATGAAGGTTTTTGGAAAGATTTATCTCAATTAAAATGAAATAGATAGGAAAATACACTTTCGTAAGAATAATTTGTGTAGCCACTAATAAATGCTGGAGGGTGAAGAAAGTCATGTGAATGTTAACACATCAGAATTTTTTTTTCCCAAGATATAATACTGACATTGCATGTAACTGTTTGGCTTGGATTTCAGGAACATGGTCAGCAAAAGCTGCAAAAGAGGCTGCAAAGTATGGAAAAGTAAACATGGTGTTACCCAAAGCTGAGAATTATGTTGACATTCCAGATCCAAGCACCTGGAATCTTAACCCAAATGCATCATATGTTTACTATTGTGCCAATGAAACAGTTGTTGGTATGTACTTAACTCTAATTTCATATTCTATTTTTAACAAAAACAGAACTTGGATGCAGTAACTTTACCATTGAAGGATTTATATGTACCAAAATGATTTCACTTTAAGTTCAAAGGAGTTTAAACAAAACCATGTGAAGAGGGAGTGCCTCATTGTCGGGAGACAAACTACAACTTTCGTGCTTAGCATCTGATTTCTTCCTTCACATAAAACAGTTCAGTACAAATTGCAACATTTTGTGTGGTTGTGCAGAGGAATTTAATCCAGAAAACAATGTGTTCATTCGGATTCATGTATAACTGAACCGTTATAGCAGAGCGTTTGAGACTATGAGTAGTTCATTCCCGGTTTCTGGTACAAACCGTCAATGTACTCTTTGCACATGTTGAGAAAATATTACTTTCAGGAGTGCCATGGCTGAGAATCCTCTGCCACTGTGGAAAAACATAAACATGGAAATTGGAGAGAAGACAATTGTGCTGGCTGACCCTGTAGCTCAGTCGGTAGATCACTTGCCTGTTGTGCTAGGGGTCCTGGGTTCCATACCTGGCTGGGGGTGCAAATTTTTCTCTGGCCAAGATTATTTCTTATCCTCCCCAGAGTCAGAAATATGAATCAGTGTGTGAATGTGTATGTGATCTAATGATTAAAAACCAAAAGTACAAGAAACCCAACGACAAGAGTTACACGAGTTAACACCACTGCCAATAGGCAATAAGTTCCAAAGGAAAGGCCGCCGATAAGACCAGTGCAGTTAAAGGCAGGGTATAAATGGAACTAAAATATATATAATATACAATTTGCGCTAAATCCAATTAAAGATTGGCAATGAATGTGATTAGTTGTTGTTTAGCAATAATTGAACTTTGTTGTTAGTGATGCAGAGTTGTTGCTTGGATTATTTGCGTCATGTTTTTCTGTTGTACTTTATGATCTATAGTGCTCATCATTTTCTTAACTTATTGACTCATAAAGGTTTAAAGCAAAAGTGTATACTGATATTAATGTGAGAAATGGGGGAATTAAGGTAAATATAAATAAGTACTAAGTGAAAAATGGAGGAAAGAAGAAAAATGGTATCTAGGTGGTCAAGAACTGGAGGTAGTCAAAGAATATGACTAGTTAGGAGTAAGGTTGAGTAATAATGGGAAGATTAGAGATGAAATAGGAAAATTGACCAAAAGTATAGAATGGTTACAAAGAATTGATTGGAATAAATTTGGTTAGATGTAGGGAAAATGAAGGAAGGTGAAATCTTAAAGATATGATTGACTCAATAAAAGGTTCTAAGAAACAAGATCAAGGACATGGGAGAATATTAAGGAAGGTAAAGAAAGGGGGGGGGAAAAATGGTATAGAAAAGTAAGAGAAGCAAGGGCCGCTCAGTGAGTGAAAAGGCCAGGGAGCCAAGCAATCTGAGTGGCCCAATAAGATAACAAGCACCAGACAAATTATACAACAGATGTAGGGGTAAAAGGATATACGAATATACATTGTATATTGTAAACAAAACTGTAGAACAAATTATACAATAAATTCATTCATACTGATATTAGTCATTAAATTAATCATTTATAAAGTAAAGTTAGGAACACTATCTTTAATCACAGGTGGAATAATAGATAGGAATAGCTGCTGAATTATTCATTTGTCTGCTTTTAGGATTATGCGTTAGCAGTTTAGGATGTAACACAAAATATAGGAATAAGACATACACATGGGTACTTAGTTCTTGTCATAATTATGTCCACTTGGTACTGCCATGTGCTCAGTGGAGTGATACATTGTTTACTTCTACTTTGAACTTGAGACTGAAACAGCTGTAGGGAGGTGACGAACAGTTTTTTTTTTTGGTAACGATTATAACTGTCACAGTTACAGTGCATTAGCAGCTACATGTAACAGTTACAGTAATGATTAGCCATAACTATGTTTCTATATGAACAATGTCAATACAGACTTGATGCAGTCTAAAAAAAAGTTTTCTAGCTGTGTCCACATTGAACTGGTTTTCATGGGTCTAATCATTTTGCAATTCTAAAACATTATTAAAAGTTTTGGATTGTGCTGGCGAACTGAGCTATATGATATCCTAAATATAAACATCATGTGATGCAGACATAGCAAAGGAAAATACATCACTATTGCCCACATCAACATAACTGAAAAATAAGCATACATTAACTTAAATACTTCGTAGGACATTAGATAAAACATGGTAATGACATTTTGAAAGGTGATGTTGCTAGAGAAGAGAAACATAAACGCCGGAACACACGTTGTCTAACATTATTAAAGATGTAGATAAACTCAGTTGGTTACACATATGTAGCAAAGCGGATAATTAGTAAGCATTTTTCTCACCAGGTGGTATATTAGATCAACAATGCCACTCATCTCATCTAGAGGAGATTAATACTGCGTAACGAGTTGAGGTAACTATTTCTGATAGTGATACCAATGCGCATGCAGTGAATGTCACCCACACTTGGTAACCATCTCCGTTACTTTATTAACCATTACTGGTTAACCAATTACTTTGTATTCGGTACTTTTGTAACCATTAATAGGTAATTACTTGCTGTCTGTCACTATTATGATGTAACCGTTATGTTATTTTGTGTCCATCTCTATGTACAGCATTTTATTCCGTTTTAAATTATACCTTTTGTAACATTGTTCTGGCATGAAAGATTACATTTGTTAAACATTTGTAGCTTACCTTGAAATTTCACATCTTTAAAAGCTTGGGTGGAAAGTTATCCAAGTGGAATTATTTTACATTAAATGGACTTGCTAATCAGAAGCTTTAAAATTTTGTGAAATTTGCTAAAAATATGAATAGGTGAACTGATCAAGTAGGATTCCAGCCTATATATTCTCTTTTATTGATGTGATATTTTAAGTTGCCCACAAACATGATCTCCAAATTGAAAAATTCTGTTCAAAACTAAGCAGTAAAACAGATGAGGGGGTTGCTCCAATAAGTCAGTTCTTAGGATGATGTAAGATTAGTACACTTACAACAATAAGGGTATTAAATGCAACTTTACTAATCTTTGTTCCAAAGAAGGATTTGATTGATTTCAGATACTTCCCTTGTGAGTTACTAAAGGTTTCTTTTCAGTATCTTATTTTTATACCATAAGCAGCTCTTTTGCTTGATGCAAAATGCTATTGTTTGTTTTTATTGAGGGGAAAAAAGATTATGTTTTTTATATTTGAAGAGTAGAAGATAAATAAATAAAACTTTGTCAGCCTTAGCACCTTATGTAATTTGAAATGCACACAGATTTCTTTGTTTAAAAAGCAGATCTCTGCCTCACACTCCTTCCCAACATAAGCACTTAATGTTTAAGATATCGTCATCAACTCCAGGAGTTTTGCTGCCCTGTGCAAAAATTGCAAGTGTCACCCCTTCATGCTTGTATATATATATGCAGGGGTAATCAATAAATAAAACTCGAGGAGAGATATATGTGGTGGAAGAACAAGATTGTTCAGACTGAAAGATAAAACACACAAAAGACAAAAAGACTAAAAACACACAAAACACTTGACGGTTGACTGCACTGGTTAATAATCCACAACATATTTGGGCCCGAGTTTCTTTTTCGTTTATGAGTAAGAGAAGTTAATAAGTTCCCCCATATTTTATTGTAATGTTACGTTCCACATTATGAGAGTGAGCCCCTCTACCATGTGTTACTGTTAGTGTGCACTTATCTATTTGGGTCGTGTGGTATGGGGCATTGTCCATAACAATAACACGGGATGTTAAGGAGTAATTGATCCTTCATAGAGAACCTTGTTCAAAGAGCTAAGGCTTTCCTGAAATAGTTCTGTCTATTTAAGTGAAGAAATAAGTTGCTTGTGGTAGGATGCTCATTTCAGGTGAAGTAGTCATAGATATGCTTTCATAATGCATTTAATTTAAAGTTGTTCAATTGAATTTCTCTGGAGTTACTAGCAAAGTAGGCTAACAACATAAGTAACTGAATGCACAAACAGCGACTTTCAGGTAACTACCACTAGTGCAATAACAGGTTCATGAGTTGTCAATGTAAGCAAATAAACTAAAGTAGTGCCTTGAAACATTCCTGTTTATAAACGTGATGTTTATTGTTGGGGCAGCGCCGTGGCCGAGTGGTTAGACCGCTTGCCTCCCACCGAGGCGGACTGGGTTCAATCCCAGGGACCTGCATGTGGGATTTGTGGTGGACAAAGCGGCGGCTGGGTGGGTTTTCTCCGGGTTCTCTGGTTTCCCCTGCCATTCATTCCACCAGCTGCTCCATCATCACCTTTCCTTTCATCCATTTCACCAACATTTCGCTTCATCCACTTCCTTCATCCCATACCAGGCTTCGGGCTGATCACCCATCCTGGATGTTCTGTCTGATCCATGAGTGTCTGCTCCTCAACGGGCCTCTGACCCCAGGCACCCGGTTGTAAGTCCTGGGGGGGTGCAAGTCCTACATAAGGGGAGGGTAAACAGATAATGAATGAATGAATGAATGAATGTTTATTGTTGAACACCTACTGCGCAAGGAATGTTATGACAATCATCAATGAGAGTAGCATCCAAATCACTGGTGCATTTGTCTCCACTTTAACAACAAAAATCTCCAAAAGTTTCTAAATTTTAAGCATGATTTGTCATATTTTTGGATATCTTGTTCATGTTTAAGATTTTGCCCCTAAAACCTGCCGCCCTGGGAGGTGGCATGGCTCGACCCCCTCTTGAGCCAGCCCATCATCATCATCATCATCATCATCATCATCATCATCATCATCATCATCATATATTGTCTTATGATGTTGTGACCTTATTTTCATAGTGAAATATAAAATAATTACAAAATTTAGGTAAAGATTTTGCTTCATATACTATATGTAAACCACCTACAATAAGTAAACAACATAATTACACATTTTTTATGCATATAATAAAACTACAAGGCAGCTTTTGCAAACCATTATGTTTTCTTGCAATGATGATAATTTCATCCACATCTGATCTGATACCAAAACAGGTTCAGAGGTATCTAATTTGTGATTGTAAAGTTTCAGAGTAGGATTCACTCCACACTTCACTTCATTCCAATAAGCTTTACTTAAATATTTCTTCTGAGTTATCAAAAGCAACAAAATAATATGAACTACACAAAAATGTCCTATACTATATTGATTATGATTTTCTCTTACAGGAGTGGAATTTCCTTTTATACCTGACACTCGTGGGATTCCCCTTGTGGCTGACATGTCATCGAATTTCCTTTCTCGACCTTTTGATGTCTCAAAGGTACTGCTTAGTTTTATCAGCTTTATTATTTCTTATACTGTTTGTAATATGAGGGGAATTAGTCATGTATGTTTGCATTTCTTCTACTGTTAAAGCTTACAAGAAAATATTTTGTAAGAGTATTTCATCAGTAATTGAAGTTTGTTATAATTTGATTACAGTTTGGAGTTATTTTTGCTGGTGCTCAAAAGAATATTGGTCCTGCTGGAGTTACGCTGGTTATAGTACGTGAAGATCTGCTTGGCAAAGCTTTAGTGACTTGCCCAACTGTATTGGATTACACAATCATGGCCAAAGATAACTCGCTGCACAACACACCACCCACTTTTGGGTAACTATTTTCTGGTTGTATTGCAATAGACATAGTATCACATCTCAATTTTTGAAGATTTAGAAGCTTGTAACAGTGATGTGTCATAATTTAAAATAGAGAGTTGAGGGTTGTTACACTACATCACTATGATAAACTTACTTGAACGCGTTTCGGGAGACGGCTTGTCCCCATCGTCAGCATTCTCTCTAGTTGAGAGAGAATGCTGACGATGGGGACAAGCCGTCTCCCGAAACGCGTTCAAGTAAGTTTATCATAGTGATGTAGTGTAACAACCCTCAACTCTCTATTTTAAAAAATAAAAAAAATAGTATCACATGTTTTGGAATTAAAATTATGTACAATGTGTCCGTAAAGTCATGGTGTAGTTTTGACTGGCCACAAAAAGCAATGAAACAAGATAGAAATGTGAAACCTTCACCAAATGAAAGGAAAACTCTCCAAGGTTGCATACCTGTTCACTGCAGTTCGATGTGGCTTCCATTTGTTCCTCCATGTGCATGTAAACAATATTCTAGTTCATCCCACACACATCTAAGGACATAAAGTGTAACAGAGTGCTAATGTGTCTGATTCTCTCCTTTAAATGGTTAATGTCATTGATATGAACACTGTACATATGTTGCTTTACACAGCCTCAGAAGTAAAAGTCTAAGGGCTTTAGGTCTGGAGATCATGGTGGTCATACCTTAAAGCCACCCCTTCCTATCCATCACTGGGGAAACGTATCCAGAAATTTGTAAAATGTTAGTGTAGTGTGGAGGAGCATCATCTTGTTGAAAGATGGCACCTTCTGGAATTTGTGGCACTGCATACAATTACAACATATCACGGTAGTTGTCTGATGTGACAGTCTGCTCTGCAAACAAATATGGGTCTATAATTTTATCATGCATTAGGACACACCAGACATTAGAGGTGTTACATTCATACTTAATGTAGGCGTGTGGATGTTCACAAGCCCATGTCCTGACATTATGATGATGAACATGTCCACATGCGTGGAATGTGACCTCATTGGTAAACACAATCTTCTGTAGCAATTGTTCATCATTGTTGATCTCATTAAGCATCCGTATTGCAAAATCAAATAATTTGGGTCTCTCAGTTGAGCGGATAACGTGTAACAACTGCAGTTAGAAATCCATAAAGTGGAGACATTTTTTTAAAGCATTATGGACTGTAATCTTCATTAGGTCTAGTTCTTGAGCACACATATGCATTGATTTCTTCGGGCTCCTTTGGTAGCTAGCCTGTATAGCTTCTACAGTCTCGTTGCTGACTGAAGGCCTAGCAGAATGTTTTTGGTCCAATAAACTGCCAGTTTCCTTCAGTTGCTTATCCCACTGGTTAATGTTATTTCTATATGGTGGCTCTTTGTTGTACATGTGACGATATTCATGCTGAAAAGGCATCATGGATTCAAATTTAGCAAGCCACAGAACACCTGAGCTTTCCTTTACACTGCCCACGTCTTGTCTAAAACAGTGTGATCCATTAAGCTACAGCTACGCGATTTGCTTCATTGCTGTGTTGTTATTACTTGCTTGTGCACAACAATGAAAATCATGCTACATATACACACTTTGAGATAATCTTTAATGTAGAGCATGTTTTATCCTTTAATTTCATTTTGTTTAGCCATCATAAGATTCATAACTAAACCATGACTTTATGTACACACTGTATATAAGGAATCAACCACAAGTAAAAATCATCATACATATGAAAATTATCAACATGATTGTCATTTGCACAAATACAAAATACTGTGATCAGTACATAAGATATCAATCACAGTTGCTCAGTGGGAAAGCTTTGGCTTTAAGCAAAGATCCACAGCTCAAATCACCAGCTATGGCACTCAGTTTTTCAAATTTGATTCAACTTTCCAGCAATAGCCTTGTCCATGTTAAAGAACAATTGAAGACATTGTTTTATTTAAAGAATGATATAGCTTGAGGCAGTATGCTCTGCATAACATTTATTATTAACAATAACATTAATATGTATGTGCATAAAATTTATGGAGGGTATGTTAAGGAAAATGTGTATAAATTTAAAATATCTATTCAATAAAACCTCTGTTAACCAGAACAAAGGGGGAAGGGGAAGGTGATTTTGGATAACCAAAATTTTGGATAAAAATAAAAATGTTGATTTTAGAGGTTAAGAAACATTTCTTGAAGTTTTAGGTGAAAGTAAATAAAGACAATACATATACTAGTCGGTGAGTACGCTTTGAGGAGGGTACCACTGTTTTTGTTGACAATGCAAACATCATCAAGGCTTGGGATCAGAGGAGAGTAAGGGGCAAGGCGATAGGGGAATGTACAGTAGCACAATAAAAACAGTACTACATTTGCAGGCCTCAGCTTCACTAGTAAATGCAACTTGAAACTGCAATATTTTCTTTACTTGACTGTCCTTCTGATGTCCTGCCCACTTGTTCCGTAACTATGTAGTTCCTCTTCCCACTGCACACATTCATATCATGGCTGACTTGTAACATATAATGTTAAAAAAGTATTTAAGGTGTTTCGTGGTACTTTTTAGCACATATACACTAATTCTGTTTGTAAAAATCTTCTACTTTCTTTTTCTTTTCACTTCATTTTCTAGCTGCTATGTCATCCCACTGTTTCATCAGCAGAACATCAGAAGAATTTGATTCTTTACATCTTTCAACAAACTGTAATGCTATCTGGCAAGGATTTTTAGAAAGAGAAAGGTAGATTCACTTCCTTCTCATTAGTTAGGTACTGATGGCAACTGGGAAATCCCTTCCATGAAAAAGCGGTGGAATGTCTGTAACTAACTGTCCACAATACTATGTTCCCCACTGAGAATACTTAAGCTGCTGTAATGACAGTCCACTGCTGTGACTGTGACCATAAATGATTGACAGTTAACAAAATGAAGGGCCAGCCAGCCATTAACAAAAGTTCCAAAATAGCTGTCAATAGAGAAGAGATGGAAACAGTCAAGGTCGGAGTCAATACATCCCATTATGAATCTCCATTGCCATTCCTAACATAAGTTAACAAACAATATTTCTTCAATTGGTTTTAACAAAAAGATTTACTTTTTTGGACGTTAAAAGTTATTTTTGGTTAAAGGGGTTTTGGATACCAGAGGTTCTACTGTATCATATGAAACCATGCTAAGAAAGAAAGAAGGGTTCAAAGGGATGTGGTGCAATGAATGTACTGCTTTTGTTATTGAAGTCCCATTGTGGGATATTTCGGTTACCATTATAGTCCAAGATTTGCAAATAAGAAGGACTTTATCTGCTAAGTAAGACTGGACTATTGAAAAAATTAAAGTTAATGCTCTTTTCTAAATATGAAGCTGACGTTAGGTAAGTTTAAGTAGTCAATAGAAAATAAGCAAAGTTCATTGGCTAATTAAAGGGAAGTTATAGATCGCATGTTATGACATTGCTGCTTTTGAAATGTAAGTTTTGAGGAGAAAATAATGTTTAGTTGGATATGTGAATTGGAGGTTGAGTGGGGGATGCATAGTCAGTGTATGTAAGGAGGCAAAAATGCAAGAAGAACAGTGTAAACAACAGTGAAAGGCAACAGTGGACTTCTTCTTTGCCAACCCTGAGAAATATCCATATACACAAAATCGCATAAAAAGTAAACCACCCAGTCAAAGACCTGAATCCAATGACTACTCCACAATATTTCCTGAAACAAGCTAGTCCATGTCACCTTAACTTCTATCACACCATCCGCATATCACTTCAGATTAGACAATCCTTATTTCTTAACATATATACTCTTTTCATGTATCTAATTCAGCTGTAGCCAACCAATCATGAGATCATACCCAACATAACCCTCAAAAGGCCACCTCAAGTAAGCCTAACAATGTTCATACCAAATCTCGCAGCAACTGTTGTGTGTATTATAACATAATGACTGATGAATCCAGTAGATCATCTTGCAGAGAATGGTTAAAAATTATGGGTTATGACTGTAGTGAGCATGTACATATTAGAAGTTATATATCATACCTGAGTAATAAGACATCAGCTACCAGATAACGAAGAGATTCACTCTCATAGTACAAGCAGAAAGAAAATTTACATGTCCAATATTGTAGAACAAACCTAGCAAAAAACAGTGCTTATCATAATGGAATAAAGTTATTCAACGGGTTACCCCTAGCATAAAGAATGTTGTTGTTCACCAATGGCACTGGGGATTAATTGATCTGCATCATTTTCCCTCTGGCTTCCCAGTATAAAGTCTGTAAGCTATCACTTTTAAGGCCTTTGCATTTGGTGAGATGTTGTTTGTTCAGGATGACATCTTCTTCACAGAGAGTGCACTTGGGTGTAGGTAGGCATCGCATTTTGTAGAGATGTTCTGCGAGGCAATCGTGGCCAGTTGCCATCCTAAATAAGGCCACTGCAGTCTTCCTTGTCATTTTTTGTATATCAACTCTATCTTTAATATTCTTATAATCTTTATCCTTTAATTTATCTTCTTCATCAAGTCTCTTCTGTCTTTTGAAATGTTATTTAATTGTTTATTTATTTCTATTTGTCCTACAGGTTTTATTAGTTGTATTGCACCTTTCTTTGCTAATTGATCCGCATGTTCATTGCCCAAAAGTCCAACATGAGCTGGGATCCATTGTAGAGTGACATGATTTCTAGTTTCAACTGCTTTAATTAGGCTTCTTATTTCTTTAATATTTCACGTTGTTTTATTATTGTAATTTACTATTCCATCTATGGCTGATTGAGTCTGATAAGATGACTATTTTTTGTTTTATCTATGGTCTATATAAAATGTTCTGTATTGCTGCTTTTATAGCTGTTAATTCTCCATCATAGTGGTTTGACATTTCGTCTAATATTAGATACTGTGCAAAATGTTTACAGTATACTCCTGCATGGACTTTTGTTTTTATTAATGAGGGATCCATCTGTATATATTTGGAGCCATTCTTTTTCTGAGTATCTTTCACTTTCCGTAGCTATTGCTATGGTTCTCATTTCATCTGGTATATTGTTTTTTTTTTTTTGTATTGTATATAGAATATAGAAAAATGTAAATCTGTTAAAAAAAAAATCTTAAATCATAGCTATTAGTACATGCATTTTCTTTGGCTTTGGAATATGTAAATAGATAAATTTGTATATTGTAATTACTAGGGAGAGGGGAGAATTTTTTCGTAAATTTGTAACGTTTCAATCTAGGAAACGTTTATAAGCCTTTTTTTGTTATTTGTATTGTAAACCTTGATGATTCCATATAATGTATACATGATCTTCAGGATGAAATAAATGCATATGAACATACGTCCAAACAAAAATGTACAGGCACTCAAGAATATGATTTCATTTTTCCATAGGATACATGTGATGGGCCAAGTGTTTGACTGGATAAAGAAGAATGGAGGAGTTGAAGGAATGGACAGTACAGCAGAAACAAAAAGCCAAATGGTATACAAATTGATCGATTCATCAAATGGCTTCTACTACTGTCCGGTCAAACCAAATGCTCGAAGTCGTATGAATGTACCTTTTCGAATAGGAGGACCCAAAGGCAATGAGGAGCTGGAAGCTAAATTTTTAAGTGGTGCTCAGGAGCGAGGAATGGTACAGCTAAAAGGACACAGGTAGTTAAGCACATGAATTTCCTCAAATTCATCTTACATACTTGCCAACTTCCTGAAATTGAAACCCGTAAAACTTTCCCTTTTCCAGCAAAGCATAATAATTTTGCGATGATATGAAATTTACAATGCGTATATAGTTCAATATAGTAAACATACAACAATTAAAGTACCTAAAATAAATGGGAATTCTATTTTATAAAGAGTCCTTGAAGACTTGGTAGTACTGCTTCTCTCTGTCTACATGCTGAAATTCTTGCTGGTACCACATGTATTGAAGCAAAAAATACCACTTCCTAGGTTTTACACAGATTTCTAGTCCATATTTGACATCAACTGTAAATAAAACCTCAAAAAATGATAACATATCCTGTAGCCATAGAATATGAATAAGATGAAATAATTTATGTTGTCCATTACTGAATGTTTGCACCCATTTACTTCTGGTTGCTTGGGGTCACTAGCGGTCCAATCAAATTTTAAATCTGCATGCTACGCAACTTGTTGCAGCACAGTAAAGGGGGACCATGATTGTGATGAAGGATAGACAAGAAATAAGCTCTGGTCTATAATAGTACTGTATATACTAATTAGTACAGTACATTCAGTCTGTAATCTTAAGTTACAATATGGTTGGTTGTTGCTAATGCTCAGAATATTGGAGTTCTTCAATTTGCCTTCTTGCTTCCCAGTAGTGTAATGCAAGATCTCCAGCTGTTAAATTTTGACACTTCTGGCAATGAGTCATATTCATTGTAGAATCCTCCTCTCTACAAAGTACACAATTTGGAGTAGGAAGGATGTTTAATTTATGTAGATGGGCAGCCAAACAATCATGTCATGTATGTAATCTGAACAGAGCAACAGCTCTATGAACATTCTGGAATTACGGTTTTGTTCAACAAGGTATTGTTTATTTATACTCTCTTGAATTAAATGGTTGTATATGTTTTGTTGGATATGGAATTATAAGTTTTGATGAGTGAAACGATAAAGATGGGTTTCTAATTTGTGAATCATTGTGTTATTATTTGCTAAGGCAATTTGCCTTTTCATTACCAAGGATTCTACAGTGTGAAGGAATGCATTGCAAAACTATCAGTTTATGAAGAGATTATAAGTGTTTAACACATTGGTAGATTTCAGCAGTTGTTTTTGTGTGTATACACTGATATAAATGACTTGTAAAGCAGATTTTGAGTCACTGAAGTTGACAGCTTTATTGAAGAGATTAATCTGGTAGAAAGTTGTTTCAATTCAGAATTGATTGCCTCAAGTTTGCCATCAAAATGGGTTACAAAGTTACAATATAATGCAACAGAACTTAATGCTTTGTCATGAACGTGGTAAAAATCTGTTAACACTTTGCCATAAAGTCATAAAAAGGCCTTTCCTCCCGTACATTCTACGGGCAAGTTGTAAAAGTGGCAAAGTATGATCTTGGAACTAAAGAGATGAATTGCAATTTTGATTAAAGGTTTTCATCTTAGAATATGATTGGTACTGCAGTGCATGAGAACCTGGGTTCTATCCCTAGTACCAGTATGGGAATTTTCTTACTGAAAGATCTGGTACAATATTTGCTCAGCCTTGTGTGGTCCTTGGGGACTAATTGATAAGTAGTAGGTCATGGTCTAGAAAACTATTTAAGGGGAGTTGGTTGTGCTGCAGTGACAGCTTGCACTAAGGGCTAAAAGGGCATGTGCCTAATTTCTGCAGTAATTGTCAACTCAAAGCAAGATTGTAGAATTTTTAGATGCTGAATGTTTCAGCACTTCCATTGTAGTATATAAGAGAAGCATGCTTCTCAGACAATTTATATATTTGTGCCAGGAAACATTCTTCGTGTGTCCAGCAGAATGCATTGGTTTAAAAGAAGTTGATATGATGGGGCAAGGGAATGACAGGGGTGTTCAATAAGGGCACACAGAATCTGTGAACTTTCATTGCACATGTGCACTGAGTCTGTCCTCCCTATTGGAGTTTCCTTAAGTGATTTGTTGCGAGGTCGTCATTACTTCCCATCAACTGTTTGCTTATGAGGAATCTAAACTATAAGAAACTCTTCCACTAGAAAGGCAACTCAACTAATGTATCCTTAAATAAAATTGTAATTCAAACAAAGAGCATTAGCATAAAAGTTAATTTGAATGGTTAGTGAGCAGTCGATCACAGAATGGACTTCATCTATAAATAGAGAAGTTAGTTTAATTTATTTAAAGGTGAGTCGGAATGACTCACCTTTAAATAAATTCAATACACATCACTGTTTCTAGCTTCTTTTCATTACAATATCAACGTAGAGAAGTTAGTGTTTACTGCATCTTTTAACGTTATATTTTACTATTGTTATTAATACACTTTCCCCTTTCATTGCTGAGATATATTCCACTTGCTGAACCCTTCTTGCTGACATATTTTTTCAGTTTTAAAATGCTCTCTAATAATACAATAACAGCAAAAAATAATAGAAATATCATGAAATACTTACCAAAGGGGTTGCAGACTGATGTAGATGATCCATTTTCTGAAAAAACTTTAATTTCAAAAGTTTAAGTTAAACCACACGCAACACACAGAACTTAGGCTTGTCCACAGAGATCGATAATAGACAAATATTTAATTTATAGGTAAAATTATCAGTCAGTAATAACTGTCAGCACTGCTTCTACTAAAAATAAAGTATCACTGTCAAAATGTAAGTAATTGTAATTACAGTTATTCAAAATTTGTTTTACTATATTTCAAATCAGAATATTTAAGAAAATTTTGATGAAACAATAGAAACATATTGTTTGAAACTACCACTTCTCACATGTACTCTGAAAATTATGTGGTAGAAATTAGTGTGTGATTTGACCAGTATTTTGCAAGGGTCAGTTTCTTTACTCTGGCCATCTGTATCATGAGTAATTTCTTCAGATGCAATTTCATACTAGGACTGCAAACGGGAATGAGGGGTTGCTGGTAGTTTTTGACAAAGAAAATTGTAACGTCTTACTTTCTTCAGCTATGAGCTGCATAATTTGAAAGGATAAAAATAATTTGAAAACACAAAAAATGTGAAATTTTCATAAAAACTGTGATTTTTTGGGAAACAAAATTGTCCCTCAGCCACTGAAAAAAAGGATTAACTCATTTATATCACTTTCATCACCATCATTTATTTCCCTGGAATCACTATCAATAATTTCAATTTCGCTTTCTTTATCACTGACATATTTGACATATCAGATGGTAATCCATCAGTAGTTTTTAAAAAAATATTTTTGGATAACCACAGTGAAGAAAATTTCAGGAACTCCTCCAACCAGAAAGTCTGAGCATAAGTAACGCCTATGAACTCATTGGGAAAATTAAAGACATAGAAATAGAAGAAAATGATGTACTTGTTTCTTTTGACATTATCTCACTGTTTCCCAGCATACAAAAGAGACAAGCTAGAAGAAGTTTAGACAAAATGGTTACACTCCACGGAGATTGATATGGGAGCAATAGAGGATTGCCTGATATTAAATAAACTGTGCATCAATCAAAATTACTTCACATTCAGAAACAAGCTATACTACCAGGTGAATGGTTTAGCAATGGGCAACCCACTTTCCCCATTTCTGTCAAATTTATACACGAGTTCATTAGAAATATATATAGCGGAAGCTTTTCCACACACATATAAACTCTGGTACAGATATGTAGACGACATTTTTGCCATAGTAGATAAGTTTGTGAAGGATGCAACGTCTCTACTGAACTTAAAAGATACATCAATAACAACAGAAACAGAATCCAATAACATGCTTCCCCTGGACATGAAAATCATGCATAATCAGAATAAAATAAGTTTTGGCATACATAAAAAAGATACATATACAGATAACTACATTAAAAAAGATAGCTACAACCACAGGAAACACAAATATGCAATAACAAACAGCCTTACCTTCAGATTGGTAATAAACATACCAATGAACACACAAGAGTACAAAAAAAAAAATACAAGAAGATTCTGGAAATCATGCATAAAAATGGCATCACCAAAGAGATAGTAGACAGTAAGATAAAGAAATTCCAAAGGAAGAAACAAATAAAGGAAATCGCCACACTAAGCAACATTAGAGAAACTGAAAGGTTAAAAAATTCACTTTCCATCCATGGGCCTTCCTAAAATTAACAACAATGTTAAAAACGTATGATATAATCTTAGCCCCAGTTAACAAACACTAAGAAATACAAGAGCCAACTTGTGAATTGCTGCCTTCCAACCTCTGGAAATTCATCACCCCATCAACAGATGTCTGCACATCCACCAAACAATAACCAAGCCAGCCAGTCACACAAATGCTGAAGATGGGAACAAAACTATTCCTACAACTAAGTACTAAAGTATGTGATGTAGTGTCCAACTACCAACCCATTAAAAATGAATAACAAACATTCCTTAAAAAACATATTCAAGACCAATACAAAGGAAAAACTTTCCAGTGGGAAAAACTTCTGGTGTTTATGGAATTGGATGTCAGGATTGAAAGAAAGTGTACATAGGGAAGACAAAGAGGAATGTACACACAAGGTTAAAGAACACAGGAGAAATGTGAAATATAAACAAACAGAAAAATAAGTGGTTGCAGAACATGTTTGGTCCACAGATCATCAGCTAGAAGAGAAATGGAAGCTTTTAAAGGCCCTTAGAAAAGCAGCAGAACTCTGCATTTGGGAAAAATTATTCATACTTAAAAAGAAGCACAATGTATTAACCTTTAATGTCCAAGTGAAAAAGATGTTGCACAGTATGTCCAGCACGGCTGGTGATGGAGATATCAGTCTCTGAAACATATCCCAGTAACTTCTGCTGTAAAAGTGAAACTGGAATAATAAAAATCTCAATTTGTGCATACAACTGCGTTAGTAAATTCATCACACCTTCATTGCACTGCGAAATGCATATACAAGCCTTTGGATTTTTTCCCTCCAGATACCACTGCAAGCCACAGAGATCTATGAAGTTGCCTTTTCATGATCGTAAGAGATAGCAGAACATGTTCCTTCAATTAAAAATGCACTCAAAAATTTCCTTCAGTGCCTAACAAGCCTAGATTCTTGCAAGGGACCATCACTGCGTTGTCCAAAGCAGCATGAGATTTAAATTCCTGGCCATCAACACAATGGTCAATGCAGTGAAAAGGTTAAAGGCCCCCGTAAAAAACAAAACAGTGACAATAATGTTGTTTACTTATGATGCTTCATCCTAAGTATTTATTGTTGGCAATTCTTGCATGTAGTTTCTGAACAAGAGTACAAAGTGAAACTATTAATAAAGATGTGAAACACAGAGAAACTTTGAAAATTAATTATTCTAGTAAAACGTAAATATTTTCCATCAAATAAAAATTGAATGCTGTTACATAAAATTACTTTTCACTATATTTTCAAGAAAAGTGAAAGGTTTTTTTTGGCCTGGCATATTTTCGCACTGCAGTGTGATAAATTAATGTTAGTGCTTTCTATACAATGTTAGTTTTATAAGTTGAGCCCCTCTAACTGAGTGTGCACTAGCTGCCACCAGTCTGCTGATCACATGACATCCACAGTGCTGCCCTCTGCCCATGATGTCCTGTGTCAACATAGGCAGATGTAGCAGTCATGTTGTAGGTCCTGGTCCCCATTGGGCTGTTGCACCAATGAGAGTTAGGACACATTTAATACATATTTCCAGTTTTACAATGTATAAACATTTTTCCGGCACCCAAGACTACAGTTTTTAACATCATCTGATTGCTTTTCTCCATTCTTGCCTGTTGGACCAAAAATTTCCCTCAATTTCCCAATCCATCATTGCCCCTTTAATTCCTTGAATCCATGTGCTATGCAGTCTTCCTTTTCTCCTCCTTCCTGGTGGCATCCACTCCGTTATTCTTTTGGCTAATCCTTCACCTTCCATTCTTTTAGCATGCCCACACCATTAATTCTATTTGTTTCTGTTGAATAAAATCTAAAATTGAATTTTGAATATTCATATTTTCTTTTATAATTCTCATTTCTAACTTTTTCTCTTTTTTACTCGCTGCCAAAGAAGAAAGGGATTGACAGTTCGTGGGGAGAGAGAGAGGCGACATTGCCAATTTTGCGACCATGTGGAGAGCGTTTTAGAATTGTGTACCAAGGCGACTGGGTTGCATCTGCATTGTAGGGCGGGTATTATTTATATTCGTATATGAAGACAATTATAAAACAATGAATCTGCATGCCAAGGATAGAACATGCAAAAATATATCAGTGTAAAGATCTGTGTTTAACAAGAGAGATACCTGTGAAATATTGATACTTGCTCTAATGGGAAAATGCTGCTAATTCTCTCATAGAGCATATTACTTTCCGTGCTTGTCGTTTAATTGGGATACCTTTACCAAATACATTTTATTTGGTTACCAAGTATGCTCAGCTTTTTGCTTGGCTCACTGTCTTCGCCACTATTTTTTGGTTATTGTTAAATGTCCATTAAAAGTGTTAACACAATTGCAAATGCTCACAACACACGCAAAGATACATGGACTCAAAACACACGTAAACACAAAGTAAATAACCGTACAAATAGGATGATGCAAAATAACTTCTCATTACACAAGGAATCTCTAAGCTGATGTAAATACTTTAACCTGTGGCTAAAGGAAGCATTGTTTATAGCTGCAGCGACAGCAGAAGATAAGACGCGAGTTCATGTTACTGCAACGGTCGCTCACCAGGTACGTCATGCTAATCACGTGTTACAATATTGGCAACAAGGCTTTTGCGTCTATCGTAACTATGGAAACGACTTAGTTCTAATTGGTCCTTCTAATCATTGCTATGACGACCGCAATGACATATCCATCCCCTCCCATTCATTTAAAGCTTTCCGCCACGTGGTTAGGAACTGTCAATCACCTTCTTGATTGGCGCAGAGTATAGCTATGCTAGCAGGTCTCCTCTAATAGTCCATTTCTGTAGCAATAATTTTCTTTTTAACTGATAGTTCAGAATCCACATGTCAGAGCCATAGGTTATAACTAGGGCCCGGATTTTTAGGTTTTAATCGCTATTTAATTAACACATTTGAATATAATATATTCGTTTCACAGTTCCTGGAACAGAATATGCAAATTTCATTACACCTAAATGAGGGGTTGACACCTAAAATAACCTAAATAACTGTTTTTCCTTTTTGGAAATGAAGAATGTTATTTTCGAACTGGAACTCATTGTAAAATCATTTCCATCACTTATAGCCAGTAGATCAAGTTCCTACAGTTTAACGCAACACATGTGACGTGGTGACACCTGGATGCAGCTGATAGAAGGTCAGAAGGAGTGTGCATGTTACATGCTTGGCCCACGGCCTGCACCACCTGCAGAGGTGATTAGAAGCCACTTTGATGATGTGAGCATCTTGATATCTTTGGTCAAGAAGGTTTTCTTAAAAGCCCTAACACGTATACAATTGTTCAAAGAGAAAGTACCAGCAACCCCTCTTCCACCTGAGCCGATACTTACCCGCTGGGGAACTTGACTGTCTGCTGCCATTTACTTTGCTGAGCACTTAAAGACATTAAAAATGTTGTCAATGAATTGAATGAAACAGAAGCTTCCTGCATTGACAAGGCTAAGAAATCACTCGAGTGCCCCACTCTTGCTGCTTTCCTTGCATACATTAACACACATTTTTGTTTTATAGAGAAGCTATTCTCCAGTGGGGAAGTACAATTTTGCCACTGAAAGATGCTGTAGATAATCATTGGCAATGTTTCCAGTAAAGAAATACCTGGACCAGTGGGAGTTGCATGTTCTTCGAAGTTGCAGAAGATTCTTCAACGAAATCCTGGGTTTGAAGATATGAAAATCATCAATTCAGTATTGCAGGGAGAAATGTATACAGGAAAACTACGCCTAAAACCTGCTGCACTGGCTCTATGTTCTACGCCCCAATGACATCATGTTTCATTGAAAGAACCTTTTCTTCATACAAGAATGTGGTTAACGTGATAATAGGAAATCGTTTATGCCAGAAAATTTTTTGGATGCATGTAACTATCTACTGCAAGCCAAAAAATAAATCTTACAACTAAGTACCAGAAAAGCAAAATTATTGATACCTCTATTGCTCCATGAAGCAAAACATAAAAAAACTATTTTAATCAAGAAAAACCTATTTTAAGCATATAAGAAACCTATTCCACTTAAAAATCTGGGTCCTAATTATAACACTTCTATTGTTTTAAAAATTGTAGTTTAGTTTCTTTTGAGGCTTGTTTATCCCATAATATACCATTCAAAGTATATATAGAATACCTTCCTGAGTTTATCTTTGATCTTATTTCCGTTTCTTGTTTCCCCATCTTGTGTTATCTTTACTCCCAGGTATTTATATATTTCATCACATTTAATACCAGATATAAATTACTAAATCATCACACTTTCATTAATTTTTTTTTCAGATTGGTTGGTGGAATCAGAGCGTCTCTTTACAATGCTATAACCGAGGAAAATGTCAGAACTTTGGTTATTTACATGGAAGAGTTCTTTAAGGCACACAATAAATGAAAGTGTTTGCTTGCAGACTAAATAAACTCTTCCTGCACACTACATTTTATTCATAAGCAGCTATTTAATTCAAATTAAAGTTCCTCTCTCTACACACAATTTTGTATAAACTCTGTTATATGTATTTGTGTACACTGTATGCTTATACATCTGTCTAATAAAAATGTGTTACATTCAAATTACTTTCTTTACCCACTCTTACAAAACCTTATTCTTCCATCTGCTTTAAGTTGAGATAAACACTTACAGAAATGGTTTTAAAATCAGGTAGCTATATGACTTAGATATTCCATCCTCTTTGCTCAACCATGAGAGAACAAGAATAGTGACTTAACAGTTGAAAAAAGTGAGTATTTGACATTTTAAACCAATAATAAAGGATATCTAGGAAGTAGTTAATGCCACAAAAAAAATTATTTGATATAAATTATATGTTTTAACAAGATTTAAATTTTTTGTGTAGGATCTGGTTCTCTTAAGGCAGTCTCCACCTGGAGATCCAAATGGGGACTATTACTCCAGAGCATTTTACATTGGGATTCATCATTATTTGAGCTGATAGCAATTGTTTTTATTAAGCACACTATTTCTTTTTTATATGGCGATTGCTTCAATCTTTTTCAACGTTTATTACGTATAAAGAAAATGCTCCTGCCGTTAGTCATCGGGTACCTCGGACCTAGTCGGGAGGTTGAAGTTCTTAGCCACTGGTTTTTTCCCACATTTGCCATTTGAGCCGATTATTGTTCTGTAGCTAATCAGTTAAAACACATCATTAAGAAGAAAATCAATCATGATTATCACCCAAAATTAACTGCAAATATATTAAACTCCAAAGGAGAAAAATTCATAAAAATCCTGAACTAACTAGAAGAGCAGCCATTGCATGTTCAGATTTAGCACTGCACATGACTATCTCAGCAAACACCAAGACAAAATTGCATTACTACCATCTCCAAATTGTCTGTTATGCAATAAGGAAGAAGAAATGAATATGGATCATTTATTAATCTGTGAACAGTTTAAATTGTATCCAGACTTGACCTCAAAATATTGGAAAACAGAAAGGAGAATGTTGCTAAATGCATGCACATACATTTTATGTGTAGCAAATTTCTCTGTTACAATTTACAAAATTCATTCAGATGATAAGAACTTTACAGGCTACTGCCAGAAAATTCAAAATTGCGTTTTATTTGTGATGCAAATATTTAAACATTTGGTGTTTCAATCAAAATCATTACAGCCAGTTTTGAAAAAAAAAATTCATGTAAAGGTTAGTTTGGTAAGGGAGGATATTCTTGTTAATCTTTATGTAGCATCCTTGGAAGATGAACTTAAATGCCCACTTTGGCATTTAACAACTTTTTGCTTTTGAGTTATGCTGTTCAGACACACAGACAGACCTCCTTCTAAAGATGCCTTTATTGGATCGAGGAGTCTCAAAGCGTGTATTTGTGTTGAATACTTGGATGGAATGCAGTAATTCCTCTAGTTATTATTAGGGATGGGATCTCAACACTCTCAATACTTGGTGGTATCAAAGTATGTGTAATACTTTGAGATAAACCTTCAATACTTTTTCTATACTTTTAAATTTTTAAAAGTTGTTGCATTCAACTTTATGCTAGATAAGCAATTAAAGGACTTCATGTTATTGCCTTGCACATGTCCCTAAAGAGTTGCAGACTATAGTCCTTGATAGACCTTGACTGAGTTTCCTGTGGGTGAACCAATGCAACATTCCATAGACTCTTGTGTCTAAATGAAAACATGCAAAACAATGGTTGAAGGAGTAGAGGTACTCATCTAACAACCGAGTTGTGAATGAAGCTGATTTAGCTGACGTACTAAATCAGTTTCTGCAACAGTCTGGCTTGGTGACTCACGCTGACAGCACATGCAGATATTTGTTGTTTCTTTCCATCTGTTAGTTTGTGTTTACACAAGTCAAACTCAGGTCACAGTGTAGCTTACAGGTATACCTTATGACTAATTTCCATAATGTGGGCAGAAAATCCTTTAAAAGAAAATTTTCAGCACAAAATATACTTACATAAAAAGGGAAGTAAAGAAATTATAATTACCCTTGATTAATAATACAGATATATAACCTGTGATATTATCAACATAAAAAAAATTGCTGCCAATTGGAGAATGTCAAACAGGAACAATTTCAGAATTGGCATACAATACAAACTTAGTTACATGCGTTTATACACAGAAAACTACTAACAGGAACATAATTCAGTGAAGAAGCTATAGCTTTTACAGTTTCTTATAAAATGAGTATTGAATACCTGTGCTCAAAAATCAGTATCAGTATTGAGAAACAGTGGTGTTGTCTCATTACTACTTGCTATACAAGGTCCGGCAGAAACAATAAAGGCATTTTAAAGTGATATATGTTTTAAACTCTAATGCATATGAAAACTGTAGTGCTACAAACTTAAACTGCAGATCTTTGAATTACATAAGCACAATTGACGTTTTGAACAGAACATATTTTAGATGCACACCTTCACTTTCAACACTCTCTTGTATGCGGCTTTGAAAGTTCTTCACTACACATTGCAGTGTCTCTGGTTGAACCTATCTTATTGCCTCGGGATTCTCTCCTTTAATTGTCCCAAGTTTTGTGGTCTGGTTTTGAAGACTTGTGTTCTTCAGGTAGCCCCCACAATGGGTCTGGGAACTGAGCTGGTCTCCAAAGCATTAAATTAGGTGCCCTGGGAACAAATCGCACAGAACTGTCATATGGGCGGTTGTCTCATCCTGCTGGAACCATGCTCCTCGAGCTCTGGCACAAAAAAAGCTTTGTAGGATGTGCCTGTAACAGCTTCATCCTGGAGCTCTGGCACAAAAACAGCTTTGTAGGATGTGCCTGTAACATTGACAGTAACAGCTTCACCCTGGAGCTCTGGCACAAAAAAAGCTTTGTAGGATGTGCCTGTAACATTGACAGTAACAGCTTCACCCTGGAGCTCTGGCACAAAAAAAGCTTTGTAGGATGTGCCTGTAACAGCTTCATCCTGGAGCTCTGGCACAAAAAAAGCTTTGTAGGATGTGCCTGTAACATTGACAGTAACAGCTTCATCCTGGAGCTCTGGCACAAAAACAGCTTTGTAGGATGTGCCTGTAACATTGACAGTAACAGCTTCACCCTGGAGCTCTGGCACAAAAAAAGCTTTGTAGGATGTGCCTGTAACATTGACAGTAACAGCTTCACCCTGGAGCTCTGGCACAAAAAAAGCTTTGTAGGATGTGCCTGTAACAGCTTCATCCTGGAGCTCTGGCACAAAAAAAGCTTTGTAGGATGTGCCTGTAACATTGACAGTAACAGCTTCACCCTGGAGCTCTGGCACAAAAAAAAGCTTTGTAGGATGTGCCTGTAACAGCTTCATCCTGGAGCTCTGGCACAAAAAAAGCTTTGTAGGATGTGCCTGTAACATTGACAGTAACAGCTTCACCCTGGAGCTCTGGCACAAAAAAAGCTTTGTAGGATGTGCCTGTAACAGCTTCATCCTGGAGCTCTGGCACAAAAAAAGCTTTGTAGGATGTGCCTGTAACATTGACAGTAACAGCTTCATCCTGGAGCTCTGGCACAAAAAAAAGCTTTGTAGGATGTGCCTGTAACATTGACAGTAACAGCTTCACCCTGGAGCTCTGGCACAAAAAAAGCTTTGTAGGATGTGCCTGTAACATTGACAGTAACAGCTTCACCCTGGAGCTCTGGCACAAAAAAAGCTTTGTAGGATGTGCCTGCAATATTGACAGTAACAGCTTCACCCTGGAGCTCTGGCACAAAAAAAAGCTTTGTAGGATGTGCCTGTAATATTGACAGTAACAGCTTCACCCTGGAGCTCTGGCACAAAAAAAAGCTTTGTAGGATGTGCCTGTAACATTGACAGTAACAGCTTCATCCTGGAGCTCTGGCACAAAAAAAGCTTTGTAGGATGTGCCTGCAATATTGACAGTAACAGCTTCATCCTGAAATAAACAGAGTCCGATTATTGTGGAAGAAGACATAGCACACCACACTTTCACTTTAGGTTCATCAAGAGAATTATAATGCAAGACACATGGGTTCTCAGCTGCCCAGTACCGCATATTCTGCTTATTTACAGTGCCACTTAGATTGAAAGTGTGCCTCATCACTCATGAGAAGGTTATTTATCAGTGTTGGTTTCTGATTCATTAATTGTGTAAAAGTTTGGCAGGATGCCAAGTGGAACACCTTATCTGCATCCGAAAGATATTGTGCAACTTGCATTTTATATGCCTAGAATTTTATATCTTGGTGTAAAATGTGCCACATATTTCTGTCCAACGTATGCAATAAAATGTTATGCTTTGCTAATCACTTTGGACTCTCAGTACAGATTCCGTCACCCGTGCAATGTTTTCTGGCATATGCACTGATTGTGGTTGACTGGGTGTAGATTTATTTTTGAGCGTTGTGTTGCCCCACATATTGTGGGAGATATGCTTCTTGGAGTGTTTGCCCCAGGTATGGTACAAAGTTTCTGGAGGCCTTCGCCCCCACATTTTAAAAAAAATCAACTTTGTATTTGAATATTATATATGTATGCCTCGGTTGTGTGAGTAGTAATTTGCAGAAATACGTATCTCTTAGCAGGGGTAGTGCAGCTAAAGAATGAAGGCTTACACAAATTATAATTTTTACTTCACTCCTTTTATTAATCCTTAGCACGATTAAACAACCCTTCACTGATGTATCCTACTGTAGAGCTGTGAGATTATTGTTACTTGTACTTTTTAACATGTAAAATTTATATTATTCACGCCGTAATGAATTTTTTTTTTTTGTCTCACACTGAATACATACTGAACTGCTCGGGAATGCTGCCTTCTAGCGTCTGCTGCTTGAATTTGCACATTTACCCTTTTTCAAGTCTCTGATTGGTTAATACTACTCCAATAGAATACTTTTATTTAACTTAAGCTTTTTCTAGTTGTTGATTGGCTATTTATAAACTGTTTTAAATATTACATTATTGTTCCAAGAATTATTAGTAGCATTATTAAACTTTCTAATTTACTGTTGCCTCAAGGTTATTTCATTGTTACCAACTTTCGGCTTCTACTTTATAATTCTGTTTGCTACGTAAAGTATTTTGCTTCTATTCTCACAGCTCCTACATTGTTAAATTACGTAAGATTCACATAACATTATTATACATGTACATAATAATATAAATATAATACGACTGTAACAAATATTTTATATATTATACACATATTGCTTTAAGGTGGGCTGTTATTATATTTTATATTATATAATTAGACTGATATTATTTAAGTGTTAAAAATACTGCCTCATTTTCCACTCTGCCTTTCTGACTGAACCAGTTTCTTATAGCAATATTAGAAGGATAAACACGTTGACTCAGTTGTCATTGAAATTCTCTTGTTCATCTCTGTAATGGAACCTGCTCTAATGAAACACTCAAGAGAACAAATGCGCTCCTCTACTGTCCAATACTCCATGGTTGACTAATCAAACAGAGAGAGAGAAGCAGGTGGCTAAACATCTCTAAGGTCAACATTACAATGCTGCCACACATACCAAATAATAGCTCTGCTTAATTTGAAAATATAATGTATTAAAATACCTTATTGTTTCTGCCGGACCCTGTAGCTAAGTAGTATAAAAAGTAAGAATTAAAGTACATACCTGTGTTTTGCTTGTTAAACTCCACAAAATACTGAAAGAGAAAACCAGTGAGAACTAATTCTGGATGGATCAGAAGTTAGGTAATTCTTTTCTGTACAAGGTTTATCAACCTGCCAGTGAAACATTTAACTACTATGTCAATGATTTGGAATCAAACTCTCCAATTATTCCCAAGCCTTTGGCTGTATGCACTATTCTTGTTAAAAAAAAAAAAAAAAGAAAAAAAAAAGGGACTTTCAACTTACTGTGGTAAAAAGTTGACAAGTAGTGCACCAATGTTCACCTCAGTTGAGCTGACTGTGGTTAGCTGGCAGGTGCTTTCCTTGATTGAGCATACTGCTCATTGCAGGTAAACACTATTGAATGCACCCAGAAGTATATTGTTCCATCTCTTTTTCTACCTCTTTGCTGAAGCACATGCATGTACTTGTTCAGCATGCAATGGAGGTGCAGTCCCAAGATTATATGAAGTAGATGCTATCAATTTAACATGCAATTCTTAAGAAAAATAAAGTAGAGAGACAGAAGCAATAACTTAACCCTCCGTCAGTCGCTAGGGGCCTGAGAGACCCCTGGCATTATATAAATGTTATAATTTTCGAACGAACGCACCTATGCAATTGCCTGACTAGGACATCTAACATTACACTTTGCGCAATTATTTGCTGCAGCGATAACCTTATCTGTTTATTTGTTTGGCTGGAGGAATGAATAATCAGCAGTTACATGTCACACAGGTCAACCAGACCACGCGCGCCTGCTCTCGTTACATATTGTTGACAGATTTGTTTCTCATTAGCTTCTGTGCAATATTGCTTTGCTATTGCAAGGAGCTGTTACTGCTTCGTTATGAATACGAGAAAAAGGTACGATCTACAAAATCCGATTGATTTGGAAGAAGTACATCGCCTACTTTGCGATGATGATGCCTTGCCCATGGATGACAACTTGTATGAATCAGATGATTCTGATTCAGAAGATAAACTCGAAACGAGATCTTTAAATTCAGAAACTGGGCATGAAAATGAAGAGGAAGACGATGAAAGCAGCTTCTGTGATAACATGTAATATAGGTAACATCATATGCTTATCGTAGTAATTCTTCTTATTCTTCTTCTTATTATTATTATTATTGACATACATTCTGTTATTTACCGGAAGAGATGGAAAAAAATGAAAAAAAAAACACCTTGGAATATAGCACAGACAAGAGCTCACAATATATTGACCAAACTTCCTGGTGTGGTAGGAGCTGCCAAAAATGCGAAAACGGAAATTGATTGTTGGAACCTTTTTGTTACCAAAGATATAGTTGATTTGATTGTTGAAAGCTCAAATACCTACATTAGCAGTGTGCAGCACAAATTTGATCGTGAAAGAGACAGCAGACCTACAGATGTAATAGAAATAAAAGCTTTCCTAGGCTTATTGTACCTGGCAGGAATTTTTCGTGGTGGACGCCAGAATGTTCACGATTTTTGGAGAAACGATGATCTTGGAATTCCTCTATTCCAAATGGCTATGTCCGAAAAACGATTCAGTTTTCTAATACGCTTATTCGCTTTGATGACAAAAGCTCAAGACTGGAGCGACGAAGATTGGATAAATTGGCTGCTGTTAGAGAAATGTTTACATTTTTTCTGAACAACTGTCAGAACCATTATTCTCTTGGACAAAATGTCACTGTCGACAAACAGTTGCCGGCATTTCGTGGTCAACGTGGTTTTCGACAATATATACCATCCAAGCCAAACAAGTATGGCATAAAGATATTCTGTTTGAGTGATGCAAAACTGTTTTATACAACTAACATGGAGATTTATTGTGGAACAGCAGCCGGACGTACCATATTTGCAAACCGAGTTCGGCATAGGCTAACTGAACCAATCTCTGGCACTGGACGAAACGTTACTGCAAATAATTGGTTTACCAGTGTATCGCTGGTGAATGAATTGCGCAAAAAGACAACTTTCTTTCGTTGGTACAGTGCGAAGAAACAAAAAAGAGTTATCCACTAATTTCACTTCTCCAAAAGATCGCAGTCACTACGAAAGCATATTTGGCTTCACAAAAAATGAAACGCTTGCTTCATATGTTCCGAAAAAGGGTAAAACAGTAGTTTTGCTCTAAAGTCTACATGTTTCATCCACACAGTTATCAGAAGGTGCTGAGAAAAAGCCGGAAATAATCCTGCATTACGACACTAAATCATGAGTTGATGTAGTGGATAAATTGTGTGCTACATACAATGTAGCAAGAACGAGAAGGTGGCCCATGGTAATTTTTTACCATATGTTGAACATTGCAGGCATTAATTCTAGGGTTATCTTCCTTGGAAACCAAAATAAATATTTCACAAGGCAAGAGTATTTGTAAGCACTATCTTTAGTTTTACTGTTACAACAGCTACAAAGGAGAGCAACAGCATCAAATCTACCCGCTGATTTGAAAGGCCTTTTGACAAAATATAAACCTGAAGAATCCGGCGTAGATGAATTGTCACATACATCGCTATGCACATTGAAAAGGAAACGATGTGCACCCTGCACAAAGACAAAATGAACTGCAAAACTAAATATGCATGTGGGAAATGCAACATCCCCCCTGTGTTTGAGCAAACATGCTAAAATTATTTGCGAAAGTTGCTTAGTCGGGAAAAACGCGGGTGAGATAGTAGATGATTCTGAGTAACTGAACATTTGAAATTACAAGTTGTATGTATACCTGGAAATGGCAATGTATTTATTTATACTTACTGTAATGCAATTTATAATGTATATGTACTCATATTTTAGCTTGAATTTTTATTTTGCAACATAATACCTACTAATGAAAGCCTTGTACGCTTAATCTAAATAAAGGTAAAAACAGGAAAAAAAGGAAATAAATGAAAGAAAACAAAAATACAAACAATAACAACAAAAATATAGCGCGGGTCTACTAGGCCCCGTGCGACTAACGGCGTTCTACCAAAGCGCGCGCCTGACGGAGGGTTAAAGATGGACACATGGGTAAAGCTGGCCTTCGAATGAGTAGAAAAATATGCTCAACTATTATGAATTATTGGTTTTCCTTTCTTTTTTAACTTCCATTCACATTTACCTTTTGAAAGACAGAGGCAGAAAAAAGAAAGAAAGAAAAAAAAAACAAATTATCCCCCAACAAGATTTCAACTCAGAAGCTCTTGCATATGGGGTGTACATGCTACCCCCACACCATGACGACTTTAAACTTCAGCACTAACCTTGTTAGGTTACTGGTTTCTTATATATGTGCAATTAATGTATCTTAACATTTCTGAAGATGTACTAATTGCACTAAACCCATTCATTGCCCCCCGTACTCTGCACTGCTCTTGAACTATACTTCAACTAATATATAATTATGTATATGTAATGCCATGATTATGTGTATTTTCGTTATGTCTTCGGTCAGGATATTTAAGGCACCTATCACATAAAAATCCTTAAGACATTAAAAACTACAAAGTATGAGACAGACTAACTTTATCACGATGTGCTCATTGGCAAAAATGGAGTGTTTCTTTCGGTTCGGAATTTTGACCTATACCATTCCAAAATTTTAACATTACAATGCAAGTGAAGGTGGAGATAACTGGTGAAAACTGGCCATTCAAATTTAACCACAGTAAAATCCTTACCGTTGTTGATGCACCACAATTAACCGTTCATTGCAGTAAAGTCAGTATTTTACCATGATAAAATCTTGATCGAGAATGGTGCACACAGTCATTAGTGCTTCTCCTGTAAATGCTCTAAATTTCTACTTGGATTATAGGTTTGCATGGATCAGCTCAAATTACTCTCTGCTACAGAAATTTAATTGCTAAAGACAACCCACTATGTGTAAATTGATTATCAAAATGAAACACGCTTTCATCGAAAACATGAATTCAGTTACAAGCACACACCCTTTCATTATTGTTGTAAATTGTTTACACACAACATTGTCATAAATGCCTTCAAATAAATTATACAAAAGCTTGAAATTGCAAATTAAGAAAATGTAAAAAGTGAATAATAGTAAAAATATAACATTAACTTGCAGTGAAACACACCATGACTAAAAACAGATTTTTGTCACGGAATCTAGATCAAGTCGTCTTCTATGACAAGCCCCTCCTGATTTCAAATTGCACTTTTAGGTACCTATAATAACCTAAAAATGTAATATAGCAAAACTATGCATTTTGTTCATATATGGTCAAGCCTTCAAACCCATTTAATTGAAATTATACAAAATATGGAACAAAAAAGCAAATTTAAGAAATGAAGGCAGATGAATGTATTATATTAATGGAATTGCACAAACTTAATAAGATTACATTGAGGGAGGAAAGAAAAAAAAATCTGGTATGTTATATTCACATGACGATCTCTATCCTCTACTGCTTATTAGTGGGTATACAAATTATTCTAACCCAAGTTTATTATCCTATCTACTTAATTTTAATCCAGATAATCTTTATGGAAATAGCTGCATTACATACTTCGTTATAGATACAAAGGGGAAAGCAATTGTCAAATGTTTTAGAACTGGAAGCTAAATACTGGCCTTAAAATTCCATACTCCTTCCATGACATCGCAAGGAACTATGAAAATTGACAGGATTTATCATTAGAGCCATTTTTTGGAAAATCAAAATTTTTAAAAAATGCTCCATGTAATGGGTAGTTTGGGGTAGGGGAGATTTATTTTGAAAATCTTTGTGTTGCATTCTTGGAAGGTACTGCATCTAAATACCAAGTTTCGTATTTATCTGACTTTTCATTTTTGAGTTATGCTGTTCAAAGACACATGCGGCCTTTTTCTAAAAAATCTGTCTTACATTCACATGACTTTCTCTACCCTCTATCACTTATTAGTAGATACACACATTATTCTTACAAAAGTTTATTTTCCTAACTACTTCATTTTAATCGAGATAAACCTTTACAAAGATAGCTGCATTACACATTTAATTATAGATACAAAGGGAATAGTGATAATCAAATGTTTAAGAACTGGACAGCGTATGCTGGCCTTAAAATTCCATACTCTTTCCATGCAATCGCAAGAAACTGAAAATTGACCGGATTTGTAACTACTGACAAAGTATTGAACAAATGGAACCATTAATAACGGATATCTGGAAATGACTGATGCCACAAAAAAAAAGTTATTTGAAATAAATTGTAAGTTTTAAAGAGATTGCATTTCTTTTTATATAGAATGTTTTCGTCTATCATTTAATGTTTACCAGTTATAGAAGATTATGCAAAATTCCTTCCAAATAGAGAGGACTTCTTAGAAAATTAAAATATACATTATATTTGTAGTGTAAATAACTTTAATATATGGTATTTTAATCAAAATAGTTACAGCCATTTTTTAGAAAATCAAAAGTTTTGAAAAATGTTCCATGAAAATGGTAGTTTGGAGTGGGGGGATTTTCTTGAAAACCTTCGTGTCGCATCTTTGAAAGATACTGAACCTAAATACCAAGTTCGGTATTTATCCAAATTTTTATAAAAATGTATTTTTTGGATTCAGGGGATCTCAAAACATACATTTCTGGTGAATCTTGATATCAATTGTTTGGATGGAATGCAATACTTTCTCTACCTTGTATGTATGTAGTAGACAAAGCAAAAATTGTGTTGCACTCACACAACTTTCTCTACAAACGATTCTTACGAAAGCTTATTCTTTTATTTATTCTGGATAAACTTTCATTGCACAGTTTGTTGTAGCTATAAGGAGGATGCAGCACCCTAAAGAGATTTTTAAAAAGTGTCTCGCTATGTGATGACTTTGAAATCTCATGCTCTTTGTATGACGAGAAAAAACGAATAGCCACTTGAAAAAGCTGTAAGTATTTCAGAATTCAAACCAATAATAAAGAATATCTTGGAAATGGTTAATGCCACAAAAAACGATGACCAACTGTGTTTTAACAAATTACATTTTTTGACCCCTTATGGTTTACCATTATACAAAGGTCATTCAGAATAAGGAGGATCAGGCTATTCCCAGAAAATTTAAGATATACATTTAGTCATAAACATTTTACACATATGGTATTTTAATCAAAATTGTTACAGCCGTTTTTGAGAAAAATAACAAATAACAATAAGTTTTGCATGTAGAAGGCAGTTTGGGAAGGGGGGACTTTCTTGACAATCTTCATGACCCATCCTTGGAAGAGGCTGAATTTAAATACCAAGTTTGGTATTTAACTGAACTTCGTTTTTGAGTTGTGCTCTTCACATACACGTTTTTTTTTTTTTTGCTTGTTTTTAATCAGGGAGCCTCAAAACATGCATTTTCAGTGAAATCTCAACATAAAAATTGGTTGATTTGGAGAATTGACCAAACATTGAGTTAACCATTTTAACGTAGGCACCATTGTTTAATAAATTATAATACATAATTTAGTAAAACTTAAAAAGAAGATACATCTTCAGTGGGTACCAGGACGTTGTGGATTATCTGGAAATGAAACCATGATTATCTGGCGAAAAAAGGATGCAATATCATACAGGAACTTTATCAGATGTGTCATTCCTAACAGCAAAAAGAATTAATAAATTCAGAATTTAAGAATATATTCACAAATTTTTTTAATGAAGCTTCCAGAAATAAAAGCTGGGAGTGTCTCAACACAAGTTTATTTAAAATTGCTAGAAGAGCTCTCATATTTTAATCACACGTCATGATTGTCTGTCAAACATCTACATAGAATTGAAATTACTTGTTCCCCACATTGTCCTTTACAAGAAGAAATGGATCAGATCCACCTTCAAAAACATCCGGCTCTTTCGTCAAAAGTATCTGGAAAATACTAGAGAGCTAATGGGTGGTATTAATAAAAGCGAGCCATGACTTAAACTTGCAATTTCTGAGCCATGGCTCACTTCCGTATTAATAAAATGCAACAACTCAACCCCTCCTTCTAGCAAGTGTCGGCTCTAGTCGTGGTATTAATAAAACGGAACTGTGACTTCACTTTAAGAGCCATGGCTTACAATTTCTTAAGCCACCTCAGTAGCTGTCTCAAAATTGAAGGTGATGGCTCAGTTGCAAGTGAACGTCAACGCGAGAAAAGAAAAATACTATAAATACGCTGGGATTCTGAAGACTACAATTATGAACAACTTTATAGGTTTGAGAAAGAAAATGCGAGGTGACTCGCCCGGCATTTCCTTCCGGAAACTGTGGAGACAAGAGGAAAGACCCTTACTAGAGATGGAAAAATGAGAATATTTCTACGCTGCATTGAGGATCCCCAGATTCCAGTCTGGCGTGGCAGAGGACGTTCGCGTTTCACAAGATATGGTTTCAAATATATTTTGGGAAGTTTCTTCTCGCATTAAACAAAAATCGAGAAACTGGATCAAATATCCAGCACTACAAGCTGCTAAATTTGAATGGCAGCAGAATTACACATTTCCAAACACTATTGGTGCAGTATACTGTACCCATATGCTAATTAAGAAACCTCATGTACACGGTGACAAATTTATTAATAGAAAAGGGGTTGCCAGTATAAACATCCAGGCCACATGCAATGCAAAGGAAAACTTTACTAGTGTAAATGCAAAATGGCCCGCATCTGTACATGATGCTCGCATATGGAGCAATTCTTTAACCTGTCGGGTAATGACTGGGAATACTGCAACTGTGTTGCTGCTTGGAGATGTTGATTATGGTATTGCAGCACGGCTTATGACCCCATATTAAAATTCTACAACTGCGGAAGAAAGATCATACAATAGGTGCAATACCTAAACTGAATCGAATGTTTACTGCTGCTCGACAACAATACATTTGCAATCAGGAAGAGGGGAAACACGAGTCAGAGACTTGCAATCATAGAGCCAAGGTTCAGCACGGAGGGGAAGTTTTTATTAATACCAAATCTGTGACTCACAACTCGCTCCTACTGATGACTCGGTTTTGCTACAAGCCATGGTTCGCTTTTATTATTACCTGCCGATGGCTACATTGCAAAATGCTCAGCATTAGTAAGCAATAACAAATTGTTGGGTGGAGGACAATGTTATAGGTGAGTAGTAGAGAAAGTATGAAGCACACTGCTCCCTTTGTAAGCATTACTCATGACAGCACTTGGTGAAAATATTTGTATTGTGAAGCATGAAGGTGGTGTTTGAAATCCATGCAGTAGACGATGTCATCAAGACTCACCTTGGTATGAGAGCCAGCTGTATGAGCACCAATTAGACACCTAACTGATGAGGGGAAGATGTTTCTCTGAAATAGTGACATGGAGCAAACAATTGTGTCTACACCAGACAGCTTCAATTCTCTAGCAAAACTGTTAATGTTATTTATACTTAAACCACAACTATTGGAAATACTATTACATATAAATTCATACCACAGAACTTCAAATACATTCTCTTTTATTGTAAAACTTTAATTTACATATATATACATACTTTTCTGGTTACAAAATTGGTGTATTTGTCAAAAACATTTTAAAAATTAGGAGAGGTATAAATATGCTGCAGCACTTTTCTGAGAACAGCTTCTTATCTCTTCAAACTGCAAGAATATAATTTGGATGAACAACCAAGAAGGGATCATCTTCACATCCTTCCTCTTGACCTTTCAGACCCTTTCTCATCAAAGGTATTATAATATTGTCCTGCAAAATTAAAGTTGCTTTAGTGTTTTTTAAGTGTCAAGTTTTAAGGATATGAATCTATGTAAAATGCCCTTATTGATGCTACCATGCTTAGAATTTCATGTATAGAACATTTAAATTGTTCGTCACACTACCAGAGCCATCTGAAATTCATTTTTGTCTAGGATGTCTGCAGCAAATAATTCATGAGCATTTACAAAGACATCAAAGAATCTTTCCTCTTAAATTGTACACTTGGTCAGTTTAAAACTGGCTGGCATCTGATAATGGAGCTCGAATCGGGTATTTCCATGAGCGCTTGGTCAGCCTACAAAGCTGTAAAAATGCCTCATTTGCAGTAAAAGGCCTCTGTTCCCGTACATTGGCAAATATGCATTTGCATGACAGGAGAACAATATTATACTTCACAAAAAATGTTCAATCAAAAGCTCTCAACAGAAACGCATTCTTGGACATCATACTTCATAGTATATTGTGACAAGTGGCAGTCATATTGTTGCAATTACTGGAATGGAAGAAAAGGAAAACGTATGAAGCTCTAAGGGCAACTGGTCATAAGCCTGTAGCAATTGTTGCCAGCATAAACTGTGCATAGCTTGTTGCACAATTCAGGCAGTGTGCTCTTTAATTTAAGTCCCATGAAATTTTGTAAAAAGGGACAGGTAAATTAAATAACCAGAAAGTTCTGGACTGGAACTGCAGTTAGTTACAATATTGTACGATGTGCAGTATTCTGAACATTCACAATTTGGTTATGTCAGCTTGTCCCTTACCTAGGATTGCCGCCTATCCTGATTCTGTCAGGATCATCCCTACTTTTTTGTAACTGTCCTACATCCTGACACAAGTGTGATGGGATGCCCAAATGTCCCCACTTTTCAGTTTTTAGGCTACAAGTTGAAAGTTATTGTCAAGTCTTCTTAAGATATTACTTCAAATAATAATTATAATAATATAAGTAATATCTATTTTCATTTTCCTTAAAATTTTACAGTTGGTCTACTTGATAACTGTAATTTAGATTTACCAACTGACAAAAATTGGGCCGGTTTTATTTTTTAACAAATGTGGATCCCCTAACTTCCAAAAATAGTAAAATTTGGGTTCACCATTACTGTCAGTAATGCACATGTAGAAAGTGTGTCACTTTTATTGAAAAACTTGTGGACAAAAGAGAGGAATAAATTTCACGTAAAATCCATGGAAAGTGAACTTCTGGTTAATATGAGCTATTCTGAATCTCCAATATGCTCTACATGAGAAGCAACTCCTAAAGGTAGCTGCATCAAATAAGAAGTACTCTTAAGTTCCAGACCCAAGATTTGTACAAAGCATCATATTCATACTAAGGTAGGCATAATCAATTTTAATACCTTTAAAAAGTTTAAAGCTCCTTGTATACGATCAAAGTTTCTTTTTTCAATTCAAGAGTTTACAAGAAAAATTGTGAAGTATTTTTCAATATGTGACCAGATTGGAAAATACTTGACAATTTCAAAAATGTGTATTTACAAGTTGTCTCTTCGCCAAACTGAAACCCTTTGGAACACATTGATAATTTATCACGCGCAAAGCAATTTAGTATTTACGTCACAGTATAACAATTCGCAATGAAATATTGTTCTTTACTAATATTATGTAGCACTTTCATGCATTATATCCAATGAAATCACATTACGAGTGTGGAATACAATGGAAATAACATCAACCGACAGTTTAACCACATTATATAACATTACATTAATGTATACTTAGTTCAGAAAACTGCCTGGCAATTATTTCTTCATAGCCGCCTTCATCTGCTTCATCTTGTGATAATCCACGGAGCTCTCGATGTACAGACATGGCCAGCTTATGTATAACCTAATCACTTCGCATACGACATACTTTGGCCAGGTAGCCATTTTTGTTTACTTTTTGCTTTCAGTTCAGTCGTGACGTACTGTGAATAGTCGCATTTCATTGGCCAAAGCCATCAAATCATTGTGAAATCTTTGACCGTTTAGAGCATGTCCTTATTTGCTTTCAAGACTTTCAAAAACCTTAAAAGTATTGGAAGCAATTTGGCAAGAAAAGTTGTGAAGTTGTGACAACTCTTGAAAAGTTTTGTAAAGTACTGAATTTGACAAAAATTTGATCGTGTACAAGCGGTTTAATATACCTGTAGTTCATTTTTAATTTAAAGTATTTCAAGTTTAATTTGTAAAATGGAATACTGCCCCCTTTGAGTGCCATGACTTTTGACTTCAAGGTGGCAACCCTACCACAACCTCCTTTAACTTTTTTATATTAAAACAGAGTAAAACAATTCACTACATGAATGATACACAGAGTTTACTTACAGTAAACGTTAGCCTGTCAATAACCTTTTCAATCAGAGCCTTCTTCTCCAGCAGTTCCTCTTCAGATTCGAACTGTTCTTGGATTTGCTCCAAATACCAGCTCACCAAATCACTGCGTTTCAGTCCTTCACTAGCTTTCCCCTCTAAACAGAAAATAAAAACAATGCGTGAGACTCGTACGTTAGAAGTATAACTTCTTAGGTTCTAGCATTTGTTGATGATTTTATTATTTTAGTATTAGGAGATGGTTATGTGGAATTTGGTTGAAGAAAAATATTTCTTTTATTCACCAATTTCTATTAATTCATACTCTAAGAATGAATGAACGAATAAACTTTATTTGTACATTTTTTATACACAATCCTTTTTTACAATATTCAACTTGTAAACTAACTTAACCTATGTACAAATATTCTGACCAGCTATGTTCTACCTATACTGCTCATTTTGCCTGGCACCCTGGCCTTATGGCTCAGCTGAGCAGCCCTTGCTACCCTTAATCACCTCTCCCTCTTCTGTTTGTCTTTCTATCTCCCTTACTTTTTACTTTCTCTACTACGTATAGTAAGTAGGGGAAGTATTGCATTCCACCCAAAAATTCGATACCGAGATTTCACCGGAAATACATGTTTTGAGAATCACTGAATCCAAAAAAAGCATTTTTGGAAACATGTCCGTGTGTGTGTCTGTCTGTCTGTCTGTGTGTCTGTGTGTCTGTCTGTGTGTCTGTGAACAGCATAACTCAAAAACGAACAGTCGGATAAACACCAAACTTGGTATTTAGGTTCAGTATCTTCCAGAGATGCGACACGAAGGTTTTCAAGAAAATCCCCCCACCCCAGACTACCCTTTACATGGAACATTTTTCGAAAATTTTAATTTTCTCAAAAACGGCTCTAACGATTTTGATTAAAATATCATATGTTTAAGATATTGTCATGACAAATAAAATGTATATCTCGAATTTTCTGGGAATGTCTCCAAAAATATTCTTCATTGTGAACGACTTTTGCATAACTGGTAAACCATAAGAGATAGACAAAATTTTACTACACAAAAAATGTAGATCACGTTAAAATACACAACTTATGTCATATACGTTTCTTTTGTTGAGTGAACCGTTTTCGAGATATTGCTTGTTATTTCCTTAAATTTTCCAATACTTATACTTTTTCTCAAATTCGTTATTCATTTTTTTATGTCCTGAACATGCAAAGAGAATGGAATTCGCCACATAGCAACCAGCGTTAAAATATTTGACTATCGCTTAAAAGCTACCATATTCCCCTTGCATCTACAAGAAAATTACCAATAAGATTGACATCTCGATTAACATGAAGCATATGGAGAATAGGCGTTTGTAAAATTAGATTGTACAAGAGTAGAGAAAGTTATGTGAGTGTAACACATCAGATTTTTTAATCCATTTCTCCTTTGCTTTCTTTAAGAACTCCCCCATATTCTTATTTTTGTCTTCTTCTTTTCTTGTTAACATTTTAATTGCTACCATTTTTCCTCCCATACTTTTTGTCTCCATTCTGCTAATTCTTTGCATTTTGTCATATACTGCTCTGTGTTTTCACTACCTCCGCAAAGTTCACAAATTCCGCTTTTTCTGCCTCAGCCCTCTCAGGTACATTGATCCTGTTCTCATTCAAACAAATGCTTCTTTTTCATCTCTAATACAATAATCCACATACCCTTCTCTTTACCATTTCCTTTTTACTAATCTATAGAACCCTAGTGATTTTTTATTCTCTAAGCTTCCCAAAATCTGTCTTTCTATGTCCTTTATTCTGTTTCTTACTGTTTTCCGGAAGCTGTTGCTATTTCTTTCTCCTGCTCTCCAAATATCTCCCATTCCTATCTTCTCCATAATTTTTTCTACCCCTGTCCACCAGCTATTCTTATTTTTCATACTCTTTTGTTGTTACATACATATCTTTAAAATTTCCCCTTCATCCTTTTTTCAGGCATCTAAACCAAAATTTCAATATCCTTTCCAGTACCACTCCCTTTCTTTTGTTCTTCCTAATTTCACTAATGCTACTTTCCCTGGTGCTGATCTTGATAACCCCAATAGCTCTTTACAAAACGTTCTTAGCTCTGTTCTATTTTTCTGCTTAATTCAGATCTCCCCCAAATTTCAACTGCATATAGCATTCTTTCTATCCATTTAGTCGGAATTTCTAATTTGTATTTGCACATCCTTACTCCTGTCATTGCCGCCTTTCCTTTAGCCATAACCTTCCTGCTATGCGCCGCCTAGCGCCGCCTATTCACCATTACTGGTCATCCTTAACCCTAAATAATCACACCCCTTGACCACTTCTAGCTTTAAACCCCTTATCTGCCATTTCTCTTTTCTTTTACTCTAAGAATTATGGGCTTATAAAAGCTGAAGTATGACACAAATAATTTAGACTGTAAATTTCCTAAATACGAGAGAATACTGGTAGTGCCTGATCTGGTTGCAGATTGAGCTTTGTCAGTGTTCAATTTTAACTTGAATTTTTCATCCAAAAATTCTTATCAGTGGTTAAGCTTTGTCTGAACTGAAGTTGAAATCACCATTCATAATCATTGTCATTTTGTCCAGATCTTTTTCCAACAATGCAGGCCCATAAGACTTTATGAATGAGTTCAATGATTAACTCTTGCATTGTTTGATGTGCAGATGGCTACCATCATAATCCATTAATTTGAAAAATTTGGTATTTTTATTTAGAAATTCTAAAGATCTTAAATGTTTTTTGTTGATTTTGTTGTATAATGCTTATGTAGGTCTAAAGTAGAATATCTTTTACCAATTTGGAATCCATATTTTCAAATTCTTATAAATAAAATCGAAATAGTTCAGAAAAAGTTTCTTAGATTTCTTTATTGGAAGAAATATAACAGTGGTAAGATGGTTATATGGGGCAGAATAATAGTCTAAAAGCCAGCAATACACAATCACTTTATAAAATTTTACTTTATTTAAAACAGGAAGCTCGCTAATATTATAATAATAATACTATGTGTTCGGCTAATGTACAGTATAATACGCAAGCACCTACTGGTTCCCTATGCTATGTATTAACACAGTAGACGTGGCACATGTGGGTAAGCTGTCTATGATGTATGTGATGGAGATACTAGAAATGATTCTCCCTTTCTTTCTTCTCAGCTGCTATACCTACATTGCTGTATCTCTGGCCCTGACGTTTCATGAGGATAAAGAAAGAGACAGGTATATGTCAGAATGGTCACCTTTAGCAATGTTAGCACTGTGAATTTCTATACTAAAGGAAGCTATTCTGATTCACTTCAATAGTTAAATCGGGACTGTAATTTGATTTCTTGTAAGTCTGTAATAAATATAGTCTACTGTTGTTGCTTAGAGCTTTGCTGAACATAAACCACAACACGAAAGAAAAGAATAAAAGATCCGGCAAGGTTTGCAGTGCTGAGTTGACTCGCACAGCAAAGGGTGGAAGTTCTGCTAGGACCAATTACAGGCTCCCTCTCCGTGTGCGTACACTGCAGTTTGGACTGTGTTGCCGATTTTCTTATAAGTGAAGCACGTTTCGTCTGTAGTTCTTTCTTTAGTCCAAGTGAAGTTTGTTTTCTGTGTGCATGCAATTTACTGCGTTACCCTGTTTAAGTTTCCTGTAAATGCTATCTCCATACTTTAAATACTCTAACAAAGGCAACTATTTCATCCTTTGCATTTTACGAAGAGATGGCACAGTAGGGGTAAGAATTGGCAACACTACCTCTCTTGGTCGCGCTAAATGTCAGAGCCAGAGATAAAACAGCAGTACTATAGTTAGTGTCCCTCAATCAGGCCAACTCATGCATTTCACTTTTCGTCTGATTCAGACCAATTTGCCCTACCACACCTAAAGAAGCTTCACTTCAATAAAATTATGTTTAAAGTGTATTTCTACAATAAAAAACTGGACTCAAAGAATCTTCTTTCCCCTAAGTATTTGGAGTTTGTATACAGACATACAGGAATGTGTTGACAATTAGTGTACACGGGATTCTCCCAAAGATTGAAGAAAAGTTTCTGCTAATGCTGGTAACTCAGCTTGCTCAGTCCTGTTTATTCTGGCAGTTGCTTTAGTTGCATTTTTGATTTCTGCAAAACTTTCACCTGAATTTGTGTTTTAGAGGCCATTCACAATGACAGTTAAGCATTAGCAACATAAAACTTAAGCTTAATGTGATATATTGTCATTCACAATGAAAAATGGAGCCAATTGCAAGACAGAGTGAAACAGCAGAACTAATATGATGGCCTGTGACAGTACACACTACAAGAGTTTATATACACTCGTGTCAATTTAAAACTGGCCAGCATCTGAGAGACGGAGCTCGAATCAGGTGAGTGCTTGGGACAGCCAGGCTATGTTAACAAGACTGCGTATGTTCTGTAGTTGTTATAATGAGGAACACAACTATAATCACAAAAATCTTCCAAGAAAATAATTCATATACAGGAATTCAAACCAAGAGATGTTATTACAGTATTTCAACAGTGAATGTTTATAACCAAAACACACTTTATTGGTTTATGTTCTCAAGTGCAGTATGACTAAAGCTTGTTACAATGCCACGCTTACTGCAGGACTCTTAGCTCACTGGCAGAGAATTAATTAGCTTACTGTTCCCGAGGTTGCAAGTTCAAATCTCTGTGGAGATATTCAATTTTCTTTTCCCTTTTATTTTAAATACATGAGTAAAAATATAACAGGTTTTCTTCATTTGGCATTTGGCATAAGGCATTTATTAAGTAATCCGTCATACCAGTAGATGGCAACCATAACATTAATTTATCGGTTGGGAGGAAGTTTCAATTTAATTTTTATAACCATAAATTTGACCATCATCGTAATTATATTTGTAAGTAAAATGAAATAACACAAGCAATTTATTTAACTATGTTACAGTAAAACGAGTTGTAAAAAATAAAAGATAACAATCCACCACAGGGAATCAAACTTGAGCTGCTTGTATAGAAGAGTAGTTTAACCACTGCTCCACGCCAAGCAATGTGTAGAGGTAGCCCAAATCAGTATCTTGTGGCTTGTATTATAGAGTTAGCCAAAGAGGCACATGGAAGCGACGGTTGTGAACCGTGCATTCACTTGAAGGGGCTTTGAAAATATTTAACTGCTCAAGGGACCAACCACTTTTAGTTTGAGAGTTGAGGCGGCAGTATTTTTAACACTTGAATAATTTCATTAAATTATATAATATGTAAATTCAATAACAGCCCACCTGGAAGCAATATGTATGTAATAATTTGTAAAAATGTAGGTAACAATCATTGCATATGCTTATATTATTGTAAACATGTTCAATAATGTTATGTGAATGCATTACGTAATTTAATAATGTAAGAGCTGTGAGAATAATAAGTTTAAAATTGCTAACAATGAGGTAACCTTGAGGCAATAATGAGTTTGAGAGTTTAAATGCTACTAGTCATGATTAGGGCAGCAATAATGTAAATTTTGTGACAGTTAAAAATAGCTAATCAACAGCCAGTAAAAGCTTTAGTTAAATGCAGGTATTCTATTGGACTAGGATTAGCCAATCAGAGACTTGAAATACAGAAATTTAAAAGTTTATACGGTTGAAATATGTTCAGTTGCCTGCAGACCATGATAGTAACCGGATGGAAGATGCGTTATCTAGAGAAATATTACATATTTGTGTGAAACGAAAAATAAGTATACACGTTAACAAAGTGCAAGTATTAAATAAAAGAATCTCACAGCTCTTGATATCAGTGAAGTGCTATTTAATTTGTGTCAAGGATTAATAAACATGAGTGATTTTAAACTTAAAATCTGTGTAAGCCTCATTCTTGTTGCACCACGCCCTGTTTAAGAGAAACGTGTCTCTAAAGTAATACTGACACAGTCATGGCAAACATAAACATAAATAATATCTATAGAAGCAGTTTAATAACAAAGTTAATTTTTTTTTTAAAAACTTGGAGCGTAACAACAAAAAATACATCTCCAAATCGGCTTTTCATACATAGCAGAAAATTACGTAAATAATTATCAACATCTTCAAATTGACGTCCATACGTGGAAATAAATAAATAAACAACATAAAGAACAATACTACTTCAAATTGGCTTCCCAAGCGTGAGGCTAATAAATTACGTAAATAATCAACTACTTAAAATTGATGCCCAAAGCGTGGTGCAAACAATTCAACAACAAAACACTTTCTCAGAGTGTACATGTAACAAAATGAACGAGAGCTAATTACCTGGTTAAAGGATGTCAAACTCTCAAAAAAGCACAACCTACCATCACAGTTTCTTTTGTTGTGATTTTTATAGATATTCCAGAGATTCCTGGTCTGTGATCTTACACAGAAAGTCAACACTTGGGAGGGAGATGGCAGCATGATCACGTGATGACACTCGCTCTGATTGCTGTATATTGTCCATTCCAAACCAGAGTATCCCTCTGATGTAAACAGAAGCACGTGCTTCGGCTTGTCACAAACCCAAGAATTTACTCTTACGCCAACGTAAGTAGTTCTTAATACATGTATTGTATTATGAAATATTAGAGCAGGAAAGGTATAGAACTGCACATTTTATTGCGGTTATCATAAGAACTCATCGTTAAAGGTAATGGATATATACTAGCTGTTAAAAGATTACAAAATATGATTTTCGCCTGCTATTGCGCTAACGCAGAGAGCATCTTGCTTGTTAATACCAACCGACATGCACGAATGCCACTATCTTACATATACAAGAAATGCAGTAATGAATTCCCAGAGGTGCTATCTGAGTACCGAATAAACAGTTTGCGTAACACAGGAAATATGATAAGTGAACAATCATTCATAATACATTAACACACATGCTCAGCTCAGGTCAAATCTTGTGATTTAGTCAGTTGGTATTTGAGCTCACATGGCGGAGGAAGGTGCGTGTAGTGCGAATAAACTGTTCAAACACAGAAGTGGGAAAGAGTTAAAAAGTGGCTAAAAACAAACAATACTTCATATATTCAACTCACTATTACAAAAATACCACACTTGCATTATTGCATATCATGAAACAAATATAGGATTTTACAGGCATTTCAGTGACAAGTGTAACGAAAGCGAGCACGGAATATAAACAGACATAATACAACATAGAAGAGGATAAAATGTGGGAACTTGTTTTAAGTACGACAGTGCCGTGGAATTGTGGATAAGCTTGTCATTATTTAGGAGAGTAAGTCTGATTCTGATACGGCAGCTGAGTCATCTTCGGAGGATTCGGATTTGGGTGTTGCACTTTTGCTCGAGGATTGTGATTAACGTAAGTAAAATGTTAATTGCCGCATACTTATAAAATTGATTGTTACCTCAGGTTGCATTTTGAACTATGATTCTCATGCAGGGCGCCTTTTTATAGATTAAATAGTGTTCAACAAGCACGTGGGAGGGGAACAAGCAGACATTATGGGCGGGGATTGTGAACTACTTTCGCACGGATAATACAGAGTTTGTTTTCAGTGAAAGGCACTCTGGTTTGGAATGGACAGTAGAATGTATCATCACTAGGGAGTGCAAATTTCAAAGCAGTTAATAAAGTCAAAGCCCAGGCGTTTTCACTGATAAGCAGCCAGACCGAAATGCATATCTCACAGCGGAGCGTAATTTGAGCATCTGCACTAGCAATATAATTGTCACTTACTAATGATAAACAAAACCCGCATACTATGACTTCTGATCCTGTAACACAGCTTCCCTTGACAGGCAGTACAGTCATGATGCTATAATTTTTATGGCATCAAAATAAACTTCCAATTGCATAGTGGAATGAGGACTTTATATTGCGCATCTATAATCAATGCAATATTTCTCTGCAAGCCAGGATTATTCTTTTACAATCTCTGTCAATGCATGGAGATGCTACATACTGTATTTACTGGCATAATTGACACACCCCTTTTTTTTTTTAACTTGGACAGAAGATTTTATGTTTTGTATAACTTGGGGAGCACCAATATGCATTGTGGGTAAAATTCAAGAAGGTTGAGCTCCCCAGAATAAGTGACTGGATTCTTTCTTCATGGAAACCTATTCCATTAGACATCACAGAAAGGAGTTTTAAAAAGACGGGAATCTGAAATATCAACGGATAGGAAAATGATGCCTGTTTTGCTGGCCCTATGAGCAAAGCCTATGACCTTAATTTTACTGTTGCTATCAAGTAATCTATTGCTCCTTTGCACATGTGCATACACTCTGGTGGGCACATGGCAGAATATAACGTTGGCCACACTGCAGCAAAACAGATGGCTTTCAGCTAACTGTAATTCCTTTTTCTTAAGACTGGATCACAATAACTCGAGAACAGAAATGAGAACAGGAAGCAAAACAATGTACATCATTTTGTTTCATAATAACCTGTAACAAGAACAGGAATGCATATCAATGACTATATTGATAACAAAATGGAAAGTCAATTTTGTGCATTGGGATTTCATTTGTTTCTAGATGACGAATAGTATCTTTTCACTGCTTCCAATTCAGCTAACATAATGCAGGTTAGCCAACGTCAAAATTCGATAGAGATTTCCTAAATGCAGATTCATTACTATTTCTGATTCCTATAGATGTACCAAACTTCATTCCTTTATTAATAACGTACATAAGATGGTTTGTTGTTCTTTCGTAATTTCTATAGGTTTTTGCTGTTGTTTTTGAGGCAATAACCAGTTTTGAGTTGCATATAAACAAATTACAGATGACCCTTTCACTATGAGACACAACACTCAATGGATCTGTAAGTGTCAGGATCTGAGGTTAGTAAACACATTTGCTAGACTTTCTTCTGGTTTCATTTTCCCAGCTTGCGACTAGAGAAAACTAGCAACTGTTTCATGTCATGGTTGTCTTGAATAATCTCTACAATGAAGACTCTAATAAGTCATGGATCTAATATGCCACGCCCAGGAATGAGAATGTTAAAACTTGCCCAAGTCTTCTCTCCCGTTCCCAGGACCCAGGAAAGTTTCCCATTAATTGTGAATGTTCACATTATAATATATGTATTTTAACTTTGTTGTTCTCATTATGGTTACTATGAACCAGCATTTAATGTCACTTTTCTTCAATTCTAACTCATATTAAATTAATATTTGACCAGAATTACCTATCTAATTCCTACAAATTGCATACAGTAGAGCATCGATTATCTGAAACAACTGGGACAGGGGGGGATAACCGATTATTTATGAAAACAAATTGTACCAGGTGTCATAGGAGCAATATAAAACAAAGAAACACTGATATTAAACACAACTGTGCATTTGTATCACATGTCTTACAAATAACAGAGAACTGACAACCTAGTCTGACAAGTTCAAAATGGCAATTAAAATAGGCCTATAGCAAAGGAAAAGAAGTCCATCTTTGTTTCTTTTTTGAGGCTCCAGAGCTGAGATGCTGAATCTTGCAAATGTTTTAAAGATAGCAATTGGACGCATCACATTCTTGTTATTCTCCACTTCATATCCGTCTCAAGGTAGCGAAAAGCTTCCTCAGTGGATGGTACTTTTTTAGCATTGTTGTTGCCACTAGGCTGTTCCCTGTCATCGCAAGTATCTTGGTCCTCAATGACACTGATTTCATTGTCAATCAATATTTTATAGCCAGTTATCAACATCACATTCAAGCTGGTTTTGAATGTTTTCCTTCAAATCCTGAAGATTCTTTAATCAGCCCAATCAGTTCTGATACAAATTGGTGGCTCTTCAGGTCCAGAGATAGACTCGTCTGACGGAAGGGGCTTATTCCAGGCTTTTGCTGCTAGTGCCCTTGATGGTAGCCCAAGCTACTAGCAAATTAGCTTTTTTTAATGCAGTTGCTGAATCATTTTTTCATCAATCAGAACTATATGGTGCATACACAAATTTGAAATTGCCAATTGGAATGTTCTCGGTTAACCAATGTTTCGGTTGATGTCTGTACTTAGGTAGGTTTTGGGTCACTTCAACCTAAGGATACAGTAGACACTCGATTATCTGCGGTAATGGAGGGGAACGTTACCGCAGATAAAGCAAAATCCAAAAATGGTCATAACTTTATGGTATGTACTGATGTGAGGTAAGTTTATACATGTTGAGATAATTACAAGCAGAAATTGCCATTTAACTCACCATTTTAAGAAGACGTCGGCACAACCTATTTAGCAACCACACATGTTGGTGTATTTTGTACATCAAGAGTTTTTCACAATATTGCAGCAATTTCTTACCAAAAAAAAAAGCCTTTTACACTTCACAAAAGTTATACTATATATTCTGCTCTATTTACACACAAATACACCATAAGAGCTTTCAAATCCTATAGAGAAAATCTTTAATCAACTTTTGTTTTAAAGAAGCCCTTTTTTCTCTTATCACACATTTTTCATTTGTCAGTCAGAAAGGAATTCTCCTGTTGTTCAAGGCAATCTAGCAAATTGTCTGTCCTCTCAAAAGCTGTTGAATGAGATACACTTTCATGGGATGATGAAGATGCATCATCATATTTCATCATCACCTTTCTTCTCGCAACGTGAACAAATCAAAATTTCATCAGTATCAACCACGTGACCCAGCATGTTGTTCTGTTAACCACAAACCATGTTCTTACTGTCACATTTTTGCAGGCGGGTGCAACTTTTAAAGCAGAAACTGTTTCTGACCAAGGGCTTCCTGTTTGAACTTCAAAATGTGTGTATAGAAATTGCTTTGGGATGCAAACTGTACAAGCTGGTAAAAAAAAACCAACCTAAAATAGCCGCTGATAATGTGCAAAGTGGTTAATCCCCTGCAAGTCTACTGTAATAGCATTATATTACTCCACAGCAAGCAACAATACATACTGTGGGTAAAAATCAAGAAGCCTGAGCTCCCCACAGATGTGTGACAGATTCTTTAAACATGCAGATCTATTTCAACAGACATTATGGAAGCACAAACACAAAGATTGAAGGACAAACACAAAAGATAAAATTCATAGAACTAAAATGCCAGGCATTTACCAGATAAATTGCAATGATTGCAAACTTAAATATATAGGCAAAAGAAAAAGGAACATAGGGGTGAGACTGAAAGAACATTTTAGAAATACAGTAGAATCTCGTTAATACGTTTTTGCAGGGACCTAAGGATTTGGACGTCATAGGCGGGAAAACGTGTTAACGAAAATGCAAAATATGCAATTTAAGAACATAGTTATGTAATAAAATCTAATAATTACTACATCTCCATGGGTAATTGAAATCGATTTTGAGTACAATGCGTGTTGAATTCAATATGTGTTCAACTTGGATTTTTGAGGTTATGAATGTTTTTGAGAAAATAAATTGCGAATTATGGAAGCGACATGAGTGGCTTTGCTGTGCATTTTATTACACATGTGATAACAATTTCCGCTAAAAAAGAAAAAAAAATTATGAGCGTGCATCGTGTTACGAGTACAATAGACGAATGTATCTTTGGCGTATTCAATACGATTTGAATACGGTAAGTGTTTCCATGCAACAAATTTCGTTCTGATCCTCTTCTGATCCTATTTTCCAAGAGGAAAGTTTTGTTTTTGCATTTTCCCCTTCTTTAAAAGCAGTTTTAATCAATTCAGGTTTACTAACAATTGCGTTTAAGGTTGACATAGGAATGTTTAACTTCCGCACTATATCCACATGTTTCATATTTGGATTGTGATCTATTTCAAGGATTTTCAGTTTCTCACTATTGGTTATTTACTACACTTTCTTTTTTTCATTGCAAATGAAATCTACGTATGTTTGGTCAACACTCAACAGTAGAAACTATCTTTGGCATTTACCACGCCAAGGTAAAGCATTCTCTATCCCGCCCACACAAATCGTGTCACACAAATATTTACATACATGCATGTGATTGGCTGCCGGTATCCACCCTGTGACCGAGGATTGACCAAAGTAGCCAATGAGGACGTCAAACTTTGAACGTGTTAAGCGCCTTCTCCCACTGGACCAATCAAGGACTGGCCAAAACAGTGAATGAGGACGTCAAACTTCAAACGTAGTAAACAGGACCAGGAAAATGCACTAAGCAAATAATTACATTTGGTGATGTGGTACCGGGACTTTTATAATTGAACGTAATACACGGGAAGACGTGTTAATGAGGAACGTGCTAACGAGATTCCACTGTATAAGACACAAAGAAACTGAAAAATCTGCCATTGCATATTATTTCTGGAATTCAGACCACAACATCCATAATGAAATAAATCTAATCAAGTCAATCCAAAATCCAATAGAACTGACAATATGGGAAAAACTCCTCATACAAAAAAACAAAACTCATCTAATGAATTTCAATTTCCCTCCGGAAAAGGATCTCATTTTTAAATACATCAAGCCAAAAATGACGTCAACGTCAGGAAGCTCAACGTCGACCTCTACACCGGAACCAACAGACTCAGTAGTGGCTCTTAGCTGTCTTTGAAATGCATACAATCATCTTGAAAGAGTGAAGTTAGAGAGTGTTGCCACTAGAATTTTATTAATATTATGGAAGCAGTTTTAAGAAGACAAGAATCTCAAATGCTCTCTTGACAGATCAAAAGATGTCTATGCTGCCAACTATGGTGACCCTGCAAATGACACATCTGACCTTGGCCATGCTAGCAGCGGTGAAAATGCATAATGTAAGGGGAATTAAAGATGTCCCAGTGATTTCTAGTCTGTGATCTTACCCAGAAAGTCAATACATGGCGACAGAGATAGCAGTATGATTACATGATGAAAATCATTCTCTTGTAACAGCAATTTTGATTCGTCACACAATTTTTGCATCCCTATTTTAGAATCCAAAACTTCATCCAAAAAGCACGTAAACTACATGAATAAATGAATTTTTCAGCTTTAAACTCAAGTTCATATTTCATTGAATTTGCTGCTTACCTAGCTCCAGTTTTGACTCCTCGTTTCTCATGTGCACCACCAACATTGTTGACAATGATTTGTATTCTTCAAAAGACAAGGTTAATTTTTTCTTCTTTACCACAGGTGCACTGTCTTGTTCATCACTTGCAACACCTAAAAGTGATAAATACTCAGGTTCAAAACATGTTCATTTTGCAATGCAACAGCAAAACTATAGGTTCATAAGTCCTTCACAAACAAAAATGCGATTCAACTTCCTTGAAGAGCAATGGTAATATAGGATGCTCCTAATATATGTTCATGTTTGTTTTTTATTAGTTTTTGTCTTGGGCTATTAAAAATAACTGACAAAGCTTTGTGAACAAATCTTGTGGCTTTTCTGAGTACATCTGCTATTATAAAAGATCTGATGTGTTACATTTATAGACTTTCTCTACTCCCTATTGTTTATTAGTGAGTATACAAATTATTCTCACGAAAATTTATGTTCCTATCTACTTCATTTTAATCAAGATAAACCTTTTCCGAAATAGCTACATTATACATTTTGTTATAGATACAAAGAAAACAGCGATAGTCAAATGTTTAAGTACTGGACGCTATATGCTGACCTTAAAATTGCATACTGTTTCCATGACATTGCGACAAACAACTCAATACTGACAGGACTTAAAAAGAATGACAAAGTATTGAACTATTAATAACAGATATCTCAGAAATGGCTTATGGCACAAAAAAAGTTATTTGATATATATTGTGTTTCAAAGAGATCTGCATTTTTTGGTAGTACATTTTTGTCTATAGCTTAACGTCGTTAGCAGCTATACAAGATTATAAACAATTCCTTCTGAATGAAGATTTCGAAAGCAATTCCCAGAAAATTAAAGATATAACTTTATAATTTAAATAGCTTAAATATAGACATTTTAATCAAAATTGTTAGTCATTTTTAATAAAATAAAAAAATTCAAAAAAATGTCTCATGTAGAGGATAGTTTGGGGTAAAGGGATGTTCTTGAAAATCTTTGTGTCGCATCTCAGGGAGATACTGAACCTAAATGTCAAGTTTGATATTCATTGGATATTTTGTTTTTGAGTTATGTTGTTCTCTCTTGTTTGTCACATGCACACATACACACACCTTTTTTTACAATTTTTATTTTTTTTTAAATTCAGGAGCCCTCAAAACATGTATTTCTGGTGAAATCTTGAGATCAAATTTTTTGGATGGAATACAATACTTTCTCTACCTATGTACATGGTAAAGAAAGTAAAAATCTGATAAGTTGCATTTACATGACTTTGTCTACTAACTCTTCTACAAAGTATTCCTACAAAATCTTATTCTTCTGTCTCTTCCTGTTAATCAAAATAAACTATCACTACAATTTACACATTTTGTTTTACAAGTCTGATCATAAGTCAGATTTTTAAAAGCGCATTGCTATATAATGACCTTGAAATTGTTCATCGCATGACCACAAGCAAAAAGGAATCTTTCTACTTGAAAAAAAGTATTTGAAAGTTCAAACCAATGATAATGAATATCTCAGAAATGGTTAATCCCAAACAATTTGTTTATTTGTCATAAATTGTGTGCTCCAATGAGGTGTACATGTTTTGTATAGTAAGGTTTTGTCTATCTCTTACGGTTTACCAGTTATACAAGTCATTCAGAATAAAGAAGGCTTGAAGGCTATTCTCAGAAAATTCAACATATACATTTTGTCTTGTAAATATCTTAAACATATGGTATTTTTATTAAAATCATTAAAAGTTACTTTGAGGAAAAAAAAAACGAAAATTTGTTCACGTAAGGATAGTCTGCAGTGTAGGGATTTTCTTGCATCTTTGGAAATCAAATCCAAGTTTGGTATTTAACCAGTTTCTTATTTTTGAGTTATGCTGTTGACAGACCTTTTTATAGAAGTGTGTCTTTTTATTCAGGGGGTCTTCAAAACATGTATTTCTGATGAAATGTGGATCAAATTTTTGTGTGGAATACAACAATTTCTCTACTCACTACAGGTATGTAGTAGAGAAGTTAAAATGGAAGGAAGGGGCATGAAAATAATTCTTAAGATTCCTTGAAAAGCAATACAGATATAAGATGCTCCTAATTTATGTACATGTCTATTTTTGTTAATGTTAGTCTAGGGCTATTAAAAATAACCATCAAGGTTTTGTGAACAAGTGTTGCAGCACAGAGGCTTGATTCTTGGCTGGGGTGGGGAATTTTCCTTTAAGCAGAATAACTCCCTACTCCCCACAGACAGTGACGGCTGCTGTATAAGAGGATTAAAGCATGTGAACACCCTAACTTTTGACACCTTGTGGATTTACTGGTTATTTTTTCTTTGAATGCCATTAAACATTACATATATGTGGTCTTTTAAAATCTTCAGCATTTAGGAACAAGTTTTTCAAAGTACAAGGTTTTCAAATTTTTAAAAACTTGGTTAACCTTTAAAAACACTTTTCGTGCAACTTGCTGTCAAACTATGGCAGAACATGTTTCAAGGAGACATCCTCCTCATCATCAGTTATCAGTCGACTGCCTCTTGTCCGTACCTGCTTTCCCCTTCCCCTGTTGTTTGGCCTGCTATTGTTCCCAGTATAGAAAACTGCCACAGTTTGACAGTAAGTGGAACAAAAAGTGACTTAAAGATTGACCAAGTTTTTAACAAATTTGATTACCATGCTCCACTGGTATGCTTCATCATTTTTAATTTTATATTTTTTTCTACAAGGCTTTATTGGCTGACAATAGGAAATGTTTACATTTAAAATTTACACAAGATAATTGCTTATGTAAGAGTATATTACAACTCGGAGTTCATAAACAGAAGTAAAAAGAAGCATGTAAAAACATCATATTATATGTTAACTATGTACTGATAATTTTTATAAGATAAGAAGCTTACTGCAATATCAAATGGTATTGTTAAGCTTGCTTCACATGTGCATTTTATTCTTAAATAGTTCAATGTCACAAACTCTCTAATCTATTTTACAACTGAAATTTTACGTTATTAAAATAATGCTAGCTCATATTTTTTATGTTATTGTGCATATTTTTATCAATTTTCGGTCATAACAGAATTTATTTTACATATTATGGTGATTTTTAAGTCATAAAAATCCTAGCCCTAATAGACAATAACAATGACTCTGATTTAATTTCCATATAAAATAAAATATTTACCATTTGGAACGTTTTCACCACTCTGAGGGGCTGCTCCTTCTAGTTCCATAGGTTCATCCTGTTGTTCTTCTTCCTCTTCATCAAAATGTATGTCTGGTTGCTCCACACGGATGATGGATTTGTTTAGCAGTCGGTAAGCCTCTTTCACATGTTTTGGTTGTACCTTCCAACAATATACACACTTAAGTAACTCATCTAAATAATATTTAATATTAATCATTAACACATTATCTCCAAAAGCAAATTCGGGCATAAACAATTCTATACAAGGGCAAATAAGTAAAAAAATAACAGCACTGACTCAGCTTCTAGCAACCAAAGGAAGGTTTTTGTTCTAAGGCATCAGAACATCCAGTGCATTAGGAATAAGGTAGCTGAATTGGAGATACTCTTACATGGTTGTATAAAAAACACTGAGGTTTTATGTATAACCAAGCACTGGCTACATGAAAATGAAGTATCTTCTTTGTATATACAAAACTTTGATTTGTCAAATATTTACTGTAGATCCTGTTCTATACAAAGAACTTTAAAGGCAATTCTGAAGGTACCTATAAGAACACCAAGTAGATACATATCCAATGAACCTAAAGTTTTGACTATCCCATGCCTATGTATTCTTGAAACCTTAAAGTTTATTCATAATAATATAACTATATTTCAAAAGAACTCAGAATATCATAACTATAGCACAAGAAATCTCAATAAATTACATTTGGATAGCCACAGGCTTACAAAAAAGCCTAGCAAGCATTTCCCATCTGGGTATCTTAATGTATAACAAACTAGATACTTCAATAAAAAAACTTAAATAAAGAATACATATTTTAAAGGTAAACTAAGAAAGCTACTTCTAAAAAGGCAATATTTACATATAAATGACTATTTAAATGAACCATGTTTTCCTTAATCACATAATTAAAGTACTAGATTATTTAATTTTGTTATTCTGTGACTTAGTATTTTTGTAAAGAAACTGACATGTAATTATTACTAAGAATTATTTTAGTATTACTTGCTGTAATGTAAAATTTCTATATATCCAATCCTGACGTGTCCAATAAACAATGTAAGTTGTTTTCAAAGGATGAAAATAAATAAACAAATATTTTTTACAAGAAATAATCATTGCATTTTATGATTTTAGTGAATATTTTTAATAAGATTAATATCTAAGTGATCATGATGATAATAATAATGATAATAATCATAATCATCATCTTCATTGCAGTCAATACTCTCTTTACAAGAGCATCTGATATTGTCAGAGTATTAATATCAAAAGTAAAGTTATTATCATATGGTAATTATTACAAACGTATACAAAATATAACTACAGATATGTACAAACATTCTGCAATACTATATACACACTTCTTAATTAGGTAGGGTTTTAAAACACTTTTGAATTTTATATTTACGTTATTCTTTACTTGCACTGATAGTTTGTTATAAAATATGGCTCCTATTTTATAAGGGTCTTTATTAGTTTGATTTTTATTTGGGCTCACCCTATGAAAATCATTTGCCCTCCTAGTATCATGGTCTTTATTGAGCACATTAAATTCTTTCTAATTTTTGATGAGTAAGATACTTTTATATACATATAGAGAGACTACGATTCATTTTTTTGCTCTATGAAAGTATCTCTGCAGGACTGTTGATAGTGAAGGTTGTACATGTATCTGATGCATTTTTTTGTATTTTTAATATCAATATTGCATTTACTTGCACCCCGCACCCAGATTTCTATTCCATATGCTAAATGTGGGTAAATAATTCCATAGTAAGCTGTATTTAGATTATAATTGTTCTTGTATTTCACCAATTGTCTTAGTAGAAATAGTCCCGAGTTCATTTTTTTGCAAACCCTGTCTACTTGTGTATTATATGCTAAATTTTCATCAATGTTTATACCTAAATATTTAAAGTTGTTTACCTGCTCCAAGGTTCACTTATTAATATTTATATTAATTAGTTTATCTGTAGGGTTGTTAGGCTTTTAAAATACCATAATTTTAGTTTGATCTACATTTAGTTTCAATCCACTATATAGAAGATATTTTAAGATTTGGGGAATTGCACTTGTTATCTTTTCTTCTAGTGTATCAATGCAATCACTCCAACATAATAAGGATGTATCATCGGGGTAGGAGATTACTTTACTGTTTTGTGGTGTAGGCAAATTGTTTACATAGATCAGGATAAGTGTAGGTCCAAACACTGATCCTTGGGGTACCCCTGACTTTACTATATTATATTCTCATTTATAGCATTCCCTTTTTTCCAACTTATTTCAGTACACTGCACACAATTTTTTAAGTAAGATGTTAACAATTTGTTAACATGTCCTCTGAATTATTGACTAATTTTGAAGATTTAGAAGCTAGTAACAGTGATGTGTCATAATTTAAAATAAAGAGAGTTGAGGGTTGTTACACATCACTATAATATTCTTACTTGAACGCGAGACGGTTTGTTCCCATCGTCAGCATGTCCTCATCTGATTTTGCCGGTCATCGTCTGGGGGATGTGTGTGGTTAGTGGTGTTCTCTGGTGCTGGGCTGATGAACCTCCAAAGGCTGTTGGGTGGCGGCAGTTCGAAATTCATTAGGTGATTCCTGTGTTTGACAATAGTATTTTTTCCCAGATGTCCAATTCATTACTGCTGTTGATCGGTTTTAAGAGTTTTATGTTTGGAGTGATATCATGGTTTGAAGACCAGAAATGATGTGCTACTGCTGATTTATCTGGCTGCTTTTGGTAAATGCTCTCATATGTTCTTTAAGTCTTATTTCAAGATTTCTTTTTGTTCTTCCTATATGTACCAGGTTACATTCATTACAATCAATTTGATATATACCAGCTGATTTATCGTTGGGGATAGGATCTTTTGTTCTGTTGCATAGTAGTTTCTGTATGTTGTGGTTATTCTGTGGAGACAGGGTGATGTTGTATTTTTTGAAAATCCTTTGAAATTTATGATGTGTCCAAGGGTGATAAGTGAATTTTCTATATGCTTGTGGTTTTTGTTGTCTGAGTAATGTAGTCATTTGTTGGATGAACCTACAACAGGCCAATATGTAGTTAACCTCTCAAAAGAACCATTCACCAGCACTGAGCTATCTGTCTTGAACAATGGCCTAAAAACCTGTTTCAACTTCACAAAAAATACAGAAAACTTTGTTGCTGATATTGAAATAGCCTCCAACCACCTTACAGATAAGGATAAAAGTTTAATACAATCACAGTGTGAACCAATATTGGACCAGATACAAGCCCAAAAACACCACTACGTACCACATCAAAAAATTATAAAATCTCTAAAGTCAAAGCCTGTAGTATACACCAAAGCAGACAAAGGAAACACATTAGTGATATTAGACCAAGAAGATTATGAATCTAGAGTTATGCAATTACTACATAACCCAGAGTACATAGAAATCAGCAAAAATCCATTAAAAGAATGCACCAAGTCACTCCAGAACACATTGATAGAAACCAAAACATTAACAAAAGCCGCAAAATCCAGAATTAAACCAGATTTTCCCACCATACCTAGGTTATATGCATTACCAAAAATACACAAACTCGGCAACAAAATGAGGCCCATAGTGAATAACATAAACTCTCCCACATATAAACTAGCAAAATGGCTTTCAAATACCTTCAACTCCATGCCTATGTTCAAAAGTCTTAGTATAAAAAATTCATTAGAATTAACCAGTCACCTTTCAAATATAAATATATCACCCACAGACATAATGGTATCATTTGATGTCACTGCACTCTTCCCAAGCATACCAAAAGAAGAATTATTACCACTCCTAGAAAATTGGATATTAAACATGGCACACCTAGAGCACAAACAGAAGATTACCTAAAACTAACAAAATTATGTCTGGACCAAAATTTCTTTTCATTCCATCACAAAATCTTTAAACAAACCTCAGGCCTAACTATGGGAAACCCCCTTTCACCATTTTTAGCAGAACTATATATGAGCCATTTTGAATGCCATATTACTAAATCTTTCCCACATCTATTCAAAACCTGGTATAGGTATGTAGATGATATTTTTGCTATTGTTCCAAAAAAACTTTCAGAAGAAGCTTTGAAATTATTAAATTTACAAAAAAGATCTATTAAATTCACAATAGAAAAAGAAGAAAATGGCCAATTACCTTACCTAGACATCAGGATCATCAGAAATAATGCACACAACAAACTAACGTTCGGCATTTACAGAAAACCAACGCACACAGAAAATTATATTAAAAACAATAGCTACAATCCTACAAGCCACAAACATGCAATTTTAAATAGTATTACAAACAGGTTAGTACATATACCAATGGAGAAAGAGGAATACCAGAAAGAATACCAACACATTATCAACATAGCCACTATGAATGGATACCAGAAAAAACAATAGATAAGAAGATAAAAAGGTTTGAAAGACAGAAATACATCCAACAAATGACTACGTTACTCAGACAACAAAAACCACAAGCATATAGAAAATTCACTTATCACCCTTGGACACATCATAAATTTCAAAGGATTTTCAAAAAATACAACATCACCCTGTCTCCACAGAATAACCACAACATACAGAAACTACTATGCAACAGAACAAAAGATCCTATCCCCAACGATAAATCAGCTGGTATATATAAAATTGATTGTAATGAATGTAACCTGGTATATATAGGAAGAACAAAAAGAAATCTTGAAATAAGACTTAAAGAACATATGAGATGCATTTACCAAAAGCAGCCAGATAAATCAGCAGTAGCACACCATTTCTGGTCTTCAAACCATGATATCACTCCAAACATAAAACTCTTAAAACCAATCAACAGCAGTAATGAATTGGACATCTGGGAAAAAATACATATTGTCAAACACAGGAATCACCTAATGAATTTCGAACTGCCACCACCCAACAGCCTTTGGAGGTTCATCAGCCCAGCACCAGAGAACACCACTAACCACACACATCCCCCAGAAGATGACCGGCAAAATCAGATGAGGACATGCTGAAGATGGGAACAAACCGTCTCCCGAAACGTGTTCAAGTAAGAATATTATAGTGATGTAGTGTAACAACCCTCAACTCTCTTTATTTTAAATGTCCTCTGAAACCGTAGTATTCTAGTTTTGCAATTAGGTAATCTTGAGAAATAGCATAAAAGGTTTTAGAGAGGTCTAGGTAGATTCCTCCAGTCTTTTTATTATCATCTTTCTATTGCAATAGTTTGTGCATGTATTCTGCTGTAGCTCTTACAGTTGAAAGTTTATTTTCTAAAGCCATTTGAAAGCTGTTTAGGTTGTTATTTGCTTTATTCTATTCATAAGAACCTTCTCATATAATGTACTGAAAACAGAGGTTAGGGTAATTGGTTGGTAATTACTAACCTTAGTATTTGAACCTTTTTATATATTGGTTGTACATCATTTATTTTTAATGCATCTGGGAATAAGCCCTCGTTCATTGAGAAATTTATTAAATACGCCAATATATTCAATAGCTCATGTTTGCAGTATTTTAGTATCTTAGGCAACACCCAATCCCATCCTGACGAATTTTGATTTTTAAAGCTCTTTTTCATTTGTGTTGTAAAGATACATGCTATTTATTATAGTTTTGTCCCTAGTCATACTGCTGCTTGTATTATCATTACTTTTATTACTATCACCAATATTAAGATCATTTGTATTTAGAAAGACGGTGTTGAATACTTAACAGATATTGGATGGGTTGTTTACTATCTTCCTATCTTCATTCAAGCATATATTTGTATACTTATCTATCTGTGGCTTGGCCTGCTTGTTTATAGTATTCCAAACTATTTTTGTTGTATTATCAGAATTTATGATTTCTTTTTGAATTTTCTCAGCCTATAGTACAAGTAGTGTTTTTCTATAATGTTTTTTATACAAGTTGTAAGTGTTTTTATAGGAACGTAGTTTGGTAAATTGAAAGAATTCATACATATACTTCATTTTACTAGTCAATACAACTAATTCATGTGGTATAGTTATTTTTTCCCTTGTTTTATGTCTGACTAATTGTTTTGAAAGTAGACAATTTGATTTTTTGAGTGTTCAATTAGTCAATTGTTAGCCGAGATGTGTGCACACTTGCTTTGGCTTCATGAAGAGTGATCCGATGGCGCTTGTTGTTTTCCTTATTTCACCAAAGACTTCCAGCAAACAAATGGTTGTGTACCATTCGGAATTGACTGTTTTACATTCCTGTAAAGGCACTGTTGCCACATGACCAGCTGTTTCCGAAAAAACAGGTGACCATTTGTTTCGAAGTGCTTCGAGCACGAACAACTTTGGTTCATCTTGAAAGATCCATACAGTCAACTGCTGTTTACCTTCCAACTCATACGCATAGATCCATGATTTGTCACCTGTTACAATGTTATATAAATCTTTTGAAGCACTGCCATTGTATTTCTTGAGCATTGTTGTGCACCAATTGACACGAGCATTTTTTGAGATTTTGTCAAATTATGTGGGACCCAACGAGAGCAAACCTTTTTCATGGTTAAATGATCATGCAATATTTTATATATACTGGTGGAACTAATGCCCAGGGTTGCCTCAATCTCACAATATGTTGCATCTTGCATTATCAGTTTTTGCACAGCAACAATGTTCTGGCACAGCAATTGATTTTGGACAACCTTCACAAATTTCATCAGTGAGTGAACAGCGGCCACGATTAAACTCATTATACCAGCATTTCACAGTGGCAAAGGATGGAGTTTCATCACCAAGTGTGGAAGTAAGTTGATCAATGCACTCTTGTCTTGATAATCCACATCGAAAGTTGTAATAAATCGCACAAACATTTTCATGAATTAATTCCACTTTTTTACAGAGAGACAATTTTCTAGTCACTGTAATCAACATAAATAATACTCTATTGACAAAATGTCTGAAGTAGATTATGGTCAACAATGTCAAACTTTCCAGTGGAAAGGTCAAATGGCACCTAACAACAATCAGTGTTGCCAAGGCTAAAAATATAAATAGTCGCTCTTGTATAAATAAAAACAGGAGAAAAGAGAAAGATATTATCTTCATTTAGTTTCAGTATCTTAAGATTCTTTCTACAGTCAATTCTTTCTAATCGCCTGCATCATTTCCATTTATGCTACTTCCTTTGATGCTTTTGGTTACCCAAGCAAACCAATGCAGAACATTCCAATGGATCACATCATTTTATAGGCAGGAATCTTAACATTTTGCTATTAGTTAATTTGGGAAATTGGTGAAAAAACAACAATGATAACCATAAGTAACAAATCAGCAGTTGAATATAGGTTGAAAATGAAGATGATTTACATATCTCTGAAACATGTTCCTAGCTATTAGTGGTGTATAATGGTCACTAATCGACTCAAATTCTATATTTTTCATTTTGAATTTTGTGCATTATTTATATGCAAAGTTAATGGCAAGCAACGCATGCACAGTGTAACTAAAATAAAAATTTATCCAGAATACATGTCTAGCACTAAATAAAATTGTTGTGCAATCATAATCAATACTTAGGTAGCTAAACAGATATGAAATAACTCGGCAGAAAACATCAGGCTTCCAGAACTACTATGTTGAAGGGCCCAGCTGCCAAAGAGGGAAAGATAAACTTTGTAAAACAGAAGCGCCAGAAAATGTACAAGAGGTAAACAAAGATACACGTCTAAAAAAACCAATATACAGAGAAATTTTAAGAGGGCAGAGAACTAAGAAAAGATTCACGGGTTAGAGTCCTAGCTAGGGTTAGGATCATTCCCTACCATTAAGAGTATGAAAAACATTAATGACAAGTGTATGTGCACCATGCACGCACATACAAACTCTCAACATTTTGAGTTAATAACAGCATCTATTTATTTAAAAGTGAGTCGGAATTGTTACACTAACATCACTTAAGTTTACTCACTTAACATGTTTCGGGAAACCGTTGTTCCCATCCTCAGTGTTTCTCAAGTCAAAGCCTCCAATTTGACCCGGGGTATACAAATGAAAGAATAAAATAAATCTGTGCAGTCTACCTCATCAGAACATTCCATCTTGGCCATGGCTTCAGAAAGTCGGATCATACTTTCTAACTGTCTTACAGTGATCCTCCAAGTGGATTTTCCTCCTCCTAGTGTGTCTCTTTGTCGTAAGTGTTTGTACTGCTCTACAAGAAGATTTGCTGCTTCCTGCAAATATCACCAGTTTGTTAATAGTGAATTAAACAAGTAATTCTTTACTTCAAAGCTAGCATCAGCAGAATTAGGAAGAACAGGGAGCAGAGGAATAATTATAGAAATATTGGTACAGATGCCTTCAAAGAGAAGATAACTTCAAATAAGAATGGCCGGTGGGCAGGGATACGAAGAGAGTTGGAGAAGATAGGAATAGGGGATACTTGGTAACTAGAGAGAAAAAATAACAGATTTTGTAAAGTAGTGAAAAATAGGACAGAAGATACAAAGAAACAAGAAATCTTGGGAAGCCTTGAAAATACAAAAGTCCTTAAATTTATATAGAACAATTAAGAGAGATTGGGGGAGAGAAGGTTACATTGACTTATGTAGCAGACAAGAAAGGAAAGGTTTACTATGGGTAAGAACAGAGCAATGTAACTCAGAGGGAGTGAAGTAGAAACATGTGTCATAGTGAAGAAAAGGAGAACAGGATACATCACTTGGTAGAATGTAAAGAGTTACAGAACTGGAGACCGGATGCTTGGGATCCAAAATGGGACAAAACAAGCAAGGAAATGATAACGTTGATATTGTAATGAAAAGAAGCTAGAAACAGTGATGTGTATTGAATTTATTTAAAGGTGAGTCGGAATTGTTACACTAACATCACTTAAGTTTACTCACTTAAAAGGAAATGATAGTTATAAAAGCACTAATAGTTAAGGGAGGAAAAAGAAACAAGGATATGAGGGAGTTTTCAGGGAAAATCAAGGAAATAAAAAAAAAGCAAGGGGAAAGGACCAGGAAGAGCAAGAGAAAGGAGACTAATGAGAAAATACGAATCAAGGAAGTGGAAAGGTAAGGAAAGAAAACGGGCTAATTGAAAGCCAAAGGGCTAGAATGCCAGGCACACAGGAGTCCTTAAAAGGAAGAAAAACCGGACTCAATTTGTAAGAGAATATAAGTAGCTTTAAGACTTGACATAAATGTATTTAAAGTTTTTGTATGATGTTCGATACAAATAAATATTTTATTCTATTCCAAAACTTTCCACACACCAAGCTCATTTATTCTTTAAATTTATTATTTTATATTATATATCACTTTGATAGAGATAAAGTGATAATGATTAATGAGTGGTTAAATGAATCTGGGATCCAAGGAGCTCAGAGTAATCTTGACAGCCATTCCAGGTGCTTCACACCAACATTGTACCCTACAGCTTTAATGGACTCTGAACCACTTTGGGCCTGGTGATGCTTCACATGAGCTAGTGGAGAAGGCTTGGATAGCGTTAACTTAAAATCACCACCCCATAGACAGGAATCAAACCAAGGACCCTCAGCATCAGAGCTGCACATGAAACAATGAACTACCCGGCACCATATAATGAATAACTTATGTGATACTAACTCATTTATGATAAGTTTTCTATTAAGCTATCACTTTACTTTTTGAAACACTTCCAGACTCTGTAAGGAATGATTCCCTCGCTCCAGCTAGAAATAAATGCTGACCACAGAGGCAATCTATGCAAGCGTTATGAACATATTTCATACCTCATTTATAACTGGCTTGAAGAGGCGAGCAAACGTGATGTATCGCAACACTTCCTCTTGAGAGTACACTCTTGTCACAGACTCCTCAATGTTGCTGTGCAAGTCTACAATTTTGCGTGCAATGGCATAGTCCACTATCTGAAATAAAACAAATTTACAATACTGCTTTTAAACCAAATACACATGAAAAAGGAAGAAAAACAAGTTCCAAGTCTCTTCAGGATTATAGGATGACTAAATGGTAATCATCATAATGTGAGGAAAGTGAACATAATTTAATTAAAATATTTTCTAAACCTATTAAGGGCACCTTCAAGGGTTTGTGATGAAAAAGAATCAATTGCTTTGTTTTTTTAAAAAAAAATCTGATGTGTTACACTCACATGACTTTCTCTACTCTTGTACAAACTATTTTTACAAATGCTTATTCTCCATATGCTTCATGTTGATCGAGATGTTAATATTATTGCTAATTTTCTTTTAGATGCAAGGGGAATTGGTAGACTTTAAGCGATAGTCAAATATTTTAAGAGCTGGTTGCTAGTGGAGTATTCTATTCTCTTTGCATTGCCAGGACCCCCCCCCCCAAAAAAAAATTTAATTCCCATTTGAGAAAAAGTATAAGTATTTGAAAATTTAAGGGAATAACAAGCAATATCTTGAAAAGGGTTCACTCAACAACAAAAACTGTATATGACATAAATTGTGTGTTTTAACGCGATCTACATTTTTTGTGTAGTAAAATTTTGTCTATCTCTTATGGTTTACCAGTTATGCAAAAGTCGTTCACAACGAAGAATTCTTTTGGAGACATTCACAGAAAATTCGCGATATACAATTCATGTGTCATAAAAATGTCTTAAACTTATGGTATTTTATTCAAAATCGTTAAGAGCCATTTTTGAGAAAATTAAAATTTACGAAAAATGTTCCATGTAAAGGGTAATCTGGGGTGGGGGATTTTCTTGAAAACCTTCGTGTCACATCTCTGGAAGATACTGAACCTAAATACCAAGTTTGTGTTTATCCGACAGTTCGTTTCTGAGTTATGCTGTTCACAGACAGACAGACACACACATGGACATGTTTCCAAAAATGCTTTATATACATTCAGGGGGTCTCAAAACATGTATTTCTGGTGAAATCTCGGTATCAAATTTTTGGGTGGAATTCAATAATTCCCCTACTTACTATACGTAGTAGATAGTAGAGAAAGTAATACATAACGGTGTATTATTTCCCCCCCCCCTAGTTCTTATTTTCACTTACTGAGAACTCAAAAACTAATAGAAAAAAAGATGAGTTTTACTTTCTCTACCACGTACATAGTAGACATAGAATGTATTGCATTCCATCCAAAAATTCAATTTCGAGATTTCAACAAAAGTAAATGTTTATAGACCCCCCCCCCCCAAATCCAAATATGCATTTTTAGAAAAAGGTCTGTGAACAGCATAACTCAAAAACGAAATGTCAGATAAACACTTAACTTGGTATTCAAATTCAATTCCTTCCAAAGATGTGACATGAAGATTTTCAAGAAAATCCCCCCACTGCAAACTACCCTTTACATGAAACATGTGTTGAAATTGTTGATTTTCTGAAAACTGTTTTTAAGATATTTGATTAATATTATTCACATATTAAAATATTTATATGATAAATAAAATGTATATCTTGAATTCTCTGGGAATAGCTTGTGAAGTCCTCGTTATTTGGCAGGAAATTTATATACTCTTGCATAACTTGTAAATGTTAAAACATAGAAGAAAACGTACTACACAAAGCATGTAGATCTCTTTAAAACACACAGTTTATTCAAATAATCTTTTTTGTGGCATAAGCCATTTCGTAGATATCTGTTATTAGTAGTATGAATTGTTAAATGTTTAGTCATTCTTCTAAAGTCCTGTCAATTTTCAGTTGTTTCTCGTGTTGTCATGGAAAGAATATGGAATTTTAAGGCCAGCATGCAGCATCCAGTTCTAAAACATTTGACTATTACTATTCCCTTTGTATCAATAATGAAAAGTATAATGCAGCTATTTCCAAAAAAGGTTTGTCTTGATTAAAATGAAGTAGATAAGAGAATAAACTTTCATAAGAATAATTTGGATACCTACTAATAGAGGGAAGAGAAAGTCATTTGAATGTAACACATCAATATTTTTTAATCATAATGTGTCATTTTTAGAGCTCTAAATAGTCAGTGAAGAGTTAATGCTACTTGCAGGACATTTCAATTAAAAAGCTAATTACAAGGAAAACTGACATATTAAAATATACATTATAATACTTTTTATTTTTAAACTACCTCCCATGATATAAGGACAATTTAAAAAAGTAAGTCCTGGTCTCATCATTCATGAGCAGGAGAGGTGGTAGCAACATTATTCTTGATTCGCTGTGTAGCTTGGTTCAGTACGCTCCTGGCAGTGTCAGTGGTGCGGTTTCTGTGGGCAACTGCAGTGTACGGCAACATTACTAGAGAGAGTATTGTTCAACGTTCGTGTCATCAATTCCAAGATGATCTATGATGAAAAATCCACTGTACAAATATGGATGATGTGGTCAGACAAAATCAACATTTCACAATTTCATAACACCATGAGCATTTTCCGCAAATCAGTAGGACTGTTTTGTATGAAGTGGTGACACAAAGGTTTGTTTTGTGTTTTGTTCTTGGTAGGCGACAAAATTCTGCTCAAAAAGCCACAAAGATGGGAGCAGCACTGACATTACTTCAATGCTATGGGAAGGTAAAAGCGTTCTCCAGCAGATTGTCATGGAAGATGAGATGTCGGCTCTGTACATGAATGTACAAACAAAGCAACAGTCAATGGCACAAGTCACACCAATTCCCATGTGGAACCTAAAAATGCCTCCAAACATTTTCAATACTAAAGTTGTTGGCAACTGTTTTTTTGGGACAAACAAAGTATACTGTTGGTGCAGTTCTTGGAACAAGACACAACAATAAACTCTGACATCTGTTGTCAACATAACCAAATTTAGGAGAGCAATTCAAAACAAACAATGTGGTATGCTGAGTTCTGGGGTTGTTTTCTTCCACCATAATGCTCCGCTCAATACTGCTGCAAGCACTCAAGATCTCCTGCAAAAGCTGAAGTGGAGATTTTTGATCATCTAACGTAAAGCCCTGATTTGGCTAGAAGTGACAATCACCTGTTACCAAACATGAAGAAATGGCTTGGGTCACATTGGTTTGAAACAGATGAGGAGCTCAAGGAGAGTGTCACAGGGCAGCTACACTCATAAGCAGCAGAGTGACTGTCACCTGTTCCCAAACATGAAGAAATGGCTTGGGTCATAACAATTTGAAATGGATGAGGAGATCGAGGAATGTCACAGGGTAGCTACAATCATAAGCAGCAGAGTGACTATCACCTGTTCCCAAACATGAAGAAATGGCTTGGGTCATGACAATTTGAAATGGATGATGAGCTCGAGGAGTGTCACAGGGTAGCTACAATCATAAGCAGCAGAGTGACTATCACCTGTTCCCAAACATGAAGAAATGGCTTGGGTCACATTGGTTTGAAACAGATGAGGAGCTCAAGGAGAGTGTCACAGGGCAGCTACACTCATAAGCAGCAGAGTGACAAGAAATGGCTTGGGTCACATTGGTTTGAAACAGATGAGGAGCTCAAGGAGAGTGTCACAGGGCAGCTACACTCATAAGCAGCAGAGTGACAAGAAATGGCTTGGGTCACATTGGTTTGAAACAGATGAGGAGCTCAAAGAGAGTGTCACAGGGCAGCTACACTCATAAGCAGCAGAGTGACAAGAAATGTCTTGTGTCACATTTGTTTGAAACAGATGAGGAGCTCAAGGAGAGTGTCACAGGGCAGCTACACTCATAAGCAGCAGAGTGACAAGAAATGGCTTGGGTCACATTGGTTTGAAACAGATGATGAGCTCGAGGAGTATCACAGGGTAGCTACAATCATAAGCAGCAGAGTGACTATCACCTGTTACCAAACATGAAGAAATGGCTTGGGTCATGACAATTTGAAATGGATGATGAGCTCGAGGAGTGTCACAGGGTAGCTACAATCATAAGCAGCAGAGTGACTATCACCTGTTACCAAACATGAAGAAATGGCTTGGGTCATGACAATTTGAAACAGATGATGAGCTCGAGGAGTATCACAGGGTAGCTACAATCAGAGGCAACAAAGTGACTATCACCTGTATCCAAACAAGAAATGTCTTGTGTCACATTGGTTTGAAACAGATGAGGAGCTCAAGGAGAGTGTCACAGGGCAGCTACACTCATAAGCAGCAGAGTGACAAGAAATGGCTTGGGTCACATTGGTTTGAAACAGATGATGAGCTCGAGGAGTATCACAGGGTAGCTACAATCATAAGCAGCAGAGTGACTATCACCTGTTACCAAACATGAAGAAATGGCTTGGGTCATGACAATTTGAAATGGACGATGAGCTCGAGGAGTGTCACAGGGTAGCTACAATCATAAGCAGCAGAGTGACTATCACCTGTTACCAAACATGAAGAAATGGCTTGGGTCACATTGGTTTGAAACAGATGAGGAGCTCAAGGAGAGTGTCACAGGGCAGCTACACTCATAAGCAGCAGAGTGACTGTCACCTGTTCCCAAACATGAAGAAATGGCTTGGGTCATAACAATTTGAAATGGATGAGGAGATCGAGGAATGTCACAGGGTAGCTACAATCATAAGCAGCAGAGTGACTATCATCTGTTCCCAAACATGAAGAAATGGCTTGGGTCACATTGGTTTGAAACAGATGAGGAGCTCAAGGAGAGTGTCACAGGGCAGCTACACTCATAAGCAGCAGAGTGACTGTCACCTGTTCCCAAACATGAAGAAATGGCTTGGGTCATAACAATTTGAAATGGATGAGGAGATCGAGGAATGTCACAGGGTAGCTACAATCATAAGCAGCAGAGTGACTATCATCTGTTCCCAAACATGAAGAAATGGCTTGGGTCATGACAATTTGAAATGGATGATGAGCTCGAGGAGTGTCACAGGGTAGCTACAATCATAAGCAGCAGAGTGACTATCACCTGTTACCAAACATGAAGAAATGGCTTGGGTCACATTGGTTTGAAACAGATGAGGAGCTCAAGGAGAGTGTCACAGGGCAGCTACACTCATAAGCAGCAGAGTGACAAGAAATGGCTTGGGTCACATTGGTTTGAAACAGATGATGAGCTCGAGGAGTATCACAGGGTAGCTACAATCATAAGCAGCAGAGTGACTATCACCTGTTACCAAACATGAAGAAATGGCTTGGGTCATGACAATTTGAAATGGATGATGAGCTCGAGGAGTGTCACAGGGTAGCTACAATCATAAGCAGCAGAGTGACTATCACCTGTTACCAAACATGAAGAAATGGCTTGGGTCATGACAATTTGAAACAGATGATGAGCTCGAGGAGTATCACAGGGTAGCTACAATCAGAGGCAACAAAGTGACTATCACCTGTATCCAAACAAGAAATGTCTTGTGTCACATTGGTTTGAAACAGATGAGGAGCTCAAGGAGAGTGTCACAGGGCAGCTACACTCATAAGCAGCAGAGTGACAAGAAATGGCTTGGGTCACATTGGTTTGAAACAGATGATGAGCTCGAGGAGTATCACAGGGTAGCTACAATCATAAGCAGCAGAGTGACTATCACCTGTTACCAAACATGAAGAAATGGCTTGGGTCATGACAATTTGAAATGGACGATGAGCTCGAGGAGTGTCACAGGGTAGCTACAATCATAAGCAGCAGAGTGACTATCACCTGTTACCAAACATGAAGAAATGGCTTGGGTCACATTGGTTTGAAACAGATGATGAGCTCGAGGAGTATCACAGGGTAGCTACAATCATAAGCAGCAGAGTGACTATCACCTGTTCCCAAACATGAAGAAATGGCTTGGGTCATGACAATTTGAAATGGACGATGAGCTCGAGGAGTGTCACAGGGTAGCTACAATCATAAGCAGCAGAGTGACTATCACCTGTTACCAAACATGAAGAAATGGCTTGGGTCACATTGGTTTGAAACAGATGAGGAGCTCAAGGAGAGTGTCACAGGGTAGCTACACTCATAAGCAGCAGAGTGACTATCACCTGTTCCCAAACATGAAGAAATGGCTTGGGTCATGACAATTTGAAATGGATGATGAGCTCGAGGAGTGTCACAGGTTAGCTACAATCATAAGCAGCAGAGTGACTATCACCTGTTCCCAAACATGAAGAAATGGCTTGGGTCATGACAATTTGAAACAGATGATGAGCTCGAGGAGTATCACAGGGTAGCTACAATCAGAGGCAACAAAGCGACTATCACCTGTATCCAAACAAGAAATGTCTTGTGTCACATTTGTTTGAAACAGATGAGGAGCTCAAGGAGAGTGTCACAGGGCAGCTACACTCATAAGCAGCAGAGTGACAAGAAATGGCTTGGGTCACATTGGTTTGAAACAGATGATGAGCTCGAGGAGTATCACAGGGTAGCTACAATCATAAGCAGCAGAGTGACTATCACCTGTTACCAAACATGAAGAAATGGCTTGGGTCATGACAATTTGAAATGGACGATGAGCTCGAGGAGTGTCACAGGGTAGCTACAATCATAAGCAGCAGAGTGACTATCACCTGTTACCAAACATGAAGAAATGGCTTGGGTCACATTGGTTTGAAACAGATGAGGAGCTCAAGGAGAGTGTCACAGGGTAGCTACACTCATAAGCAGCAGAGTGACTATCACCTGTTCCCAAACATGAAGAAATGGCTTGGGTCATGACAATTTGAAATGGATGATGAGCTCGAGGAGTGTCACAGGGTAGCTACAATCATAAGCAGCAGAGTGATTATCACCTGTTCCCAAACATGAAGAAATGGCTTGGGTCATGACAATTTGAAATGGATGATGAGCTCGAGGAGTGTCACAGGGTAGCTACAATCATAAGCAGCAGAGTGACTGTCACCTGTTCCCAAACATGAAGAAATGGCTTGGGTCACATTGGTTTGAAACAGATGAGGAGCTCAAGGAGAGTGTCACAGGGCAGCTACACTCATAAGCAGCAGAGTGACAAGAAATGGCTTGGGTCACATTGGTTTGAAACAGATGATGAGCTCGAGGAGTATCACAGGGTAGCTACAATCATAAGCAGCAGAGTGACTATCACCTGTTACCAAACATGAAGAAATGGCTTGGGTCATGACAATTTGAAATGGACGATGAGCTCGAGGAGTGTCACAGGGTAGCTACAATCATAAGCAGCAGAGTGACTATCACCTGTTACCAAACATGAAGAAATGGCTTGGGTCACATTGGTTTGAAACAGATGAGGAGCTCAAGGAGAGTGTCACAGGGTAGCTACACTCATAAGCAGCAGAGTGACTATCACCTGTTCCCAAACATGAAGAAATGGCTTGGGTCATGACAATTTGAAATGGATGATGAGCTCGAGGAGTGTCACAGGGTAGCTACAATCATAAGCAGCAGAGTGACTATCACCTGTTCCCAAACATGAAGAAATGGCTTGGGTCATGACAATTTGAAATGGATGATGAGCTCGAGGAGTGTCACAGGGTAGCTACAATCATAAGCAGCAGAGTGACTGTCACCTGTTCCCAAACATGAAGAAATGGCTTGGGTCACATTGGTTTGAAACAGATGATGAGCTCGAGGAGTATCACAGGGTAGCTACAATCATAAGCAGCAGTGACTATCACCTGTTCCCAAACATGAAGAAATGGCTTGGGTCATGACAATTTGAAATGGATGATGAGCTCAAGGAGTATCACAGGGTAGCTACAATCATAAGCAGCAGAGTGACTATCACCTGTTCCCAAACATGAAGAAATGGCTTGGGTCATGACAATTTGAAATGGATGATGAGCTCGAGGAGTGTCACAGGGTAGCTACAATCATAAGCAGCAGAGTGACTATCACCTGTTCCCAAACATGAAGAAATGGCTTGGGTCATGACAATTTGAAATGGATGATGAGCTCGAGGAGTGTCACAGGGTAGCTACAATCATAAGCAGCAGAGTGACTGTCACCTGTTCCCAAACATGAAGAAATGGCTTGGGTCACATTGGTTTGAAACAGATGATGAGCTCGAGGAGTCTCACAGGGTAGCTACAATCATAAGCAGCAGAGTGACTATCACCTGTTCCCAAACATGAAGAAATGGCTTGGGTCATGACAATTTGAAATGGATGATGAGCTCGAGGAGTGTCACAGGGTAGCTACAATCATAAGCAGCAGAGTGACTATCACCTGTTCCCAAACATGAAGAAATGGCTTGGGTCATGACAATTTGAAATGGATGATGAGCTCGAGGAGTATCACAGGGTAGCTACAATCATAAGCAGCAGAGTGACTATCACCTGTTCCCAAACATGAAGAAATGGCTTGGGTCATGACAATTTGAAATGGATGATGAGCTCGAGGAGTATCACAGGGTAGCTACAATCATAAGCAGCAGAGTGACTATCACCTGTTCCCAAACATGAAGAAATGGCTTGGGTCATGACAATTTGAAATGGATGATGAGCTCGAGGAGTATCACAGGGTAGCTACAATCATAAGCAGCAGAGTGACTATCACCTGTTCCCAAACATGAAGAAATGGCTTGGGTCGTGACAATTTGAAATGGATGATGAGCTCGAGGAGTGTCACAGGGTAGCTACAATCATAAGCAGCAGAGTGACAAGAAATGGCTTGGGTCACATTGGTTTGAAACAGATGATGAGCTCGAGGAGTATCACAGGGTAGCTACAATCAGAGGCAACAAAGTGACTATCACCTGTATCCAAACAAGAAATGTCTTGTGTTGCATACATTTGAAATGGATGAGGAGCTCGAGGAGAGTGTCACAGGGTAGCTACAATCAGAGGCAACAGAGTGACTATCACCTGTATCCAAACAAGAAATGTCTTGTGTTACATACATTTGAAATGGATGAGGAGCTCGAGGAGAGTGTCACAGGGTAGCTACAATCACAGGCAGTAGAGTTCTAACAACACCTTTTAGAGAGAAGGCCTGTTTATTAAAACAAGATGGCCACCCATGTTGTCCATTGGTTGCAGTGAGTAGTAGAGGTACTTTAGTCATTAAACATCGTTAAAATGTATGAACAAGAATCTTACCTTGTGCGAAGGAAAATGTAATTCACAAACTTAAATGCAGAAAATAAAAACAATTGTTATGGGTTGAATTATAAAAATAATGCATAACAAACTTCACTTTTAAAGTTTCTACTTGGGGCATATGTATTAATAAAATCAACTACTGTTCACACTAAGATCTAATAGCAGAACTTTCAAATTTTTTGGGAACTTTAAACCAATATGCCCATTTGAATCTTTAAGATCCCTGCTAATGTAAAGAAACATTATTTGCTGAGGCTACAAATCATGTGCGAAAATTGCAGGATACCAAAAGGAAATATTGTAAATTTCCCTATCTCTGCACATATATTTAGATTTATTCACAATCATGCCCATTGTCATGTTGTCAAGAATATTAGTTTCTGTCAAATTATTTAAATGGAAAGCACTATTGTTGTTTCACTTCAGAATAAGAAGGGGACAGCTCAAATAAACCCTCTTAAAAACACTATAAATCTGAAAATATGGGACAAAAATAAATCCATGTATATGATCCAAAAGAAATATATTCATCCTACAATAATTGTGGGGATGGCAAAGATAATTCGGCATATTGCAAACAAATGCAACAAGGAACAACACTATTATTATGGCTTGCTATAAAATGCAGAAGAGCCTCAGGGAATATTATTTGTTGGTGGATGGAATGGGGAAGTTAACACTAAAATGACTCATCCTATAAATACTTTGTTTTAAGCAGATACAAATGTTAAAATAATATTCTGGCTCTTTCTTGGTATGTTAAGAGTTTTAAACGTGATAGAGTTCATTTATTATTTTATAAAAGCTGCATGATGCAAAAGAAAAATACTCTAAAGTACTAAATAGCAATGCTTAACAGATAAAAGTAAACATAAAAGTGATGATAAGTATTCCATAATAAAAATACTAGTTCCAAAAAACACCAGGAGCCAGTTCTTTCTGATAATGGAATATCAAACTTTTGTTTGAAGGCTGTGCCTATTACTTAGTTGTTCTATTACGTTTGCTTTATTTGATTCGTTTTCCACAAATTATGCACATGCAAGTTTGATGATAGGCCTAGATTTCAAAAAATGCTGATAATTATTACTGAAAAATTACTACTAACCTTAAAATTTAACTACATCTTTAAAGAGGGATTATAAACGTGTTACCAAATGCCAAAGACTTGAACATGTTTATATACCTACCTATAAAGCTTATATAGCCAGTTTCCTATTAGACTATAAACTAAGCACAGAAAATGTGTGTATCATACATATCAATACATTACTGACTGTGATAGTCACAAAAAGCTATATAAACAGTGCCCTGCAAACATAAGCAATTGGACAGTTATTAGGTTATATTTGTATGCACGTCAAGATTGTAATATTAAAGCACGAGCAATCAGGGATTGCCTGGTTTAGATTAGGGATTTGGAGGCTTGAAAGGGAAGTTACTCAGGGGCTTTGCCCAATTTGTAAGGGAGAAGAAAATGAATCTCACATATTGTTTGAATGCATGGGCACTAATGAATGGAGAATTGAGCTGATAAAAAAGAAATGGTTTAAGATAAATAAAGTAGTAGGATTAAATAAGATTTTTAAAGATAACAACCAGTTTAGAGATTTAAGGGAATTCCTATGGAGAGTGAAAATGAAATGGCAGAGACAACTACACAAAGAATGAATACTATAATTTAAGTCAATGTATTAATCCTTTACAGATAAGAATCTATGTTAAAAGAAAAAGGGAAGTCTATCTGAGAATGGCCAGGGCCAAAGAAGGTAGACTTTCAGGTAATGTATGAACTTAGCATTGAAATAATTACTTAAATATTAAAGCAAGTATTAGTAGACTTGCCTATGGGTTTCTGGTCAGCAAAATATTCTCCCTTTTAATGGCTTTTAACCACTGTTCCTTCAAAATTTCATCCTTTGGGAACTTGAAAACAGTGACTTTGCTATTATTTTTATAATTTCCCATGCAGTAAGGAACACAGCACTTAAACATCATTGTTGAAAACATATTATAATCATCAATTAAGCAATAATCTTCTTAAATTAATCACCCACATACATTTTTCACTAAATTCAGTAAAAGCTGTCATAGTCTCTCTACCATGCATAGCCTAACTGAAATGGCCATTTTGTTTTCTGCGAAAGCAGTAGTTAGGCCTGTACACTCTAGATGGTATTGGTTCTACACAGAGAGGATTTCAAACCTTGTGAAGTGAAGCGATATGACAAATGCCTGAATGTAAATGGAAATTACGTTTAAAAAATATAATTTAATGGTTTACTTTTTGCTTGTAGGTAAAAAAGTTAGAAAAATGAACTAGTATTTGTTCAAAAACTTAAAAGAAATTGCTTTCTAAATTAACCTCGTAAACAAGGAATTTTAAACCAAAGTATACAGATAATTAAATATACAGAAAAATGCCAGAATTTTTATTATGAGTAAAACTTATATATTAAAAATGTGTTGCCTAAGAATGCAGTATTAATTAATAAGGTGAGAACAGAGATGTAATAAAGTGTGTGTGTCTGAGGTTCAAAATCCAAATATTGTTTTCTTGTGCTTTGAAAAGTCACTCAACTTTAGATGCATGCAACTTTATTATAATACGAGGGTCACTACTAAAGTTTTTAGATACGGTAAACTAAGGTTGATCAATTTAAATGCATTGTACCATTGGATAGCCACACTCTTTGCGAGTGTAAACATGTATTACTTTGCATTCCCCCCCCTTGTAGTCTACAGCGCAAGGTTAACAACCTCTAGTGTGGCGTCAGTTGCTTGCCAGCATGGAGGTGGAAAGACAGCACTTTCATGCAATGATTTTGTATGATTTTAAAATGGATTTAAATGAGACCCAAACTCTTGAGCGCTTACAACAGGCTTTTGCAACATTGCTCTGTCCAGTGCCAAACTTTTTTGGTGGTTTCAAGAGTTTAAAAGGGGCCGAACTTTATTAAAGGACGAGGTTAGGAGTGGTCGTCTGTCTTGAGAAGTTTCGTGAATTGCGGCCAAGAATAGGACTGTGAGGAATTCTGCTCCACCATGACAACGCTTCTGCGCACACAGCCAATGCAACGATCCAGTCCACAGAGGTGAAGTTGATGACTTGAAGTTGATGACTCATCCCTCCCTACATCCAGATTTGGCTCCATGTGACTTCTTTTTGTTCCCCACAGTGAAAAATTGTATGCATGGAACGAGGTTTTCAAGCCCTGAAGAAGCTGTTGCAGCATTCGAAAGTGAACTTTTACACCTACATGAAAATGAGTGGCAGCAGTGCTTTCAAAAGTGTTTGAGAGAATGAGAAAGTGCATACAGTGTGGTGGTGAATACTTTGAAAAGCTCCAGCAGTCAAAGTGATTTTATCCACTTTAGTTTTTGTGCATCTCAAAACTTTCGTAGTGACCCTCGTAAAATCCATATGCTGCATTGAGTTCAAGTAGTTGAATCTCTTACTCTTCTTTACATAACTCAAGCAATGACCTACATTTGTGAAACCAAGCATTTTACAGAAATAATTTAAAATAAATACTTACCTCATTACACTCATCAACAAGGATAAAAAAGAGATCAAATCTTGACATGATAGGAGCTGTGAGTGCTATATTCTGTTGCAGGGATTTTGTACGATCATATCGCCCACCTATTGGATTTGCAGCAGCAAGAATTGATGTGCGAGCATTTAATGTTGCTCTTACTCCAGCCTGCAAAAATGACAGTGTCAGTTTTTACATGTTTTGAAGCTCTTTAAGCATTCTTGCTGACAAATATAAAATAAGTGAACAGCTGCCACAGTTAAACTAAACAAGGCATATATTATATGGTGAAACAGTCCCCTCAGTTCTAAAGTATTACCGTATTAAGAAACATATTATCATTAATAGTGGCATTTAGCAATTAATTAGTAGCTGCATTAAAAGCTCAAAATTTAACAAAGCCAAAAGCAACTTTTTACTTTCTCTGCCACGTACCTAGCAGGTAGAGAAGGTATTGCATTCCACCCAAAAATTCGATATTGAGATTTCACAGGAAATACTGACATGTTTTGAGGCCGCCTAAATGAACAGAATAAATAATAAAAAAATGTTGTGTGTTTCACTCACATAACTTTTTCTACTCCTGTACTATTTTTACAAACACTTATTCTCCATCTACTTCATGTTAATCAAGATAAACATTTGCAGAAACTATCTTACTTCTAATTTTCTTGTAGATGCAAGGGGAATTGCTAGGCTTTAAGCGATAGTCAAATCTTTTAAGAGCTGGTTGCTATGTGGAGCATTCCATTCTCTTTGCATCTGCAGGATATAAAATTAAAAAAAAAAAAATTGGGTTTTTGAGTTGTACAAAAGTCATTCAGAATGAAGAGGAATTTTGGGGACATTTTCACAAAATTCAAGATATACATTTACCATGAATATATCTTAAACATATGATATTTTAATCAAAATTGTTTCAGCCATTTTTGACAGAATCAAAATTTTCGAAAAGTGTTCCATGTAAAAGGCAGTTTGGAACAGGGGGATTTTCTTGAAAATCTTTGTCACACATCCTTGGAAGGTACTAACCTAATACCAAATTTGATATTTATCCGTTTTGTTTTTGAATTATGCTGTTCACACGCATTTGTTTTTTAATTATGCTGTTCACGCGCATGCGCGCACATGCACACACACACACAGATCTTTTTCTAAAAATGATTTTTTTTAGATTCAGGGGCTTCAAAACACAATTTATGTGTTTTAACGAGATATACATATTTTGTGTAGTAAATTTTTATGTATCTCTGATGGTTTGCTAGTTTTTGGTATTTAAACAGCCTTTTTGTTTTGAATTCTACTGTTCTCTCTGGTGTGCAAGCAAACAAATTTTTCAAAACATGCATTTTTTTTGGATTAATTGCAACTGAAAATTGTATTTTTGGTAAAATCTCCTGTCAAATTTTTAGTTGGAATACAATACATATTGCAGGTAGGTGGTAGAGAAAGTAAAAATTGAAAATTGGGAAAGTTTTAAGCGACACATAATTGTAAAGTGTGTCTGACCAAAAGTGAAGTTATACAGTTGACAATCACAAAACAAGTTGCATTCTCAAGGAACTGACAGTGGTACAAGTTTTATTACCACAAATTAACACTACTGATCATTAGTTCTGAAAGTTGTCAACCTAACGGATTCTACACGAATTGTTACCTTTGCAATAGATATGGTCTGTTGTTCCATAGCTTCGTGGATGGCAACCTGGTCTCTAGGATCCATTTTATCAAACTCATCAATGCAACATATTCCATTGTCTGCCAACATTAGCGCTCCTGCTTCTATCACAAAGTCAAATGACTCTTCATCCTTGACTACAGCTGCTGTTAAACCAGCAGCACTTGATGCTTTTCCTGATGTATATATTGCCCGTGGACTGAAGTCTGCCACCTGTTAATCACATTTGACATACTGTAACAAACTGCTGAAGTATATAATGAGAAATAGTGTCTCTACAATTCATCCCTTCATGATTTTATTGTTTTGATTTATTAACCCTCTATGAATTAATTATTTTGCTACATACCCATCCAATCAAAGCTGAACGTCGTGAGTCTGAATCCCAACAAATGCAGTCAAATATGCCTGTGGTAAAGGATGGGGAGGGCCCATATAAAATAACCGGTGTGATAGCATTCATGGATGATGATGACAAGGTTACATTTGACTGCAGTTTCATGGATTTTGGTTTATTTTTCTAAAAAAAAAATACTGAAATAAAGTAATATATTTATCATATAAAATAGCTTCAAATACTTTTATTTTATCAATAAATGCCAGCATAATATGAAAATAAGAAAACACACTGTTAAGATATCTAAAACTTTGACTAAACATCTTTATTGCAAAATGGCAATTCTATGCCTTAGAGGGTTAAGATTGTTGGCAAACCCCCGCCCCCTAGCTCCTACTTACCCTCTGTTAGATGCACTGTGTTTCTTAACACAATCAGTTACATCAGTTTACCCATTAACATAAACAAAACAACATACATAAATACATACATTTTTTTCTCTCTTTATAATACATGGTTGATTTTTTAATAGTGGTAACAATGCTGCAGCAATGCCATCAAATGGAGCCAGGAAATATAATTTATACCAGAAGTTAGTTGCATGCCTACCCTCTCTCAGAGCAAACTACTCGCCCTCCATGCCTTGTACAGCAACAACAATAATAATACAGTTTGGAACAGTGCTCATAGAATAATCACAATGATTTCAAAGCAAGATCATAGGAGTTGGTTGAAAATCGAATGTGCTAGAGGTCGCATGCAAGAGACAATGCTACGAAGGATACGGTGAGTGCATTACTATACTGTACAGTAGCATGGCGGATCAAAGCTTTCAGAGGACGCATGCCTCAGCCTGGCCATCCTGTAGTAAGGGAAGATGTGAATGCATTAGTTCTGGCTGATCAGAAAGCCATGATTCGTCAACTGGCTAACAATACAAGACTGGCACCTTCAACTGTGCTTAACATCCTGAAGCAGCAGCTGAGAATGTGAAACATTGCCTCAAAATGGGTTTCATATGATGACCAAAAATCAGATATGGCTGCGATATGATGTAGCTCATACACACTTGGAGCACTATGAATGTGAAGGTGAGGCCTTCTTATGGTGGATCGTTACTACTGGCGAGACTGGACTAGGGCTTATGAACCACAGATGAGTGGCATCATCACTAGTCACCGTAAAAAATAACAGTTCAGCAGACAGCAACCTATGTGAAAGTTATGCTTATCATTGGGATGGTGTTATCACAAAGCATACGTTCCTGAAAGAAGAAACTGTTACTGCAGAGTACCAGTGTGCATTTTTTGCAAAGCAATCTGCAAGCAGCTCTAAGAAGAAAACGACAACACTTCATTAGTAACCCCCACCTCAACATTCTGTATGTGCAAGGGTGCATGGTGCAGCATCTGTGACTGATTTACTCGATCGCTGGAGCTGGGAAATGTTTTACAACCCCCTTATTCTCTAGTTTTTAAACCCCTGCAACTACGATTCTCATCCCTAAAATGAAGGAACCATTTCGTGGGACTTGCTTTTGCGCAGTTCAAGATGTTCACATGGCAACTGACCACTCTCTTCAAAACATCTAGAGATTAGGCAGGGCCAATGGTATCCAACAACTCCTACAATGCTGGGAATGCCTGATACACAACAGTGGTGACTACATCAAAGGCCTATAAAATTAAAACTTTTAAGTATGCTATGTATCTAAAATGAAAATAGTAGTTGTTATATTAAAAAATCAACCCATATATTGATATAATTACAATTTACATACACTGTTTACCTTGAGCTTTTCAATATAGGAGCACACATTGATCAGGTGTGGAACAAGGTGAGCAAGGGTGTGTTTCTGTTATGTCATTTTGCCAGGTTTAAAAACTTAAATCTATTAAACACCTCTATTATGGGATAATATACTCCCATTTTCTCTATGGTATTGAACTCTGGGGGGAGCAGGTTATTTGTACATTAATAGAGTATTAATCCTGCAAAAGAAATGTTTGAGAATCATGTCAGGTGTAACCCCTGAGCATCCATGCAAGGAGTTGTTTATAAAAAATAAAATCCTTACAATCATCTCTCTATATGTATACTTAGGGACCCCGACTTTTCGCGAGTAGTTAATTCGCGAAATTGGCCGAAAATTAACAATATGGAAAACCTTTAATCAATTATTTTTAAATTCCACATATATATCCATTCTGAGTCGCGAAATAACGCGACATTAGTTCTATATCGCGAAAACGCGAAATAACACCGTTATGAAAAAAAATGTGCAAAATAACCCGAAATTTTTTTCTCTCTCTCATTTTTTTTTTTTGCATTTGTCTCTCCTTTTCACATAAACAATCAGATATTTGGCTTATCAATCATTTACGGATACGTGTATTGTCATTCGCTACGGCCATGCTGCACGGCACAGAATGCCAAACTGCACTGTGATTTAACCAGAGCTTCGGCAAACATCGGTACTGCATCGACTACCCCGTCCCCTTCACTCTTCACAACAAAAGGAATGCCATGTTTATCGGAACTCGGCAACACCGCATCAGTGACGGATTTCTCATTTCACTCAAATTATTCTTTGGATTTAAATGACAATACTACCTGCAATTCTTCTCTAATGCCATATTTTAACGATTCGTGCTTGCATCCCCCCAATTCATGCCGGCTGGTAAAGACTGTCGCAAAAGTATCGTTAAATAATACATGAATTTCTAAGTCTGGTTCAAGTCAATTATGACAGTAGACAGCCTCTTCTACCAATCACTGTCTCCGTTTCCTGTACCCCTCGCACGAAAATTGTTGCTGTCTCGCGACGTTGCCATAATGTGAACACATGTCTAGGTATATTTTGTGTCCGCTATACTGATAGATTCGTTTGGAGTCAAGTTATATTCTTTAAATTATGTTACAATTTAGCGCAAGGAGTCTGTTTACCTTCTGCTCTGAAAAAGAAAAGGAATTATGCCGATGGAGCCACGTTTCAAATTAAGCTAGCGCATGCACAATTCAGCTGACAGTGGAGTTGGCAACGTGCCGTTCGCGCACCGTACAGACAGCATGTGCAAGACGTTGCCAGGTCAGTTTAGTTTTGCGGCACGTGGGAATTCAAACCGATTCCACAGTAGTATTTCAATGCGGTCTCAAAATATAATAAACTGCCAGGCATCTTTCCTTCTTGAACACTGCAAAGACACCATTTGTCTTATTGAAGTGCTTGAGAGATCTAAATATCCATTTGTTCATAATCTATATAGCAAACTTAAAGATATATCAAATGGCTTCACAATAGTAGCTGAGCGCTCGTTTGGAGAGAAAACTTCAAGTCTTCTTCAGAGATTGCCAATCCTCAAGAAGTCTTATGTTATCAGTCAGTTCAAGCAATTGGGCATAAAGTCAGTTACCAAGTTGAATTCCTTAATGTCAGCTGATCCAGCTGCTGATATTATTCATTCTGCAGGTAAATTGTTTGATATACGAAAAATAGTATCAAATGAGGCATCTACTGATATAACTATAGAAAAAGCAAGAAGAATGTTACCTTTTCTGCGAGACTTGCCAGAGAAGACATTCAAGGAGGGATATACTGCTCTGAAGAACATAGTGTGTGAGAAATTAGATGATGCTGCTGAAGTGAACATACTGGATTTACTTTCTGGTCTTCAATGTGACCACTTGTGTTTCAGTGAGAAGTGTATGAAACTATTGTGGGTACCCATGTCCAATGTGGACAGTGAAAGACTTTTCTCTGCATATGGGAACATCATGACAAACTTAAGAACAAATCTTAAGCCAGAGCACACCGAACTTATGGTGGCTTTGTCTCTAACAAAGTAAATCAGTTGAAATGTATACTATGTAAATATTTTCATGCTCCTCTTTTTTAAGTTATAAGGTACCCTTTGTTCCACAGTAAAATAGTTTAAACTGTGTTTTTGTTTTTTCCCTTTCTTTGCACGAGATAACACCGTTAAGCAGTTTTATTTACCGCCCAAAACACCGCTCACTATAATATTTTTACACCGATATTACATTATTTTATTTACAGACAATCTGGAGTCCCTATGTATACTGTATCATATTACTTTTACATAGCACCAGTGATCTTACTAGAAGCTGCAATGTGCATGAGTACAATACCAGAACACAAATTAATGTATACAGACTCAATCACACAAAAAAATTTGGTGACAAAGATGCTAAAAACATAGGAGCAACATTATATAATAAACTACCTAGAGAATTAAAAAGGTTAAGATCCAACCTCTGTAAAACCAGATTAAAAGAATACCTTAGTAAATAGACCCCTGTACAGATTGGATGAAAAAAGAGAGAGAGAGAGGGAGAGGAAGAGAGGGAGAGGAAGAGAGGGAGAGGGGGAGAGGGAGAGCCCGAGCCCTATTGTTGGGAATGCTAGTGAGTATAAACTTTTGTAAAACCGTTGTAAACTTGTTATGTACACATTGTCTTTCTTTTACCATGTTTTTAAGTTGTATTTCCAAGTTCACAAGCAATAAAGAATTATTATTATTATGTATATTGGTTACTGTAAAATGAGGGAACATTGGCACAGGCTGGGCAACTAAAGTGATGTTAGTGTAACAATTCCGACTCACCTTTAAATAAAAAATATTGGTTGCTTGTTTAGACAGTTGCCTGGTGGAGATACTAAAAGAAATGAGAGGACAGAAAGAAGCAGCTAAAAGAATCAGGGTAGAAAAACCTTGTCCTGTAAAGCATTGAGCCTGAACATGACCCAGCACCTTCCATGTGAGTCTCAAATTTACCGGTAGTGGTGTATCGTGTTTGACTGGGTTCAGTGTGTAAAATGTCTTTCTTTTTTGGGTATGTGGCAATTGCAATGAAAGAACTAAAGATAGGATAAGTTAGTAACAGTGATGTTAATTTGAAATCATATAGAAAATTTGAGTTGGAGTTGAAACACTTAACATCCCTTACATGTTTCACAACTTGACCAGTCGTTCACTTCAGATGATGGGAGCAATTAGCTCTTGAAACCGGCCAAGTTGTAAAACATGTAAGTGATGTTACATGTTTCAACTCCGACTCAAATTTTCTATATAACTAAAGATATATTTTTGTAATGCAGAAATGGTTATGATAGTGTGTTGTGCACTGAGTGTAGTGAATTTCACACTGTGTTTTGTTATTCTTGTTTCTTTACATACGGTTCATTGTTTCTAGATAGTGAAAAAACTCTCTTCGTTCTCTACCGTATTTTGAAGTGATGTGCTAGTATATCTTTACCCTCTGTAGGTGCATATATTTGAATAAGTGAAACAGTTTCCTCTAATTGCAAATCTATTCTTATTATTCTAGAATTCACCAATTTCCAGTCGGTAACTCTTTTACTCATTTAATACTACACCTACTCCTATTACACTCTGGTTTTTATTTATGTCAGCATAAGTAAGCGTATCTTTGTCTTGTCTATTACCTTTTTTCTTTGTTTCACTAATTCCTAATATTGTTAACTGGAATATCTATTTTGTATTGTAATCTCAAATTTTCTTGTACCAAAAATATACTTTTAAAAGAAAGTCACATGCCAAAGTAACCCCATGTGTGGGGTAACATTGGCAAATCAAAGATTTGTTTTTTTACTGTAAAAAAAGTATCTGATGTGTTATATTCACATGACTTTCTCTACCCTCTATCACTTTTAGTGGGCATACAAATTATTCTTACAAAAGTTTAATCTATCTCTTCATTTTAATTGAGGTAAACCTTTCCAGAAACAGCTACATTACACATTTCATTGATACAAGGGAATAGCAGTAAAATGTTTAAGAACTGGATGTATATGATGGCCTTAAAATTACAAACTGTTGTCATGGCATCGTAAGAAACAACTGAAAATGCCTGATGGCACAAGTTATTTGAAATAAAGTGTGTGTATTTTCGCCTATCGCTTAACGTTCACCAGTTATACACAACTGCTTCCAAATGAAGAGGACTGCAAAGGATATTCCCAGAAAATTCAAGATATACATTTTGTTTATCTAAATATCTTTAACATATGCTATTTTAATCAAAATTGTTTGAGCCATTTTTTAGAAAATCAAAGATTTTGAAAAATGTTCCATTTAAACAGTAGTTTGGGGTGGGAAGATTTTCTTTAAAATCTTCGTGTCGCATCTTTGTACGGTACTGAATGCGCATACCATGTATGGTATTTATCTGACTTTTCATATTTGGTTTATGTTGTTCACACACTCACTGACCTTTTCCTAAAAATGCATTTTTTTATTCAGGGGACCTCAAAACATGTATTTCTGTTGAGCTCTTGGTATCAAATTTTTGGGCGGAATACCTACTACATACATGGTACAGAAAGTAACAAGCAAATTATAAAAATTAAAGCTTTAAATGGGGGGTGGGGAAAGCTCTAAAAGTTGCCATATTCCCACATTTTACAGTGTAGTGAATTAACTTTGTCACTATTCATGCATAAAATTATCAGCCATTTCTGTAATATTGTTTATTTTTACAACACGAGAAATGCAGCTTTATGTTCTAGCAGCATGCTAATTAAGAAGTATTGGTCCTCGTCTGAAGTGAAGAAAACTATATAAACAAATATTTTCTTTTATTTCTTTTGTGTTTTGTGCCGTTTTCCCCTCCCCCTGGTCATGGCTTATGCAGGGGGAGGGGAAAACAGCATGCTTCGGAAATAGACGTGGTTCATCGAGAAAAACAGTTAACATCCGAAACTCGAGAAAGATGTCATCATGCATGACATAATTCATCATTTCACAACTTAAAGTGTCATGCAGAGTTACCATTGGCTGGTTTGCTTCACGCCATACGTCAGCACCATCACACTCGTGGACAACTCCAGCAACTCCTGGGCAGGCAGCAGAGGCACTTTTTGGCCAGGGACCGAGTGGCTAGCAACTAGAGACGGTGATGGCAAGATTTGGCGTAAACCACCAAGAGTAACATTTTTGGCTTTTTTCTAAACTATTTTCAACTGTTTAGTAAGTTACAAAATTTAACCTTTTTACTCTTGGTGGTTTTTTTTTCCTAAATTCATATTTATGGGAGTAGCATTTATATTTATCACTTCATGTAACATTGCATTGTATTCGTCACTATTTCAAAAATATTCTCAATTTGTACGGCAACTTAAATTGCAAAAAGGTGAAAGAGTACATTACATTGTCGTCTCCGAGCATATTATTTGTAAATCCACAACTTTTAAAATGTTAAAGCAAGCTGATGATGGAATTGTTAACAAATGCAAGACTTTATAATAAGTTGTTAACATATGTGGCGGCGATTCTTTTCACTTCCTAGCTCCTACACAATAATCCTTTCCACAATATTTAACACCTCTGGATATGGAAAAAACCAGTGGTGCAGTGTTCAACCTCTCTTCTCTTATATACCTGCTTTAAAAGTTGTGATTTTGCTGTACTAGGATCGCCCACGATGCAGCAGTTAATGTCACCTCGGAGCGTTGTACCCTCTGTTGTTGTTTTTGGTACTCCTCCAAACAATTGCAACACAATGCCTGCACACACAAGTTAAATGTTGAGAACTATATGGCTCTGGTTTTTATTTCTCAGTATTATACATACATAGCATTGCATGTTTGGAAAGCATTTTTCACACTCTAGTTTCAGAAATTTGCAGTTCAAACCAAACAAATTATTCACATACTTGTCAATGTCTTGAAATTAGAACCCATAAAAAGTTGCCTCATAAAGAAAGCATAATAATTTTGTTATGACATGAAATTTAGAGAGTGTAAAATGTTCACTGCAGTTTATGTGCAATATTACATGTAAAACAAATGGGAATTGCATTTTATAAGAATCCTTGAAGAGCTGGTAGTACTGCTTCTTACTGTCACGCATGCTGAGCTTCTTCCTGGTACCACAATAAACATGTATTAAAGAAAAGAACAGCACTTCCTAGGTATACAAGGTTTCTAGTCCATATTTTTTACTTCATAACGTCAACTATAAATAAAAACTCAAAAAATGGGAAACATACACTACCGCTCATTAGTTTCAATAAATGCATAATAATCACAATTAAAGGGAAGGTGAATAACATAAGTTGTTTTATTTTACATAAACATGTTTATTATTACAAAATAAAACCAACTCAAAACAAAAACCTGCATATTTTCGAAATTAGAAACCAAAGCAAGAAGTTTGCTTCAGTCACTGCACTAATCAATAGTTGTATGACCATCTAGATGGCATTAGGTGTGAGCTGATGTTAACTGCATGTGCACACAATCCGAATACGATCAAGTGAGGGCTGTTCCAGGTCACAACAGGCAGTAATACGTGCACAATTTGTCTGAAGCTCAGTGTAAACAGTAATAACCACAGTAGAATAACTCCAAGGAAAGAAATATCAGTAGAAAAATGTTCTATTATAGCACTACCACACACAGGGCACACCATGACTGAAATAGCTCAACTGCAGAAAGTAGGTGTCTCTTGGTGATGCATACCAGTTTCCAGATATTGGTCTTTTGAAGGATCATTCAAGGCCTGGGCAGCCCAGAAAGGCCTCAGTTCTAACAGATAAGTACATCTCACTCATTAAGTAAACGAGAGGTTCAAAACAGTGTCTGAAATCTGGTCCGAGTTAATAGAAACAAGCGATATACAAATATCAGTTTCAACCATTAAGCAACAACTCTACAGTGAGGGCCTAACATCTAAGAAACCACTGTTGATGCAGTAATTTGTATCACAAATTACTTAAATGTAAATAATGGTTGTAATATGAATATGCATTTTTATGTGACATTGATTTCAGATGTTTATTAATTGTAATTATTATTGGGAAATAAGTTTATACGGCTTTACTGAAACTGTCAATAATAGCGCAATAATGCAAAGAGGGGGGTGAGCTGTTTATCATTATTGGAAACGAGGAAGTTACGTAATGTTCGCGCGTTTTTTCCGTTGAGAACCTTCTGGAATATTTTCTCCCTAAAAGCAATATGTAATCGTGGTTTTCATTGGATATTAAAATAGACGCTAATGTTGGCGCGTTTTATTAGCCAATTGCAGATCAGTTATAATCTTTAGGCGTATCTTGATGCAGGCGTATAAATAGGCTAGGTTAGAGGTAACGTCAGTCAGTCCTTCAGTTCGCCGAAAGCATTCATACATTACAAGTCGTCGTCTTCAGTCAGTCAGTCCTGCAGTTCTTCGAAAATTTCAATACATTACACGTCGTCGTCAGTTTGTCAGTTCATCAATAATCTGTGTACACTACACGTCGTTTTCAGTCAGTTCGTCGAAAGTATTAGTTCGTCATACATCGGATATAGATTCACAAGTTATGCGCAGCAGAATTATGAAAGATCTAAAATATGGTAAAGTTAATTATACAAAAAGGTTGAAGTACGTTGATTAAAAGTGATCAGTAAGAAGTTATTATAACAGTTTCAGTTTGGCGAGTATCTAGATCAATATGTAAAAGTGATAGTGAACGCGTTCGACAATAAAATTTTTAAAACAAATTTCTTCATCAGTGTTCTTTTTGGATAAAAGATTCCTTTCCGTTTACACAACCCTGATCAAGACACATGTTCAACCCAAGATAAGATAATAGCTAGCCGGAGGACAATAAACAAACTTAAAAATTCTTTCGAACACTAACACTGATGCAAATTGCTAACACAAGATAGAGCTACAAACCGAACAAATGAATGACGTCACAAGATGGCTTCAACACACGTGATGTAAACAAACATTATAAGTAATACCGTCGCAAATTGTCTACCACAATGTGGGGCTACAAAACATATACAAATAAAATACAACATAACTATCACAAATTGGCTCCCATACGTGGGGCAGTTAAAATTATGTAACCAAACAAAACAAAAGCAACACAACATAAGATCTTCAAGTTCTAATAATTTACGTAAAAACATATTACGTAAACAATAATGTTACTACAAATTGTCTACCACAACGTGGGGCTAATAAATACAACATAAATATTATGTAAGCAATTTAATGTTACTACAAATTGGCACCTAGAACGTGGGGCTCGAGTAACCAGGAAAGGAATACGATGACCAGGAAAGGATCAGAATTAACCAGGAAGAAGTGAGATGACCAAAGGGGCGAATGGAGAAGTGAACTGAACTACAAGACGCAGATTCCAGAAACAACAAAAGGAACGACAGACTACACGGATGATTGGACATCGTAATTCCGAGATTACAAGGCAACAGGGTAATTCAACTACAAAAACATCGAGACAACGTAGATTCATCATAACACAACCCAGAAGCGACATATAACCTAGGAGAGAGGGGCAGAAAGCTGGACATCAAAGCAACATCAGCAGATACCATCAGAAAGGTTAGAAACGTGTGATTTTTATTCTAAAAAAAAAAAAGGGGGTAAAAAAATTTAAATGTACCTTAGGAGCGGTAGGATAAAGAAAACAATGGCTACTAATAATACAGAAGAAATAATTATGGAGGGAGATAATGTAACAGCTGTAATTCAATACAGGTTACAGAAAATAGCCCAAACTTTTTAGGATTTGAGGGTGGAAATGTTAGTGCAGAAAGTCAGAATAGAATAGCAGGAAATGTTAATCTTGATACTAGTATGATTATGGAAATGCTGAAAAATTTGAGGGAAGATATGCAAAAGAATAAGAAAGAATTGAGGGAAGATATTAGTAAGAGTATTACAGATCAATTAAGGGAAGATATGCAAAAGAATAATAAAGAATTGAGGGAAGATATGCAAAAGAATAAGAAAGAATTGAGGGAAGATATTAGTAAGAGTATTACAGATCAATTAAGGGAAGATATGCAAAAGAATAATAGGGAATTGAGGGAAGATATTGATAGGAGTTTAGAACAAAAACTAACTCAGAATAATGAGAAATTGAGGGAAGATATTGATAGGAGTTTAGAACAAAAACTAACTCAGAATAATGAAAAATTGAGAGAAGATATTGATAAGAGTATTACAGATCAATTAAGGGAAGAAATTGGTAAGAGTAATGAGAAATTAGAGCATAAATTAAATCAAAATAGGGAAGAAATTGAAAAGAAAGTTATGAAGCTAGATAGTAGTATGCCAAAAATGAGAGATGAAAATGAGGAAGTAATAGTAAGTGAGATAGGAGAAGTTTCAAAGGAAATGCTAGACATGAGCAGGGAAATAGGTAACAAAGAAAGTGAGGTTAATATTAAAAGTGAACATGCTGATGTAGAATGTACAGAGTCAGGTAGTAGAATGAGTAGTATTTCAAGTGAGCTAAGAGAGATAAAAGAGGTTATGAATGTAGATGTGAATAAGGCACAAATCAATTTCAGAGGGGAAATATCAGAAATACAGAATGAGACAGTAATGCAAAGAAATAAATTGTACCAAGATGTTCAAAATGAAAACTCCAGTCCGGTACAGTTTAGTACAGATTTGTCAGAGTATTCTCAAGTTAAAAAGATAGCAGATGAATTGAAAATGACAGTTGTTAAAACATGTATTGTTCAGGAAGCTTTAGATTGTTTTCAAATGTTATCAGGGGACGAAATTTCATATGAATACAAGAGGTTATTCATGAACAAAATTTGGAAGGTTAGGATACGGCTACGAGTAATGTATAGCCACACACAATTTGATCCAGGAGGGTAAATAGCAATGAGATGTAAAGTAAATGCTGGATAGTTAAAGATGACTTGCAGAGAAATGTATTGGAACGTAAGAGGGTTAATTATTTATATGTCATTTGAAAAGAGAAATAAATTACAAAAAAAAAAAAAAAAAAAAAAAAAAAAAAAAAAAAAGAGAGAGAGAGAAATGTTAAAAAAAAAAAAAAAAAAATTAAATTTTTAGTAACTGTAACAACATTTGAAAATTAAGAATGCAAAGATTGAAACTTAATATGATATTAAATTAAAAGTACATAAATACTATTCCAAGAGTTTTGTTAAAATAAAGTAAAAAAATAACAAAAATGGGTTAAAAAAATAATTTAAAAAAAAATAATTAAATACTTATGTAGCAAATAGAACATGTGAAACAGTGCCTAGATTTAAGAGATGTAAATATTTGTGTAGAGGGTGAATATTTTGGTAAATATGTGTAATAATTACAAAAATCTTAAATGTATAAATTTTTGTCAACAACTTAAGAAAGTAAACAATTTGGTAACAGTAATTAAATAATTTAGGGTAAAGTATTTGCTATAAAAAAATTTGTGATGTCAGATTAATATCTAAATTAATTAAACCAGAGCCAGTAAGTAGTGGCGAGAAAAACAAAAAAAACCAAAAAAAAAAAAAAAAACATATGTCGTATGTTAAATACGTGTGAAGTGTTAAGTGAAAGTGATAGCGTGTGTTCCAAGATTTAGAAGACTAAAAACACAATTACAAAATTTCCAAACAAGTTGTAAATATTTATAATTATGTTTCTAGTGGGGCATATGATGCAGTAATTTGTATCACAAATTACTTAAATATAAATAATGGTTGTAATATGAATATGCATTTTTATGTGACATTGATTTCAGATGTTTATTAATTGTAATTATTATTGGGAAATAAGTTTATACGGCTTTACTGAAACTGTCAATAATAGCGCAATAATGCAAAGAGGGGGGTGAGCTGTTTATCATTATTGGAAACGAGGAAGTTACGTAATGTTCGCGCGTTTTTTCCGTTGAGAACCTTCTGGAATATTTTCTCCCTAAAAGCAATATGTATTCGTGGTTTTCATTGGATATTAAAATAGACGCTAATGTTGGCGCGTTTTATTAGCCAATTTCAGATCAGTTATAATCTTTAGGCGTATCTTGATGCAGGCGTATAAATAGGCTAGGTTAGAGGTAACGTCAGTCAGTCCTTCAGTTCGCCAAAAGCATTCATACATTACACGTCGTCGTCCTCAGTCAGTCAGTCCTGCAGTTCTTCGAAAATTTCAATACATTACACGTCGTCGTCAGTTTGTCAGTTCATCAATAATCTGTGTACACTACACGTCGTTTTCAGTCAGTTCGTCGAAAGTATTAGTTCGTCATACATCGGATATAGATTCACAAGTTACGCGCAGCAGAATTATGAAAGATCTAAAATATGGTAAAGTTAATTATACAAAAAGGTTGAAGTACGTTGATTAAAAGTGATCAGTAAGAAGTTATTATAACAGTTTCAGTTTGGCGAGTATCTAGATCAATATGTAAAAGTGATAGTGAACGTGTTCGACAATAAAAATTTTAAAACAAATTTCTTCATCAGTGTTCTTTTTGGATAAAAGATTCCTTTCCGTTTACACAACCCTGATCAAGACACATGTTCGACCCAAGATAAGATAATAGCTAGCCGGAGGACAATAAACAAACTTAAAAATTCTTTCGAACACTAACACTGATGCAAATTGCTAACACAAGATGGAGCTACAAACCGAACAAATGAATGACGTCACAAGATGGCTTCAACACACGTGATGTAAACAAACATTATAAGTAATACCGTTGCAAATTGTCTACCACAACATGGGGCTACAAAATATATACAAATAAAATACAACATAACTATCACAAATTGGCTCCCATACGTGGGGCAGTTAAATTATGTAACCAAACAAAACAAAAGCAACACAACATAAGATCTTCAAGTTCTAATAATTTACGTAAAAACATATTACGTAAACAATAATGTTACTACAAATTGTCTACCACAACGTGGGGCTATATAAATACTACTACAAATTGGCTACCACAACGTGGGGCTATATAAATACTACTACAAATTGGCTACCACAACGTGGGGCTACAATAATGTTACTTCACTGTCATGTCTTATTAACAAAGAGAAATACCTAGCCTTTGCAAAACAACACATCTGAAGAGTGAAAAAGGTCCTGTGTATAGTTGAAAGTCAGTTCCAGCTGATTAGTCCAAAGCTTCGGACATTTGTTCGTTGCTTGCAGCAGAGCGTATGATTTCCCAGTGCATCAAGCCAACTGTTAAGCACAGAGGAGGTTCTCTGATGGTTTGGGTGTGCTTTGGTGGTGGCTCTGTTGCAGATTTTATAAATATTGAAGAAAAATTGAAACAAAAGCAGTACCATAGAATCCTCTATTAAGTGAGACTCATTTAATACGCAGTGGTTTTGTCTTACAGCAGAACTATGACCTCAAACACACATCATGTATTGCAAGAGGTATGTTGAATGTAAGGTGCAACAAAATTCTTTAAAAAAAAATGTGATTTGACCACCTCAAAGTCCAGACTGCAACCCCATTTGGCTTGTTATGGAATCATCTAGACCATGCAATTACAAGCAAATATCATGTGTGAGATGTGTTACAAGAAAAATGGAATCAAATCAATGCAGATATTCTAGACAACTTGATAACTAGTACTGCTGTTTTCAAAGCTCAGGAAGGATATTTTGATGAGATAAAAATTTAGAGTATTATCCCTACATTGTAAGTTTTTTGCTTTCATTTGTACTTATTAGTTAATAATAAATGTTTTTATGAAATAAGACAACTAGTTTCTTTCAGTTTTCCCTTTAATTGTGATTATAATGCACTTATTGAAATGAATGATAAGCCATAGAGCTTGACTAAAACAATTCACATGAGGGAGTTGACTTTACAATTCATGTCATCCACTACTGAATGTTCACACCCATTTACTGCTGGTTATTACAGATCACTATGGTGCAATCAGATTTTAAATTTGCACGCTATGCATTTTGTTGCAGTCCAGTGAAGGGGGACCATGATTGTGATGAAAGAGAGACATATGGATAAGCTCTGGCCTGTCATGGCACTGTATACCAATTAGCAAGGCACATTTGGTCTCTAATCTTAAGTTTCAATAGAATTTAATTCTTTATTATGTCTGTGGTGAAAATCTGCAACACTGCCCACAAAGTTGTAAGAACACCTCCTTTGCCATAAAGCCAAAATAAGGCCTCCACTCCCCTACATTTTATGGGCAAACTGTAAAACTAGGCAAGTATATACTTAATAATTGACTCATAAATCTAATTAAAATAAAATTTACTTTAGTTAAAATTTGTTAAATTATTTTATAAATGCTAGCTACTACCTTTTTTAACTTCATCATTGCCATGAATGGATGGGAACAAACTGTCAACTAAATTCTGGTACAAGTTTCTGTCTCGACTCATATCATACACTTTCTTCCATTCCACATCAGTCATTTGTTGCTTCATCATTTCTGCCGTGATCTCTTCCATTAACAGTTCACCACCACCAAACTGTAACACAATTAAGCAGAAATGTGCTTAGTTACAAAACCCTGAAAAATAATTTTTCTCACCATATTAGTGAATAAATTATGTTTTACTTGAAGTGTTGTTATTTATAAAAGTTTTTTTCCCTTGAATATTTAAATATTGTGTGTTCTTGGTGAACTTGTCTTTTTGTTTCCCTTATGGGATATCAAGATCTCCCATAGGACATAGTATTATAAATTTGGTTCTTATGGTTGGTTTTTATTTCTGTTTATTTAATCTGTGAATCTCACACAACCATTTACAATCAAACATACTTTTAATCTTGAAATGCTGGTCTGAATGAATGAACAAACTTGTACAACTGCCTTTAAAATTTGATTGACCTTGTTACTATCTCAGCTTGTCTGTCGTTTGCCCTGCCTAGTAGCTCTAGTTGTCCCTAATTATCCCCTTCCTTCCCTGTCTTCTTCTCTTGTACTCTTTAGTTTCCTCGCCCATTTTTCTTTTGCTTTCTGTAAACACTCACCTATACTTCTAAATTTATATCTTCTTTCCCTGTTAACATTTTTATAGCTACAATTTTCCCCTAATTTTTTCTCAGTTTTTCTCCCAACCTTTTACTCCATAATACTAACTCTTTGCATTCCATTATGTAATGTGCTATACCACATTCACATATTCCTTTTTCTCTTCCTCTTATCCCCTTTGAAATATTGTTCCTGTTCTCATCCAAGCTATCCTTTCTTTTCCTTGTCTGTTACAGTAATCTACATATGGTTCTTGTCCCCAGTTTCTTTTTATTTATTTATAAAATTGTAATGATTTCTTGCTTTCTAAACTTCCCCATATCTCTTGCCTTTCCATGTCTTCTATTCTGCTTTTTACTGCTTTACCTTCATCACTTTCATTCCTTTCTTCTAGCTGAAAAGCTGATCAACATTTGTGGGTGTAAATCAAGAAACAGCAAAAGAATACCTTGAACTTACAAAATTATGAATAGAACATACTTTTTTCAGCTTTGATGTTCCAAATAATACAAACAAAAATCACACCTGGTCATGAGAAACCTTCTTTCCCTCTTTTTAGCAGATATCTTCACGAGCAACCTAGAAATGCACATCACAAAAGGATTCCACAGATATTCTGGATATAGCATAGATATGTTGATGACATTTTTGCCGTAGTACCAAGACATTTCATTCAAGAAGCCTACAACTCCTGAACTCGCTGGAAGAAAGCATAAAATTGAAAACAATTGCTTAACTTTTCTGGATCTAAAATTAATCAGCAGGAACAACCAAACAGTTTGGAATACACCGGAAAGAAAAGCATATTCCTATCAAAGGAAATAGATACAACCAGATACCTCACAAACAAGCAGTTATTAATGGCTGGCATACAGAATAGTCAATGTTACCCTTCTTCAGGATGAATACCAGGAAGAACACAAATGCAATTCAGAATGTTCCAAGGTAAAAGAAATACTAATATAGTTGTGGGAATAAGTCTTTTTCAAATTAAAATTTCAACTTTTTGCAGTTGCAGCCATTTTACTCAGTCAACAGTTTACTGTGGAAGGAAGATGTGCTTGTACAATGTCTAAACAACAAACATTATTTACTTTCTTTTCTAATAAAAGACAGTGTATTGCAGAAGACTGAAACAGCTACTGGTGATGAACTGCTTAGGGAATATTTGGTTACTCTTTCTCAGTCTTCAAATGAGGCAGTATTTTAATACCTAAATAATTTCAATTGTATTTTACAATAAGTAAATTCAATAACAGCCCGCCTTGAAACAAATAATTATTTAAATTGTATGTAACAGCCATTGCAAATGCTTATTTTTATTGTAAACATGTTTTATTAATGTTATGTGAATACATTATATACTTTAATAATGCAAGAGCTGTGAGAATAATAAGTTTTAAGTTGCTAACAATGAGGTAATAATGAGGTAACCTTGTAGCAATAATAAGTTACAGTGTTTGAAAAGTTACCAGTCATGATTATATCAAAGATAAGGTAAATTCAGTAACAGTTTAAAATTAGCCAATCAATAGCAAGGAAAAAGTTTAAGTAAAATGCAGATATTCTTGACTAATTTTGAAGATTTAGAAGCTAGTAACAGTGATGTGTCATAATTAAAATAGAGAGTTGAGGGTTGTTACACTACATCACTAAAATATTCTTACTTGAACGCGTTTCGGGAGACGGTTTGTTCCCATCGTCAGCATTTTCTCTCAACTGATTTTTGCCGGTCATCGTCTGGGGGATGTGTGTGGTTTGTGGTGTTCTCTGGTGATGGGCTGATGAACCTCCAAAGGAACCTCCTTTGGAGGTTCATCAGCCCAGCACCAGAGAACACCACAAACCACACACATCCCCCAGACGATGACCGGCAAAAATCAGTTGAGAGAAAATGCTGACGATGGGAACAAACCGTCTCCCGAAACGCGTTCAAGTAAGAATATTTTAGTGATGTAGTGTAACAACCCTCAACTCTCTATTTTAATTAATGCAGATATTCTAATGGACTAGAATTAGCCAATCAGAGACTTGAAATACCGAAGCTTACAGGTTTAACGGTTAAAACATGTTCAGTTGCTGGCAAGCCTTGGTAGTGAACAGATGGAAGATGTGTTCTCTACGTGTGAATCTTAAAATAAGTATACGCGCTAAGTGAAAGTATTGAAGATTCTCACAGTTCTTAAAAAGTGTAGTTCTTTATAAAAATGTGCAAGAATTAATAAAGGAAGTGAATTTAAAAAGTTAAATTCTGTGTTGTCTACATTCTTGTTATACCGCACCCTGCCTAAGACACGTGACTCTGCAAACAAGACTGACGCAGCTGAGGCAAATTCAAACATAAATAATCTATAGAAGCAGTTTTAATAACAAAGTTAAATATTATAGTGTAAAACTTGGAGTGTAATAACAAAAACACATCTTGAAATCAGCTTCTCATACGTAGCAGCATATTGCGTAATAACAGTAACTATTATGTAATTAAAAAATTCAAACTGACGCCCAAAGCGTGTTCCAGGAACTCCTTAAATGCAACTAAAAAATATTACGTAAAATACAATTACGTAAGCATACGATCTTCAAGTTCAAACATATTACGAGAAGCAAACACTTTCTCACAAATGAAAGGTGTACTATTTCTGACCTAACCTTAAATCATCATCCTGCACAAAGAGTAAAAGGTGTTGAATGCAAAAATAGAAATGTACAATTCTGACTGGGATGGGGTGTAGCTTTTCACAAATTATTTGAAATGCTTTAAAAAATTATATTGAAACTGTAAAAAAACAGGCAGAGTATTCATTTACGTATCTTTTACAACATTTAGAAAAGCTACAGGAAGCACGGGAAAACTAGAAAAGAGCAGCAAATCAGAAAAACATGCAAAAGCTGTTGCACTTGAAAAGTTCATGCACAGATAATGCAATAAAATGAACGTGTTAAAACACTGAATCATCAAGTTGTCTCTTCTTTAATTCAAAGCATGTGTTTTCTTAGTAAGGAAGAGAATCCCAAACTAATACTAAAAATCTGAAGATACATTTACACGACTTTCTCTAAATTCTATAGTTTATTAGTGGGTATACAAACTATTCTTACTAAAACTTATTTTTTTATCTTCTGCATTTTAATCTAAATAAACCTTTGCAGAAATATCTGCACTACACACTTTGTTATACAAAGGAAACAATGGCAGTCAAATGTTTAAGAACTGGACGCTATATCCTGGCCTTAAAACTCATACTATTTCCATGACAACACGATAAACAACTGAATGTTGACAGGACTTTAAGAGAAAGGCCAAGAAATGAACAATTTGAACCTTTAATAATGGATATCTCAGAAATGGTTTATGGTACAAAAAAACTTATTTGAAATAAATTGTGTGTTTTAAGGAGATCTACATTTTTTGTGTAATACATTTTCGCCTATTGCTTAATGTTTACCAGTTATACAAGATTATACAAAATTTCTTCCAAATGAAGTGGACTTTGCAGGCTATTTCCAGAAAATTCAAAATACACATTTTATTTGCACTGTAAATATCTTTAATATATGGTATTTTAATCAAAATCATTAGACATTTTTTTTTAAAATAAAAAATTTTGAAAAATCTTCCATGTAAAGTGCAGCCTCGGGGTGGGGGGATTTTCTTGAAAATCGTGTTGCATCTTTGGAAGGTACTGAACATAAATGCCAAGCTTGGTATTTCTCCGACTTTTCGTTTTTGAGTTATGCTGTTCAGACATACAGAGGGACCTTTTTCTAAAAAAAGGTTTTTTTTTTTTTTTAATTCGGAGGGTCCCAAAATATGTATTTCCAGTGAAATCTTGATATTGAATTTTTGGGTGGAATAATATACTTTCCCTACTTACTACACATATAGAAAGTAAAAAGCAACAAGTTTGAAAAACAAGTTAAATTTCAGAATAAAAGATACACATATGTTGGCAAATATGGTGCTTCAGAGATTGGTGGGGTTCTAGACATTCAAATCTTCAAATGTTTGACCCATATTTGGTAGTTCATTATGTTAATCCATCTCTGTTTTTTAAAGTGAAGAAAAGATTTTTTTGTCTGGTTGAATTGAAGAGTACTACAGCTCAATTTTGATTCAAGCAATCAATAGTGTACTAAATAAATGGAAACTTTCTTACAAATTATTAACACGCTCTTTTGATGTTGCAAATTTTAATGAGTCATCACTGGGATCTGTGTTTGGCTGTCAGAAAAACAGGCTACATGTTTTGTTCAATTGTGTTACTAACTGTAGGAATAAACATCCTATAATCAATGATAACTGTTCTTCAACACTGCCATGTGTATGCTAAATTGGAAAGCTACAATCAGACTGAAAAATTCAAATATCAGCTATGGCACTGAATTTTTCAGTCTGGTTCTACAGAGTGAGCCAAAAGATTCCAAACCGCATGCGCAGTGCTTTTCCTGTCCACATCCTTGGCGCTCGTTGCTGTCTGCCGTTATCATAAAAAGGCACGGATGAAACCATGCAACATTTTTAAAACTACTTTTAAAGGCTTTACTTACCAACTTTACGAAAGGAGATGCTGAAACTGGCCACCGTTGTCCATACATTTTTGGCACCTCTTTAGGAAACTATCCATCACTTTCTGTAGCTCACGTTGAGATATTTCCTGGTGGATATTTTGTTTTAATTCTTCCAGGGTATGTGGATTTGTCTTGTACACTTTATGTTTTAAATTACCCTGAAGGGGTATTTTATGAACAATATTACCGGCTGTGCGGTGTTTTTCCACTGGGCATGTGGAAATATAAAATGATAATGCACTGCTGCTATTAACAAAGTCATGCTGTTGTGGTTTTGCTGTGCAGTGTGAAGTGCAGTTTTGAGTTGATGGTGATGTGATGTAGTTCAGTTATTACGAGTTATTTATTATTTTGTCCTGTACTTAGTCACAAAGTATATTATGGCTCAGTATATGTTTTCTACTGCACAGCGTGTATTTATTTATGATTCGTATGTGTTAACTCAGTCAGCTCGCCAAGTGAAAGTACGATTTGGAGATAGATTTCCAAGTGTAAAAGTTCCAGGCCATACAACAATCCATGAACTTTATACAGTAAATTTCAGGCCACAGGAAGTGTTCAGGCTAAGAAATCTAAAAGACGGCGTTTGGTTCTTACTGAAGAAACATTAGACGACATCAGTATCATTTGGAAAATTCCCCCGAAAAATTCCATGATGGATAGTTTCCTAAAGAGGTGCCAAAAATGTATGGACAATGACAGTGGCCAGTTTCAGCATTTCCTTTCATAAAGTTGGTAAGTAAAGCCTTTAAAAGTAGTTTTAAAAATGTTGTATGGTTTCATATGTGCCTTTCTATGATAGCAGCAGACGGCAACGAGCGCTGAGGACGCGGACAAGAAAAACACTGTAGGCGGTTTGGAGTTTTTTGGTTCACTCTGTATTTTTCCAATCATATAATCAAACACACATTACATATTGTTAAGAACATTTATAACCTTTTTCATGCTTCTCTTAAATGAGAAAATATATTGCATAAAATTCAGTGTGCTTTAAGAGAAACTGTTTTTAAAATACCTGGAGCTGTTGACATCTGCTGGTTGAGTACTTCATGCTATATTCCTGTGGTATAAGTCTATTATGATAGCAAGGACAGTGCAGATTTACCAAGTTTGGCAGAAAAGAACTTGTTACGCATGATGAGTTATGATTTGATTGTAGGTTATGTGATTTTGGATGAAACATTAAATGCTGTGTCAAACTTGAGTAAAATTCTGCAAAAACAATCACTCAAAGTTTCAGAACTCCACCGTTTGTTTCTCGAACCCATTTGAGAAACGTCAACTGACTTTGCGATGGCTATAGTGCAGAAAATAAAACTAAAAAAACTAGAAGTCTGTGAGCAGAGGTTAAAAATCTGTTCTTTACAGAAGACAAAAAGTAACTATGAGCAATGTAAGCAAGTTTGTGAAAAGTATATTTAATGAAATGGAGCAAAGGTTCAATGGGTGGTGTGAATAAAGTTGAGCCAAGACTCAAAACTCTCAAAATGTGGAGTTTGACTCAATTTGGTGTGAATAAAAATATGTATAACTAAAGCTTTGATTCTGTGTCCTTCAGTCGAAGATAAAATGAACTTCCAGCAAGTGGAAGGTACTGATTCATGTGAATAAAAAATATCTCACACTTGCTTCTTGGAGTTAGTTTTTCTGAGGTACCTCAGTAGCAGACTCCAGCTGTGAGTGCAATGGTGCAATATTTGTAGAAGGTTTATGAAAGAAAAGAAAAAAATGTATAGGTTACGAAGGGAAGGCTGTATAGATTATTGTAAACGTTATATTGATTTAACATAGAGAATGTTGAAAGGTTGATGAATCAATTCTTAGGAGAATACTGGAAAATAAGAGGTGGTGTGTTAAGCAATGAATAGAGAATGAAAATATTCCTGCATTATTTGAGTGATTTAGGCTTTCAAATTGGCATCAGTAAGATGTGGTGTAGACAGCAGCACTGTGTCAAAGACATTTTCGGAAGTATTGGCAGCAGTTGAAAGAAACGCCAATTAGTGGATTAAATTTCCAACTTCTGTTGCTGAAATGCAAAATGCTCAGATACAGTGACAAGAACAGTTATATTTCCTTGGGCTATGGGGAACAATTGTTTGTACACTCGTGTTAGTTAAGAAATCAAGTGCATAAGGAGATTAATACGAGAAAGTGAAAGAAGAATTGAAGTACTTTATGCCTAGTGTGAATGTTCAGGCAATTGTAATACAGCAAGGAGTTATTAATGTCGATATTACATGGCCCAAATCTCTACATGATTCTAGAATTTGGGAAAACCCTGATATTTAGAAAGTTATTTGTAAACAGTTCCTGGAAGACAGGTAACTATGCGTGCTATGACCTACCATTTTAAATGCTCATTATAAACAAACTGTGAATTCAGTTGACCAGTGCGATTACCACACACTCAACATACTTGAGTTGACCAGTAGTGACATTCTACTCAGCTACAAGTTTTATTCATACGAAAAGTGAGCCCATGTCACCCCACTTCATTCACATACTTTGACTCAGGAGTTTACTTAACATATTTTGAAAGTTTTAAAACATTTCAAGAGTTTAGTGATAATGGTTGTAAAGAACTGTTCTTAATACAGTAGAATCTTGTTAGTACGTTTCTGCAGGGACGCGTGTTAACGAAAATATAAAATCTGCAATTTAAGAACATAATTATGTAATAAAAATCTAATAATTTCTACGTTTCGTGGAGAACTGGAATCGATTTGAGTCCAATTCCATAGTGAATACTATTCGCACTTCCAGTTAAATTCAATACATATTGAGATCATTTTGGATGCAAAGTCTGAGAATACATAATTCAGCTTTAATGTTCGTCAACTTGGATTTACATTAGCGAACCTGTTAAGCATATGTTTCTCTCTATAATTTAAGTAGGTTTTGAGGTTAGTGAAGGTTTTTGAGAAAAATAAATTGCAAATTATGGAGGCGATAAAAGTGACTTTGCTGTGTGGTTTATTACATATGTGATAACCTTTACGGGGTGTGCGTGTGTGTGCGTGCGTGTGTGTGTGTGTGTGTGTGTGTGTGTGTGTGTGTGCGTGTGCGTGCGTGCGTGCGTGCGTGTGTTATGAGTACAATACAAGATAGTACCTTTGGTGTATTCAATACAATTTGAATACGGTATTTCCATGCAACAAATTTCGATCCAATCCTCTTCTGATACACTTTCCAAGAGGAAAGTTTTAACATTTTTCCCTTCTTCAAAAGCAGATTCAGTCAGTTCATGTTTGCTTTAATAACAATTGTGTTTAAGGTTGATGGAGGAATGTTTAACTTCCGCATTATATCCACACATTTCATATCTGAATTGCGATGTACTTCAAGGTTGGTTATTTGCAGCACTTTCTTTTTCTCCATTGGAAAGAAAAGTTAAAATAAAATGTACGTACGTTTGGTCAACACTTAACATTAGAAACTATCATTTGCATTTACATCAAGCTATAAACCATTCTTTATTCTGACAAATATGTACGTACATGCATGTTACTGGCTGCCAATCTTCATCCTGTGACCAAGGATTGACCAAAGTAGCGAATGAGGATGTCAAACTTTGAACGTGTTAGCACCTACTCCTACTGGACCAACCAAGGATTGACCAAACCAGCGAATGAGGACGTCAAGCTTTGAACGTAGTAAGCAAGACTGAGAAAATGTACTAAACATGCGTTATTTGGTACCGGAACTTTTATAATTCAACACAATACATGGGAAAACAAGTTAATGAGGAATGTGCTAATGAGATTTCACTGTATTAGGACTTCTTTAAGCCATTACAGAATTTCAATTTTCACTGCTAGTATAGAAAGGTCATTCAGCACTATGAATAGGGTGATGACAACATTAAGAAATAGGATGGGTCAGGATACACTCCAAGCTTGTGTGAGGGTCAACTAAAGGAGATGAAGAACCCAAAGAATGTTTCATGATGATGTCATTCACAGATATGCTGCAAAGAGATTACAACATACAAGGGGTTACTAAAGGGCAACTTCGATATTTTTCTACCATTATGGGACTTCACTAGAATCTGGTGATATTCGAGTTATTAGGTTTCATTCATAACCGGCAACTCCTTTGCAGATACACACCTGCTTTGTGTATTGGGAAGGTTAGTTATATTGTATCTGTTACGTTGGAGTCTTGTTTTATACTCGCAGGTGTTCAAAACTTTGCATGCCGACCACTTAGTCACCAATTGACACACTGATTATAATATAATTATATTACTATTTATATTAGATTAGTTATAGTTAAATTAATTAGGCATTATTAATTGTTAGGTCTTATGTTTGCAGTTAACTAGAAATTTGAACTGTTTTTGCAATTTTTGGTGCTAGTGTTGTCTGTATGTGTGGAGCTTTTTTAGAGGAATAAGCTCTGCATAGAAACAAACCAAGAAATTTGTTAGGTTGATGTAAGTACACAAAATCATATTATAACGTAACTATAAGTTGTTCTTCATACTATTACAATACAGTAGCATACACATTTTATATAAATTGAGTACATAGCACGGTTCAGTGTTTAATTTAACACTTAAGGTGCATCCAGGTTATAGTCAATTAGCGATTATGGCAAAGAAGGAACATGATGGCAAAACATTTGCCCGAAGAAAAGAATATTACAGAGCTGTATATATGATATGATAATGACTCATAATACTAGCAGAAGACTGAAATAGTTGTAAACATGTTGTCTGGTGATTTCTCTGGTTAATTATCTAGTGACTTAAGTTAGAACTTTGACAGTCCTGGCACGCAGCATCAGCTATCTTTGTTTTTTAGTAGCCTGAGTTATGCTTTAGTAAGGCATCAATGCATTAGTTTGCTGTAAATTTAAGTTATTGCATGTTAGTGTTATTTTATTGATTCTCAAAATTCCACTCTTAAAGATAATTTAACCTATACTTACAGTTAATTTTATTTACATAAGACACCCTGTTTTAATATTTATTTTAGTAATAAGCATTTGTGGTAGCTGTCCCATTCCAATAATTCAGAATATGATAAATGATCCACTTTTAGCAATTCAAAATATGGCTACACTAAGCCCATACATTCTTGAATTCTCTTTAAGTTCATTATAGAACTAATTCTACTGTTTAATATTGGATATTCTCCATTCCAAAAACACTCTGTCTTTATGAGATTTACATGAAATAGCAAACATCAAATCCTTACCCTAGGGTTTGTAGGTTGAACAGAACAAGCCAAGAAAGCCATGCGGTAGTGTAGTTCTCTGACTCCAAGAGCCTGAAGTCCTTGAACACCTTCTGTATTTGTTTCTCCAGCTTTATGACGTGAATCCATCTCTGCTTTGGCTCCAGGCAGAGCCAAAGCTCCTACATCTGGAACTACGATAAGTGTGCCAGTGAAATCATAACGATCACCTGCTTGCACACTTTCTACAGCATCGCCACGGAGTATAACTTCCACACTGTAATCAAACATTAACAAGAGTTTGATGATTGAGAAGCTAGTAACAGTGATGTATCAATTTAAAATAAACAGATTTGGAGGTTGTTACACCACATCACTAAAAGATACTTACGTTGAACGCGTATCGGGAGAATGGTTTGCTCCCATTCGTCAACTTGTTTCCAACTGATTTCACAGTAACCGGCAAAATCAGTTGGAAATAAGCTGACGAATGGGAGCAAACCATTCTCCTGAAACGCATTCAAAGCAAGTACCTTTTAGTGATGTGGTGTAACATCCTCCAACTCTCTTTATTTTAAATTAACAAGAGTAACTACCTCAAGCTATTATGCAATTTTATTAGTGACAGGATAAAGATTCCTATTATATCAAGCAGCTATCTCTCCATGATGTTTCATCTCCATATGTGTGGTACAAGGTCAGATCCAAAAGTTTCCTGTCTACCCATTTTCTAGGGATGATAAAGACAAAAACTATATTTCACTTTTCAATATAGTCACCCTTTATTGCAGTACACTTCTCACATTTCAATGCCCCCCAAAAATAGTCAGAAGTCTTGTCTGCAAAATGGGCATTAACAGCATCCATTGCTTCTTCGTCACACTTAAATTTCCTTTCTTGAACATTCTTCTTGAGTTTTGAGAAGAGTACATAGTCACTGGGAGCTAGATCTGGGCTATAGGCTGGATGGTCAATCTCCTTGAAGCCACATTTCTTCACAGCTTTCTTTGCAACAACAGCTGTGCACAGCATCGTTGTCGTGAAGGAGCTCAGCTTTCCTTGCCTTTTCTCTTTGATGGAAGCACCAGTCTGTGCAATAGGCCACCATTGTACTGTGATGTTCCTCTTCTTGAAGTCAATGAACAGCACTCCTTCACGGTTCCAAAAGATTGTGGCCATGATCTTGATTGACTGAGTGACCTTGACCTTTAGAGGTGATGCTTCGCCAGGTTTACGCCAGTCCATTGATTCTCTTTGGACAAGGGATCACACTAGAGGCCCATAGTTTCATCTCCTGTAACAATGGTCTGCAGAATTTCTCTCTCATTGCCACAACAGAACTCCAAATTTGCAGAATTTCTCTCTCATTGCCACAACAGAACTCGAAATTTGCAGAACTTCTCTCTCATTGACAGGGCAGAACTTCTCTCTCATTGCCACGGCAGAACTCCAAATTTGCAGAACTTCTCTCTCATTGCCACAACAGAACTCCAAATTTGCAGAACTTCTCTCTCATTGCCACAACAGAACTCCAAATTTGCAGAACTTCTCTCTCATTGCCACAACAGAACTCCAAATTTGCAGAACTTCTCTCTCATTGCCATGGCAGAACTCCAAATTTGTAGAACTTCTCTCTCATTGCCACGGCAGAACTCCAAATTTGAAGAACTTCTCTCATTGCCATAGCAGAACTCCAAATTTGCAGAACTTCTCTCTCATTGACACGGCAGAACTCCAAATTTGCAGAACTTCTCTCTCATTGCCACGGCAGAACTCCAAATTTGCAGAATTTCTCTCTCATTGCCACAACAGAACTCGAAATTTGCAGAACTTCTCTCTCATTGACACGGCAGAACTTCTCTCTCATTGCCATGGCAGAACTCCAAATTTGCAGAACTTCTCTCTCATTGCCATGGCAGAACTCCAAATTTGCAGAACTTCTCTCTCATTGCCACAACAGAACTCCAAATTTGCAGAACTTCTCTCTCATTGCCACGGCAGAACTCCAAATTTGCAGAACTTCTCTCTCATTGCCATGGCAGAACTCCAAATTTGTAGAACTTCTCTCTCATTGCCACGGCAGAACTCCAAATTTGAAGAACTTCTCTCATTGCCATAGCAGAACTCCAAATTTGCAGAACTTCTCTCTCATTGACACGGCAGAACTCCAAATTTGCAGAACTTCTCTCTCATTGCCACGGCAGAACTCCAAATTTGCAGAACTTCTCTCTCATTGCCACAACAGAACTCCAAATTTGCAGAACTTCTCTCTCATTGCCACAACAGAACTCCTCTCTCATTGCCATAGCAGAACTCCAAATTTGCAGAACTTCTCTCTCATTGCCATGGCAGAACTCCAAATTTGCAGAACTTCTCTCTCATTGCCATGGCAGAACTCCAAATTTGCAGAACTTCTCTCTCATTGCCACAACAGAACTCCAAATTTGCAGAACTTCTCTCATTGCCACGGCAGAACTCCAAATTTGCAGAACTTCTCTCTCATTGCCATGGCAGAACTCCAAATTTGCAGAACTTCTCTCTCATTGCCATAGCAGAACTCCAAAAAATGCCTGACAATAAAATACTTGTTGCTTTTGGACTGAGGAAGGAAGTCTAGGCACCCATCTCACACTAACCTTACCCATCTTTAAATGTACATGAATCGTTCTAAGGACTGTTGTTTTAGAAAGGCACAACCTCACTGTTATTTCCTTAACTTTGAGTTGCTGGTATTCAATAATTTCTCCTTCCACAAGAGCAATGTTTTAAGAAGTGAGCACCTCCAAGGGACGACCTGCACGCTCTTCATCTTCAGTGCTTTCTTGACCCATTCGAAAAAGTTTGGCGCATTATTTTACAGTAGAATATTTGGAGGAGGCTTCCGCATATATACCAACCAAATGTTGTTTAATTCAGTTTGGAGTAAGTCCTCCTTTTGTGAAAAACTTAATAACACTTGATACTCAATTTTGAACATTTCACAATCTTTTACACATAGCCTTCTTTATACAACTATATCTGAGCAACTGACGACAGCAGAGCGGAAGTTACAGCTGCAATTATATACGTAATAGATAAGATATGACACCACCACAGGATTTTGTGAAGGCAATGATCCTATAGGCAAGGCTGGAAATTATGGAACAACCCTTGTAGTTAACCCGAAACCAACACTAACTTCTAAAACAAACTGGAAGAAAATTAACAATACGGATACCTTCTGGTTTCATTTCTCAGAAAGTTTAGATTTTTACTGCACATTAAAACACTGTATTTTATATCACTAACAGTTTGCATAACATTAAGACACAATATTTTAGAATCTACAGTGCCTAGAATCTACATCGTGTGATGACCGCTAAACTTTGGACTCCTGCCAAAACATTTGTAATATCCCCACAACACCCTCTCGATCTCACATTTACAGTTACAATTACAATGATAATAACCACATACCTTATCATAAGTTACTTGGAAATGTCCTCTATTCCACTTATTTATGGCATCTTCTCGGGAAATTTTCATTCACACTATACACTTTAATATCCAAAATTTAGTAAATTTCTTCATTTATTTAAAGGTGAGTCGGAATTGTTACACTAACATCACTTAAGTTTACTCACTTAACATGTTTCGGGAAACGGTTGTTCCCATCCTCAGAAGTTAATTCGACTGGCCCGTGTTGTTGGTGTTTCCGTTTTTTGGACTGGATCCTGTGGTGGCATCTTGTGGTGGAGAAATGTACTTCCAGAGAGGATTTGGTGGCGGCAAATCAAAATTCATTAGATGTGTGTTGTGTTTTAGAATGGTGATCTTCTCCCATGCATCTAATTCGGCTGCAAATTTGGCTGGTTTGACTAATGTAATATTGGGTTTGATGTTGTGATTAGTGATCCAAAAATGGTGTGAAACTGCAGATTTGTCCATTTCACAAATTTAAGAAGATTTTCATGAAACATAACATCAGCCTAGCTCCACAGAACAAATTTAACATAGAGAAATTACTTTGTAACAAGTTAAAAGACCCCATTCCACAAGACAAAAAAGCTGGAATCTATAAAATCAATTGTTCAGATTGCAATAAAGTATACATAGGTAAGACAAAAAGAAACCTAGAAACTAGGCTAAAGGAGCACATGAGATGTATTAAATACAAACAAATGGACAAATCTGCAGTTTCACACCATTTTTGGATCACTAATCACAACATCAAACCCAATATTACATTAGTCAAACCAGCCAAATTTGCAGCCAAATTAGATGCATGGGAGAAGATCACCATTCTAAAACACAACACACATCTAATGAATTTTGATTTGCCGCCACCAAATCCTCTCTGGAAGTACATTTCTCCACCACAAGATGCCACCACAGGATACAGTCCAAAAAACGGAAACACCAACAACACGGGCCAGTCGAATTAACTTCTGAGGATGGGAACAACCGTTTCCCGAAACATGTTAAGTGAGTAAACTTAAGTGATGTTAGTGTAACAATTCCGACTCACCTTTAAATAAATTCAATACACATCACTGTTTCTAGCTTCTTTTCATTACAATATCAACGAAATTTCTTCATGTTTTCTTTTAACTTTTCCAATGTTGCACACGCCTTGTTTTTCAAGTTTCCCCATAACTATAAATCACATACAGTTAAATAAAGTGCTGAAAAAATGGCTTAAGACATTCTTGTACCTGTCTGCATTATTGTTTATTCAAAAAATAAAGGTCGTATTATTCTGTATACATTTATTGCACAGCAATTTTCATGTCATGCAAAGGAATCTGATGTGTAGAATGAGGTTTCTCTATACTCCAATATTTGTTATTTTGTTATGAAACATAGCTATATAAATGGAACCATGCTTTGTCAGAGAAGAATATTAAGCGCAGGTTAATTTTCAAAATCCAATTACAGAAGTTTACCCAATTCTGAGAGGTGTGATACAAATCCCTATACACTGTAAGGACTATTCACTCAATTTTAGATATTAAACTCTTGAGTGCAAATGCAAATATCCTGAGAAGCTGACAGAAACGTGTGGATAGAGAAGGACAACATTTCCAAAATCTTTTATAAGGTGTGTACTTATTATCATTGTAACTGTAACGATGAAAACGTGAGTCAGTTGCAAGGATAACTGTTTTGGTGGTAGTCCAAGCTGCAGTGGCCAGCATAAGCAGTCGCAGCCATGTAACTATACTCAGTGTGAAAGAAAAGCATTACACTATTACAATAATATAAAAAAAAAAAATCTGATGTGTTACACTCACATGACTTTCTCTACTCTTGTACAAACTTTACAAATGCTTACACTCCATATGCTTCATGTTAATCGAGATGTTAATCTTATTGCTAATTTCCTTGTAGTTGCAAGGGGAATTGGTAGGCATTAAGCGATAGTCCAATATTTTAAGAGCTGGTTGCTATGTGGAGTATTCCATTCTCTTTGCATTACCAGGACCAAAAAAAAAAAAAAAAAAAAAAAAAAAAAAAAAAAAAAAAAAAATAATAATAACGAATTTCAATTTGAGAAAAAGTATAAGTATTGGAAAATTTAAGGGAATAACAAGGAATATCTCGAAAATGGTTCACTCAACAAAAAAATGTATATGACATAAACTGTGTATTTTAACGCGATCTACATTTTTTTGTGTAGTAACATTTTGTCTATCTCTTATGGTTTACCAGTTATGCAAAAGTCGTTCACAATGAAGAATAGTTTTGGAGACATTCCCAGAAAATTCGTGCTTTACAATTAATCTGCCATAAAAATGTCTTAAACATATGGTATTTTATTCAAAGTTGTTAAGAGCCATTTTTGAGAAAATTTTCGAAAAATGTTCCATGTAAAGGGTAATCTGGGGTGGGGGGATTTTCTTGAAAACCTTCATGTCGCATCTCTGGAAGATACTGAACCTAAATACCAAGTTTGGTGTTTATCTGACTGTTCGTTTCTGAGTTATGCAGAGACACTATAATGTGGGGATCCAGATTTAAGTAAAGTTAAATCAGGTCTAGATCACTATGACTCTAGATGAACTGCAGTTGCCTTCACCTTCAGCTTTTGAGATAACTGCCACAGTCACAGACAAAATTTGACCATGGTATCCTTACCCAGAAGATATGTTTTATGATTTATTGTTTTATGCTGTAGAAGTACAGTACTTTTATGGCATCTTCAAAATACACTTCATTCATTATAATGTTAGTATTTACATGTACATAAATTATAAACATATTCGCAAAAAATTATATATCTTGAATTAAAATTTTATGTTTACGTAATCATTGACAGAGAATGGTAAATTACTTAAGAGAATGTTTTTCACAGCTGTCAAACTTTTTATGATTAAATTCTTGAACATTATTTAGAAGATATTGCATAGGTTAATGCCTTGATGTAATAATGATTTAAGACACAGGTAAGCCTATGAGTGATATTGTGCCAGCTGAGAAATTCAATATCATAGCCAGGATTTGAAGTTTAATTTTTCAGCTGGCTCTATATCACTTTCCCCAGTCGGGCTGGCAGTTAAAAATATAATTAATAATTTCATTAATTGTACATAATAAAATAATAGGTCCATGAGTGCTAAGATGCATGTTACTACATGCTCTTGTATTATGATTATCTGGGGCTGAGTTCCTTTTGAAAAGATCCATGTTTTAATGTATAAAAGAGGTTGACTGAAGTTTATATATATGTGATGATTCAGAATAACACAGAATAAGGTTTCAAGGGTTATATTCAAGTATTTTCTTATAGGGAACATATGCTCATAAACATCTTATTATTGAGCACGAGGGCATTAACATTTTTCAAACACCGCATCAGGTTAGATGAAATTTTGTCAAACAGATCCCTCTTCCCCCATGGCATTGAAATATCGCTTATGTTTTGTTTTTAACACTATTAGCATACAACCTGCATTTTGTTATTTAAGTGGAAAGGGATTCCGTCATATATTATACAGCACTTTGTAGTTCCTACAAGAGGCGTAGTTATCAGTCTCAGCTATGATATTTTGACAGAAGTGCTCCTGGAAGGACTTTCATTTTTACAGCCTATTAAAAATAGTATATTATGCAACGAGACTATAATGGTATTAATTAAAACACGAGTATTATTATTAACCTCGTTTTGATTCGCTTGCTTGGTTAATAATTACTATACGAGCGTTTTAATCACCATTATAGTCTAGTTTCATACGACTGTTTATGCTCGACCATGTATCTAAATTAAAGGTTTCGTAAGTATTCGTTTCTGGTTTAAATGATGTGTTACAATTGTTATTCCTTTATCTATGGTTTCAATACAATGACCTTGTAGCACCTGTGTCAAACAAAGTTGCTAGCATTGTGAGACATACTATGCAGAATACTTGTGCTTTCACAATGTTATGTGGCCACTTCTGATTGGTCAAATACCAATACTTTAGTGAGGTCCATTAAAGTATTGCTACCAGTTGTATAAATATTACATTTTGGCATGGTTGAGCATAAAATGTTTTACTTTATGTATGCAGAACTAGCAGACATGCATTAAGTTTATGGTAGTGCTTGGGGAAATGTGAAAAGGTCATGAGACCTTTATGTTGAGCTTCACCCACGGAGACACTTGCCTCATCACAGCATCTTTACTGCCATATATCAACAACGGCAAGAAACAGGAACTTTTCAAAAACAAGCACATCATTTTTGAGTTCAAAGAAATGTTAAGAACAGTGGCTCTAAGGAGAAGGCTATTGAGTGGGTTCATAATCCTCCACCTAAAATCACAAGAGCAATAGCGCATGCCATGCATACAAGCCAGCCTTTGGTTACTAGAATTCTGCGTGAACAGCAATTATCTGTATCACCTCAACCAAGTTCAGGCGATGGGGCCAGATGACTTTCCACCCTGACTACAGTTTGTCCAGTGATTTCTTCATAAATGCATTGATCAACCAAGATTTCCTACAACCATATTGTGAATGGGTGAGTAGGTTTTTACATGAGAGGGCATGTTTAACACACATAAGTCGCATTTGGACACGGAAAAGCTATTTGAGCTATTTGAGTTACAAATTACCAACACTGGATCACAGTGAACGTTTGGGCTGGCAATGTGAATGACACACTCATAGAGCCCCATTTACTACCTCCACGTTTGACGGGCCACATTTACCTACAGTTTTTACAAAATACTTTGACAGAACTTCTGGAAGATGTTCCTTTAGGAGTATGCCAGTTAGGTGGTTCCAAGGTAATGGGGCACCAGCGCATTATTCTGGTGATGTAAGGGACTTACTAAGTGTAATGTATCCTTCGCTGGATCAGTAGAGGAGGAGCACTGAAATCGTGGCTAGCATGTTCACCAGCTCACCCTTTGGGGACATGTTCGGACTCTCGTGTACGAGACGCCGAACAATAGTGAAGAGGAGCCGATGGCCAGGATCTTTGTAGCATTTGATGTTATTTGTGATATGCCAGGTATTTTTTAAAGAACTCGACATCATTACAATGATGCATCAACTATGCTTCGAACTCAAAGGTCAGCATTTTGAGCATCTTTTATAAACACTTATGCACTTGTTCAATGTTTGTTTTGTTCTTAGTTTAACTATGTTTGAAGCTTTTTAAAGACATATGCTTGCATCATTTAACATTGTTTTAACTTTTCTTAAGAAAATTTGAGCAACAGTAGTATTATTTGCATATTTTATTGACAATAAGTTGTATTTACAGTTTGAAATTGGTTAAAAGAAGTTTTGACCTACTTCAGAGCACATGGATTTAGTGCCATATAATTAAATAAAGATACTAAGTCAATTTAAAAGCGATTTGCATTGTTTAAAATTAAAGATACTGAGTACTTGTGTTTCAAAACTCTACAAATACCTTGTAGCAAAGGATGCATAGCAACCTGATCAGCAGAATTTCATCTAACCCGACACAGCATCTGAAAAACGTTAATGCCCTCTAACTCGATAACAAGACGTTTACAGGCATACATTCCCTAAAAGAAAATACCTAAATAGAACCCCTGAATCGCACTTTAAAATTATTCGGTGTTATTCTGACTCAGCCTGTGTATATAATTGTAGGGGTAATATTGATAGCTCTTTAAATACTGCCTTACTATCTGAACACATCGGTGCTTGTTTTACTATTTTTAAAATCCTTTTCCGTAGTTTGAGCAGCTGCATCTTTTTGAAGAGGATCCCCATGCTATCATGCCATAAGAAAGAAGCAAATGGACATAACTCCAAAGCACATTGTGTTTAAGGCATCCAAGGATAGTATTTTTGTAAGGATTTGAAAAGCATAGCATAGACTACTTAGTGTTTTATTCAAATTATATATGTGGGTTTCCCAAGCAAGATTACAATTTACCCATACTCCCAAAAATTTTGTGGATTATAGTTTGGTAATTTGTACGAGGGCTGATCAATAAAGACTGAGACTGATTTTTTTTTCACAGTATTTATTACTCCATTTCAATGTTGACATGATCTTTTTTAAAGTAGTCCCCTCCAACTTGAATGCACTTTTTATAGCGTCTCTGCCAGTCCTCGAACACATGGTGCAGGCCATTCTTTGTCAGGTCTTTGAGAATCGCCTCACTTTTCCTCAGCACGCTTCAGTGCTCTCAAATCGAATGCCCCGGAGTTTTGCCTTTAGTGATGGGAATAAAAAAGAAATCACAGGGGGCAAGATTGGGGTTATAAGGCGGATGCAGTACGCAGGTGATGTTGAATTCCTGGACTTGATTTGCAGGGTGAGGCCATGCGTTGTTGTGATGAAGTCGCCACCCATTCTGATGAAGTTCTGGATGTTTCCTTGCAATGTGCTCCCTCAGTGTAGCCAATACTGGCATGTAGTACGCTGCTGTAGAAGTAGTGTGAGGAAGAACAACAATCACAGCAGCTGTGTTGATGTTGACTTCAGTCACAGCAGAAGCCGAAGCACCAGGCCCACCTTGCTTAGCACAGAGGATTCGCCCTTCTTTGAAGTCCTTGAACCACCTAAACACTGTTGCACGAGATAGTGCATCTTCACCGTATGCTTGCTTTAGCTTTTCCAAAGTTTCAGAGGCTGAATGATTTAAACGAAAACAAAATGTTATTGCTCCTCTTGTGTCGAGTGGTATGCAAAATTCAAGTAGGGTCAACAATATACAGCATTACTACCAACCTACCAATACAAGAGTGCTGCCGTCTATGAACATTATACATGACAGCCCTCTCTTTTCAAATATTCATGGTAGAGACAGAAAACTCTCAAGAAAACTACAGGAAAAAATCAATCTCAGTCTTTATTGATCAGCCCTCGTACATTGTTAAAAAAGAAATCTGCATTGGATCTTGCATACCTTGATGGAATTCTATGCTTGCTGGGTTTTTTTTTCTTTCTTGAATTTTGAGCTTAAGCTTACTGCAAAGTAGCCAATTTTCTATTTGTTTTAATACTTTGCTGCTTTTTTCCCGCAATTTACTTTTGTCAAGGTCACTAATTATAACATTTGTATCATCTGCAAATAAAGCACTTTATGCTTGGAGGAAGTTCATTATATACAGGATGAATCATCTAAAACTCGCACCACAAATATTTCGGAAATGGAAAGTGCTATTAATGTGCAGTTTTCATAGCATTGATTGGTAGTCAAGGGTTCATACATTTAGCCTATACACAGATTTTAATAATACTGAGAAAGTGTATTTTTTATAGCAAACATACAATTTTTTAAATGGAACAATGCCTAGTTACATCAACAGAATAAAGGTAGGGTAAATTAGAATGTCAGTGGCGTTTGTTCCAGGATTCTAGTGCAAGTGGTTTACGAGAAATTATATTTTTAAAAGTTTCCACCCCGACAATTGTTTGTCCCATTCAACCTACTTAGTTGCTAGGTACGATGTTGTTATGTTTGTTTGCATTGTGTTTTCTGTTCATTGATTGCATTGCGACTTTCTGGTTAGTTTGTGACAGCTCAAGCAGTAAGTCGTGAGTGGAAGATGAGGTTTACTAATGCAGAAAAAGCTGACATGCTCATGGTGTATGGAGAGTGTAGGAAGAATGCAGTTCGTTCCTGTACGGTGTATGCGGAAACGTATCCCAATAGACGTCAACCATCTCGGCAATTATTTATCAACCTCTTCAACCAATTACATGAAAATGGTACTGTAACACCTAGAAAACGTAACAGAAACAAACAAGTGACTGGAGAAGAGGCAGAAATTAATATTTTAGCTGCCATTGCAGTAGATCCACAAATTAGTTACCGCACAATCACACATGGAAGTGGCATAAGTCAGGCAAGTGTAGTGCGCATTCTCCATCGACATAGGTTCCATCCCTTTCACATCTCTCTCCATCAAGAACTGCATAAACGATTTTGAGAATTGTGTTAACTTTTGTACATGGGCATTAAGACATGATACTCCAGATTCATCATGTATCTTGTTTAGTAATGAGGCAACATTTACTAATCATGGCCAGGTAAACTGCAGAAACATGCACTATTGGTCTGTTGAGAATCCCCGTTGGGTTCATCAGGTGGAACATCAGCGTCCATGGAGTTTAAACGTGTGGTGTGGGATAGTGAACCATCAGCTCATAGGCCCTTTGTTCATAGAAGCAACAATGAACTTGCACAAGTATCGCAGCCTTGTGACAGACCATCTGCCACAGATGCTAGAAGACGTTCCTTTGCAGACTAAGAGGAACCTGTGGTACCAACATGATGGCTGTCCAGCCCATAGTGCATGAAGTACTACATCTTGTCTTAACGGATTGTTTCCAAATCGTTGGATTGGACGAAGAGGACCTGTACCTTGGCTGGCCTGTTCACCGGATCTGACCCCTTTAGACTTTTTTCTGTGGGGAAGGCTGAAAGGCACTGTCTACAAGGATGTACCAACTATACCAGACGATATGAAATGACATATTACTGCTGCCCGCTCTGAAATTTCTGCTGAAATGCAAGAACGTGTGCAGCAGTCTTTCCATAGCAGACTGGAAGTGTGTATTGAAGCTGCCGGTGGTCATTTTGAACACAACCTTTGAAGGGCTATGTTCTCTTTACTTGTAAGAATCCACAGAAGTATTGTAATTCCCTTTTGTTTTTCTTTAGTTTGTGCTACCACAGGTTGTACTAGTGTCAGTGTGTAAAAGTTTGAAAATAAGATTTCTCGTAAACCACTTGCACTAGAATCTTGCAACAAATGCCACTGACATTCTAATTTACCTTACCTTCATTCTGTTGATGTAACTAGACATTGTTCCATTTAAAAAAGTGTAAGTTTGCAAAAAAAAATACACTTTCTCAGTATTATTAAAATCTGTTTATAGGCTAAATGTATGAGCCCCTGACTACCAATCAATGCGGTGAAAACTGCACATCAATAGCACTTTCCATTTCTGAAATATTTGTGGTGCAAGTTTTAGGTGATTCACCCTGTATATAAGGGAGAGAAGTAGGCCCAACATCAACACTTGTGTGACCCCATGTTTTATGATAGCATTACTGGATCTTATTGAATTAATTTCGACATATTGCTTCTGGTTACTCAAATGTGACGTAAAGCAACTTTGAGCTAGTCCCATTTGTTTAATTTAAAATTGATGTTTTATGATTTACCATATTGAAAGATTTGCTAAAGTAATAACACTGGCTGTGAAATCTAAGATCATATAGTTACTGGTAGCTCTTTTTTATGCAATACATATCTAATTGGAAAACGGTAACTTTCTGAGTGTTTACCTTCTTGGAATGCAACCTCGAGGAAGTTCTGCTTGGGTTTCCTGGATGCGTACCTTCTGAAAGTCAACAAACACTGACTTGTCAACCTCCAGCATGAAACGTCTCCTGTTACTGCATACCGGATTACGGCAGATAGTTGGATTGGTGAACTAAAGAGAAAATGGAATACAATTATTGAATGATAGTACTAAAAAATAAAATTTGGATATGTAAACCCTGGTTCACAATAACCGAGAATGTGAACAAAAAAGTTAAAGTATGTGTGTTATAATGTGGGCATTCACAGTTAACAGCTCCTGGGAATGAGAGAGGAGACTTAGTAAAATTTTAACTTTCTTATTCTTGCTCCCGGGCGCATATTATACTCCTTACTGTAGATATTATTCAAGGCAGCCATGACATGAAACAGCGGCTAGAGCTCTCTCTCGTCGCAAGTTGGGAAAATGAATCAGAACAAATTCCAGCAAATGTGTATCATGAACACAGTTCCTGGTTCCCTCAGATTCATTGAGCATTGGTTCTTCTAGCATAAGTGTCATCTGTAGTTTGTTTATATTGTGACTGTCCACTTTTTCAACTGTCACTTCTCTCAGTTCTGTCACTGTTCTAAGTTCCTATGTAATTCAGCTTCACTGGAGATTCACCTCACGTCCTTCATGATGCACCTCCTCACGCCGGAATGTTCCTTCACATGGGAGTCAAACACAAGACCTCCATAACGCATTGCTCTGCAATAGAACTTGTTGCATGTCACAACATTTGCCACCAACTCACTCGGAGAGTTGCTCTTGATGTTGCAAGAACGCTCACTTATACAGTCAGTGGAATCTTCCACAGAAGGTTCTGTTTATCTGCCAATAATGCACCTGGTGTTTACTTGGACCACTCGGCACGGCCTCCTGATAACCTTGAGCCACAGTTGCTGCGTCACAATATGCAACTTACAACTACTATTGCCTCAAAAACAATAGTAAGAACTACAAGGAACAGCAAGACCAGTACAATTAACAAACAATTTTAATGTATACTATCAGTAAAGGAATAAAGCTTGGTACAACTAGCGGAATCTGAAATAGCAATGAATCTGCATTTGAATTGAATTGATTTGTACAATTTGTTTAGAATTTTATACAATATAAAATCTTTGACTAATTTTGAAGATTTAGAGGCTAGTAACAGTGATGTGTCATAATTTAAAATAAAGAGAGTTGAGGATTGTTACACTACATCACTAAAATATTCTTACTTGAACGCGTTTCGGGAGACGGCTTGTTCCCATCATCAGCATGTTCTCAAATAAGTTATTACGTGCGGCAATATCAGTGTTTATTCTTTGCTTCTTATAGACATGATGAGAACATGCTGACGATGGGGACAAGCCATCTCCCGAAACGCGTTCAAGTAAGAATATTTTAGTGATGTAGTGTAACAACCCTCAACTCTCTTTATTTTAAATTATGATGCATCACTGTTACTAGCTTTTAAATCTTCAAAATTAGTTAATAATTTGGACTTACAAGTCTATAAGAAGCAAAGAATAAACACCGATATTGCCGCACGTAATAACTTATTGAGAACATGCTGACGATGGGAACAAGCCGTCTCTCGAAACACGTTCAAGTAAGAATATTTTAGTGATGTAGTGTAACAATCCTCAACTCTCTTTATTTTAAAATATAAAATCTCCCTACTAATATACCTTGTGTACAAATTGTCCGGTGCTTAGCTTCCTATTGGCCATCAGATTGCTTGGCTCACAGGCCTTGCGCGGCTCATTCCTTCTCACATCTCTTACTTTTCTAGGCCATTTTTCTTTTACCTTCCTTAAAAACTCCAAGGCTTTGATTTCCTTTTCTTCTTTGCTTGTCAACATTTTGATAGTTACTATCTTTCTATCCATATTTTTCCATTTTGTTCGTCATATAATGCTCTATACTTTCCCTTCCTCCACACAGCTCGCATATTCCTCTTCCCCTGAGTCTCAACCCTCAGATACATTTCTCCTGCTCTTATCCATGCTAAACCTTCCCTTTCTTGCCTGTTACAGTAATCAACGTATCTCTCTCTTCCCCATCCTTCTTTTATTATTTTATAAATGCTTAGAAGATGATCCACGTAGTGTCAGCCAAGATGTGTTCACCACCCTGGAAATGATTACAAAAGTGCACAATATGGTTTTGGAGGATCACCAACTCAAAGTGCAAGAAATTGCTGATACTCTAGAGATATCGTCTGAAAGAGCATATTGCCTTTTGGCTGGGGAATTGAGCATGAAAAAATTATCTTGTAGGTGGGTGCCGCCTACTGTTAACACAGGATCAAAAATGCATCAGAGTGCAAATGTCTGAACAATTTGGCCCGTTTTCAGAAGAACCTACAAGATTTTTTTTTGCATCCTTATACGACTACAGATGAGACATAGGTCCATACTCTACCCCAGACAATCAAAGCAGTGGAAACATGCCGATTCCTCACCACCAAAGAAAGCAAAGGCTGGAAAGGTCATGGCATCAGTGTTCTGGGATGCGAAAGGATTCTGTTGATATATTATTATCCCAATGGCCAAACAATTATTGGAGAATACTATGCTAGCCTCCTGGACCAATTACAGCAAAACATATGTGCAAAAAGGCCAGATTTAGCAAGGAAGAAAATCATTCTCCATCAAGACAATGCATGCCTGCACACATATGTCCTTGCCCTGGCAAAAATTCATGAACAGAGGTATGAATTGTTGCTACACCCACCTTATTAACCTGATATGGCACCATCAGGTTTCCAGCTCTTCCCTAAGCCCAAAAATTTCCTTGGTGCATGGAGATTTTCTTCAAATGAAGTTTTAGTGGGAGTTGATGAGTATTTTGCAGGCCTGGAAGAACCTCATTTTTGAGATGAAATAAAGGCATTGGAACATGGATAGACCAAGTGCATTAGTGTACAGGGAGACTACATTGAAAAATAAAAATATTTTGGATGAAGTCAGTTGTTATTTAGTATTTCATTCCGAGAACTTTTCAAACAACCCTTGTATTATAAAAGTTTATTTTCCTATCTACTTCATTTTAATTGTGATAATCCTTTCCAGAAATAGCTGCATAATACATTTTGTTACAGATACAAAGGGAAAAGTGATAGTAAAATGTTGTAGAACTGGACGCTGTAACCGACCTTAAAATTCCACACTCTTTCCATGATATTTCGATAAGTAGCTGAAAATCAACAGGACTTTAAAAGAATGACAAAGTATTGAACAACTCAACATTAATAAGGATACCTCAGAAATGGCTTATGTCACAAAAAAAGTTATTTGAAATAAATTGTGTTTTTTAAAGAGATCTACATTTCTTGTGTAGTACGTTTTCGCCTATCGCTTAAGGTAAGGTAAGGTTATACAATATTATATAAAATTCCTTCCGAAGGAAGAGGACTTCTCAGGCTATTCCCAGAAAACTTCAAGAGAGAGAGAGGGGGAGAGAGGGGGGAGAGGGAGAGGGGGGAGAGGGAGAGGGGGGAGAGGGAGAGGGGGGAGAGGGAGAGGGAGGGAGAGAGAGACAGAGACACAGACACACACACAACCTTTTTCTAAAGATGCTCTTTTTGGGTTTCAGGGTGCCTCAAAGCATACTTCTGGTGAAATCTCTACATAGAAGTTTTGGGTTGGAATAGAATACCTCCTTACTATAATGCAGTAAAAAAAGAAAAAATTAATATCTTAACAAAAGTGTGCAATAGCTTGTTAAAAGTTGTGTGCACTAACGTTTTATGTTCTGAATATATAGTACACATTTTTTTGGATTTTCACAGATGTATTGGCTTAAAATGAGAAGAAAATGCATTTATAAATACCTTGAACTGCTGCTCCACATCCTTGATGACCGTCTGACATTCGAGGCAGGTGAAAGTACCAAGCACAAGCTCTGGATGTACTGGATGAGTTCGAACAACCTGCCCAGATATTCTGATCAATGTGCCAATCTTAGCCGTAGTCAACTCTCTGACTTTATGTCGTGTGGCTACGTCAGTAAAAGCCACAAAATATTCTCGGTGACTACTTGCTTCCTCTCGAGTTTTGTTATCACTTCTATCTTTCACAAAATTGTGTACTGCTTGGCAAAGAAATGGATAGATTCTGCAAACAAAATCATAAATAAATTGCAGTTGTGTACAGTCCCAGCAAACTGGAACATACACTACATGCACCCTGTGTTTAACAACAGCAAGTGGAAGGAAAATCAAATGCAGACAGAAATAGAAATTTCAGAATGGTCCATAAAGTGGAACAAATTACTAAACAAATAGGATGTGCTGAATTTACATGATTTCCTCTATTAACTCCTCCATAAACTATTCTTACAAAGGTTTATTCTTCTATCTACTTCTTAAGTGAGATAAACTGTTGTTGTTCACCAATGGCACTGGATATTAATTGATTTGCATCATTTTCCCTCTGGCTACCCAATATAAAGTCTGTAAGTTATCACTTTTAAGGCCTTTGCATTTGGCAAGATGTTGTTTGTTCAGGATGACATCTTCTTCACAGAGAGTGCACTTGGGTGTAGGTAGGCATCCTATCTTATAGAGATGTTCTGCAAGGCAATCATGGCCAGTTGCCATCCTAAATAAGGCCACTGTAGTCTTCCTTGACATTTTTTGTATATCAACTGTATCTTTAATATTCTTATAATCTTTATGTTTTAATTTATCTTCATCAAGTTTCTGCTGTCTTTTGAAATGTTGTTTAATGTTATTTGTTTATTTATTTATATTTGTCCTACAGGTTTTATTTGTTGTATTGCACCTTTCTTTACTAATTGAACCGCAAGTTCATTGCCCAAAAGTCTGACATGATCTGGGATCCATTGTACAGTGACATAATTTCTAGTTTCAATTGCTTTAATTAGGCTTCTTGTTTCTTTAATATTTCTTGTTGTTTTATTATTGTAATTTACTATTCCATCTATGGCTGATTTTGTGTCTGATAAGATGACTATTTTTTGTTTTACGTATGGTCTATATAAAATATTCTGTAATGCTGCTTTTATAACTGTTAATTCTCCATCATAGTGGTTTGACATTTCATCTAATGTTAGATACTGCGCAAAATGTTTGCAGTATACTCGTGCACCGGCACTTTTTTTTTTTTATTGGTGAGGGATCCATCTGTATATATTCGGAGCCATTCTTTTCTGTGTATCTTTCATTTTCCGTAACAATTGCTATGGCTCTCATTTCATCTGGTATATTGTTTCGCCCCCAGGCACCCGCTTGTAAGTCCTGGGGGGTGTAAGTCCTACATAAGAGGAGGGTAAACAGATAATGAATGAATGAATATTGTTTCGTTTGTGTATGGTATATATCAGGTCATTCTGATATTGTATATCAATGTATTCTATTGGACTCGTTACCTCTGTTGCCATTATATTTGTTGTAATTATATTCTTGTATTTTAAGTTATTAATATATGTTCTGAAGCTTATTTGAGTTTCTAAATTACTTATAGTATCTGCTGAGTGGTACCACTTGTATCCGTTTCTATTGACTTGCAGTTTTTGTGCTAGAGTAATTAGTTTAGCGCCCTTAAACCGCATACCGCATGCTAGAGTAATTGCTTTCAACTCATGTTCCAATTCTATAGCCATGTTTTTTGTGAATCTTTGTAGTACTGTAATTGGTGTTATTTTTACAGCTCCTGTTATTAATCTTGGTGAATTATTTTGTGAAATTTCTAGTTTACTTTTAGTCTCTTGTTTACTGTTGCTAGTAGTTCTCCATACAGTAGGTTAGGTTTTATGTATGTTTTATATGTATTATTAAGGAGGTCCATGTTTCTACCTCATTTTATTACTGCTAAACGTTTTAAAATGTTCTTTTTGTTGATTTTATTTGTTACATTGTTTACATGTTCTTTAATTGATAGTTTATCTAATTCTATCCCTAAATACGTTATTGTAGTTGCTTCTTGTAGTTTTTTGTTGTTGATTTGCAGACATATATTTTCTGTTTTATGCTGCATTGTGAACAGTTGATATTGAGTTTTTCCTGTATTTATTTCCATATTGTTATTATTAGTCCACTGTTCTAGGGTTATGATTGTATTCTCCATTGTTGTTTTAGTTTTTTGTAATGTTTCCCAGACCTTATGTTCTTTTCTGAAGTCCATATTACCAGGTCGTCAGCAAACATTCCTACTTGTATGTTACCATTATTTGAGATAGACTTTCATTACACATTTCGTTGTACATATAATAAGAAAACAGTAGGCTAAAGTGATAGTCAAATTTTTAAAAAGCAGATTGCTATGTGATGGCTTTGAAATTACATGCACTTTGTATGACCATGAGAAAAAAGAAAATGTGTTACATTCACTTGACTTTCCCTAACCTCTCCATTTATTAATAGGTATAAAACCTATTCTTACAAAAGCTTATTTTCCTATCTACTTCATTTTAATTGAGACAAACAATTGCTGAAATAGCTACATTACACATTTCTTATAAATGCAGGGAATAACGACAGTTAAATGTTTAAGAACTGGACGACACTGGTCTAGAAATTTCATACTCTTTCCATACAAACATGAGAAACAAACATAAGATCTGAAGGGCTACCGAGGGCCAAAGCTACCCTTTGAAGTCCCAGGGGAAGGCATCAACTGAATGTGAACAGGACTTTAAAAGGATAAAGAATTCAACAATTCAAACCATTAAAAATGGATATCTCAGAAATGTAAGTAATTTATTGTGATACTACAAACACAATTTCTTGATACAATAAAATAATATCAAAATTAATCATAATATAAGATTTACAATTTAATTGTATATTTAACCTTCCTATCTTTGCATTGAATTGCTTTAGCCCCTAGGGCCCAAAAAACTTAATCCCTGTGGTTGCCGAGCTCTAGGGTCCTACTTATAGCTTAAAACTCATACCTACCATTATTTAACTTGTTTCTCCCCCTTGTTTACTAATTTTCCTCAGCCATTTGGCTTTTACTCTACCTAAAAAGTTTCCTACTTTTATTATGTTTTTTCTCGATTTTAAATTCATAAGGTTTTTCCTATGAATTTCTTTTGGTAGATTTGTGCACTCCTGTTTTCCAATTCTCTGCGTGAGTAGCTTAGTTTCCTCACATTTGAAAATTATGTGCCAATTATCATCTTTCATATTGTACAAGGGTAGTTCTCTAGAGGCTTCCTATTCTTGGGCCTTTCAATTTCATCACGCCTGTTCTAGCCTATGCAAAACCTTCTATGGCTGCTTTGTCACGTATATCAACATAATTTTCTCTGATATTGTAATGAAAAGAAGCTAGAAACAGTGATGTGTATTGAATTTATTTAAAGGTGAGTCGGAATTGTTACACTAACATCACTTAAGTTTACTCACTTAACATGTTTCGGGAAACGGTTGTTCCCATCCTCAGAAGTTAATTCGACTGAATTAACTTCTGAATTAATTCGACTGAATTAATGTCGAATTAACTTCTGAGGATGGGAACAACCGTTTCCCGAAACATGTTAAGTGAGTAAACTTAAGTGATGTTAGTGTAACAATTCCGACTCACCTTTAAATAAATAATTTTCTCTGCTCCACTTTCATACTCTATAAGTTGCCAAGGAAGTTTTCACATTAAAACTTGCAAATAATCTCAGAAATAGCTAATGCCACAAAAATCTTATTTGAAATAAATTGTGTTTTAAAAGAGATCTACATTTTTTCTGCAGGGCGTTTTTGTCTATCACTTAACGTTCACCAGTTATTCAAGATTATACAAAATTCCTTCTGAATGAGGAAAACTTGACAGACTTACAAAAAATTCCAGATATACATTTTATTTATCATGTAAATATCTTTAATATATGGTATGTTAATCAAAATTGTTACAGCCTTTTTGAGAAAATAAAAGATGTTTCACAGAAATATTTGAGTTCTATATGATGCTGTTTAACTACTACGGCTGTTAGCATCCCATTCTATATCGGACATGAAAGACTAGACATTTTGCTGAGGTCTCTTTACCAGACTTGAGGTTCTTTTACGTGCCGTAAGTTTATGAGGACCAACGGCTTTACTTCCCTTCCAAAGAAAGCCATTTTATGCCCGAAAAAAAATCCATTGCCCTGTGCCAGGTTTGAACACATGACCTCAGGAACTAGAGGCTAGCATCGTATCCCTACACCACAGAGGACAAAAGAATGCAAAATGTTCCACACAAATGGTAGTTAGGGAGGGGGATTTTCTGGAAAATCCTCCAGTCACATCTTTGAAACACACTCAACTTAAATACCAAGTTTGGTATTTATCAGATTTTAGTTTTTCAATTGCTGTTCTCTCTCTCTCTCTCTCATACAAAACATGATTTCAGGTAAAATCTTGTTATTGAAGTTGTTATGTGGAAGAGAAAGTAAAAACTGAATAGTGACTTACCATCTGAGAAAGATTTAAGTAGTTGAAAATTCAAACCAATAACAAAGAATATATGGGAAGTAGCTGATGCCACAAAAATTATCTGAAATAAATGGCATGTTTTAAAGAGAGGTACATTTTGTGTGTAGTAAGCTTTTGTAGGTATACCAGTCATTTAATTTTTGCTGTTCACAAACACACAGATGCATGCTACCTTTTTATTCAGGAGGCCTAAAATCTTGTGTTTCTACAGAAATCTCGATACTCAATTAGGTAGAACGCAGTACTTCCTCCACCTACTACGTACATAGTATAGAAAGAAAAAATAATGCTATTTTGACAATATTGGGAGCACTCCATCCCAATTTGTTATAGGAGGGGACAGTTTAACTTTAGTTGGGAAATCAGCCTTGACTGAAGTCTGCAGAATCTCATTAAAAATGCCAGAGTTGGCCACACATGAACAGCTACTGGCCTCTCAAATGTTCACGATGGTTGCACATTTATTTTTCTCTACATCTGCTGTCTGCTACGTCAGCATCTTAATGCGATGGTGACCTAGCAGAGTTATTCTGTAACTTTGTTGTTAAGGTGACTATGATTATTTGTTAAGGTTAAAAAAACACACTGTTTCACTATTTGGCATTCTGCAACTTGTTTGTTATTGCAATATTTCTTTTCTTGCGGTTTGTTAGCCCACTGGAGTGACTAATCAAAAAATCATGTGCTCTGCAATAGCGTTTTGTTTTCACACTGCCACCAGCACCGGAATACCAACTATATATGCTTTTGTTACTTTTCCTTGCCAAGATGGAGACAAAGGTGTGCTGTGAAAACCTCACACAAAAAATATAAAATACATGTGGATTTCCACTGCTTAGAATAGCAAGACTTACACCTTTTTGTGAACCCAAATAATTAATTTTTTATGAGGAAAACTCTCCAAGCTGTTGAAAGTCGTGGCAGTGGCCCTGTAAAATGATTTTAATTTTAGGTTAGGAAAGACATACAAAATAATTTAGCAACAGAGCTACATATCGTCTTGATGCAAGTTTCACTAATGCATATCAACCCGCAATTATTGCTTAATTTTCTTAATAGTTTTTGGCTTTTAATTATACTTTTTAAAGAACCAGTTGTCATGCAGATTTTTCTGAAATTTTAATGCATACCATCAAGCATAAGTAGGCACCTATTGTTTTATTCATGATTTGGCAATGTTCAGCTTTAGTTCAGTTCTGTGGGCATGTTCTTGTATCTTAATCTTTGAATGAAAATCATTATTGGTATCTGATAATATACTTAGTTTGGAATTCGTTAAGTGAAGGTGGTACTGAAAAGAAAGTTTAGTTTCACTAATTGATTTATCTGGGAGAATGTTACAGCTACAAGTATTTTATTTTGAATTATTTTTCATTAACTGTAAATTGTCATTTTATAATCCTACTAACTGGCTACTGTGATGTTCTTCCTCTCTTCCAGCTGTATCAGTATAAATAACATTTTCTATGGTTATGAGAAACTGTTAAATAGCTTTCTGCTAGCCACTTTTTAGAGTATTAAAATTATCTTAAAATAATTCTGGGAATGAAAATGTATCTCTGTACTATCCTACAGCTCTTAGAAGTGTTCAGTTGCTAATCTTAACCTACAGCTGAAGCAAATAAATTCATGAACCATACAAATAAACACAAAATTTAAAACTATTTGAACCTAAAATTCTTAAATCAGTAACTGTTAGTTTTTATTACGATACAAGATTACGCAACATTTATTTTCCTATTAAAATTTGTCTCTTAAAAGTTATGTTGGAGCATCATTTACCAATGCTATCATATCGAATATTGCTTACTCAAGCATAACCTGTAACATTTATATTTTATGCTAAAATGAATAAATAATCATTTCATAATTAAAATGACAAGTTTCTATTGGCTTTTTCTCTTGCATCAGTGAATCTGTTGTGTAACAAATGAATTAGCATTGGGTCTCAGGGTTTGTTGCATTCAATAACCAAATTTTATTCCGAACAAAATTTTGTTTTGCTACAAAGTCACAAAATGCGGATAAAATGCTTAGTGACTTTAACAATTTGTTAAGCCTTAACAACATGTTACAGAATAGCCCTGTAAATCAGGTAACACTGTTCTCATTAATCATCAAAATGTCTGATTAACTAAGGATGCACCAAGTCGTAGGGTTGTTTGCCATCTATGGCAACAATTTCACAGTATATCCCCGCCGCTGTATCTTTGCACTTGACAGTTCGTGTGGCTTCTCGTAAGGTTGGCTACATTGTGGTTGCGACGTTGCCAGAGTGGCTAGTAAACAACAACAGCTGATTGTTCTCCTTTCTATCGTGTCTAAGCCACATACAAAAAGTGTATGTAAGTAGCGAACGTCAATGAATAATAACTATTTCGTATTATTATTGTTAATTGAAAATAAGCGATATAAGCAGCTTTGGTATGGTCAGATACTCCTTTCTATGATAATAGGCATAAATGTGCCTACGTATGGCGTCTAATTGGAAAGCATCAAGATTTGTGACTGACGAGACTGCTTTCTTTTCTTCCCTGGAGTTGATAGAAATACCTGTTGCGTTCCAGATGGTTCAGGAATTTTGTCCTCTTTCTCTTGGAGTTTCACTCCCTTGTGAATAACAGTTCTCGTGCTTAGTCCAAGAGCTGCTGCAGTTCATTGTACGGCTTTATCAGCAGGAATAGAGGTATTGCCATGAAGCTTCACGTACTCCTTTTCCTGTTTAAAGAATTCCCGGGTTCTCCTTAATAGTTCCAATGCCTGACTATTAAGTGGCACACCTTGGCGCAAAGGATTTCCGCTTCGTGAATCATCCCTCGGCGATCGTTTTTCAAACATTGTCGCACTTGAGTTTTATTCAAATAAATAATATGAATGAAATATATATATAAAATATTCATTCATTATCTGTTTACCCTCCTCTTATGTAGGACTTACACCCCCCAGGACTTACAGGCGGGTGCCTGGGGTCAGAGGCCCGTCGAGGAGCAGACACTCATGGATCAGACAGAGCATCCAGGATGGGTGATCAGCCCGATGCCTGGTATGGGATGAAGGAAAGGTGATGATGGAGCAGTTGGTGGAATGAATGGCGGGGGAAACCGGAGAATCCGAGAAAACCCGCCCAGACGCTGCTTCGTCCACCACAAATCCCACATGCAGGTCCCTGGGATTGAACCCGGTCCGCCTCGGTGGGAGGCGAGCGGTCTAACCACTCGGCCATGGCGCCGCCTTATATATATAAAATAGATAAACATAAATAAATATGTATAAACGAACAATAACAAAACTATCAAACAATAACCACAAATATAAATAACAATGAACAATATGTAGCTTGCAAAGAACAACTCAACGCTCGTGCTAGAGATTCACAAACTGAAGCACGTGGTTGGGAATTGTTACATCTGGCAAACAGAGCCGATTCTAGTTCCAGATCCGCTTTGTCATCGACCATTCGGAATGCTGCCTTGTGATTGGCTTAGGAAGTCAAACGGTTGAAGCTTTTCATCTGTTTTTTTGCGAGTGTACCAACTTAAACGCTAGCTCCACGCTGAAACATGTGGAACCAAATGAAAGTTCAACAGTATGAGTGTATCACTATTTGGTGTGTCCTTGTTCTTGCTGCATCAAAAATACCATTCTAGGAAGGGAACATGCAAAATATTCGTATTCTGAGATTATTAAGCAATACAAGAAGCATGGTTTTACCATATCCAAGAAAGGCATGTCATGTGTGCTTAACAAAAAAGGTTAGGCCAGATCAGGACTTACTCCAAAGGGCAACAAACAGGCAAATCTATGACTGGCCACCAGTTGCGCCCCACAGATAATTCAGAAGGTTTAAGGCCCTTGTCTCTGGACCAAACCTGCAACTACGAGGGATCTCTGAACAGCATAATCAACCAGGATCTGAATCTAGAAAAGCACCATAAGCTGTTGCAGAACATGCCACTAACAGCGGAAAGCTGTTCACCTAGCTGGTGAAAAGTGCATGTTTGTTGTCACTTTAGATGAGGCATGTGACTGCAACAAACCCCAACCAAGGGGAGAAAAAAAAATTTGAAATTTGGTATACGAAACTAAGAAAGTTTCCCCAAGGGTTTCATGGAAATAGCAGGGTACAGCTACAATGGTAAATTAACTATTTGTGTACATAAAGATGGGAAAATCAATTTGGCATATTATCAGACCCTGATACCAAGTTTCCACACAGAAATCCCTGCTCTCTGTGGTGCAGATGCAAATAAGGTCTGGCTGCATCACAATAAAGCATCTGCAACCTGCAAAGTTTTGGAGAACATAGAGAAATGGGAAATACATTCCAAACCTTTCAGTGGCACTCCTGTTAAGTCTCTGATGCATCGCTGATGGATGGGTTACTGAAAAGGGCCCTTGGAAGCAGACAACTTCAAACTGTGGATGGTCTCTGGAAAGCCTGACAGGAGGAATGGAATAAACTGGACATCCCTCTACTTTGTAGCAGTTTGCTCCAGTGAAAGCTGCGCTGCAGAGGGATAGCCCAAGCTCAAGGTGACTGCCAGAAGAATGTCACTGCTGGTAGAGGCGTTGTTTTTCATAAAGTAAGGGGTGACTTAAGTTTGTTACCACAGATCGCGAACAACCCTCCGTAATACTTCACCAAAATATCAGATGAATTTAAATTTCTGTTAAAAAATTTAATTTGTAGTTTTTGAAATAAGCAATTCACCTGTAATATTCCTCAATGATTGAAGTTGCAAGGTTCTGATTATATTTCTCCACATCTTCGAAACAGACTTCAAGGGTGCTTCTTTCTGGGTTTAACAGTTGCTTTGCAGCATCTAGATATTTAATCTTACCATCTTCCTTGTACCTGAAAATGTTTAAGAACAAGCAGTGATCAACAGTTCTAGATATGAGAAAGTGCTGTTAAATCCTAGTACAAAATTTGTAATGGTTGCATATATACCTTCCGATTGAAGTACAAAAGATGATTTAAAGAAGGAAAATGCGTGTATTACACAGTTTAAAAGATGTGAACAGTTGGAAAGTCTGGAACCAACCCAACCACCTTCCCTTTCTGTAAGAGTTTGTTATATATGAAATAAATCGCTAAATGTCAACAAAGTGCTACATTTTGTTACTACTGTACATGCACGGAAGAAAATGTTAACCCATGAGTATCAGCGAAATCTGCAAAAGTAGCAATATTTTACTTTTTCTTCCAAACATACTCGTTATTCTGACCCTATCCCACCAAATAAAGTATCATAATTCTTCATTAGGATTTATCCTCACAGATTCTAAGGCTATAATACTCTGTTGTTGTTTTACTTCACTCCTCTACTTTACACTTTGCAGCTTCTCAACCGTAGGCTACACTTTATGGCTTAAGGGTCTTAAAACAGTAATTCATATAAGAATGGCAGTGTTTGTTAGCCATATGTTGGAAGTTTTGCAGTTGTAAATTAAATTTAGTTTTTTATTTATGGATGCTCTTTAACTACTACTACAGTTGTGCATCGCACAAACAGCGGGAGGCTCCTAGCTATGTTTTTCGTTCAGATGTTCCATATGAACAGCACAACCACAAAGTGCCTGCTACCGGCCAAAGCGTGAGCTAATTCTGGAAGGCAGACTTGGAACAAAACCCTAAAAAACTTTCAAAGATGATAAATGGCAGGATTAAACAATTGTGCCTTACATTAAATAAAGCTTTAAACTTGCTCTGTTCACAGTTTAAAGCAAATACTATGTCTTTAAATTTGCATTCAACAATTAAGAACTTCATCACTCACAGATTTTGAATCTATATTGATGTAGTTATGGAAGGAAGGAACCAAACAGTATCTTTACCGTCTGTGTACTATAAAAAGTAAAATTAAATCCTAATTCTGAAATAATTCATCTGCTCTAAAAGTCGCCAATAACACAGTTTTTTTTATATTATTATTATTATTATTATTATTATTATTATTATTATTATTATTATTATTATACAATAAATCTTCAAATAAACATTCTTATTAACTTTCTCTAAAAATTGTTTTTATGGATAATATTTGGTATGAGGAAACGGGCCGGTTTAACTATACACATGATACACACACGTCTGGATGACGATTGTTATTACTTTTATGGCATTACAGCACATTATGAACATTAATGAACGTTATGGTTTACATATTTCTTTACATTTTTGTACAGCGTTGTCTGTTTTGTTCTATATTAAGCATACGCACACAGCTCTCATTGCATGCATCCCACCTGAGGCATCATGGGAGTGTTGCCAACACTGAGGGCCCTAACCTGCAAAGTGTAGTCAAGGGATATTTTTTTAGAGTGGAGCAACTGCAGCCTTTGACCACAACTGTGGAGCAACAACAGGGCATTGCTGCAGGATCTGCATGACTAAACTATAATGATCCACCTTAATGCACATTCTTAAGTTTCATTTAGTGACAATAATATAGCCACATTTTATTAGGTTGGTACTGCTCAGCACAAAATCTTGCCAGTTTCCACTATATAAGGACAGGTTCTAGAGAGGGTGGGTAGGTAGGCCCAATGACTTCATTAAGCAACAACCACTACATACAACAACTCAACACACTCCAAGGAACTCTGGATATTAAAAAGCCTTGATTTTGTAATAGGTAGGAAATATTATAAGGGGCGATCTAATAGTTCTCAGCCTGACTTAGAGATGATGTTAAGATGGCCAAATTACTATAATGGTTGTCAAGTACCATCCTTTGGATGGCTTGACATAAAGTTTCAACTGCATAACTGTTAAGATTTTCTATAAAATGGATAAAACTGAAATATGAGCCATGATACAGTGCTTTGATTTGAAGGGTTTAACCCCAACAGAAATACTAAGGGCTGGTTTCACAGTTTAAGCTTAAGCCGAAGCTTTAGTAAGCTACAGATGCTGCTTAAGCAAGACTACACTTTGGTTTAAGTTTTGCTAGTTTCACAGTAGGGAAACCACGTTTAGCTTTACTGAGCTGGAGAATTCCAATGAACATTAAAGTTGGTAATGCTTGCACATCTACATCAAATGAATTTCCATTGTTTATGGAGGTCCTGTTCATAAAATAAGCTTTTGTAGGTTATCCAGCAACATAAAATTAAAATTACTGAAAAATCTGAGTCAAAATGTAGAACTTTACTTCTCAAGAAGTCAGCTCTCTTTACCTCTTAATTTCATAAAACTCCCATGCTAGTCATAGTAATGGACCAAAAATTCACTGATATTCACAGAAATGGGAATGAAATATCAACAGATTTTATATTTATTTTAGCTTCCCCCATGCCCTCCCCTGCAACAATCTTCAAAGTTTTGGAAATGTTGTATAGCCTGTAAAAGATGTTAGAAGTAAAACATTATTCAAATGTTCAAGACATTTTAACACAGGATTAAAAATTATGAAATAATAGATATCATTCGAAACAATAACATTTAAAAAATATTTATTTCATTAACAAGATCTTCCAAGAACCAATCACCTGAAATTTAATCTGAAATAAATCAATATTATATAGATATTTCATCCAATTTTTCCAGTAAGTAATCACAAATTCCAGTATATCCAGTATGTAAAAAAAAACAATCAATCAAGTATATTTCCAGTATCAGTAAACACCATATGTTACTTACATTGTAGGAAATTACGGTTCCCACGCTCACACTAAACCTACAGCTAACTTCAGGTTAAATCTAGAAAACACAAAAACACTTTGGTTTGCCTGCGGCTCGCCTCCTACTCAGTCTAAGGTTAACAATAAGTAAGAGCACACCTCCATGGTGGAGATTGGCATGTCTGCCTTACATTCGAGATTCTCAATTCAAATCTCCGTTAGGTGAGTTACCCGGATCAGGTTTTGCGAGGTTTTCCCTCATCATGAAAGATGAATGTCAGGTAACTAAGCCCTATGGATCCCTGACTCATATGAGCATTACACCAATTTATTTCACTGTCCAATATGACCTGGTTAAAGGGCATTAAACAAAAAGTAAGAGTCATTACAGCACATTAGCATCTAACTCCATTACAGAGCTTTTCTGCCAGGTAAAACATAAAACCGTCCTTTTTCAGCAGGGGGGTAGTATTTAATGCCTGTTCTTACCACAGGCAGTGGATGATAAATGAAATAATAATTGGGAAAGGAAACTTAGGAGGAAGAAAACCTTCCAGGCCTAAGTTTAGGATAACCCTCTGGCATTTACCTGTTATATGAGGGGCGAGAAAAACTTAGACGTTGTTTTACTTATATAGGCGAATCGCGTACAAAACAAAACAAATGTAGCCATTTTTTCGTTGAAGAAGAGGTATAGTGGGAACTGCCAACATAAATGAAAATCCACCAGAAATGTGATGCACAGTTGTTAGTAGTGTTTTTTCTTCTCCTTGTTTTTCTTCGTGTGTTATTCCCGCTGAGAAAACGTAACGCATTCAAAGTCTGGCTGCACCATGCACTAATTGAAAGCAGCAAAAGAATATGCATCAAAGTTTTAAGTTTGTAATAGTTTTTGTCAAATTATATTTTATTAAGAGGTTATTTCGATTGTAATAACAGTGTAATAAAGAAGTTGCTTTACCGTAACAGTGGTAGATAGTTAACGCAAGCTTACATAAAAAAAAAAAAACCCTAACCTAAGGCTAACCTTCCCTGAATTCAGAAACGTAAGCTTATATAAAAACAAGTAAACCTAACCTACCGTGAACCAGAAACATAAGTTTAGGAACGCACGCGAGCGAAGCGAGCGTGCTTTGATGTAACCACTGGTAACTAATTCAAACAAGCTTATATAAAAAAAAAACTAAACCTAACCTAACCTAACCTAACCTCCCGTGAACCAGAAACGTAAGCTTAAGAACGCATGCTTCTTGCTTCGCTCGCGTGTTTTGATGTAACCACTGGTAACTAATTCAAACAAGCTTATATAATAAAAAAACTTAACCTAACCTAACCTCCCGTGAACCAGAAACGTAAGCTTAAGAACGCATGCTTGCTTCGCTCGCGTGCTTTGATGTAACCACTGGTAACTAATTCAAACAAGCTTATATAAAAAAAAACTAAACCTAACCTAACCTCCCGTGAACCAGAAACGTAAGCTTAAGAACGCATGCTTGCTTCGCTCGCGTGCTTTGATGTAACCACTAGTAACTAATTCAAACAAGCTTATATAAAAAAAAACTAAACCTAACCTAACCTCCTGTGAACCAGAAACGTAAGCTTAAGAACGCATGCTCGCTTCGCTCGCATGCTTTGATGTAACCACTGGTAACTAATTCAAACAAGCTTATATAATAAATAAATAAAGGAAAAAAAACAAAAAAAAAACTAAACCTAATCTCCCGTGAACCAGAAACGTAAGCTTAGGAACGCACACTCGCTTCACTCGCGTGCTTTGATGTAACCACTGGTAACTAATTAAAACAAGCTTTTATATAAAAAAAAAAAAACTAAACCTAACCTATAAAAGTATATCAGAAGCCTAAGCTTATATTAAAAGAAAAGTAACCTAAACTTCCGTTAATTCAGAAACGTAAGGTTATATAAATAAAAAAAACGTAACCTAAACGTAATCTTCTGTGAATTTATAAACCTAAGGTTATATAATATCCCTCGGCTACGCCCTGTGGTCGAAGTTGCGGCGCTTTGGTGGCATCAATTATTCATATGTTGGCAGTATTGTGTTAGTCAAGCGTGTGACATAGAGTGACATCTGTTGAGCTAGTGTTTTGCATAGAGTGACATCTGTTGGAAATATACATCATCGTCATCGCTGTGCGGGACAGTGGGATCGCTGTGCGGGCCACAACTAGAGCATAATGTTGAACAATTTATTAGTAACACTGCATTTCATTTAATTTTTCGAGCTATTCAACTTTTGCATAATTTCGCTGAAATTATTGAAGACATTAAAGTTGAGTATGTCTATTTCAATGCAATAATGAAATGTGGAAAAGCTCAGCTAAGAGTAACCATATCTTTCAATCACAGGAAGGAAAAAACAAAACCCACCTATACAACAGTTGGTAAACACAACAATCATGAAAAAATTCCACGAATATAACTAATGACTATGTGGAAAATCAATTTTAAACTGTACTAAACAACCAGCACAGGATTTTACAACTATTACTGTCAAAAATGAGTTTATTATGAACGGATTTTAATTAAAATGTATGAATTTATTAGTGTATGATGCTTTTCCCTTAGTCTGGATGATTTGAATAATATTTTTAAATGAATCATCTTAAAATCTTCAAACCTGTTGGACCCATCACTGAAAGATGCTGGAGAACAAGAATGCTAATCCGTTCAATATCAAATACGTACCATTGGAAAACAATGGGTATTCCTTCGAAATTTCTCTTAAAAGTGGTTCATTAATTTTTAGACGAGTATTATATGAATAGCAAAATAACATGACAAAATGGCATTCATCTGAGGTATATGTAAACAAATAATTCGTACACATTGTTCTTTATGTGAAACGTAAACAACTAGAATAACTTACATTTTCTGTTTTCGTAAGTTTTTTTATGACTATTATATATGACCTGAACGCTTGTAAAACTAAATTAAACTTACTCTTCCAAAAAGTCATGAAACAATTTCTGGCATCTTACACCAACTTCATCTCGGATACGTGTTTGTGCAACTTGTGCTTCTGACACATCCATTGCTTTCTGACAGACTTATATGTTTAATATGTTCCAAATAAAAATAAGCCACAATTATCGACACAACGGCAACCACACACATTAAAGAATTAGCGGGATTGCGCGGGAAAATTTCGATAGATTTGTTTCATTCGATTTTTGTCGCTTGTGTATCGATTATTGTCATTCAGTTTTGCCAAAGTTTGTAGTTACCCAAAATGTATTTCATCTCAAAAGAAAATTAATAACTACTTTAAGGGTATATATAAGGATATGTCATAGAATTGATGGATAGAACATTTGTGGAGTTTTTCTATATATTTAGTAAACTCTTATAACAGATGAGAAATTTTGTATAAAGAAGAGAGAATTTTGTGCTTGCACTGCTGGCTGTTAGCTTCCGGCCCTCCGCTCAATTGTGTTCAAGTCATCGTGTGTTGTCAGAGTTGAATTACTATCTGTAAAGTTCAGTAATTAATTTTAAAACATGGTGAGCATATTTAGTATTAGGTTTGTAACTGACGAAGACATAAAACTTCACTACCTCTAAGTTATTTTTTAATGTTATTGGAATAGTATTTAAAATCCTGCATGTCATAATTTCGAATGTCATCATTATTTACTATTTATACTGCTTAGACGTATTTATTTGTGTAAATAACATTCTGTTAAAAGCAAAATTATATTCTTGTATTATACGGGGAGATACCGGGAAGCAGTAGTCAAAAGAATACAGTTTGAACATGGTGTGATAGGCATAAGATGTAATGGTAATGTTGCTCGCAAACTGTTCCTAATAGTTGTTTATAAGTGTTATGGCATACGTGAAATAGCGGGACCCTGCGCTTACCTTACATATCCACCAACTTCCACCTTCCCCTCCACGCAACATGATTCCCCCACCACTGAATTTAGTGGCCAGGGTAGGGTAGTCCATGTTAAGACATTATGGCTGAGATGGAAGTGGGAGGGGTTGTCCAAATTATATTCCTTTCATGTGCAAACTATTCCTTCTTTGGCCTAATTCTTTAAAATAAAATAAATTATATTCTTTTTGCGTGCAAACTATTCCTTCTTTGCCCCAATTCTTTGAAATAAAATGAATTATATTTCTTTTGCGTGCAAACTATTCCTTCTTTGCCCCAATTCTTTGAAATAAAATAAATTGCATGTCATTCACGTGGATATGGCAGGCAAGCACAGGGTCCCGACAATTTCACGTATCAGTGTGTGGTGAAATTGCCGCCACCGTGGGCTTACAGCCGTTAGCCTAATTCTTTAAAATAAAATAAATTATATTCTTTTTGCGTGCAAACTATTCCTTCTTTGCCCCAATTCTTTGAAAAATATAATACATTGTGTTCCATTCATGTGCAAGCTATTATTTCTATGCTCCAATCCTTGAAAGTTTTGATTCTTGCAAGGATGCGCGACGTGAAGATTTCCAAGAAAATAAAGTTTTCAAACGCAGAGGTGGAGAACTAAAATAGGGGAAAAGGTAATCACGTGATCGCCAGTGCTGACGCCCATTATGGTGGGGGCTATCACGTGGTTAAGAGTAGTGGGGGCACTCTTCCCGTTTGTGCTAGGAGAATGCCGGGTAAGCGCACGGTCCCGCCTGTGTCACTATTACCAGTGTTATTATAAATCTGGAATTTAAAGTAAAAATCACTCTACTTGAAATGACATGAAACTTTTTATTAGAAGTTTTAATTGTAGATAATATGCAATCAGACTTAATTTTGATAAACAATTGTATAAAAGTAAATACACTAGTTTAAAACATCCCATTCCACTATGGTACAACTTTCATACCTAACATTTGACAACAAAATGTTCCAAAAAGTACAATATATGAGTCACTCCACATCAAGTCGTACAAATTTTCACAAAATTGGACTACCATTTCTCCGATTCACTTCAAATTTTGTCCATGGATTACAAAAACGAAATGGATTATGTTTTATATTCACTTTTTTTTTAAATCACAATATCTTAAAAAATATTATGCGATTCATCTTGTGAAAAGGGAATATTAGAATATTTACCTTTAAATTAGAATGTCTCATAGGCGATAAGAGATAAAATTATGTTATAAAGTGCAATGTGCTTAATATTTAATCTTTTACATAATATTTATTATAATTGATATCATTATTTACATAAATTTTTAAAATCCAAACATATAAAAGCTATATATCCCTGTTAACCCACAAGTTTAAATTTCTATAAAAACCATAAATAAATTCCTTGTAGTTTTTTTGTATATATTTGCATAAAACAAAGATAGGATCCTGTATAGTTAATTTAAAATAAAATAACGTAGAAAGCAGTGCGTAGTGGGATTCCAGCACAGCTCTGCTGGAAGTAGCAGCAGCAGCAGCAGCAGTAGTAGCAGTCTGTCATTGTATGCCTTGTCAACTGTTCACAGCACTTTACTTGCACTAGTTTGTTCACATGTAACTTAAATTTGGCATACAGTTGAGAAGCATTCGTACTTTCAATCTTATCCTATGAGAGACAACTTAACTATGATTTAAATGTGCACTTTTTTCCCTTCAGGCTCAAATGAATACCATCTGATTATTATTGCATTATTGATTGTTGGAATAAATGAATTTAGCTCAAAGTACCAAAGTAATAGCATTGTTATTTTGTGGCACACAATCACTGTTATCAGTGGTTGGTACTTCGGGAATTTTTTTCGACATGCATCACATAGTTTTAGATCTGGTGATAAAGTTCATTTCTCCATTTTTAAGTCTGTAAGCATATTGCGGGTAACTAAGCTTAATGATTTCTGCTGTGTGTATGTTTGGAAATATTAAATGGATTGAAGCAATAGTCATAGCCCATTTCTTAAGTTTACGCATTATGCACTTTCATAAACCACAGAGCTAAAAATGAACTAACGCAAAAAACTGAAGACAACGTTACATTTAAAATGAAACAGTGGAGAGGGGCTTCATACAATATCAGATTTCAGTTGCTTTACACCTAACACAGGAAGTGATAGCCTAACACGTTTGTACAGCTAATGCATCAGCTGGCGTGCTGCTGCGGTGTGAAGCTTTCAGTCAGCAAGCAGTCTCTATGTTCTAAAATCCTACTCGCTAACACAAACTGTTTAAAAACATACTTCTAACCCAGCAGCCTTTGGAGGTTCATCAGCCCAACACCAGAGAGCACCACTAGCCACGCATATTCCCCAGACAATGAACGGCAAAATCAGTTGAGATGCTGACGATGGGAGCAAACTGTCTCCCGAAACGCGTTCAAGTAAGAACATTTTAGTGATGTAGTGGAACAACCTTCAACTCTCTTTATTTTAAAATATATGTGCAATAAAATATATTAATTATATTTAAATGTGGTGTAAGCGTAAAACCAAATAAGCTACAACAATGTTTATCTTAAAATTTAGAGTAGGCAATGTCTTACTATGTATCCCCTGATGCTATACCGTTGCATTTAGTATAGATTTAATGAACTGATGTGGGATGAGCAGGCAGAAAATAAATCTCTGATGAATGGGTTACCAGCTAAGTGAGGAGTGGCTCGCTGCGTGGAGTCAGATGTAGGATTTACAAGGCCACAGTACAAATCTACCTTAACACACTTTTTTTTTACATTCATTATATAATAGCATTTAAAAAATCTTTTTTTCCCATGGAACATGTTTATGAATGGAACAGAAAGCCTTTTTTCACTGGTAATACTTGATTTCTGAGGATGACCCAGTTATAGGGAAACAATTGAAGTGTTATACTTGTAATGTTTATTTATTTTGTTAGCCCCACGTTTGGGAGCCAATTTGACGTGGTATACTTCAAATGTTATATTTAATTTGTTGAGTCCCACGTTGTGGAGCCAATTTGCGGCGGTATACTTGTAAGGTTATTTATTTGTATTTACTCCACGTGGTGAAGCCATTTTGTGACGTGATTCTTTATTAGGTTTGTTAGCTCCATCTGGTGTTAACAATTTGCGGCAGTATTAGTGTTTGTTTGAAAGAATGCTACTGTTATTTTATTTAATTTTTGGTTCACTGTCCTCCGGCTAGCTATTATCTTTTTGGTCGAGCACTTCTCTTTATACAGGTTGTGTAAACGGAAAGGAGTCATTTATCCAAAGATAACACTGATGAAGGAATTTGTTTTACACTTTTATTGTCGAACACATTCACTATCACACTTATACATTGATCTTGACACTCGCCAAACTGAAACTGTTATAATAACTTCATTACTGATCGCTTTTAATTCGCGTACTTCAACCTTTTGTATAATTAACTTTACAACACTTTAGATTTTTCATAACACTGCTACGCGTAACCTGCGAATCGATAGCCGATGTGTACTGTACAAATATTTCTGCTGGACTGAGGGCGACGTGTAATGTAAAATATTTTCGACGGACTGACGGACTGAAGGACTTTACCTCTAACCTAGCCCTTTTTATACTCCTACACCCCGATATGCCTAAAGATTATAACTGAGCTGCTATTGGCTCATAAAACGCGCCACCATTAGCGTCTATTTTTATTTCCAATGAAAATTATGAATACATATGCTTTAGGAAAAATGTTCCAGCAAATTCTAAAGAAAAACGCGCCAATATTACGTAACTTCCTCGTCTCTAATAATGATAAACAGCTCACCCCCTCGCTGCATTATTGCACGCTATTATTGTCAGTTTCAGTAAGGCAGTATAAACTTACTTCTCAACAATAATTACAATCAACAAACATTTCAAATCAATGTCACACAAAATGCATATTCTTACTATAATCATTCTTTACATTTAAATAATTTATGATACAAATTACTGCATCATATGCCCCACTAGAAACATAATTATAAATATTTACAACTTGTTTGGAAATTTCATAATTGAGTTTTTAGTCTCCTAAATCTTGGAACACACTATTTATCACTTTCACTTAACACTTCACCCGCATTTAACACACGACATATGTTTTGTCTTAATCTCGCCACTATTTACTGGCTCTGGTTTAATGTGTTTAGACATTAATCTGACATTACAATTTTTTTTTTTTATAGCAAATACTGTACCCTGAATTATTTATTTACTGTTACAAAATTGGTTTACTTTTTTAGATTGTTGACAAAAATTTATGCATTCAAGAATTTTTGTAATTATTAAACATATTTACCAAAAATATTCACCCTCTACACAAATATATTTACATCTCTTAAATCTAAATACTGTTTCACATTTTCTGTTTGCTACATAAGTATTTGTTTTAATTATTTTTACCCCATTTTTGTTGTTTTGTACTTTATATTCACAATACTCTTGGAATTATATCTATGTACTTTTACTTTAATATAACATTAAGTTTTAATTATTACTGCTTCATTTCAAATGCTGTTACAGTTACTAAGAAAATGTTATTTTCCTTTTAAACATTTAGTTATGTCCAAAATTTATTTCTCCTTTGTTATGACATACATACATAATTAACCCTCTTACGTTCCACTACATTGCTCTGCAGGTCATCTTTAACTATCCAGCATTTACTTTACATCTAATTGCTATTCACCCTCCTGGATCAAATTGTCTGTGGCTAAACATTACTCGTAGCCGTATCCTAACCTTCAAAAATTTGTTCATGAATCGCCTCTTAAAGGATTCATATGATATTTTGTCCCCTGATAACATTTGAAAATAATCTAAAGTTTCCTGAACTACACATCTTTTAACAACTGTCATTCTCAATTCTTCTGCTATCTTTTTAATTTGAGAATACTCTGACAAATCTGTCATAAATTGTACTGGATTGGAGTTTTCATTTTGAAAAGCTTGGTACTTGTTAATTTCAGAAGTTAGCTTTTGATTATTTACAGGCAAAACTTTAACTTCTTTGTACAATTTATTTCTCTGTGTTTCTGACTCCTTCTGAATTTCAAATATTTCCCCTCTGAAATTAACTTGCACCTTAATTAAATCTGCATTTGTAGCCTCCATCATCTCTCTGAACTCACTTGAAATGCTACTCATTCGGCTACCTAACTCTGTACATTTTACATCAACATGTTCTATTTTATTATTAACCTCACTTTTTTGGTTAGATATTTCCCTGCTCATGTCTAACATTTTCTTTGAAACATCTCCTATCTCACTTGCTATCATTTCCTGATTTTCATTTCTCATTCTCATCATACTACTATCTAGCTCCATAAATTTCTTTTCAATTTCTTCCCTGTTTTGTTCTAAGCTCTTACCAATATCTTCCCTTAATTCCCTATGACTCTTTTGCATATCTTCCCTGTTTTGATCTATTTTCCTTTCTAATTTCTCATTACTCTTACCAATATCTTCCCTCAATTCTTTCTTATTCTGATCTAGTTTTTGTTCTAAACTCCTACTAATATCTTCCCTTAATTCTTTCTTATTCTTTTCCATATCTTCCCTTAATTCTCTATTATTCTGACTTAGGTTTTCTAATTTCTCATTAGTCTTTTCCATATTTTCATTCATATTTCTCAGCATTTCCATCATCATACTAGCATCAAAATTAACATTTCCTGCTATTCTATTCTGACTTTCTGCACTAACATTTTCTCCCTCAAATCCTACATTGTGTGAGCTATTTTCTGTAACCTGTATTGAATTACAGCTAACTGTTACACTATCCCTTTCCATCATTGTTTCTTCTGTATTATTAGTAGCCATTGTTTTCTTTATCCTACCGCTCCTAAGGTACATTTAAATTTTTACACTTTTTTTTTTTTTTAGAATTAAAATAACACTTTTCTAACCTTTCTGACGCTATCTGCTGATGTTGCTTTGATGTGCAGCTTTCTGCCCCTCTCTCCTAGATTTATATGTTGCTTCTGCACCGTATTGTGATGAATCTACGTCGTCTTGGTGTCCTGTAGTTGAATTCCCCTGTTGTCTTTTAATCTCGGAATTATGATGTCCACTCATCCGCGTTGTCTGTCGTCCCTGTAGTTGTTTCTGGAATCTGCGTCTTGTAGTTCAGTTCACTGCTCCATTCGTTCCACGTCCTGGTTCCTTCGCCCCTTCCTGGTTATTCTGCTCCTTCCTGGTCACTCTGCTCCTTCCTGGTCACTCTGCCCCACGTTCCGGGTGCCATTTTGAAGTGGTATACTTTTTAAGTTATTTATTTTATTGAGCCCCACGTTTGGGAGCCAATTTGCGGCCGTATACTTGTAATGTTTGTGTATTTACTCCACGTGGTGAAGCCATTTTGTGACGTGATTCTTTGTTAGGTTTGTTAGCTCCATCTGGTGTTAGCAATTTGCGGCAGTATTAGTGTTTGAAAGAATGCTAATGTTATTTTTATTTAATTTTTGGTTCACTGTCCTAAAGCTAGCTATGATTTTTTTGGTCGAGCACTTCTCTTTATACAGGTTGTGTAAACGGAAAGGAGTCTTTTATCCAAAGATAACACTGATGAAGGAATTTGTTTTACAGTTTTATTGTCGAACACATTCACTATCACATTTACACATTGATCTTGACACTCGCCAAACTGAAACTGTTATAATAACTTCATTACTGATCACTTTTAATTCACGTACTTCAACCTTTTGTATAATTAACTTTACAACACTTTAGATTTTTCATAACTCTGCTACGCGTAACCTGTGAATCGATAGCCGACGTGTACTGTACAAATATTTCTGCTGGACTGAGGGCGATGTGTAACGTACAAATGTTTTCTACGAACTGACGGACTGAAGACGACGTGTAATGTACAAATGTTTTCGACGGACTGAAGGACTTTACCTCTAACCTAGCCCTTTTTATACTCCTACACCCCGATATGCCTAAAGATTATAACTGAGCTGCTATTGGCTCATAAAACGCGCCAACATTAGCATCTATTTTTATATCCAATGAAAATTATGAATACATATGCTTTAGGAAAAATGTTCCAGCAAATTCTAAAGAAAAACGCTCCAATATTACGTAACTTCCTCGTCTCTAATGATAAACAGCTCACCCCCTTGCTGCATTATTGCAGCTATTATTGTCAGTTTCAGTAAGGCAGTATAAACTTACTTCTCAACAATAATTACAATCAACAAACATTTCAAATCAATGTCACACAAAAATGCATATTCTTACTATAATCATTCTTTACATTTAAATAATTTATGATACAAATTACTGCATCACAATTTAATTGCAATTCCCAAGAATTAAAAATGGCCCACATCACACTAAGATGTAGTACCGCCAAACTTACAATGGGAATTACTAGTTTAAGCCATTCATTAAATCCGGTGGAAATGAACATGCATTTATGAACAGTTGGCCCATTTTAACAGCAGTATAAAATACAACGTATAATATAATGCCTCATAAAGTCCTTAAAAATTAGTTACAGAAGTGACATAACCTATTTACCAGGTATATCTTGTTTAAATTTGATTCACAATAACTGGTAACAGAAATCAGGACAAGAATGACAAAGTTTAAATGGATACTAGGTTTTTAGTATAGAATCTGACCTTCCCGCACGGTGCTGTGCATCAGAGCCAGTGCCGGCTGGCTTACCCCACTCCCCACACTCATGGCAGGCTTTTTGTCCATGAGTTTCATTTGTGCAGAAGGGAAGGCAGTTATCTTTAGAACAGCATATATTTGTATGTAAACATTATTTTAAATATGAATTGCTCGTCGCATTTATGAAGAAATCATCCTGAAGTTTCCTGCATAATTGCCTCCTTCCAGAACTTTAATTCACAATCTTGTGAATATATTTGAGACTATTGGTTCAGTGCAAAACAAGAAACACCTGCAAAAATGTACAGTGTTAGCAGAAGCATTACACAAAATTGGCAAAAATCTTGAATGTTCATCACGAAAATCACTATCAAAGTTAGGACAACAAATTGGGTTTTCGGTGACTTCTGCACCTACAGCATTTGCTATGAGCTAAGAGTTAATTTTGTTATATTTTATATACAGGCTTACAGGAATACAGATTTAAGAAGCGAAGGCAGAGTGCTGTCACAGCAGACTGTGGCATATCATGCTACCCAGACGCAAAACCCTGTGTGAGTTTTATACCAAAGACACTGTATATTATAATGAGAGCATTCACAATTAGCAGGAAGCTTTCCTGGATTCTAGCAAGGGTAAAGAGGGCTTGGCCAAGTTTTAACTTTTCTGTTACCATTCTGAGGAACACATACAAGATCCATATTATGCATATTAGAGTCTTTACTGTAGAGATTGTTCAAGGCTGCCATGACATGAAACAGCTACCAGACTTCTCTCTAGTAACAAGCTGGTAGAAGTTCCAGCAAATGTGTCCTGGCTCCCTCAGTTTGATGAGAGCTTTGCTTTTTCTAGTGAAAGTGTCACTTGTAGTTTCCTTATATGTAACTTATAACTGACTATAGCCTTAAAAAATCTGATGTGTTACACTCTCATGACTTTCTCTACTCTTGTACAAACTATTTTGACAAACGCTTATTCTCCATCTACTTCATGTTAATCGAGATAAACATTTGCAGACTCTATCTTATTGCTAATTTTCTTGTAAATGTAAGGGGAATATATATTTACAAGGGCAATATAGAAATACAGTAGCCTTCAAGCACATACACATCTCTTAATAGCTGGTTGCTAGGTGCAGCACTATTCCCTTTGCCACAGATTAATACTCTTTGTATATCCAAGACAAAAAAATGAATAACGAATTCCCATTTGAGAAAATAAGTATTGAAAAATTTAAGGGAATAACAAGCAATATCTCAAAAATGGTTCATGCAACAAAAAAATGTATATGACATAAATTGTGTATTTTAATGGGATCTACATTTTTTGTGTAGTAAAATTTTGTTTATCTCTTATGGTTTACCAGTTATGCCGAAAGTCGTTCACAATGAAGAATACTTTTGGAGACATTCCCAGAAAATTCAAGGAATTTTGAGAAAATTAAAATTTTCGAAAAATGTTCCATGTAAAGGGTATCCTGGGGTGGGGGATTTTCTTGAAAACCTTCGTGTCGCATCTCTGGAAGATACTGAACCTAAATACCAAGTTTGGTGTTTATCCGACTGTTCGTTTTTGAGTTATGCTGTTCACAGACACACACACAGACAGACACATACACACACGTTTCCAAAAATGCTTTTTTTGGATTCAGGGAGTCTCAAAACATATATTTCTGCTGAAATGTCATTATAGAATTTTTAGGTGGAATACAATACTTCCCCTACTTACTATACGTAGTAGAGAAAGTAAAAAGTAAAAATTACAAAGAACAGGAAAAACCTGTAGAAATTAACATAGAATACTAAAGTTGTTTTATTATTATGTATATAATTGATGAAATTATATACATAATATGAGAAATTATATACCTATCTGGTCTAGGGATTGTTTTTTATGTAGTCAGGTAAAAAATTCAGTCTCATAGCCAGGATATGAACATGGTTCTTCCGCTTTACATGTAGTTGCTCTAACCATTGAGCTACTATGACAACATGCTCGTAAGACATTGAATTCCCCAACTGACGCTACAGAATAACAATTGTCTCATAGTTGGCTTAACTATTTGTGTACTTACAAATTGTAGGTCGCCATTGAAATTGCTATCTCTAAAGTGAGATGCCTTGGTGGTCTACCTGGGGAAAGACTCTTTGTTGTCCTTCATGGTCTAGGCGTACCTAATTCCCAAGGTTGCGGGTTTAAACCTGGTGGAGGGCGGTGGATTTTTTGGGGCATAAAAATCCTTAGTATGGCTTCCTTTAGAAGGAAAGTAAAGTTGGTGGTCCTGTGTCATAGATTTACGGCACGTAACAGAACCTCAAGCCTGATAAAGAGGCCTCTGAGCAAAGTTTCCGATCTTTCACACCCGATATGGAATGGGATGCTAAGAACCATAGTAGTTAAAGACTCTCCATAAATAAAAACTCAAGACAGTTGGGGAATTCAATGTTCTACCAGCATTTTGTCATTGTAGCTCAATGGTCAGAGCAATTGCATGGAAAGTGGGAGAACTGTATTCAAAACCTGGCTATGACATTGAATTTTTCAGCTGAATCTACATAAAAACATTTTTAAGACAGCATAGCCTAAAAGTAGAACATTTAATACACTGCACATGAGCTAAAAGCTTTAAATTATCGCACTAGTGCGATAATCTTCATTGTGGCCAACTTTGGTTTCAAGTCTAATCACATGACAATTAACCTTTGTATTTGCACATGTTTAATAACTTGACTTGGTTTGATTAGGTTTTACCTTTCATAATGTCTTTTTACACGATTATTTCTCATGGTGCTTGCACTATCTGTTCACAGTACAAATCATCATACTTCAATTTATTGCAATTCATTGTAGAGTTAATATATACATTGGCAGCTTTCTTTGATGTAAAACATTATTCTTTTATCTAGATAAACATACATAAAGATTAAATGGTGGGAATTATGAATTCAGAAAAAACTGAAATGGAAGAGAAATTACAGAAGCAGCAGAAAGAATAACACTAGAAGTACTTACCCCCAAAAAATCCAGAAATCAATATGATATAGCATTTAATTGCTTCATTTGATGCAGTAATTTGTATCACAAATTACTTAAATGTAAATAATGATTGTAATATGAATATGCATTTTTATGTGACATTGATTTGAGATATTTGTTTATTGTAATTATTGTTGAGAAGTAAGTTTTTAATGCCTTACTGAAACTGTCAATAATAGCGCGCAATAATGCAGCGAGGGGGTGAGCTGTTTATCATTATTGGAAACGAGGAAGTTACGTAATGTTGGCGCGTTTTTTCCTTGAGAATATTCTGGAATATTTTCTCCCTAAAGCATATGTATTCATAATTTTCATTGGATATTAAGATAGACGCTAATGTTGGCGCGTTTTATTAGCCAATAGTAGTTCAGTTATAATCTTTAGGCGTATCTGGATGCAGGAGTATAAATAGGGTAGGTTAGAGGTAGCTTCATGCTCCGTTCATCAAAATTCTTTGTACACTACACGTCGTCTTCAGTTCGTCAGTTCGTCAAAATATTTATATGAGACACGTCGGCTATAGATTCACAAGTTACGAAAAATCTAAAGTGTTGTAAAGTTAATAATACACAAAGTTGAAGTATGCGAATTAAAAGTGATAAGTTAGAAGTTATTATAACAGTTTCAGTTTGGCGAGTATCTAGATCAATATGTAAAAGTGATAGTGAACATGTTCGACAATAAAAATTATAAAACAAATTTCTTCATCAGTGTTCTTTTTGGATAAAAGATTCCTTTCCGTTTACACAACCCTGATCAAGAGACATGTTCGACTGAGAGATAATAGCTAGCCGGAGGACAGTAAACAAATTTAAATCAAATAACAATCGCATTCTTTCGAACACTAACACTGATGCAAATTGCTAACACAAGATGGAGCTACAAACCGAACAAATGAATGACGTCACAAGATGGCTTCAACACACGTGATGTAAACAAACATTATAAGTAATACCGTCGCAAATTGGCTACCACAACGTGGGGCTACAATAATGTTAAATAAATACAACATTAATACTATCGCAAAGTGGCGCCACAACGTGGGGCTCAACAACAAAATAAATATAACAAATAATGTTACATCAAATTGGCACCCAACGTGGGGCGGTTAAAATTATGTAACCAAACAAAACAAAAGCAGCACAATATAAGATCTTCAAGTTCTAATAATTTACGTAAAAACATATTACGTAAACATTGAAACTATTACAAATTGGCACCCAGAACGTGGGGCAGAGTAACCAGGAAAGGAACACAATGACCAGGAAAGGATCAGAATAACCAGGAAGGGGCAGAATTAACCAGGAAGAAGTGAGATGACTAGGAAGGGGCGAATGGAGAAGTGAACTGAACTACAAGACGCAGATTCCAGAAACAACAAAAGGAACGACAGACTACGCGGATGATTGGACATCGTAATTCCGAGATTACAAGGCAACAGGTGAATTCAACTACAAAAACATCGAGAAGACGCAGATTCCAGAAACAACTATAGGAACGACAGACTACGCGGATGAGTGGACACAAAAACATCGAGACAACGTAGATTCATCATAACACAACGCAGAAGCGACATATAATCTAGGAGAGAGGGGCAGGAAGCTGGACATCAAAGTAACAGCAACAGACAACATCACAAAAGGTCAGAGTATAGTCATTTTTTTTTAGAAAACAAAATTGTAACCTTCAAATGTACTTAAGGAGTGGTAGGATAAAGAAAATAATGGCTACTAATAATATTGAAGAAATAATTATGGAGGGAGATAATGTAACAGTTAGCTGTAATTCAATACAGGTTACAGATAATAGCTCAAACAATGTAGTATTTGAGGGAGGAAATGTTAGTGCAGAAAGTAAGAATAGAATAGCAGGAAATATTACTATTGATGCTGGTACGATGAAGGAAATGATGGAAATGATGAGAAATTTTGGTGAAATACTAAATAAGAGTTTAGAACAAAACAGGGAAAATATGAAGAAGTATAATGAGAATATGGAAAAGAGTTTTGAGAAATTAGGACAAAGATTAACTCAGAGTATGAGAGAAGCTATAAACACAGATCATAGGGAATTGAGGGAAGATATTGGTAGGAGTAATGAGGTATTAGAGCAAAAAGTAGATCAAAGCAGTGAAGAAATTGAAAAGAAAGTTATGAAGCTAGATAGTAGTATGCCAAAAATGAGAGATGAAAATGAAGTAATAGCAAGTGAGATAGGAGAAGTTTCAAAGAAAATGTTAGACATGAGCAGGGAAATAGGTAACAAAAAAAGTGAGGTTAACACTAAAAGTAAACATGTTGACATAGAATGTACAGAGTCAAATAGTAGAATGAGTAACATTGCAAGTGAGATAAGAGAGATAAAAGAGGTTATGAATGTAGATGTGAATAAGGCGCAAGTCAATTTCAGAGGGGAGATATCAGAAATACAGAATAAGACAGTGATGCAAAGAAATAAATTGTACCAAGATGTTCAAAATGAAAACTCCAGTCCAGTACAGTTTAGTACAGATTTGTCAGAGTATTCTCAGATTAAAAAGATAGCAGAAGAATTGAAAATGAAAGTTGGTAAAAGATGTATTGTTCAGGAAGCTTTAGATTGTTTTCAAATGTTATCATGGGACGAAATTTCATATGAATACAAGAGGTTATCCATTAACAAAAATTTGAAGGTTAGGATACGGCTACGAGTAATGTTTAGCCACACAATTTGATCCAGGAGGGTAAATAGCAATGAGTTGTAAAGTAAATGCTGGATAGTTGAAGATGACTTGCAGAGAAATGTATTGGAACGTAAGAGGGTTAACTATTTATATATGTCATGAGAAAACAGAAATAAATTCAGAACAAAACAATAATAATAAAAAAATAATAAATTCAGAACAAAACAATAATAATAAAAAAAATAATAAATTCAAAAAAAAAATTTGGGGGTAAAAATAATTAAAACAAATACTTATGTAGCAAACAGAAAAATGTGAAACAGTGCCTAGATTTAAGAGATGTAAATATACTTATGTAAAGGGTGAATATTTTTGGTAAATATGTTTAATAATTACAAAAATTCTTAAATGCACAAATTTTTGTCAACAATATAAGAAAGTAAACCAATTTTGTAACAATAACTTAATAATTCAGGGTACAGTATTTGCTATAAAAAAAAATTGTAATGTCAGATTAATGTCTAAACAAATTAAACCAGAGCCAGTAAGTAGTGGCGAGATAAAAAAAAAAAACAAAAACATATGTCGTGTGTTAAATGCGTGTGAAGTGTTAAGTGAAAGTGATAGCGTGTGTTCCAAGATTTAGGAGACTAAAAACCCAATTATAAAATTTCCAAACAAGTTGTAAATATTTATAATTATGTTTCTAGTGGGGCATATGATGCAGTAATTTGTATCACAAATTACTTAAATGTAAATAATGATTGTAATATGAATATGCATTTTTATGTGACATTGATTTGAGATATTTGTTTATTGTAATTATTGTTGAGAAGTAAGTTTTTAATGCCTTACTGAAACTGTCAATAATAGCGCGCAATAATGCAGCGAGGGGGTGAGCTGTTTATCATTATTGGAAACGAGGAAGTTACGTAATGTTGGCGCGTTTTTTCCTTGAGAATATTCTGGAACATTTTCTCCCTAAAGCATATGTATTCATAATTTTCATTGGATATTAAGATAGACGCTAATGTTGGCGCGTTTTATTAGCCAATAGTAGTTCAGTTATAATCTTTAGGCGTATCTGGATGCAGGAGTATAAATAGGGTAGGTTAGAGGTAGCTTCATGCTCAGTTCATCATAATTCTTTGTACACTACACGTCGTCTTCAGTTCGTCAGTTCGTCAAAATATTTATATGAGACACGTCGGCTATAGATTCACAGGTTACGAAAAATCTAAAGTGTTGTAAAGTTAATAATACACAAAGTTGAAGTACGCGAATTAAAAGTGATAAGTAAGAAGTTATTATAACAGTTTCAGTTTGGCGAGTATCTAGATCAATATGTAAAAGTGATAGTGAACATGTTCGACAATAAAAATTATAAAACAAATTTCTTCATCAGTGTTCTTTTTGGATAAAAGATTCCTTTCCGTTTACATAACCCTGATCAAGAGACATGTTCGACCGAGAGATAATAGCTAGCCGGAGGACAGTAAACAAAATTTAAATCAAATAACAGTCGCATTCTTTCGAACACTAACACTGATGCAAATTGCTAACACAAGATGGAGCTACAAACCGAACAAATGAATGACGTCACAAGATGGCTTCAACACACGTGATGTAAACAAACATTATAAGTAATACCGTCGCAAATTGGCTACCACAACGTGGGGCTACAATAATGTTAAATAAATACAACATTAATACTATCGCAAAGTGGCACCACAACGTGGGGCTCAACAACAAAATAAATATAACAAATAATGTTACATCACATTGCCTGGTGTAAGGCAAAATATGTTGAAAATAATTTTGCTGAAAATGACTGCTAGCAAATCAACAAACCATCTGATATCTCACTTTTTAAACATCATTTCTCTGGTTTGAAAAACAGTGTTCTAAACGCTGTCTAAAAAATAGTGTATTCCACACATATTAAAAGAGGTTTTATTTTGCTCATAGGATTGCAAAATAAAATCCTACATTTACCCCTTGTGTCGTAATCTATTGAAAACATTGTTTTTTCCACTTGGCTGCTCATTTAAATTACCAATTAACTGAAGCTATAAATGGACGGGTGCATCTTATTAATAGGCATGACCAACTTTAACCCCTGTTTCTTGCAAACTTTCTTAGCATATTTCCATACTCAAAATACTCCACACAGTGCTATTCTTTACTAATTTGTTTCAAAATTTTTGTGCTGCCTCAAAAGTTTATTAAAGAAAATGACCAAATACTTTAAGATAATGCTCCAATTTTGGGATATAAATTATTAACTTATAAAAAATCAATGATTTTTCGAGAGTACAAAAAGTAATAATTTTTCTACATGAATTAGAGGTTAATATAAAAAAATTTGATTTGATAGTTCTTTTGATAAACTCATGCACCGTATAAACTGAATTTTTTATGGAAATGTTTTTAAAAATGCAGTGTATGGAATATTTTATTACAATAATGAATTTATATAATAAAACATTTATATTTAAATAACATGCAATATGGAATTTTGAAACAGGCTAAACCATAAATTTAAGTCAGTTGTATGTAATAACTGGCATAAAGTTCAATAAAGTATCTTGCATACTGTGAAGTACACAGATGCAGTATCTTAATAAGGGAATGGTGCTTAGTAAGACAGCTCTGTTAGAGGAATTTACAATAGTAATGCCTCTGAGTGTAGAAAATGATAAAATAATTACTATCAAATTTTGTGATGACATGATATCACCATTTCTTGATAACTCGATACAGATACTGAATTTTGAACACCAATACTCAATACCCACTTTATAAAAAAACACTGTCAAGTCAATGGCGTGTTCACTGAATTACGTTCTTATTAGTAATTTTCTGTGTATAAACAATTTTGTATTGTATGGTAATTCTGAAATTCATCCCGTTTGACATTCTCCAATTGGCAGCAACTTATTTATCTGGATAATCTCGCAGGCTATTTAAACCCTATTGTTAGTCAAGGCTGCTAATAATAATAATAATAATAATAATAATAATAATACTAATAATAATAATAATAATAATAATAATAATAATAATAATAATAATTTATTTTTTGTTTATCTGCACATTTTACATATTGCTCACTCTGTTGTTATTAGTACTGTCTACTTTAAAATAATTCCACACTTCACTCATGTTTTATTCATATCACTGTTGTACATTAGTAAAGCAAAATATTTACAAGAATTAGTTGTATGGTATACCTGTAAGCTATGCTTGTGACCTGCAACACATTTTTTGGCTCGTGAAAACACAAACTAACAGATGGAAGGAAAGAACAAATATTTCTATGCGCTGTATTATCTCAGTCTTAAGTTCTGATTTGTTTTGGTCACCAGAGTAGGGAAATGTAATGGCTGAGAGTGAGTCACCAAGCCAGACTGTTGTTAGTATGTCAGCTTCATTCACAACTCTGTTAACACTGCATGTTACATGAATACCTTTACTCCTTGCCCCATTGTTTTACATGTTTTCATTTAAACACACAAGTATAAGGAATGTTGCATTCATTCTCCCACAGGAAACACAGTCAAGGTCTATCAAGAACTATAGTGCAGCAACTGTTTGGGGACACATGCGAGGCAATAACGCAAAGTCTTTTACTCCTTTCATTCCTTATCTAGCGTAAAGTTAAGTGCAACACTGTTTAAGAATGCCAAACTGAAAATTATTGAAAAACTATCAGAGGTTTATCTCAAAGTATTAGACATGCTTCGATACCACAGAGTATTGAAAGTATCGAGCTCCCATCCCTACTAATCTGTATTATGTTGGCTGAATTGGAAGCAGTGGCTCACAAACAAAAGATGTAACATTGCGCAAAATTTACTTTCTACTCTGCTATTAATGTGCATTTCCAGTGTTGTTCTGGTGAATTGTGAACTAAAATGTTGCATGCTGTCTTACTTCCCATTCTAGTCTCTTGTTCTCGGGTTATGTGAACTAGGGTTAAAGAAAGAATATTTTTTCTTCAAATTTATCAACAAATTATACCTCCACACTTATATACTCTTATTGAGCTTACAAATAGACTTAGTCTACTTCTCTCTTGTAAGGGGGGGGAATAAAGATTAGTGTATCATTTGTTAACATAAAGGTTAGAAAACTGAAAACATGAAGTAGCCTAAAATTTTTGTTGCTGTTTATTTTGGATTGTAAACTGTTTCTCAAACTTATATTTGGACTCTAGCACATTGGAAGAAAATATATATGGGATGAATCCGAACTCTAGCAAGAAGCTTTCACAAATTGTTCAAAGAAGTTTTCTGAGTGTTTTGAATAAGGAACCTATGATCTCTAGTGGCTCATTACTGAGCAGATTCATTGTTTTTATTTTGTAACAACTCAATCACCTTTGTATTGTTTACTTGGAATATTGTTTCCAAACAAAACACAACCTTTGACTGCTGTAGAGCATGTTTACATTACAGTTCACCACCAATTAATCCAGTACTCTTCGCCTCCGGACAATTGCAATTATTTATTTTTAAGGATAGATAACCAAACATTACAAAAGATGACATGAAAGAACCAAAATTACACTGTTCCACTGTTTAAAGTAATTCAAAATGTCGACCACCATGATCACGGACTGTCATACTGCTGGTCCATACTACAAGGGCTGTCCAAAAAGTAACAGACACTTTGGGCTATCACAGTGGTTGGCAGGGCTAGAGCCGCCACCTTGGTGTCAGAATGTTCCTATACTCAGTACGCATCCAGCTATGATAGCACGTGGATTGTGCCTCTCTTACTTTGCTCTCTGTGATGTGTTAAAATGTGCACTGCAATAGAAAATCCTGCCACTTGTGAGGCGCGGTCTGTGATTAGGTTTTTGTTGGCAAAAAGCCACAAACCAATTGAAATGTATCGCCAACTTTGTGATGTGTTGTTTTTTCATGACTATGTACGTCCACACATGGCCAGTCTTACTTGAGGGCTCTTGGATGGTTTTGGATGGGAGGATTCAATCATCCAACATACAGCCTGGATTTGGTGCAGAGCAACTACCACCTCTTTCCAGCAATGAAAAAATTGCTTGCTACACAACACTTTGACACTGATGCCAAACTGAATGCTGGTGTAAACCAGTAGTTGAAATTGCAGGCAGCATATTTCTAGAGACAGCATTGAAAAACTTGTGCCACGGTATGATAAATGCCTCAATTTGAATAGCGATTATGTAGGAAAAATAGCTTAAGAGTGTACCTTTCAAATGTATATAATAAACTTTGGATTTTTTAATTTTTTAAAAATTTTTTACTTCAAAACGTCTGTTACTTTCTGGACCTCCCTCATAGTTTCAACAGGAATTGCATAAATTAGGCTCTTCATGTTAATTCTGAAGAAAAAGTCTGTGGGTGTCGGATCTGGTGACCATTCTGACCATGGAACAGGGCCACTGCGACCAATCCTTTGCCTGAACTGTTCATGAAGGTATTCCCTAACATCCTTTGCAAAATGTCCTTGCACCCCATCATATTGAAACCACATACACTTGTGGCACATCTTCCAGAAAATGTGGGAGAGCATGTTGAAGGAACGTTTTGTAGACTATTCCATTGAGTCTGTCAGCTTGTACATAAGGCCCAATGAGCTGCAAATGTTGTATAATGAGGTTGCCGTCACTGTGGGGATAGCTCTTCCATTGCATTGAGTGAAGCCATAGATGAGGTGTATAAATGTGGCTAATTCTGCATAAGTAAAGCTATCCATACCGTATCATTAACAACATGCTATAAAGTAATGTACTGTGTTAAACAAAAGCTGAGACAACTGAACAGGAGTAGTGTTGGACCTCACTGAAAGCACATTCTACTACAGCAGTGAAATGTTGTGTTTTGTTTGGAAACAATCATATTCTGAGTAAACAGATACAAAGGTGGTTGAGTTATTGCATAATGAAAACAATGAAATTATGGATAACGAGTCACCGTGGACCATGGGTTCCTTATATCAAAACACTCAGAAGACATCCTGAACAACTTGTGAAACTCTGTCAGTGAGTCTGAATTCATCCTGTATAGATAGATAGATAGTTTATTCACCGATTGGAAATTTGTTACAATCTCATGGCTTCGTCAATTACAGTGTATTAATCTATTTCTACAAATAATTACATCACAAGTATAAACAATTCAGTAGGTTACTATATACATAAAAAGATAGTTAAACATTGCTTTAAGGATCCTATTTACATTGTGTATCTATACCTTGTAGCTAAAGAACTCAAAAAAGTCTTGTATATTAGTATAAAAGGTAATAAGCATGTTCCCAACACTAAATATTGTATCATATTGTACTTATGTGAAATTGTATTGTGGAACCTAATGGCATCTACACAACCAAGGTTTATTTGCTTTAAACTCAACAATATACTTACCTGCAAGACAATGTCCATGTTGCCAACATAACAGCTGCAATTAGCACTAACTACAGACATATCTTTACCATGGGTATATTTTAGGAACAGTTGCTAGTATTGATGTCAACAGAACAGATGGATTGTCACCATATATAACGAGAGAGTAATATGTGACACTTGACTTTTGGTGAATTGCTGTAGGCTGCAATCTCTATAACAAAGAGCACTTAGAGGCTGTTTAAATAGATAACTGCAGCGTGGCCCTGCTGAAGTAACGTCTAATTCACATTGCCAGTGAATATGGAGCATTAGATTTACTGGAGTTTTTAACGTGTAAGCTATTTTTTATCAGTTTTTATGGTTTCATAAATAATAATGTTTGCTGGCAAAATGTATGTATACTTTATTTTACTTTTCAGTCTGTTTTGTCGTATAATGGTGGGGCTATAGTGGCAATGAAAGGGAAGAACTGTGTAGCCATTGCAGCAGATAGAAGATTTGGTATCCAAGCACAAACTTTGGCTTTAGACTTTGAGGTACGTATGCTTTAAATGGTCTCTGAGTTTGTTGCAGAGTATACAGGTAAACTTTGGGAAATGATTCTTGAGAGAAAATGCAGCAGGTGTGCTCATATCAGCATGTGTCCAGAAAGGGACAGTGATTCTGCAGTTGGTGCACAGCACAGCATTGCATTGCTATGGCATTCAATTTGTCAACATTACAGAAGGTAAAAGACACTTAATGAAAGACACTCTTACTAACTTCACTCACCTATTTATTATGCAGAACGTGTATCGTGAGCATGACCTCACATCATCAACTGCCTGTTGACTGCCAGATCAACTCTCAAGTCGTCGTGTTGAAAGACTAGGATATCCTCTAGTGGATGAACCTAAATAAAGGATTGTCTGCTTCTGGCAAATCAAAATTCATGATCCAATTTTCAAATCTCTTTATATAAATCTCCCATATTTCAAGTTCTTTGGGCTTCTGGGCTGGCTTCAGCAACTTGATGTTGCTACCTATATCATGGTTGTGAGTCCTGAAGTGTGGAGCAGCTGCTGATATTCCAGTCTATTTGAATTTGATCCAATGCCAGTGTATCTTGAAGCGCGTGCCTGTGATCCTTTTTGTCTTCCTGATGTAAACTTTAAGGTAATTTTTACATTGGATCCAGTAGGTTACTGACTTTTTCTCCTGGGCCATGGGATCAGATTTTCAAGATTAATAAGATTCTTGATGCTGTAGGTATTCTAAGGTGCCAGGGTGATGTTCTTGAAAAATTTCTGAAATTTATGTAAGAAACCTGAGTGGTATGTAAATTTTCTGAAGTTGATACTGTTGTGATCTGCTTGATGCATTTTTGTCTTTGGAATTTCAATATTTTCCTATCTACCATTTCCTGGCTGAATCCATTCCATTCTGCAGAGTTGATGATATGTTTATATTCTTTGTTATATTATTTTTTTGACGACAATTTGGATTAGTCTATGAGTCATGCTGTTAAATGCTGCTACTTTGTATGCCTTACGGTTGTAACTATGTGCTTTGATCTGATTATCTGTGTGCATGGGTGTTCTGTGTATATCGTTCTATCTTGTCTGCAATCTTTGATATCTTTGAGGTCTAGGAAAGCTATGGAGTTGTTGGTAGCTATTTCTACTGTGAACTGTATGGATGGGTCTGTAAATTTAAAAGCTTGAGTGTGTGCTCGCACGTGTGCGTGCATTTTTTTTTTTTATTTTTTACTATTGTGAATATATCATGAATGTATTTGTACCAAACTTTGAACATCTAGGGGAAGGCTTTGGTGATGTGTGTTTTAAGTTGACTCATGAATAAATTTGCCAGGAGAAGGGATAGAGGGCTTCCCATGGATCATAAACTTTGATTTGCACCAGAAGCAGACCACCCCTTATATAGGCTCATCCACAGGCCACTACTGTCCATTCCAAACCAGAGTGCCTCTCACAGTAAACAAACTCTTTGTTTTATCCGCGCGAAAGTAGTTCACAATCCCCGCCCCTAATGGCTGCTTGTTGAATATTGTTTCAATCTATAAAAAGGCGCCCTGCATGAGAATCTTAGTTCAAAATGCAACCTGAGCTAACAATTGATTTTATAAGTGTGTGAAAATGAACATTTTACTTACGTTAATCACAATCCTCGGGCAAAAGTGAAACACCGAAATCCGAATCCTCGGAAGATGACTCAGCTGCCATATCGGAATCAGAACTACTCTCCAAAATAATGATAAGCTTATCCACAATTCCACAGCACTGTCGCACACAAAACAAGTTCCCACATTTGATTCTTCTCTTCTATGTTCTATTATGTGTGTTTATATTCCCTGCATGCTTTGGTTACACTTCTCACTGAAACGCCTGTAAAATCTGATATTAGTTTCGGAATATGCACTAATGCAAGTGTCGGGTATTTTTCTAATAGTGAGTTGAATATATTAAGTATTGTTTGTTTTTCGCCACATTTTAACTGTTTGCCACTTTTGTGTTTGAACAGTTTACTTGCACCACTCGCACCTTCGTCTGCCATGAGAACTCAAATACCAACTGACTAAATCACAAGATTTGACCTGAGCTGAGCATAAGTGTGCTAGCGTATTATGAATGCCTGTTTGCTTATCATATTTCCTGTGTTACGCAAAGTGTTTATTCAGTACTTAGATAGCACCTCTGGGAATTCATTGCTGCATTTCTCGTATATGCAAGAGAATGGCAGTAATGCATACAGTTGGTAATTAACAAGCAAGACACTCTTAGCGTTAGCGCAACAGCAGACGAAAATCATATTTGTAATATCTTAACAGTTAGCATATATCCATTACCTTTATCAGTGAGTTCTTATGATAACCACAATAAAATGTGCAGTTCTATACCTTTCCTGCCCTAATATTTCAGTGTACAATACATGTATTAAGGAACTATTTACGTTGGCGTAAGAGTATGTTCTTGGGTTCGTGACAAGCAGAAGCATGTGCTTTTGTTTACATCAAAGGGAACACTGGTTTGGAATGGACAGTAGACACCCCAGGCTTTCAACAAAACGACTTGAGTTGATCTGGTGGTCAACAGGCAGCTGATGACGTGAGCTCATGCTCACGATACATGTTCTACGTAATAAACAGGTGAGTGTAGCTGGTAAGCGTGTTTAAGTTGACTCCACTTTTATTAAGTGTGTCTTATGAATTGCTTCACTGTGCGATTCCAACAACATTTTGGATATTACAAAGATGTTAATTAATTGTTCTTGCATATAAACTGTATGCAGGCTAAAGTTTGAAAGGTAGAACAGACTGTGGATGGATAGATTTATTGTACAATTTGTTCTACATGTTTACAATACGTACAATCTATATTCATTTATACCCCTACATCTGTTGTACAATTTGTCTGGTGCCTGTTTCTTGTTGGGCCACTCAGATTGCTTGGTTCCCTGGCTTTTCGCTCACTAAGTGGCCCTTACTTCTCTTACTTTTCTCTACCATTTTCTTCCCTTTACCTTCTTTATTATTCTCTCAAGTCCTTGGTTTTGTTTTTTAGAGCCTTTTATTGAGTCAATCATCTTTATGGTTTTTACCCCAATTCCCCATTTTTCACACTTTCTTGGATTTCATTTATCGGACTGTGGAATTCAATGACATAGCCAAGATTTGAACAATGATAACATGTCGGCACAACATGAAATTTCCCAACTGACTGACATTTTCACCAGTAAACCACAATTATAACTGATTGACCTAACAGTGGTTAGCTATGAAGCCTGGAACTTTAAAGCACTTACAGGATCATAAATTGCCATTGGAGCATGCTATCTCAAAAATGAATGTGACAATGCCTTGTGTTTCACTGAGAAAAATGTGATTCAGTTGTACATTCCCTACATTCATATTTTCCAAAAGGCTGTTTTTATGTTACCATTGTGGAATAAGTAAATGTGGTGATAGTGGTGAAATAGCCATGCTACTTTTGTGACCTATACAATATTAGATATTTTGTTGTAATTAATTAGCTTCACTTATATCCCACACACAACGTTTGACAACTAGGTTTGTTATGTGCTAGGAACAGGAAGGAGCTGCCATGGTACGAGGGCTGTACCAGAAGTACCCGACCTAACAAAGAAAACAAAAATCTTGGGAGGAATGTTTATTTCTCTACATAGTCTCCTTCCAGCTCGATACACTTTTCCCACGGTGTTCAATAGCTTCGATACCCTGTTTATATGAAGAACCATCGAGTTCTGCAAAATAGCCATCAACTGCAAACTCCAGTTCCTCTTCAGTGTTCGCAAATCTTTTACCACCAAGCCATTTCTTCAACTTTGGAAACAGAAAATAAGCAGAGGGGGCTAAGTCTGGTGAATAGGGTGCATGAGGAAGCAATTTGAGCTTTAATTCATTGATTTTGGCCCTGGCGATAATAGATGTGTGAACTGGTGCATTGTGTTGATGAAACAAAAGTTTCTTTTCCACTAAATGTGGCCGTTTTTGCTTGATTTCATCATTCAAATACTGCAATAAGTTTGCATAATACTCGCCAATTGCTTTACCTTTTGAAGCTAATCAATGAAAATTATTCCACACATATTCAAGAAACTGATGCCATGACCTTGCCTGCAAATGGAACTGTCTCACTTTCTTTGGAGCAGATTCTCCCTGTTAAGTCCACTGTTTTGACTGTTCCTTCATCTCAGGTGAGAAGTGACGGACCCATGTTTCATCCAGGTTATGAATCGACACAAAAGCTTGGCTTTATTGCAGCAAAACATCGCCAAACACTCAATTGAAAAATCTTCACCATGCTGCTTTTGTTCCATTGTGAGTAAATGCAGCACCCATCTTGCGCATAGCTTTCTCATGTCTAAATTTTCACTCAGTATGCGATGTACAGAACTTTTTGAAATGCCTACGAAGTCTGCTAGCTTGATACTTTCAGTCGACGGTCATCCAATACCATTTTGTGGGTCTTTTTCACAATTTCTGGTGTGGTCACCTCGTTTGGTCGACCACTGCGACGTTCATCTTGGCAGCTCATACAGCCTCGCCTAAACTCTGCCACCCAATATTTTACTGTTGTAAACGAAGGAGTAGATTCCCCCAGAATAGAATTTAGCTCAGCTTTAATATTAGTTGGACTAAGACCTTTCAATGAAAGTATTGTATCACATAATGATAACCAGTTTTATCCATGTTTACAAATTTGCTGAGAGCATTCACTATTGATGGCTGCCAAACAATTACTAAATGACGTAGCATCATCAAACTTCAGACTTAAGCTTTATAAGGTTGATACTTTCTACCACAGTCATTTGTTTGAAACAACCAGCATCTATACATAAGGTCAGGTACTTCTGGGACTGCCCTCGTATATGTAGGATAAATTTGACCAAGTTAGAAAGTTGTCTGCCTTTAACCTTTTATGTATAATAACAGTAGCATAAAGAATTTATAAAAGACAACAATTTCAAAAGGTAATGAAATTTACCAAGCAATTACTTCATGATTGCATTTTTAACCATTTTTATAATTCTTTGAAAAACATAGTACATTTACGTTGATATTGTAATGAAAAGAAGCTAGAAACAGTGATGTGTATTGAATTTATTTAAAGGTGAGTCGGAATTGTTACACTAACATCACTTAAGTTTTCATTACAATATCAACGTAATTTAAGACCAACAAGTCACAAGAAGCAAAATTTATAATTGGCCACCAACTTAAGTGATGTTAGTGTAACAATTCCGACTCACCTTTAAATAAATAGTACATTTAATTTAACCTTTACAGTATTAATATGACTATGATTACTTTCTTGGCATATTGGCCCCATACCACTACTAAGCCTTTCTTGACAGTCACTTCAATATGAAGTAAATTAGAGCTGCAAAGCTTACTTTAAAAATTTGCTTTCTACAACATTCACAGCCCTTTTCTTTTAATGTCAGAACTAACTGGCTTGCTTTTTGTGAAACTAGAAACAAAAAACTTATGAATATTACCCGTGTTAATAAAACTTCAACGGGCATGTTTCCATTCTTCTAAACTAACATCAACGAGCCAGAAACACTTGCTTAACAAGCCGGCTTCTTGTCATGTATAGTTCTTGGATAGCACTGTGCAGACTAGAGTAGCAGCAAGGTTTTAATGATGTCGAACTTCCAGCCAGGTCAACGGGCTGCTACGGTGACGTGTACTGAGCTCTCTGTTGTACTACTAGGTGATTTTGCCAGCTCTGAGGGATTACATAAGCTGGAAAGGAACAAGTTCATCCGGCAAGTCCTCTTTTCTGGATTGCTATCTCTTTTCAGAATGTTCCCTGTGACGGAACACGTGACATATATACAACTGCCACAAGTTGCAGAATTTAATGTTGTGCCAGCATGTTGTCATGGTAGCTCAATTGGTTAGAGCAGTAGCATGATAAGTCAAAGATCTGTGGCTTAAATACTGGCTATGGCATTGAATTTTACATCTGATTCTATCTTTCCAATGAAAGGTGTTTGAAATGGTCTCCATGCGATGCAATGCAAGAGCCTATATGCCGTACATATCATGGATTGCCCCACATGTTCCGTTATTCCAGTCTGTACTCAGATAGCATCACAGGCTGTACTAACACGGCATTCAAGCGTCTGTAGTGTGAGGAACTGGCTCTACATACACACCAGTTTGATTTTGAGAAATTACTGCTGAACTGATTGCTCTGGAACAAGCTCTGTGTTTTATCTGTCAGCGTGGTCTACAGAATTGTGCTTTATGCACAGATTCTCTAAGCACCCTTTCTAGCCTTCGTGCACTATATGTTCGTCATCCTAACGTGCAGTGTGTCCAGAATTGTTTCCACCAGCTTACCACTGATGGGGCCAGCCTATCATTTGTTTGGGTTCCTGGTCACCTCGGTATACCAGGTAATGAAGGTGCAGATGCTGCTGCCAAGAGTGCTATTTTAACCCAATCTTATTTTAGCTCCTGTGTTCCTGCGGATGATTTTAGCCACTACTTAAAGAAGTCTATCCTCTCCTGTTGGTTTGCTGCCTGGTCCTCTGTCCAGGGTAACAAATTGCGGGAGATAAAGCCTGTACCCTCTACCTGGGTCACTTCTTCCCGTTCCTCCCATTGGGAGGAAGTAATTTTATGTAGACTTCGCATTGGGCACTGTCACTTGTTGCGCCGAGAGTCCGCTTCAGTTTGTAATCGTTGCGGTGCACAGTTGACGGTGGGGCATGTTTTAGAGCAGTGTCAGTGTTTCGCTGCTCTTCGTACCACTCTACAGATGGACGCAGCATTGCCCGCCATCTTGGTGGATGGCTAGTTAGCTGTGGAATGTGTTTTAACTTTCATTCGATGCAGCAGTCTACAGGACAGTGTTTGAGCTGTTTTCTAGCTTTTAGTGTGTTTAGACCCATTAATTTCATCTCCCTTGTTTTATAGCTTCACGTTCTACAGTCTCTGACACTGCTTCTTTTATTATTTCTAGTCGAGTTTTAACCTGACCTTTTGTAATTTTCAGTCCTTCACTTTAGGCTTTTTATTTGTCTGGTTTGGTTTTTATCTGTGACAGGCGCTAATGACCTTCCTGGTTTTATGCCATTAATCCCCTACTTCATTCATACTTTGAGAATTCATAGTTTCCAAAATTAAGATAGAATTTCTTTTTGCAATTTTTTCATGTCATATATTGATGCAGTAATTTGTATCACAAATTACTTAAATGTAAATAATGATTGTAATATGAATATGCATTTTTATGTGACATTGATTTCAGATGTTTATTGATTGTAAATATTGTTGAGAAGTAAGTTTTTAATGCCTTACTGAAACTGTCAATAATAGCGCGCAATAATGCAGAGAGGGGGGTGAGCTGTTTATCATTATTGGAAACGAGGAAGTTGCGTAATGTTGGCGCGTTTTTTCCGTTGAGAACCTTCTGGAATGTTTTCTCCCTAAAAGCATATGTATTCATAATTTTCATTGGATATTAAAATAGACGCTAATGTTGGCGCATTTTATTAGCCAATAGCAGTTCAGTTATAATCTTTAGGCGTATCTGGACGAGGGAGTATAAATAAGGTAGGTTGGAGGTAAAGTCAGTCAGTCCTTCAGTTCGCCGAAAGTATTCATACATTACACATCGTATTCATGCTCAGTTCATCGAAAATCTCAATACATTACACGTCGTCTTCAGTCAGTCAGTTCGTCAAAAGTATTAGTATGGCATACATCGGATATAGATTCACAAGTTACGCGCAGCAGAATTATGAAAGATCTAAAGTATGGTAAAGTTAATTATACAAAAAAAATTGAAGTACGTGGATTAAAAGAATTATCAGTAAGAAGTTGTTATAACAGTTTCAGTTTGGCGAGTATCTAGATCAATGTGTAAAAGTGATAGTGAAAGTGTTCGACAATAAAAATTATAAAACAAATTTCTTCATCAGTGTTCTTTTTGGATAAAAGATTCCTTTCCGTTTACACAACCCTGATCAAGAGACATGTTCGACCGAGAGATAATAGCTAGCCGGAGGACAGTAAACAAAATTTAAATCAAATAACAGTCGCATTCTTTCGAACACTAACACTGATGCAAATTGCTAACACAAGATGGAGCTACAAACCGAACAAATGAATGACGTCACAAGATGGCTTCAACACTGATGTAAACAAACATTATAAGTAATACCGTCGCAAATTGGCTACCCCAACGTGGGGCTAACAACAACAAAATAAATATACAAACAAAGTTACCACAAATTGGCACCCAGAACGTGGGGCATAGTGACCAGGAAAGGAACACGATGACCAGGAAAGGATCAGCATAACCAGGAAGGAGCAGAGTAACCAGGAAAGGAACCAGGACGTGGAACGAATGCAGCAGTGAAATGATCTACAAGTCGCAGATTCCAGAAACAACAGGGACGACAGACTACGATCGTAATTCCGAGATTACAAGGCAACAGGGAAATTCAAACTACAGGACAACAAAACGACGAAGATTCATCGAAGCGACATACAAATCTAGGAGAGAGGGGCAGGAAGCTGGACATCAATGTAACAGCAACAGACAGCATCACAAAGGTCAGAGTATTGTAATTTTTTTTTAGAAAACAAAATTGTAACCTTCAAATGTACTTAAGGAGTGGTAGGATAAAGAAAACAATGGCTACTAATAATACAGAAGAAATAATTATGGAGGGAGATAATGTAACAGTTAGCTGTAATTCAATACAGGTTACAGAAAATAGCTCAAACTTTTTAGGATGTGAGGGTGGAAATGTTAGTGCAGAAAGTCAGAATAGAATAGCAGGAAATGTTAATCTTGATACTAGTATGATTATGGAAATGCTGAAAAATTTGAATGAGAATATAGAAAAGAAAATAGATCAAAACAGGGAAGATATGCAAAAGAATAATAGGAAATTGAGGGAAGATCTTAGTAAGAAAATAGATCAAAACAGGGAAGATATGCAAAAGAGTCATAGGGAATTGAGGGAAGATCTTAGTAAGAAAATAGCTCAAAACAGGGAAGATATTATTAAGAGTGTAGAACAAAAAGTAGATCAGAGTTTTGAGGAATTGAGAGAAGATATAAAAAAAGATCATAGGAAATCAATTGAAGATATTGGTAGGAGTAATGAGATATTAGAGCAAAAAGTAGATCAAAGCAGGGAGGAAACTGAAAAGAAAGTTATGAAGCTAGATAGTAGTATGCCAAAAATGAGAGATGAAAATGAGGAAGTAATAGTAAGTGAGATAGGAGAAGTTTCAAAGAAAATGTTAGACATGAGCAGGGAAAGAGATAACAAAGAAAGTGAGGTTAATACTAAAAATGAACATGTTGATTTAGAATGTACAGAGTCAGATAGTAGAATGAGTAACATTGCAAGTGAGATAAGAGAGATAAAAGAGGTTATGAATGTAGATGTAAATGATGCGCAAGTTAATTTCAGAGGGGAAATATCAGAAATATAGAATGAGTCAGTAATGCAAAGAAATAAATTGTACGAAGAAGTTAAAGTTTTGCCTGTAAATAATCAAAAGCTAAATTCTGAAATTAACAAGTACCAAGCTGTTCAGAATGAAAACTCCAGTCCAGTACAGTTTATGACAGATTTGTTAAAGTACTTTCAAAGTAAAGAGATATTAGAAGAATTGAAAATGACAGTTGTTAAAAGATGTGTTGTTCAGGAAACTTTAAATTGTTTTCAAATGTTATCAAGGGACGAAATTTCATATGAATACAAGAGGTTATTCATGAACAAAAATTTGAAGGTTAGGATACAGCTACGAGTAATGTTTAGCCACACATAATTTGATCCAGGAGGGTAAATAGCAATGGGATGTAAAGTAAATGCTGGATAGTTAAAGATGACTTGCAGAGAAATGTATTGGAACGTAAGAGGGTTAATTATTTATATGTCATTTGAAAAGAGAAATAAATTTAAAAAAAAAAAAAAAAAAAAGAGAAATGTTTAAAAAAAAAAAAAATTAATTAAATTTTTAGTAACTGTAACAACATTTGAAAATTAAGAATGCAAAGATTGAAACTTAATATGATATTAAATTAAAAGTACGTAAATACAATTCCAAGAGTATTGTTAAAATAAAGTACAAAATAACAAAAATGGGTAAAAATAATTAAAAACAAATACTTATGTAGCAAACAGAAAATGTGAAACAGTGACTAGATTTAAGAGATGAAAATATATTTATGTAAAGGGTGAATATTTTTGGTAAATATGTTTAATAATTACAAAAAATTCTTGAATTGATAAATTTTTGTTAACAATATAAGAAATTAAACCATTTTTTTTGTGTAACAGTAATTAAATAATTCATGGTACAGTATTGGCTATAAAAAAAAAAAGATTTGTAATGTCAGATTAATGTCTAAACACATTAAACCAGAGCCAGTAAGTAGTGGCGAGATAAAAAAAAAAAACATATGTCGTGTGTTAAATGCGTGTGAAGTGTTAAGTGAAAGTGATAGCGTGTGTTCCAAGATTTAGGAGACTAAAAACCCAATTATAAAATTTCCAAACAAGTTGTAAATATTTATAATTATGTTTCTAGTGGGGCATATGATGCAGTAATTTGTATCACAAATTACTTAAATGTAAATAATGATTGTAATATGAATATGCATTTTTATGTGACATTGATTTCAGATGTTTATTGATTGTAAATATTGTTGAGAAGTAAGTTTTTAATGCCTTACTGAAACTGTCAATAATAGTGCGCAATAATGCAGAGAGGGGGGTGAGCTGTTTATCATTATTGGAAACGAGGAAGTTACGTAATGTTGGCGCGTTTTTTCCGTTGAGAACCTTCTGGAATGTTTTCTCCCTAAAAGCATATGTATTCATAATTTTCATTGGATATTAAAATAGACGCTAATGTTGGCGCGTTTTATTAGCCAATAGCAGTTCGGTTATAATGTTTAGGCGTATCTGGACGAGGGAGTATAAATAAGGTAGGTTGGAGGTAAAGTCAGTCAGTCCTTCAGTTCGCCGAAAGCATTCATACATTACACATCGTATTCATGCTCAGTTCATCGAAAATCTCAATACATTACACGTCGTCTTCAGTCAGTCAGTTCGTCAAAAGTATTAGTATGGCATACATCGGATATAGATTCACAAGTTACACGCAGCAGAATTATGAAAGATCTAAAGTATGGTAAAGTTAATTATACAAAAAAAATTGAAGTACGTGGATTAAAAGAATTATCATAAGAAGTTGTTATAACAGTTTCAGTTTGGCGAGTATCTAGATCAATGTGTAAAAGTGATAGTGAAAGTGTTCGACAATAAAAATTATAAAACAAATTTCTTCATCAGTGTTCTTTTTGGATAAAAGATTCCTTTCCGTTTACACAACCCTGATCAAGAGACATGTTCGACCGAGAGATAATAGCTAGCCGGAGGACAGTAAACAAAATTTAAATCAAATAACAGTCGCATTCTTTCGAACACTAACACTGATGCAAATTGCTAACACAAGATGGAGCTACAAACCGAACAAATGAATGACGTCACAAGATGGCTTCAACACTGATGTAAACAAACATTATAAGTAATACCGTCGCAAATTGGCTACCCCAACGTGGGGCTAACAAATACAAACATATACAAATAATACACTCGCAAATTGGCTCCCATACGTGGGGCAGTTAAAAATTATGTAACCGAACAAAACAAAAGCAGCACAACATAAGATCTTCAAGTTCTAATAATTTACGTAAAAACATATTACGTAAAACAACATAAAAGTTACTAGAATATATATATTTTTTTTTTTTTTGTTAATTTCTATAGCTTCCTTTAACTGCTATAATTTTGGGAGCTTTGACTGAAACATTTGAAGGCTTTAGGTTAGTTTGCTCTAGGTTTTTGTTTTCAACTTATTTTCACATGTACTTCATTCTCAGATCTAACTTCCAGACTTGAGCATAGGGAATAATCCTAATTAAAGAAAAATTCCCATCCAGCTGGGAATTGAACCATGACCTCCAGGTGAGAGGTCTGCTCATAGACCAATAATACATTTTGTTAGGATAAATGAAGGCTTTTCTGCCAAATAAAATTAGAAAAAAAATGTAATCACCATTTAAAGTAATTCGTGAAAGAGCATTTAATTTTGTGTTGGAGTGACTGAAATCATCCTCATCATCGTGGTGATCTGTGGTCTAGTGGTACCATGCTAGCCTCTACTTCCTGAAGTCACAGGTTCAAACCCGGCAGAGGGCGATGGATTTTTTTGGATGTAAAAATCCATAGCATGGCTTCCTTCAGAAGGGAAGTAAAGCCAGTGGCCCTGTGGCCCTTACAGCGCATAAAAGAACCTTAAGCCTGATAAAGAGGCCTCTGACCAAAATTCCAGTCTTGCACACCAATATAGAATGGGACACTAAGAACCATAACAGCTAAAGAGTGTCCATAAATAAAACCCAAGAAGCCACATGGAAGTGACATGTCGATTAACTTATAGAGCTGGTAACTGACCTCCCTAGAGTAGATGCTCTCTGATACTGTATTGTCTAGTGCTAAGTTATAGAGCATATACACTTCAAATAGAAGTAATTAACTTTAAGGATTTTTTGCAACATCAATTTGTCACTTTTTAAACCTTGTGTTTCTGAAAGTGTAAACCTCTTTTTCTTGCATTTGGTGAATTATATAATACTCTTGATTTGGAGCATATATTTTTGTTTTGTAACATTAACATACATAAAAGAAAATGAACTTATGTTGGTTTTGTTCACAGAAAATCTTTGAAATGGGTCCACACTTGTATCTTGGTCTACCTGGCTTGGCAACAGACACACAAACTGTTCAGCAGAGGTTAAAATTCCGTCTGAACCTGTATGAGTTAAAAGAAAACAGGCACATTCATCCAAAAACCTTTTCTGCCATGGTGACTAACTTGCTGTATGAGAAAAGGTAACCATAAACTTTGAAGTTCTTTTACTCTTACCTATACATCAGCTATTACAAAACTGCTAAGTTTATTATTTTTGTTCAGTAAATTACATTATGAAGGTGTTAATTCCTTCTAAGGTGTGGCCACAGATAGGAAAATAAACTTTCATAACAATTTCTATACCTGCTAATAAGCGATAGAGCTTATAATTACGTCATCTTCAGAGGCCTACTCTTATCAGTAGTTCACAACCTGCATCATAGGAATGCATCTTAGTCAGTGTGGGTTTGGAGTGCTAATGAGTTCGTTGCTATCTCAAAACGGAGGTCCAATAATTAATAACCAAATTATCTTCCTAGCAAGCGAAAGAATACTTAAAACAATGCCATTATCAGTTCAAAATGCCAGAAAAGTAATGTACGGGGACGTACTTCAGACTATTTAACAAGTTCTGAAAAATGTGTAACAGTGTTTTCGTTCCAAAAGGATCCACACAGGAGAGAGCAGTGTGTATGTGCTATTCACAGGAATGATTATGAAGTACATTTGTTGTGGTATGTATTATTTTTTCTGAAAAGCATATAATGAACAAATATACTGCATGTGAAATGATGGAAGTGTTCTTTTAGTACCCAGGACAATTCTTAAACATATTGTTATTGAAAATACTTGCTCCTCACTGTGTTCCCGTTTACCACCCTATGTTATCTTCAGAACTAGCTCCCAAAGAATTAATTGCATGAAATTAGAGGGATTCACTGTCTTCATAAAATACAACGATGTACATTAGCTGAACATTGATACCTCAGAAATTCCAATGGTTGTAGCATCATTTTAAATAATTATTTCAAATTGGTGCTTGGTATCATCTTGGTCAAATGGTACAAATTTTAAAGTAATCTGAATGGGTACACAATTGCAAGTGAACAAACAGAGAATAAACCACTTCAGGCTGCCAACAGTTTAAAAGAATTAAATGAAGATTCCACATAATACAGTAGAATCTTGTTAGTACGTTTTTGCAGGGACTTGAGGATTTGGACGTCATAGATGGGAAAACGTGTGAACAAAAATACAAAATCTGCAATTTAGGAACATAATTATACAAGAAAATGTAATAATACTCTTACCCCCCAAACGGATGTGAAATATGGACACTGTTTACACTGGTTTGAAATACATATGTATGGTTGATTGCTTTGTTGATGCCAAAATTTTACTATCCATCTTATTAAATAAAGTCATTACATTGTCATCAACTTTGAAACTGCACACATTGCTTCACTATGTCCATCGCTTCCGACACTGTAGGAATTGGCTCAGGATCTGGCTCATCACTTTCATATCCCACTGCTGCTTCTTTTTTCATTTGTTCAAGTATTTCATCTATCGTATTTCATTTTTCTTTTCACACACTGGAATTTCATTGTCAATGTTTACCTATATTTCAAAAGGCATGTGCTATTTGGCGCCATTCTTCACTCTTGGAAAACTCATCTTCCAGCATGATGTCATCACCAAGAACCCAGCAAAAGCCCAGCTTTATTATAGCAGTTCCTAATTGTATCTTGTGTCACAGAATCCCAGGAAATCCTAATGAAATGATTGGCATCTAACATGGTGATTTTTCTTGCCATTGAATTCACTGCAGCCAACCTTCTCTGTACCAGCCTCTTCCAATACATTTGCTTCATGCACCAAATTATGCCTTGATCTAAAGGTTGTAAGCTCACTTGGGCAGTTTGCTGGGAGGAAGATGATCTTTATGCTTCTTAAATTTCAAACAGTTGGTGGATGAGTGGCACACTGATCAATGAAGAGTACAATTTTCCTGCTTCTTATGCCCAGTCTTGCATCCCATGCTCGTAAGAAATTTTCAAATACCGCAGAAGTTATCCAGGCTTTTGTGTTGGGAGTGTACTTACATAGAAAAGATCGCACATTCTTAAAGCATTGCAGACTGTGTGCTTTTCTAATAACCAGTGGTACCAACCAATTTCTCTGTTCCGCTTTCGTTACAGTGCAACAAAACTGTAACCCTTTCCTTCTTAAGCTTCCCGCAGTGACACTTAGTGCCCTTAAAATCCAGGGTTTTTGTCTGGCAAAAGATGGAAAAATGGTCCCGTTTCATCTGCATTATAAACATTGTCAGGACTATAGTCTTTCAAAATTGATGGAAGTGTTGTATTTTTCCACATTTCTATATTGTCACATAATGTAGTATCATTAGGGCAGCAGCCTCACCTCGCACACATCTGTGAACTAAGCCATGCCAATTCTTTCAATTGGATGCTTTGAAATTGTCCAGTCCCACAGTACCGTCTTTTGGAACATTTGAAGCTCTTGCTTGTGTAAACCACTGTAGCAGATCATCTTCTAATTTCTGGAAACTGGCCAGGGCGATTACATTTTATTTTAGCACTTTTCCCTCCTTAAAGCAGTTTCAATCAGTTTATGTTTGCTAACAGTTGTGTTTAAGGTTGATGGAGAAATGTTTAACTTCCACGCTATGTCCACACGTTTCATATTTGGATTGCAATCTACTTCTTCAAAGATTTTCAGTTTTTCACTGTTGGTTTTTTGCCACACTTTCTTTTTCTCCATTGCGAACGTAAAGTTAAAATATTATCTACGTATGTTTGGTCAACACTCAACAGTAGAAACTAACCATGCCAAGATAAAGCATTCTCTATCCTGCCCACACAAATCGCGTCACACAAATACATGCATGTCATTGGCTGCTGGTCTCCACGCTGACTGACCAAAGTAGCGAATGAGCATGCCAAACTTCGAACGTAGTAAGCACCTACTCCCACTGACTGACCAAGAAGTGGCCAAAATAGCGAATGAGGACGTGAAACTTTGAATGTAGTAAGCGGGAGCGAGAAAACATACTAAACAAACGTTAATTATTATTTAAAATAAAGAGTGTCGAAGGTTGTTACAATACATCACTAAAATGTAGTGATGTAGTGTAACAACCTTCAACTCTCTTTATTTTAAATTATGACATCACTGTTACTAGCTTCTCAATCTTCAAAATTAACTAATTGTTAATTATTATATTTGGGTGCCGGAACTTTTATAATTCAACGTAATACATGGGTAAACATGTTAATGAGGAACGTGCTAAAGAGATTCCACTGTATCCTAAAACTAAATTCTTAGAAGAGTAGGTAAGACTGGTTAATCAAAAGGTAATGCAATATAAACTGATACTCATTATGGGCGTGCTCAATTGTTTTTTTGTGACCCAACAGCTTGCAGATTAAGTGATTCCTATGTATATTTTTTTATTCTCAAATCCTTATAACCATGTACACCATTCTTGATGAAATCCTTGTTGATCTAGGATCACTGAAACATGATTAAACTTTGACCATGGTTAAATTGTAGTTGCGGTGCATCATTGCTGATTCTCGTTTAACAAACCGCCGTCAGCTGACCGTGCATTAGTTTGCTGTACGCTCATGATTCTACAAGAGTTACTCAAAGGAAAGCATCTAACTCTACATCCAGTGAGGTGCAGTGCAATTACAATATTGTTGTCTACTTGGCTTCGTTTTTGTTTTCATTTTAAAATGATGTATGATTGGACATTCCTTTGGCAGTAAACGAAAATGGAAAACAAAACGTTTTTCTGAGCATGAGATAGACATTCTGTTGGAATTACTGTCTTGTATTCCAATAAAATTGAAAATAAAATGGCTGACTCATGTTCTTTAAAGAAAAATCAGGAAGCATGGATGTATTTAGTCACGCATTTAAACATAACACCAGGCGAGTATAATGAAATAAGTAAATAAATTACAATTGTCAATATAGCGTGAGTCCTGATGTGCAAACTTTCAGAAAATTAAAAAAATTATTTTTAAACTGCAGTATATATAGCATTTTGATAATACTGCAGAATTCCTTAACTCATAATAATGGTGTGACGTAAATTGTAAGTTAACAAACGTAATTATGTATTTTTATTATAGTTTATATTGCATTGACTAATACTATTACAATGATGTCTTGATGTTTAACAAATACAGTTGCAATAATAAATGCAGGTGTGTATTTTGTACGACACCCAGAAATCCATCAATTTGATCCATCACAGTTGAATGAATGAATAGATTTATTGTACAATTTGTTCTACATGTTTACAATACATACAATGTATATTCGTTATACCCCTACATCTACTGTACAATTTTTCTGGTGCTTTTTTTCTTATTGAGCCACTCAGATTGCTTGGCTCCCTGGCCTTTTCGCTCACTGAGCGGCCCTTACTTCTCTTACTTTTCTGTACCATTTTCTTCCCTTTACCTTCCTTATTATTCTCCCAAGTTGTTGGTTTTGTTTTTAGAACCTTTTATTGAGTCAGTCAGCTTTATGATTTTTACTCCAATTCCCCATTTTTCACATTTTCTTGAATTTCATTTATCGCTTTTGTAACCGTATCAATGATATGGTGCCTACCATAAAATCGTCTGCATATAATGAACCTGAACCTGGAATCTCCTATTACTGGATAACACTAATTTCTTATTTTTACTCCTAATATATCATCTGTGAATAGATTACTAATATGAACTCAATTTACATCCCTGCCTTACTCCTATTTGCTTTTGTATCAATTTACTTCCTTTCCCTATTTGTTCTTTGTGTTATCCTGATACGTAAATTTCTCCATTGCTTTTCTGAGTCTAGTACATCTGGATACCGGGTCGACACTTTCCTCCCCTTGTAGTGTTACCCTCCCATCTCTTAAATCTATTATTTTATACCCTCCCCCCCTTGCAATTTCCTCCGCTTCACTGACCGTTCTCACTCTTATTACTTCCCCACTTCTCACTCGTGCCCCTCCCTCCTCCGCATATGTATTTCTTGCTGCACTGTTAATCATCTGTTCACTTGGCTTCTCCCTGCTTCTCTTCCTTTGTATCTCTTCCCGCCCCGCCGCTGCTACCAATGTTATCTCCTCTTCTCCCTCTGTGGCTGTTAGGTCTTCCTCTCTAATTTCTTCTGTTCTCCTTTCATGATTGTTTCTCGTGTCTGTCAATTTTGAGACTTGATCAGCTGTTTTCTGCTCCTTTCTCCAAACTGTCAACTCAGCTATTCTCTCATTTCTTTGACTTGTATGTGCCCTGGGCCATTGTTTCTGCTGACATTTGCACATTTTTTCTCGTTCATTCCTCCTTATACTCCATTCTTCTCCTTCCACGAATAATTTTAAACCTTTCAAAAATGCTTTTTCCCAGCTACTCTTGCTTCTCTCATCCTGGCAATTAGTTCTTTTTTCAGAATTTGGTCCTCTCTCGTATAGTCATGCTCTATAAAAATTTTTGAGCCTCTTAACCTCCTGGTGTTCCTTAAAATTTCCTTCTTTTTTTCCATTGTCGTTATTCTTATACAAATGGGTCTAGATTTTCTTCCTCTTTTTCCTATTTGGTACATGTCCTCTATCTCCCGACCAGACGTTTTTATACCTAGTCTTTCTTCCATGATCGCGTACACTACTACTTCTAGTTTTCGTATTCTTCTGTCACTCCAAAAATTATGCAATTCTTTCTTCTCTGTCCTGCTTCGAATCTTTTCTCTATATCTTCAATTTTTTTCTTGTAATGCATTATCTGCTGTACCATCTCTTCTCTCTGCTTCTTCATAACCTCTTCGAGTCGTCTAGAGTTTTCCTCGGATTCCATTAGTTGGTTCATTTCCGACATTCCTGTTTTCACCTCTACTTCGTCAATTTCTCAGCTCTCACGACCTTCTCCTACCGCTGTCAGCAGCAGACTCCCCCATCACAGTTCTTAATTCTTCCTTCCACAGGAATGATGCAAATCATGGACAAAAAGAAGCAGTTATATCTGACACATTACTGATAATATGCAACGTCGTTCGATGGATGCTAGAAATACCCATATCACATATCAAAAGCTCCTGTAACATATGATCTACTTGTTAAAACTGTATTCATAGGTGATGCAGCTCATAGGACACTCTAACCTCTTAATCGTTTGATTTACTAGTTATCTCACTGCATCCTTTAATAACCGCAATTGTTCTTCAGATTTCCCGTCCCCATATTCTTTAAGAGGGTTACCTCGTTATACAATGATCTGCTTTTGATATTGGTCCCAATTTAAGTATTCTGGGTACATTATCTCATCTTCGCTACTTTCAAGAAATTGAAACGGGCAGCCATTTTGTGCAACTTAACTGCAATACCTGTTCAATGGGAGAGAGGTCAGCAGACCATGCTGACCAGGGCAGTTGTTGTACACCACGCAGAGCACATTGCATTGCAGCAGCTGTAAGGGGATATGCGTTATCCTGTTGAAGAAATGGCAGTAACACAGGATTAATTACCTGCTAGATGTAGCTGACATTGGTTGCACGTCCCTGCACAAACACCAAAGCACGAGTTGTAAGTGATGGCACCCCACACCATGATGCCAGAAGTTGGGCGTTTGTGTCGTGGGCAAATCACTCTGGAAGAGTTCGCTCACCAGCTCTATGTCATACGTGACCGCGACCATCACTTGGTACAGGCAGAACCTACTCTCATCACTGAAGACAACAGAGTGCCATTCCATTGTCCAATGAACCCTTTCTCGACACCATGGCGGTATTGTGGTGTAAGAGGTACCTTGGCCAGAGTCACATGATTTGAGTCCTGCTGGAAGAAGACGGTTTCCAATAGTCCGTGTTGACGCTCCAGGTGCTACCTGTGTACGGATCGCTTCCCTGGATGCTGTTCAAGCACCCACGGATTCCAGTACAATGTGTCAATCCATACGTGCATCTGTACGTGGCCTCCAAGAGCTCCACTGCTCATTATTGAAAACACAGACACACCATTGGTATAGCTGGCGCAAAACTTCTGGAATCATAACCCTGATTGCCATCCCAGCTGCCGAGCCTAGGAATGGTTTATGTTTAGATTACTCAACGAAAGCAATATAATACCTTTGCTTACTCACAGTGCGTAACATATACAGTCTGCATAGAAAGTGTTCTGCATCTGGTTATAATTTCAAAGAGAGCAGAACCTAAATAGTGCTTATTTTGTATTTGTTATATTTATAACATGACTCCTATGTTTTCAAAGTTAAGTGGTAATGTATTACATAGTCAAAGCAGGGAAATAATTGCAAATGTCCTCGACTTCATAAAGCAAGAAATAGAGATGAAGGAAGAAAATATATGTTCACCCGAGTTCACAAAAGCCTTAAGAAAGTGAAAGAAACAGTAGCCAAAGCAACTGGTGTTTCACTGAATTCCATTTCCAGAGTTCTCAAAGATAAGAAAACACATGGATGAAGAAGTGCCACTTGACACACCTGGGAAGAAACATAAATGTGTTTCAATGTGAAATATGTTACACAAATAGATGCTTTCGACAAATGCGTCATACGGCGCCAGATTCACAATTTCTATGTGGAAGAAAAAAATGTGCCAACAATAAGCAGATTGTTCATCAAACTGAAAGACAACATAAATTTTCAAGTGGTGCTACAAATCTCAGAAAAATTATAAAAGATTTAGGGTTCAAGTGGAAGAAAATGAAATCAAATAGGAGAGTTCTAATAGAAAAGTATGACATACGATCTCAGCTAGAAGAGTACTTTACTCAGAGGTACAAATTAGAGGGTCAAACTATAGTGTATAAAGATGAGTCATACAACACCTAAAAGTTGGAGTGACGATAGTGAATTAGGTTTGCAGGTACCTGTTGCCAAAGGGCAAATACTTATTATTGTTCATGCTGCTGGAAAGATCGGCTTCGTTCTTTTACAAGTCGCAACAAAAACCAGGAGATTTTCATCAAGAAATGAATACAGAAAATTAGATGAAGCGGATACCTAATATGCCTGCTGGGTCCGTTCTGGTTATCAACAATGCTTCTTACCACAACACTCAAATTGACAAACCACTTAGGTTTTTATATTAAGTGCTTTTTACAGCGGTGGATTTAAATGTACTGTATATAACTATAAATTTATCAGTGCAACACAGTGTAGTGTAGTGCAGTGCATTACCGATGTGCGGATATTTGACAATGACTGTCCCACGCACTCCTGCAGCATGCAGACGACCGGTCACCACCTGATCTGGTATGTAACTTGCTTCATAGCTGTCATTAAGATTTTCACATGTCTAGAACTGTTGCGCCAATTATACATTGTGCCCAACATGTGCAGCAATTTGTCGATAGGTCCACGCAGCTTTGCCCAGACCAACAATTCGATCCCGTTCGCATTGTCATGGCATGGCTACACCCTAAGAGTGTCGTTTGACAGCACCAGTCACCTGTTATGTACCACTGTGACTGCCTGCAGAGTGCACACAGAGGTCACAGACGCATGCCTTGACAGTGCCCTCTAGTGTCTACTGACCATGACACATCAATCACCAATACTATAACCCCTCAATATCCATGTGTTATGCCCATGTTATGCCCACCACAGTCCTTAGTGGTGTTGCATTTTTATTTTTTCGCCAGTGTTACAAGTAAAAAGAAACTACTGCATTACTAAGCAAGACAGGTTGCCATGAGCTGCAGACAAAATAAAAACGAAAGTTGCAGACTTATTCGCATTGAGAAGGTAAGAAAATAGTCTGCCACAACTACGGAAAACATGTTTTCCGTCTATTTACTAACACACAATTAACCATTAATATGGAAGTGTAAAAATATAAATGATTGCTTGCTAATTTCAGTACAAACATGCTAAAAATACTTGTAAAACTTCGCTTTATGTATGGAATTATGTGGTACATGGGCCTCGTGTTGTGATGTCACGAATTGGCATGCCGGCCTGGAGTCAGATAGAGAAAATCATTGAATGAAACCCATCAGATTTTTTTTAAAACATGGATATAAAAGAGAAGAGAATATAAGCTTTATCATCACATAACATTTACAATAATGAGCAAATGCTTGTAAACAGGTGACTCGTCAGTTGATGGTTTACAGTATAAATATAAAACAATATAAGAATAACAGTACAAATTGCATATATAAAAATCAATATTAATAAATATAAATAAGTAAGTATATATCTTGCATATAGCATGTCCTTTTAGATTACAAACCACATCATTCATGTTCAAGGTAATAGTAATTTCAAACTTCATGCCCCGTGTATTCGTTAATTGAGTACATGCTTTCTCCGCGAGTAGTGTTTTTACTTTCTATGGGATTGATCAATATTTCTTAATTGTCTAGTTTTTTTGTTTTTTTAGGTAATTTGTTAAATACCTGAAATGCCAAGTACTGTGGAATTTTTTCAAGAACTCTTAGCCTATGTGTTGCATATTTAATCATGTTTTTTGCTTTGTGTTTCATCTATGTTGGGTACCTGAGAAATTTGGTACATGTAGGTGCATGTATGTAAGTAAATTATATAGAGCATTCATTATATTGCAGGGCTGCGAATTGTGCATATGCGTGCTCTGCACACTATTATTACACTGGGGAGTTTTCTGTTTTAAATCTCTTGCATTACTTACTCGTGATAGTAACATGCACTATAATGACTACTAACCTTGTTATAAGTGACATTGAAAATTGTGTCCATCTGCATTAAGGAATTCCTGGTATCTTCGGATGAAATTTCCACTCACATAAAAGTTCCTCTTGCATAATTCTCAAAAATTTCTGTTCTGAATTTGTTCTTAAGTTCATTTATAGTGTGAGAAAAAATTGAGTTTTGTTTATGGACGCTCTTTAACTACTGTGCCGCATAGCGCCCCATTCTATATTAGGTGTGAAATACCAGATATTTTGCTCAGAAGTCTTTATCAGGCTTGAGGTTCTTTTACATGCCATAAATCTATGACATAGGACCACAGGCTTTACTTCTCTTCCAAAGCAAGCCATGCTAAGGAGTTTTACACCCAAAAATTCCATTAGCCTTTGCCAGTTTTGAACCTGTGACCTCGGGAACTAAAGCCCAGCATGGTACCTCTAGACCATAGAGAACAATGCTATGGGATGGGGTTTGTTCCTATAAACTTTATTTTCTAGGGTCAAATGATGCACCAATTTCATCCTTGTTAGAACATTTTGTTTTTGCTTCTTAGGTTGTGTGTTTAACGATCCCATTGTCCTAAACGCAGTAACAATACATCTAACAGTGTCTCCACCTGGAACTGGAATACCAGGAAATGGTATGGTACATGATTTGGTTTTTATGTATGTATTGTACGTAAAAATTCTTTGTTCAAGCGTGAATTTGTTGGTAGGCATTTCATTGGACTAATAACAAGACAAGAAATGCAACAGTAACAAGAGCACTCTTAAGCAAATCACACACAATAAACTTTTACCTTTGAGATACACAATGTACAAACTCTAGTGCTTACAGAATTAGCAAAAGGTAACAACTGATGCAGTACGAATATAACACAGCTGATAAATGTAGCCTTGGGCAGGTCATTCACCACTAGTGCATGGTAGAAAAACATTGAGGTCACCGCAGTGCAATCTGTGGCACCACCATACAGCAATGACTCTGTATATGTAAGGGAAGGTGTCATAATATTTTATGCCTTGAATAATTGTTTGCAGGTCACTCTGTGGTTTGAATGGGTCATTATTTAGATTATCATTAATTTTTAAATTTTCAGAATCCTTTCCCATCTTGTAGCATTGCCCCATACAATTATACTATATTCTAATATGGATTGAAAGTAACTGTAATGGACTATTTTTGTATACTAAGAAGTTACATATAATTACTTGTAAAAACTAAACAATGGATGAATTGTTACTGCGCAGGTTTGGTCCGTACTTTGTGGAGCCAATAGTAGCTGGGTTGGTTCCTAAGACGTTTGAGCCATACATATGCAATATGGACTTGATTGGTTGTCCGAACGAACCTGAGGACTTTGTTGTTGGAGGAACTTGTTCTGAACAACTGTATGGTATGTGTGAAGTGTTGTGGGAGCCTGATATGGAACCTGACCAGCTGTTTGAGACCATTTCACAAGCTCTGATGAATGCATTTGACAGAGACGCCATCTCTGGTTGGGGTGCTGTAGTTTATATTATGTAAGTATTACATTTTTAATATATGAACCTTAGCTGCAGTTCCAGTGTACACAGAGCGCCAGCCTTGGCTGATGCAGGGTATGTGCAAACCTTGACCGCAGGACTAACAGTCCAGCAACCTATTGATGTGGTATGCAAGAAATTCATGAAAACTTCATAGGTAGACAATACAATACATGTTAATACTATAAACAAACCACTTATCAAAAGTATTCATCATTACACTGTTATCTATTTTTAGATTTAAGAAATTAAGAAGTTAATATACGCATTTAAATTTTGAAGGAGATCCAAAAAATTTATAACAAAAACTTTATCAGTAGATTTTGAATACACAAGCCATTTCTGATATATTTTCTCTCCATTGAGTAAAGTTATGTAAAAATGGGAGGAAGATTTTCTTCTGTTCTCATTTAAAGGATAATAAAGATTTATAACTTTAGCAGTGCACAATTTCATCAAAGATGGGAGACATTAATGTGTGGGATCTGGATCCGTGACTTTCCATTGTCACTACTATTAGGCCTACATGAATGTGAGGTAGTAGATGGTAACAATCCAATACTTCAGTTTCTTTTTCACCTAAACCTTAATTCACCACTGTTAAGGCTGTCACCATTTAAGCATCATTCACTTTCATTCTCAGTTTTTAAGATTTAGATTGAAGATACTTTTTGAAATACCTTTTTGTGAGTACAAAAACTGTTCACGATTTAATAGTTTTTTTAATATTAATTTACTTTTTTAGAGCTGCTTATGCATTATATTTATATTCATATAGTCTTCTTTTTCTTTGGCTTTTTAAGCATTTGATTCGTATTTTCGAAATTTGTTCCTTTCATGACACATTTCACTCTCGACACTTTAAATTTTACAGTATAACAAGAAATTCTCTTCACTCTAACATACATACAGATACATGAATCATTTGTTGGTAATACCTGTTACATTTTAAAATTATCCCAATATTCTGTGAACTGAAATATAATAGCAATTCTGAAATGTGGGGTGTGGGGGTGGTTATGGAGAGTTTTGAAGTACTGGTATCAAATTCGCAAAATGCATGTATTTCCATAATGCTATACAAAAATCTTACAATTTTTAATACATTACTTTGAGTTGCTATTTTTACTTTCTCTACTACGTATAGTAAGTAGGGGAAGTATTGCATTCCACCCAAAAATTTGATACCGAGATTTCACCGGAAATATATGTTTTGAGACCCCCTGAATCCAAGAAAAGCATTTTTTGGAAACATGTCCGTGTGTGTGTCTGTCTGTGTGTCTGTGAACAGTATAACTCAGAAACGAACAGTCGGATAAACACCAAACTTGGTATTTAGGTTCAGTATCTTCCAGAGATGCAACATGAAGGTTTTCAAGAAAATCCCCCAACCCCAGATTACTCTTTACATGGAATATTTTTCGATAATTTTAATTTTCTCAAAAATGGCTCAACGATTTTGATTAAAATATCATATGTTTAAGATATTTTCATGACAAATAAAATGTATATCTGGAATTTTCTGGGAATGTCTCCAAAAGTATTCATTGTGAACGACTTTTGCATAACTGGTAAACCATAAGAGATAGACAAAATTTTGCTACACAAAAAATGTAGATCGCATTAAAATACACAATTTATGTCATATACATTTTTTTTCTTAAGTGAACCATTTTCGAGATATTGCTTGTTATTCCCTTAAATTTTTCAATGCTTATTTTCTCAAATGAGAATTCGTTATTCATTTTTTTGTCTTGTATATGCAAAGAGTATTAATCTGTGGCAAAGAGAATGGTGCTGCACCTAGCAACCAGCTATTAAGAGATATGTATATGCTTAAAGGCTACTATATTGCCCTTGTAAATATATATTCCCCTTACATCTACAAGAAACTTAGCAATAAGATAGAGTCTGCAAATGTTTATCTCGATTAACATGAAGTAGATGGAGAAGATGCGTTTGTGAAAATAGTTTGTACCAGAGTAGAGAAAGCCATGTGAGTGTAACACATCAGATTTTTTTTTCCTTTGGTCCATCATGCATTTTAACACCATGGTTATTTATGCATGGTGTGTCATAACAAATTCATATTGCTTTATTTTTCTAAACCATTTTTCTCTTATTCTCCCCATATATTCTGTTATTCTTTTTATATCCCCCTCCTTTTGTATTTTCATTGTCCTAACTTTTAATACTACTTTGTTAACATTCTCCCATTCTTTAGGTAAAAACTGATCTCTCCACAACTTAGTTTCTTCACATTCAATTATATAATGCAAATCATTATCTGCCTCTCCACAAAGAGGACATCTATCCAAATTCACTCCCTTCCTATCTCCCCTTAGCCTATATGCACTTAATCTAGACCAGGCCCACCCTTCTCTCGCTAATCTATTACCTACATCCACGTACTTCTCCGTTCCCCAGTCCATCTTTAATTGTCTATATAGTTCCAAACTTTTCTTTCCTTCTAGACTTTGAAATGATTCTTGTTTCTCTATATCTTCCACTCTGTTACTCACTTCTTTCCAGAAACCTTTAACTAACTCCTCTCTCTCATCCCATAAGTTACCCATTCCTATTTCTAGTATCACATTCAACAGTTCCGTGAAGGGCATATTGTAAAAGATAGTTTAAAATATTAGGAGAATTCTAAGAACGATAAATAATAACTGGATAAAATAGATTAGGCATCAACTACAGATAAATGGTATGGGGTTATTTGGACTGGACAGAGAATATGGATAGAGAAACTTTACACGTAAAGGTTCTAGGAAGGAGGAGGAGCAGGGATTATCTCATCTGTAGGAGGTAAGAGAATGCAAGCATTTTGTTGTTCTGGAACAGGACAATAGAGATTGACATTACTTAAACAAAACTGGTTTGAAATGAATAAAGAAATAGATTGTAGAAGAAATACATCTTCTTTGCTTTTTCTATCATGAACATAATAGGTAGAGAAGGTATTGCATTCCACCCAAAAATTTGATGCCGAGGTTTCATTGGAAATGCATGTTTTGAGGCCTCCTTAATCCAAGAAAAGCATTTTTAGAAAAAAGTCTGTGTGTGTGCAGGTCTGTTTGTAAACAGCATATTTAAAAAAAATTCTGATAAATACCAAACTTATTATCTTCCAAAGACGCGACACAAAGCTTTTCCAAGAAACTCACTCCACCCCAAACTAACCTTTACATGGGAGATTTAAAAAAAATTTTGGTTTTCTAAAAAATGGCTGTAACGATTTTGATTAAAAACCATATATTAAAGATAACTATGTCAAATAAGATGTATATGTTGAATTTTCTGGGAATAGCCTGTGAAGTCCTTCATTCGGAAGGAATGTTCTATAATTTTGTATAACTGGTAAATGTTGAGTGATAGATGAAAATGTGCTATACAAAAACAATTCATATCTCTAAAAAAACAATTTATTTCAAATAACATCTTCGTGGCATAAACTATTTCTGAGATATTTGTAATTAAGGTTGGAATTGTTCAATACTTAGCCATTCTTTTTAAGTCTTGTCAGTTTTCAGTTGTTTCTTGCAATATGGAAAGAGCATGGAACTGGAAGGCTAGTATACAGTGTCCAGTTGTTAAACATTTGACTATCAGTGTTCTCTTTGTATCTATAACGAATTGTGTAATGTAGCTATTTCTGCAAAGATTTATCTCGATTAAAATGAAGTAGATAGAAAAATAGGCTTTCGTAAGAATAATTTATATACCCACTAATAAGCTATAGAGGGTAGTAGAAAGCCATGTGAGTGTAATGCCTCAGATCTCTCTCTCTCCCTCTCTCTCTCTGTGGTGGAATGTTGATTGGAAAACGGGTGCATGGTTTAGCTTGCAGTCTCAATGGGACGAAGGTCAACCTCTAACATTGAACTCTGGTAGTGTCGCCCTTTGAAGCAGCTGGTGACGATATTGGTTGTGAAGTCAGTGTATGCATAGCAGTCATTTTGTGAAACACAATGAAACAATTGAATATGCACATGTCTAGCAGACAGAGGCAGTGCATTGCATTATAGGTAACAAACCTGATCTTACAAATTGACACTTCCCATTCCCTTCTGGTACTCAAGATCGTTCTTTGGTTTCTTTACCTCCTCTCTGGGGTCTGACATTTGTTTTGTTGTAATGTCAGTAGTTTCATGTTTCATCAATTGGAAATAAACATCTTTGTTATCCTGTTGTATGTTCACACACAGATATTCATTGCAAACCATGATTCATACTCTCTTTTTTTTTCACTTTCATTATATAAGACGACATATCCTTCTTATTTAGTTTTCATGGTACCGACAGCACTAGTGTTTGTGTTCATTAATCATCTAAAGATCCTTTGAATGTTATCTGTGAGTTAAAACTGCAAATACATGTAGTTTTATTGACCAGTGCACACTTGAGAGCTGTGCTTGTCATGCAATTTAAATGTCATTACCAACCCACACTAGTACAACTGTCATATGATGCAGATGGGTTAAAAGATCAATTTAAGGGCTTGATGATGTTAAGAGACAATTCGAAGCAAATTAAGTTTGTGTAAGTAAAAGTGTTACTCTGGAAGTAATTTCACTGAGGTCAGTTAAATGATCTTGATGCTCCAGTTCCCAACCACTGAATGTGCGTGGTTCAAGCCCAGCCATGTAGGTGCAGATTTTTCAGCCCATGTACAAGATCGTGCCCACACAGCATTATAATGCATTTGAGGAGCTACCATAGGTAATGGTCTGTAGACATCTTCCTGGCCTGGGCAAAGTGTGGTGCTGACCATACCTCGCTGTATTGACTGGATGAGCATCCACCTCTGCTGTGCATATTTGGGCAACTGGGTTTGCTAGGCCAAGGCCTACAAGAGCTGTGGTGCCACAGATTTAGCTTTAAGAAATTACAGTTATAGTCTCTTACTTGGGAAGTTACAGTGAAGTAGTCAATAAAGTGAGATAGATTTTAATACACAACTTCACTACTTTGGTCTTTTATCCAGAACGTGTTTCAAAGTTATGAAAACACCTTTAAAATTAGCCCATCTTTTTACTTAAGTTTCGAATTTTAGTGTACAAACATCAGTTAACATTTCAAGATATTTTATGTTATATAGTTCAGGTTCTAATTCAATCTCTTTTGCTTTTGTTTCTTTTTTCAGAGAAAAGGACAAGATTACAAGGAAGACGTTGAAAACAAGAATGGATTGAACTTTGCACACATCTATCAATTTTATTTTCTTTATGTATTAAAATGAATGTTGGATTCCAGCAAATAAAGCTGTTTTTCTACACTACCTCTGACATTTATTTCACTTTCTTTAAGCTAAGATTTAGAAATGCTGTAAAAGCTATATATATGAAACGTCTATTGGAAGAAAGAAAGGAATGAATTGTAATAAAGAATGAAAAAAAAGATTAGGTCAATTTTGAAGGATATTTCCAGGAAGAAAAAGAGAAAATAAGATGAGTGTGAATAAAATATAAACTGGAATTTTAAATTAGCTGCTCTGATATTGAATGGAAAAGGGTGGGACTTTGGGAGGATGTTGTGGAGTGTTTGGAGTAGGGGTCTTGATGCATCCTACAGCAGCTGCTTGCTTCAGTGTGCCACGAGCAAGTAAGATACAGGGCATCATCAAGTTTCTGGCAAAAGAAGGCACCAGAGCTTCGGAAGTTTTGAGAAGACTCCATGCACAGTTTGGGGAAGCAACCCTTTCAAGGACCCAGGTGTATGCATGGCACAAAAAAAATTTGGCAGGACGGAAACCCCAGCAAATGTTGATACAGCAATATAGTTCTTTTAAGGCTGGTTCACAACAGCCGAGAACGGTAACAGAACGAAAATGACAAAGTTGAAATGCATGTATTTTAATGAGAGCATTCACAATTGACGGGAAGCTGTCCCAGGACTTGGCCAAGTTTTAATATTCTCGTTCCCAGGCAAGGAATGTTAGTTACATTTTATGCATATTAGGGTCTTCACTGTAGAGATTATTCTAGATGGTTGTAACATGTTGCAAGCTGGAAAAAATTCTAGCATATGTGCGTCCTAACCTCATATCCTGACACCCACAGATCCATTGAGCGTTGGTTCTTCTAGTGAAAGAATCATCTGTAGTTTGTTTGTATGCATCTGAAAACTAGCTCTTGCCTAAAAAAAAATAGCAAAAACTACAAAGAACAGTAAAAACCAGTAGAAATTAATAAAGAACAACAAACAACTTTAATGTATGTCATTAAATAAAGGAATCAGAAATGTAAGGGATATACAGTTAGATAATGTTTACTTTATCGAATTTTGACGTTGGCTTACCCACGTTATGTTCGTTGAATTGGAAGCAGGTGAAAAAATATCGAATGGAAAAAGGCAATGAAATCCCAATGTGTAAAATGGACTTTCCAGCTTGTGATCAATATGATCTTCAATGTGCATTCCTGTTCTTGTTATCGGGCTATTGTGAACCAAAATCTTGTATGTTGCATTGCTTCCTGTTCTAGTTTCCATTTTGGTTACTGTTCTCAGGTTAAGTGAACCAAAACAAACGTACGGATGCATATCAATCTTCAGGGTTCTCGTCCATTGAGCGTGTAGAAATGGTTTGCATGCATATGCACCATTTGTAGCAATTGGATAGGTAATACAGGTGAAATATTAGCATAATATTAATACACTACTAAAGAATACAAATTAGGATTGAAGAAAAGTAACATTACTGGAAAATAATTATGGTTAGCAATTTCCTGCACAAGGCATCTGTTTTACTGCCATATGATCAACATTACAGCTACCATCTGCTTGCCAGAACTATGCAAGGTTGCCATATGCACATGAGTGCCAGAGCAGTACATTGTAGTAACAGTAGGGTCATCTGAGTTGACGAGTCAGTCTGCAAAACATGCATAATTTTTTGATCCATTGAGGGTATTTCAAATTCCTGTCTTCTTGAAGCTCCTTTCCACAATGTCTAATGAAATAGATCTCTGTTAGAATAAAAAGCCCCATAGTATTCTCCATTCATTGTCATTCCTTCTGGCATGCTGTCAACCACTAATGGTCCTTCACAGTTGAAGATCACGGTGTACATTTGCTTCCAAGAATTAAAATTTTGTTGAACAACTGATCTTAGATCATTCTCATTTACTCAGACACAATTCTGAGCTTTATTTGGTTTGTTATAATAATAAAACTAACTTTCAGCACCAGCGCCTACATCTGTCAAACATTGAGGGCCATCACTTGATCACTATAAACAGCTAAGAAGTCCTCGTGGATATGTTTTGGTTTTTCATCTAGCGTGTGAAAATGTAGAATGTAATGTTCTCTTTAGAAATACCTAGGATTTTTCACCAGCTTGACACAGCACTGAACTCAACAGACTATGAACATTAAAGTTTAAACTTGCTCTTATGCATATTTTGATAGCTTAAGACCAATTTTTGTCAGCCGCATTAGTAATATTTTTGTAACCATTATTGTCCAACAATGGATAGGCTGGTTGCAAAACTTTTTGAATCAAAGATGTTATATGGAGTAGAAATCTGGGGATTGCCAAAGGAGTGACTGAAGAGCAATATACTACATTGAATGTTTTGTAGGGAAGTTCTGTGTTTACCAAAAAGTTAACTGAGGGAAGCAGGACTGGCAGAACTATTTTGGGAAAGATAGGAAAAATAGGTGAAATAGTGGAGTTGAACGGAGGGAGCACTCCACAGATAGTATTAAATTTGAAATGGAGAAATTATTCCGGAACCAAAATGTAGTAACTTTCTAAGAATGATAATTGACAAACAGCTAAACTGCAAGCCATATGTGATGCATACAACAACAAAAAAATAAATAAATAAAGGCATTTATATAATGAAAAAAGTATGGAATGCGGTGGATAAAGAAACACTAAAGCAGGTGTATTATTTAATTTATTCACTTGTAAAGTATGGAATATCTCTATGGGGGGATAGTATAGCAACAGACATGAAAAAAGATTTTTAAGTTACCCAAGAGAGTCCCCTCCCCCCAAAAAAAGAAAAAGAATTAGAAAAGATAGACAACATTCACAAATCCTTTTTAGGAAACCACAGTGAAGTAAATTTAACAACATTTTCATGCACAAATTGAGACACCAGCTTCGCTTTCTACACCAGAACGTACTGGAATATGTTTCAGAAGCTGCTGTCTCCATCATCAGCCTAGATTTACTGCCAAGTTTCCTCCTGTGACTTGCAGATGGTGTTTTCTGTCCGGATGTACTATATAATGAGATGCTTTTTATATGGGATATCAAGTTTAATATATTGTGCTTATCAAATTTGTTAAAAGCTTGGTCAACCTTTAAAACCACTTTTTGCTCCATTTACTAGTCAAACCATAGTAGAACATGTTTAATGGAGACATCCATATCATGAGCTGATTGGTCGACTGACTCTCATCAGATATCTTCTTCCTTCCCCTTTGTTTCGCCTGCTACGTTCCCACTGATGAGTTGTATGTTGTCATCTGATGCCAGTATTTCAAAACTCATGACTCTATTTGAATTCTTGGTAATGTATATATTTTCCCACACTATTCCAAATGATTCTTGGTCGATTATAAAAGTTTTGTTTCTCTGCTGATGTTATGAATATGTAACCAAAAATGAGAGCTATGGCCTAATGTTTCTGTTTGTTTAAGTTTAATATTTCTCAAGTGTTTGTTCAATCTTGCTTCCAAATTTCTTTTAGTTTTTCCAATGTCGGAAATATATGTTTTGAGACCCCTGAATCCAAAAAAAGCATTTTTGGAAACGTCCGTGTGTGTGTGTGTGTGTGTGTGTGTGTGTGTGTGTGTATGTGTGTCTGTGAACAGCATAAGTCAGAAACGAACAGTCAGATAAACACCAAACTTGGTATTTAGGTTCAGTATCTTCCAGAGATGCGACACAAAGGTTTTCAAGAAAATCCCCCCACCCCAGATTACCCTTTACATGGAACATTTTTCGAAAATTTTAATTTTCTCATAAATGGCTCTAACGATTTTGATTAAAATATCATATGTTTAAAATATTTTCATGACAAATAAAGTGTATATCTTGAATTTTTTGGGAATGTCTCCAAAAGTATTCTTCATTGTGAACGACTTTTGCATAACTGGTAAGCCATAAGAGATAGACAAAATTTTACTACACAAGAAATGTAGATCGCATTAAAATACACAATTTATGTCATATACATTTTTTTTGTTGAGTGAACAATTTTTGAGATATTGCTTGTTATTCCCTTAAATTTTTCAATACTTATTTTCTCAAATGGAAATTCCGTTATTCATTTTTTGTCTTGGATATGCAAAGAGTATTAATCTGTGGCAAAGAGAATGGTGCTGCACCTAGCAACCAGCTATTAAGATATATGTCTATGCTTAAAGGCTACTGTATTTCTATATTGCCCTTGCAAATACAAAACAAGGGGAACATAGCACGCCTTAAGCGATAGTCAAATATTTTTAGAACTGGTCGCTATGTGTAAAATGTAATTCTCTTTGCATGTCAAAAGATCGTTTCTGCAAATGTTTATCTCGATTAATATGAAATAGATGGAGAATAAGAGTTTGTAAAAATAGTTTGTACAAGAGTAGAGAAAGTCATGTGAGTGTAACACATCAGATTTTTTAATAGATGATTGAGCAGATTTCCGACACTGTATTTGTTTAGGGAGTCAATTTAATATTATATATAATCTAAAAATCTTTTTGAATTTGTTCAACATTTTTGGATGATATATAAATTTGCAGTATTTTTCTTTTGATATGCTTCATAATTTTAATTTTATTTTGTGCTTATTCTTAGACATGAATAATTTTTCCCAAATGGAGAGTTCTGCTGGTTTTTTAAGCGCTTCAGTTTCTCTTTAGTTGATCTGTGGACCAGAAATGATGTGTGGCTGCTGATTTGTTTGTTTACATTTCTCATGTGGTGTTTAAACTTTGTGTCTATGTTCCTCTTTGTCTTCTCTGTGTATACTTTCTTGCAATCATACAAAAAGGATCTCACTGTACAGTACGTCCAGCCAGAAAATGCCATCTACAAGTCACAGGAGGAAGCATGGCAGTGACTCTAGGCTGATGATGGAGACAACAGTCTCCAAAACATCTCCCAGTAAGTTCCGGTTTAGTAAATGAAGCTAGAGTAATAAAAAACTCAGTATGTGTATATAAATGTTACACATTTGTTTAGACTGTTTTTTTTAAACATTTTAATGTTTTAACTGTTGCATGTGTAAATTTGAAAAGCACAAAAAAATATTGTAGCAGATAAAGATGAGAAAGATTAGTATTGATGCATATTTTTTAAGAAACAACAATAAATATTTCAGATCGGTCCTAATTGGTATATTATATTGTTTATTGTTTACAAGGTTATATTGTTTATAATTGGTATATTAAGTAACTGTCATGTAAGAAGCAGGGGGGAGGGGAAGAACTAGTCAGTAAATTGCCTAAGGAATAAAAGCCTTAATAATGGCAATTGCATTTTAAAAGCAGTAAAAGAATAATTCAAAAACACTTTTTATAGCCTGAAGGAGTATAAAAATAGCAGAACTATATAAACCAATTTGTATATTTTGAATGTCTTGTAACAATGTATTTAAAGGATGAATAAAATGAGTTATGAGAATTCTGAAATACTGGTATAGATGTTCAAAATCCGATGGCAGCACAGTAATAAAAGAATACTTAAAGTTCCAAAGAGATGTAATTGGAAGAGAGTTGGTTTGGGGAGGTGGGAAAACTGCTAGAAGAGAACAAACAGTATGGGAGAATATCATAGCAACAGACAGGTATTAGGTGAAAACAGTTGTGGATTCTTAAAAGAAGTGAGACAGAGAAGCTGGAAGTCGGGGCTAGTTTTGAGGACTAAAGTTCTTTAGATAGAAATTTAGTCAAAAGAAACTGGTGGGAGAGAAATATGTACCTCAAAATTTGTGATCAGTTTAGAAGATACCTCTTGTCTGGATGCACTGAGGAGCACTGTTTCTAAAAGGATTAAAAAATAATTGTACAGAAAGATGCATTTTGTGTTTCAGAACTATTATAGTATTTTTCATTGTTTTGAGGAGTGATAGTATATGAGACGAAAACTAAATAAGTTACAAGATATAGTAGCAATTAAAATGAATAGATACAAGAATAAAGAGAGAATATGATAGGGACAATTTTAGGAAGGGTAAGGGATAAGTGGATAAGGAGCAAGACAGTGCTTATAGTTTTGAAAATGGAGGTATGTACTAGTGGCACTGTTCCATATTTACAACTAGGGGATAAAGGTATGGGAGGGTCAAGTTTAGAACTAGATTTATAAGTGTATGTATCTATCTGTAATTGTGTATATGCTGGAAATAAATTCATTCATTAGTTCACTTAATCTGGTAGTCCTAAAGTTAAGAAAACTATAACAAATACTTGTTGCAGAAAAACTATGTGCAAATATTTGCAAAGTGAAAAGGCAGTACCAAAATAAGCATTTTGAGGTTAGGAGCTAGGGGTCGCAAAAGCTTTTATACAGAGTGTCCGATTGTGAAAGCTATTTGTGGATTGTCAGATGTAAACAAAATGCACTCTTGCATAACACTAGTCATGATCACTACGTGTGTCTGATGGTACAGTAATAGTTCAAAGTGTGCGGTTAGTTTCTCATTGTGTACCAGTACTCATTAGTTGAGACAGTACATACACCCTTGGCATGTGAGTTATATGTCATTCTGATTTTTGATAAAGTCAGATTTCAATTATGTTGATGCAGCACTCCTATTATTTTACTCCATCTGTGACTCCATGTTCCTAACCTCAAAATGCTTAGAGTGGTACTGCCTTTCTACTCCACAATTTCCTGTACATTGTTTTTCCATAGTCTGTGTATTATAGTTGTGCATTCATTAGACTGTACTGTCATTTTTTAAAGTTTAAGACTTGATGAGTCACAAAATATTCATTTTACATTGTGTCCAGAGATATTAAAAGTGGGAATCCAGTCTTTCCAAATCACATGTAGACAAGCAGAAACAACAAGTAACATGTGTCTGGTAATAGAAAAATCTGATGTGTTACATTCACATGACTTTCTCTACCCTCTATCATAAAAACTATAAGTGAGTATAAAAGTGATTTTTATAGCTTATTTCTCTATCTGCTTCGTATTAATCGAGACAAACCTTTACAGAAGTAGTTACATTACACATTTAATTATAAATGCAAATATATTCAAATGTCAGAACTAGATGCTGTCTACTGGCCTTAAAATTCCATACTCTTTCGTGCAACCACAAGAAACAAGTGAATATCAATAGGACTTTAAAAGAATGACAATTCAAACCATTAATAATGCATATCTCAGAAATGGCTGATGCCACAAAAAGTTATTTGTAGTAAACTGTATGTTTTAAATAGATTTACATTTTTTTATGTAGTACATTTTCCTCCATCACTTAACGTTTATCAGTTATACAAGATTATACAAAATTTCTTCTGAATGAAGAGGACTTCACAGACAATTCCCAGAAAATTCAAGATATACGTTTTATTTGTCATGTAAATATCTTTAATATATGGCATTTTAATCAAAGTCATTAAAGCCATTTTATAGATTATCAAAAATTTCGAAAAATGTTTTATGTAAAGGTAATTTAGGGTGGGAAGATTTTCTTGAAAATGTTTGTGTCACATCTGTGAAAGATACTTATCTTAAATGCAAAGTTTGCTATTTATCTGAATTTTTATTTTTGAGTTAAGCTGTCCACACACGCACCCACCTTTTTTTCTAAACATGATGCTTTTGGGTGGAATACAATACCTTCTCTACCTACTATGTATGTGATAGATAAATAACTACAGTACAGCAACTTAGAAAAAACGCTTGGGAGGGTTAACTTACCTGGTCATGTATTCTCCTCTCTAACTGCCTTGGGCAGGCATGCCTCTCCTACTCTGCCTCTGAGTCACTGTTTAAGCACCACATGCCATAATTTTGCCTAGCCCGTGTTTTATTTTATGTTATTCTATTCTCACAAAATCGTTTATCACTTAATCACACCACTGCTGTAATTATCCAACTGTAGAGGCAGAACTAAAGACACAAGGGCATTGCAACAGAAATGCCGAGTTTGTAGATTGCCTTGCAAAGAGCAAGGTGCAGCGATTATGAAAACAAGTGTTTGCATATAAGTAATGATAGCATTTCACATACTTGTGGTATTATCATAGGATATTTACTAAAAGTTAATTCACACTTTTTAGGGTAATTCATAGCCTTCACTCCCCCATCTCTCTCTTTGAGGAAAAAAGTTTCTCGCTGATTGGTTTTCGTAATACAAATTATTTCAATTGAAGTTTTACAAAGAAAACTAGCAGCTTTAATTTTTCTTTACAGGGAGACCAAATCACACATCATCATCATCATCATCATCATCATCATCATCATCATCGGCATGTCGAATCTGTGTTTTTTTATCATACCTCTTACAGAACTGGAATAAGGATTTTAGTTTTTAAGTTATCACAATGTAAACAAGATCCTATTGAATTTTTCTACACTATAAAATTGCTGTGTTCTCAACAGTGATGTGACACTTGTTTCCCGTGTACCAGCCCACTTCCTCTTTAAGACAGCTCATTGGATAACTCGGTAGCTAAGCGCAAAAGACAAGTAGAGTGGGGGAGATTTATCCCTCCTGATTACTGGCGCAATCCGCAGACTGAGGGATTTTACTAAGTTGTTATACTATAGATGGTTTATCTAATTGTAGACTAGAAAAATGCAATTTTCAGGGAAAAACTGTTTCTATTGGATAAAAACAAGAAGGTCTGAAAAACAGATGCCAATTTGGAAGTTGCTGTGAGTAAGATAATTTCTGTTATTTAGGCCTGCTGTTTACAGTACGTTTACTACCATCCCGCCCTCTCATAAGAGGGAAACTTCAAATGTGGCATGGTTACCAATTGGGCAAGTCTCAAATGGAATACTGCCGTCATTGCATTTTTCAGTTGTTTTACCGCATTAATTACTGCAGAAGCATTCAGACAAAGCATTAAAAAAAAATTACAGACAGAAAAATACTGATTTAAGAACCAAGTTATGATATGCTGTCTGTTGATTAGAACAATGCTTGTTGTCATCCATGGCTATCATAGTCAGACTTTCACACAACCATGGAATGGTTTCCTTAGCTATTGTCTATTTTGAAACATTTTATTTACACCTATAAAATGAGATGATGAAATTGAAATAAACCATACATTTATGTCACCCCTTTAAAAGATTATCTTGCCCTTGCTGTACTCCATAGTTCAAATTGAGGTTAAGTCATTCTGAAACATATTTGCAATATCCCTCAATAGATAGTTTGTTGTATGAGCTGAGATAGTCTCTTGTTTAGAAAAGGCAAAATTGCCCCCAGTGTTGCTTAATTTTATTTAATTATTTGGTTCTATATACTGTACAATACAGTGTCAGAACAAGTCAGTTTGTAAAATTACAAAATCATCTACAAAATATTACACCACTCATAATGCTAATCTTATTAGAGTTGTTACAATATTGGTTATCAAAAATCCTATATGGAATACAATGCTTTATGACAGGTATAGTTTTACAGGCTCTATTGGAAGTTTCTCCTGATATCTTTATTACTTTTGGTAGCCTGTTATAGAATTTTATACCTATAACATATAGATTTTTCTCACAGTTGGATTTATTTGCTCTAGTCACCCTTGTTTCTGGTATCCCAGTGATATGTTTTGTATTGGCTTGCACTTTGCTTTTGTCTAGTCAGTAATATAATCTTATACACATATATCAAGCAGACTGTTATTGTACTACTATTCATAAAGTAGTTCTTACATGATTCCCTTTGTTTTAGCTTAAAAATATGTCTGATTGCTCTTTTCTGAACTTTAGGTATATGATTCATTTCTTTTTACTGCAGCCCCATAATAATTCTTTAAATTATATTTTCATGAATGTGGAGACATCAACTTTTGTCTCAAAAAAATTCTGATGTGTTACATTCACATGACTTTCTCTACCTTCTATCTCAAATGTTTAAGAACTGGACACTATACCTGGCCTAATCTGTTTCCATGCAATCACGAGAAACTACTGAATTTTGAAAGGACTTTAAGAGAATGACTAAGAAATGAACAATTGGAATCTTAATAATGGATATCTCAGAAACAGCTTATGTCGTAAAAAAACTTGTATTAAGTAAATTGTGTGTTTTAAAGAGATCTACATTTTTTATGTGGTACGTTTTCGTCTATTGCTTAATGTTTAAAAGTTACACAAAATTCCTTCCAAATAAAGAGGACTTCCTAGGCTATTTCCAGAAAATTCAAGATATACATTTTATTTGTCATGTAAGCATCTTTCATATATGTGATTTTAATCGAAATCATTAGAGCCAGCTTTTAAAAAATAAAAATTTTTGGAAAATATTCCATGTAAAGGGTAGTTGTGAGGAGAATGTTCTTGAAAATCTTCATGTTGCATCCTTGGAAGATACTGAACTGAAATATGAAGTTTGGTATTTATCCGACTTTTTATTTTTGAGTGATGCTGGACGCACACACACACATGCGCACCCACGCATGCATGCACACCCCCTCTCCCTCTCTCTCTTACTTTTTCTAAAAATGCTTTGTTTGAATTCAGGTGCCCTCAAAAGATGTATTTCTGGTAAAATCTTGGTATTGAATTTTTGGATGGAATGCAAAACTTTCCTAGTTACTATAAGTAGTAGAGAAAGTAAAAAAGAGAGATGGTTCTATAATTTTTACTTATGTTGCACCATAGACAATTTTTTTACTTTCACTACTAGTTATCTATAGGAAGTATACATTTCACCCAAAAATTTGATATTGAGATTTCACTAGAAATACTTATTTTGAGGTGTCCCTAAAAAGAAAAAAGTCCTTTTAGAAAAAGGTATGTGTGAGTGTGTGAGAGAGGATAACAACTCAAAAATGAAAAGTTGGTTAAATACCAAACTTGATATTTAAGTTCAGCATCTTCCAAGGATGCGACACAAAGCTTTTAAAGAAAATAGTTCCCCTTAACTGGAAAAATTCTCATTATTTTTGATTTTCTGAAAGATGGCCCAATAATTTTGATTAAAATACTATATATATAAGATATTTACATGGCAAATAAAATATATATCTTGAATTTTCTAGTAATAGTCTGTGAAGTCCTCTTCATTCTGAATGACTTGTCTAAAGCATAAGAGATAGACAAAATCTTACTACACAAAAAAATAAATCTTATTAAACCATACAATTTATGTGAAATACAATTTTTTTGGGCATTAACCATTTCTGAGATAATCTGTTATTGGTTTGAATTTCAAATACTTACCCTTTTAAGTGGTAAGTCACTATTTGTCTCATAGTCATCATACAAAGAAAACATGAAATTTGAAAGCCATCATTTAGTGAAACACTTTTTAAAAATCTATGTATTGCATATACCTATATGAAATGTGTTGATGTATAGTGAAAGTTTATCTTGATTAAGAAAGAAATAGATGAATAGACTTTTGTAAGAAGAGTGAGTAGAGGGTGATGTGAATGCAACACATCACATTTTTGTCCTCCATCCATCAGTTGTTGTACATTCCATCGAAATATGGATCCCATCTTCATTTTCCCCACAGGTTGGACTCATGCCCTTGTAATATTACCTCCTCACTCCTAGAATGCACTCCAGACTCTCTTCTGTTTACTTTCTCCACCACATACTAAGTAGGTAGAAAAGGTATTGCACTCCACTCAAAATTTGATACCGAGATTTCATAAAAAATACATGTTTTGAGGCTCCCTGAATAAAATAACACTTTTAGAATAAGGTGCGTGTGTGTGTGTGTGAGAGAGGGGAGAAAGTATAACTCAAAAACGAAAAATAGGATAAGTACCAAACTTGGTATTTAGGCTCAATACCTTCCAAAGATGCAACACAGAGATTTTAAAGAAAATTGCCACCCTAAATTACCCTTTACATGGAACATTTTTCTAAATTGTTTTATTTTCCAAAACATGGCTGTAATGATTTTCATTAAAATACCATACATTAAAGATATTTACATTACAAATAAAATGTATATCTTAAATTTCCTGGGAATAGCCTGTGAAGTCCTCTTCATTTGGAAGGAATTTAGTATAATCTTGTATAACTGGTAAACGTTAAGCGATAGATGAAAATGCACTACACAAAAAATGTAGATCTCTTTAAAACACCTAATTTATTTCAAATAAATTTTTTGTGGTATCAGCCATTTCTGAGGGATCTGTTATTAATGATTCAAGTTGTTCAGTACTTAGCCATTCTTTTAAAGTGCTGTCAATGATCAGCTGTTTCTCATGATGTCATGGAAGGAATTTTAAGGCCAGCATATAGCATCCAGTTCTTAAACATTTCACTGTTGCTATTCCCTTGGTATCTGTAATGAAATGTATAATATAGCTAATTCCAGATATGTTTATTTCAATTAAAATGAAGTCAATAGGAAAATAAGCTCATAAGAATAATTTTTCTACTCACTAATAAGAATAGACGATAGAGAAAGTCATGTGAATGTAACAAGATTTTTTTTTCATCTTATTGTGCTGCCAGGTGGCCAGAATAGTGATAGAAAGTGAGGTGTCACATAGCATAATTAGCTGCCCTTTCACCATTATCATTACCACTATTAAGGCCAACAGATAGTTAAAAATGGCTTAAATTGAATTTTATTTATGGACGCTCTTTAACTGCTATGGTTCTTAGTGTCCCATTCTATATTAGGCATGAAAGAGCGGAAATTTTGCTCAGAAGCCTTTATCAGGCTTGAGGTTCTTTTATGTGGCATAAATCTACAAGACAGACCACAGCCTTTACTTTCCTTCTGAAGGAAGCCATGATGAGGATTTTTACGCTCAAAAAGTCCATTGCCCTCCATCAGGTTTGAACCCGTGACCTCAGGGACTAGAGGCTAGCATGATACAATTAGACCACAGAGGACAACAACAGATAGTTAAAACTTGGCTACTGACACATAAAGATGTCCATTACCACAGATTTTCCTGCCAAGTGCGACTTATGCAAGCTCATAATTCTACAGGCAGAGGGGCATAATACAGCAAAAATGTGCAGCAGAATTAACCATGTTTATGGTGAGAGTTTTATGAGCGGTGTCTGGTGCAGGAAATTTAGTTGGCCAAAAAGACTTTCATTATGAAGTTTGGTCAGGGACAAAGTTTTTGACCAACCTTCTTACAGCGCAGACCTAGTGCAGAGTGACTTTCATCATTTCTGTGCTGAAAAAATGGTTGGGGGGACGGCATTACCACTCCAGTGAGTTTAAGGCACCATGCAGACCTGGTTCAAGAGATAGGTGTCAACTGTTTTTGTAGAGCTTATTGAAAATTTGGTGCATGGGTATGACAAATGCTTCAATATTCTTGGTGATTATATTGAAAAGTAGCTTATAAGTGCAGCTAATATTGTCAATAAAACCATTTTGCTAGTCACATTGGTTTTCATTTCATGTCCTATTGCAAGTTGTAAAATAAAAAAAGCCCCTGTATAAATATTTTCTCAGCAATCCTATTGTTGATCTCGGTTTGGCTAATTGCCCACTTTTTTCTGCTTTTGCCAACATCCTATACTGCTCAGCACAGCAATATATTGAGAACATTATTTGAACATTCTTGGGATGTAATTGACCTGTTGCAATGCAATGTTATTTACCATTATATCAATTGTGCCAAAAATAATACTAGCTTTCCATTTAAAAAAAAAAGAAGTTTATATTGAAAACCTTCTTTACTTATGTTTTTGAAGGACCTATATCATCTACTTTAATGAGCTCAACCCTTATGTTCATGCCTGTAAAAGTTATTCAATTCCTACTTTCATTTAAGTGATATTTGCAGTGCAAGTTTGGTGACCCACTCTGTATATATATTGGGCACAGATAAACAATGTGCAGAAAATTGTAGAGTAGAAAAGCAATACCAAAATAAGCATTTTGAGGATAGAAACAAGGGGTTGCAGAGCGTTTCTACTGTGCTACATGTGTTAGCATTAAATCCAACTGTTAGAGTCTCCAACTGTGAAACCTGTTTGTGGCATGTCATGTGTAAACAAAATGTACTCTTGTATAGTACACTATATAGTCACTATTGCTAGTGTGTCTGAAGTGAAGCCTACTGGATGACTGCCTTTTTCAGTATAGTAAGCCCATGAACTGGTTAGTTGCTTATTGTGTACCAATACTCATTAATTAAAACACTATGTTACGTTTCATTTTGATATTTCATAAAGGCAGATTTCAGTTATGTTCATGCAGCACTCCTGTTATTATTCTTTATCTGTGACTCCATGCTCCTAACCTCAAAATGCTAAGTTTGATACTGTCTTTCATTATACAGTATTTTGCTCATTGCTTTTTTGTACTCTGTATATATGTTAATATCATTATTCTCAATAATTGTAACTATTTTTACATATTTATTTCCTCCAATCATCTAATTCATTAACTAGCTTGTAGATTTATCTATTTATGTGATTAGGTTAGGTAGTAGTCCCTAGAGCCTGTTTCACCAGTATTATTGTATTTTGTTTCTTTTTAATTGATTTCTTCATATTTTCAATGCTTTGTTTAAGAAATGACCACTAACATCATAGATTTTAGATTTTCAGGTGTAATAGCTTAAGTTAGGTAAATCAGCAGCATGCTAACATAAAATTAGAAAAATTTTGACACAAAGAAATGACAACTTCGTTAATGTATTTTGTACATATTGGCAGTTACATTATTTATAACTTATTGGCAATAATGTTTTCATTTGCAGGCTTCCACTACCATCTTGTCCAAAAGAGGACTTGAAATGTTAAATGAAAGAGATTTCTTGGATCATTCTTTTCTTACTTGTTTGAGCAGTCCATATAATGAAAAAACAAACAATGAGGTAATGGTTACTAATTATTTATTTCATCCAAAATATTATAAATTAATCATTGATCATACCACTGAAGTGTTTGCCTTAGTCATATAACAGCTGGAGAGAAAAAGTGCAGTTATTGCTCATACTAAGGAATTTTCAAGTAAATGCTAGCATATGAGAGAATGAAAGTGGTAGTATTTGTTTTAGTACCAATGGGTTAACAAATACTAACTACCATAGTTGCTGCCAAAGCTTTTATGGGATTTGTAGTATTTTGTTAGTACCTACATAAAAGTGAAGAGAATAAAAAGAATCACATCTAAGAACTACTAACAAGGATACTACTCTTCTTGGACAGCCCTGGATTCTAACTCAGTCAGTGTATATATAGATTTTTTGGTCAATCAAAATGAGATAAAAGTCATTCTGCTAGCTTTTTCATCTTTTGTGAGACAAGATTCGAAACTTGCACTTATTCACCTGTTGTGCTAACATATAAAGCATACAAAATAGGCATGGATTATCTGATGTTACAAACCACATTGCTTCTTTTGGAGTGGACAGACTCTTCAGTGATGAGGAAATAACAAGGATGTTACACAACAAGAGAACTGTGATTCAAATCATTCCTCCAAAAAGAAGTTTTGTGCAACTCCTAGAGTTTAGACAATATAAAACTATGATCTGAAGACTGGAAGAACTGCTCAGGAATAAAATGTTGGCCATGGAAGCAATCTAAAAACTATATGATACGCGCTTTATAATGAAACTTCATCTTGTTGTGTACCACCAGTTTGGTTCATGCTGATATGTGCATGGCAAAAGTGTGGATATGTTACTGAAAAATTTGATGTGTTACATTCACATGACTTTTCCTAATGATTCTTTAACAAACTATTCTTTTAAAAGCTTATTCTTCTATCTACTTCATGTTAATCAAGATAAGCATTTCTACAAATGGTTTTAGTACATATTTCCTTGTAGGCACAATGGGAATAGGGAAATACAGTAGGGTTAAGTGATAGTCAAATCTTTTAAGAGTTGGTCGCTATGTGATGGTTTTGAAATTCCATTCTCTTAGCATCCAGGAGGGGGGGGGGGGTAAACGAGGACTTCCCATTGAGAAAGGTGTAAGTATTTGAAAATTCAAACCAATAACAAGGAATGTGCCGGAAGTGGTTTTAACTCCACAAAAACAAAACAAAATATATAATTTTAACAAGATCTACATTTTTGTGTAGTAAGACTTTGCAATGAGAAGTGTGCCTAAAAGCCATAAAAAGTATTTAGTAGAAAATGTGTTTTATTTATTTATTGTGCTAAGAGATTTATAATTTGATAGTCTACTGAACTTTGATTCTGGCCATTAATTCTGTAGACAATCACTATAGTTTATTTACATTTTACAATTTCTCATCAAATTATCTTGTTTCAGTTTTTCATGTCCCATTTCCACTTGTTTTTCACTTTTCACTTATTGATTACTTTACTATCACACATTCACCATAGTCTTCCATTCAAAGTAAGATACACTACCTCTTACTTTTCTCTATCCACTGTCCAAAGCCATTTATTTTTGACTTTACACAAAAACTGTCCAATGCTCCTAGCGTCCTTGCACATCATTTCAATTATAAGCGTATTTCTATACCCCTTCAACCACTTATTTTTAAAAAATTCTCTTCCCCAATTTTCTGTTCCTTGGCACTTAAATACTGTGTGTTCAATGTCTTCATTACCACCACATATTGGACATTGATTTTGAGGAATACCCTGTCTTAATCCTCTTAACCTCCATGCTCCGGTTCTTACCCATGAAATAGATTCTCTCTCTTCTTCATTTACTATGTCTATATATTTTTCCCTATCCCATGTATTTTTCATTGGCCTATAACAAACCAACAAGCTGTTTTCGGCAATCTCACTCAACATGATTTGTATTTCTATATCTTCCAGTCTTTTCCTCGCCTTTTTCCAAAAATTTTTCATGTTATTTTCTCTCCTTCTCCACATGTCTCCTAACCCATTTTTCTCCAAAATGTTCCGTAAATTACTTACCCATCCATCGTTCTTTAAACTATTCTCTTGGTATTCTATACATTGTCTTAACACATTACTTTTTCCTAGATTTAAAGTTCTGAACCAAAATTTCAAAGCTCTTAGTCACCATCCTGCCTATCTCTAATTGTGCTACCTGTCTTACAATTGCCTTTGGTAACCCTAGTATTTCTCAATAAAACATCCTGTGCACCTCATCTATCTTTCCCATCCTCTATCTAATCCCCATATTTCTATACCATACATCATTTTTGCCTCCACAACCATCTATAAACTTTTTCCAGCCATTTAACATTTATATTAGGTACTCTATATTTGCAGCTTCTAATTGCTGCCATCGCCCCTTTACCTTTTGCTAATGCAAACTTCTTTTGTTTCTCCCATTTATTACCTCCATCTATTTTTACTCCTAAATAAATACAGCCACACACCACCCTGTAATCTTTATTCTCTCCCTTCCACTTTTCATATTTGCTTAATTTCCCCCCTTTTTAAATACCACAATGTGTTTTCTCTTGATTCACTTTTAACTTCCATTCTTTACAATATACATCAATTGCTTGTAATGATTGTTTTAAACCACTTACTGTAATAGATTCTACCACTAGGTCATCTGCAAAAAGAAGTCCTGGGATTTGGATGTTGTTAATTACTGGTGCACAGTTATAATTCCTTCCAATTTCTAGTAAGACATCATCTATGTATAAATTAAATAAAACTGGGCCTAACTTACATCCTTGCCTGAGGCCTTTCTTTTGTTGAATTTCTCTTGTTACACAGCCTGTCTCCACCCCTACACAGAAGGTGCTCTCAAAATACAGTGCTTTAAGAATATTCACCAATTGCTGACTTACTCCCTTACACACTAATTTATGCCACAGAAGTTGTAACTCAATTCGGTCATAAGCTTTCTCTAGGTCTACAAAAGCCATATACAATTTACCCCTTTTTTCTTTTAAATATTTGTCTGCTAATGTCTTTATAATAAATAAATTATCAGTTGTTCTCCTTCCCTTGTAAAAGCCCATCTGGAATTCCGAAAGGATATTATATTTTCAACCCAAATTTGTAGTCTTGCTGCCAAAATGCCTGCAAAAAGTTTTCCTATATTAGATAGTAATGCGATACCTCTGTAGTTATTAGGTTTATCTACATTACCCTTGCCTTTATATATAGGATGAATGATAGCTTCCCTCCATCATTTAGGTACATAACCCTTTCTAATAACTACATTAAATAAATGTAATAACATTTTCACTCTTCCTGTTTCAATACACTACACCTTAAGAAACTCTTTTGGGATGCCATCAATTCCAGTAGCTTTATTTTTCTTCAGTAACTTAACTTGAATTTAATTCACAATAAAATTGCTTTGGTGGACTTTGTGACAGTGATGTGTCAATAATTACTAACTTAACTTGTTTTATTATTTCCTCATTCCTAATTTCACCATACAATATCTCTACAAAAACATTTCCTATTTCCAGAAATCCCATAATTCCTATACTCCTGTCTTCCCCATATAATGTTTTAAAATACTCCATCCATTATCCTGGCTCAACATTGGGTTTAGCTACACATTTAGTATAGGTCGATTAAGAACCTGCCATACCTTATTAACATTATTTTCATTTAGACACTTTATCAAATTCCTTTCATTACTTTCTCTCCAGTCCCTTTTCTTTTGTTCTAACAATAAATTATGTGAGTTCCTCCCTTGCATATAATTGTCCCTAGATTTTCTATCACCTAATTCCTTCCACCTAACCAACAGTTGTTTTACTTGTCTTTTTGATACCTACATTCTTTGTCAAACCAGTCCTTATCATTTATTAAACCCTCTTTTTTGTTTTCATTTCCTCTCCTGCCCTTTGCATAACTGTATTAAGGATATCCATTGCATTCTCTATTTGATTATTCTTAACCATGAATGTTACTCCACATAGACATATCTTTCCATAATTTGAATCTAGAGTCTGTTTAAATGTGTCACAAAATTCTTCTTTCCATTTATAACTAGTATACTCTTTTTACTTTCTCTACTACGTATAGTAAGTAGGGGAAGTATTGCATTCCACCCAAAAACTCGATACCGAGATTTCACCGGAAATACATGTTTTGAGACCTCCTGAATCCAAAAAAAGCATTTTTGGAAACATGTCCGTGTGTGTGTCTGTGTGTGTGTGTGTCTGTGAACAGCATAACTCAAAAACGAACAGTCGGATAAGCACCAAACTTGGTATTTAGGTTCAGTATCTTCCAGAGATGCGACACGAAGGTTTTCAAGAAAATCCCCCCACCCCAGACTACCCTTTACATGGAAGATTTTTCGAAAATTTTAATTTTCTCAAAAATGGCTCTAACGATTTTGATGAAAATATCATATGTTTAAGATAATGTCATGAGAAATGAAATGTATATCTCGAATTTTCTGGGAATGTCTCCAAAAGTATTCTTCATTGTGAACGACTTTTGCATAACTGGTAAACCATAAGAGATAGACAAAATTTTACTACACAAAAAATGTAGATCGCATTAAAATACACAATTTATGTCATATACATTTTTTTTGTTGAGTGAACCGTTTGCGAGATATTGCTTGTTATTCCCTTAAATTTTCCAATACTTATACTTTTTCTCAAATTCGTTATTCATTTTTTTATGTCCTGGACATGCAAAGAGAATGGAATGCGCCACATAGCAACCAGCGTTAAAATATTTGACTATCGCTTAAAACCTACCATATTCCCCTTGCATCTACAAGAAAATTATCAATAAGATTGACATCTCGATATCTCCATTAACATGAAGCATATGGAGAATAAGCGTTTGTAAAAATAGTTTGTACAAGAGTAGAGAAAGTCATGTGAGTGTAACACATCAGATTTTTTACAATAACTTTCCACTCTTATATTGTGTTTTACTTGTGCTGTGTGCATCATAAAATCCACAATCAGTGGATAATGCCCGCTAGTTGAGCTTAAATTTAATACCTTAAAATTCCTTAAAATATACCCTAAATTAGGAGGCCACAACACAAAATCTATTACACTCTGCCTATTATTGCTAACAAAGGTAAATTCCCCTTGTTCATCTTCTCCATATTTTCCATTCAAAATTTCTAAAGCATTCAACTCACAAAAATCAATAAATTTTTCACACTCTTTATCAACAAATTTATCCTTACTTTGCCTAAATTTCTCAGTTTTAAACACCATTTCATCACTTATGCAATCATTTCCAACATATGTATCGCTTTCCCCAATCCTGATATTAAAGTCTCCCATTAGTATTACCTCTGCAGTTACAAATTTCTCCTTCAGCCTATCTATATCTTCTTTTTTTTATTTGATTAAGGAGATCAGGATAGATGAATTTAAATTAAACAATGTATATATCCATCATAATTAATGTATAAGATATGTAAATATTGTTTCAAAAGACGTGTAAATAATGTTTATGAATGTAAAGAAATCTTGTTAATTCGGACAATGTACTTTAAATTGTAAGGTAGTTTTTTATAAATGTAAGTTAACTTTGACGATTTCTATGTAATGAACATTTGGATGAAATACAATTGAATTGAATTGTCTATGTCTTACAGTTTACTAGTTATATAAAAGTCATTCACAATGAAGAGGACTTCACAGGCTATTCTCAAAAAATTCAAGATTTACATTTTGTCATGAAAATATCTTAAACATATGGTATTTTAATCACAATTGTTAGAGCCATTTTTGAGAATACCAAATTTTTTTAAAAGTTTTCCATGTAAAGTTTAGTTTGGGATGGGGGAGATTTTCTTGAAAATCTTTGGTTCATATTATTGAAAAATGCTGAACTTATATACCAGGTTAAGTATTTAACTGACTTTTCATTTTTGATTTAAGCTCTTCACAGACATTTTTCTAAAAATGCTTTATTGGGTTCAGTGGGCCTCAAAACATATATTTCCATTGAAGTCTTGATTGAATTTATGTGTGAAACGAATACTTCCACCACTTACTGTACATAGTAGAGGAAGTAAAAACAGTGGCAGACTGTTAGAAATGTCCTTGAAACAATGCTCTGTTATGCATTGTCTGTGATGAAGATGAATGTGAAAAGGTCATGAAGGTTCAGGATACTGTGTCCAGACCCATTATCACCAATAAGGTCAGTGATAAAGATGGTTCTAACGTAAAGGTTATGAAGGTTCAGGATACTGTGTCCAGACACCATTATCACCGATAAGGTCAGTGATAAAGATGGTCCTAATGTAAAGGTTATGAAAGGATCTAGCATGATAGTATGAATGTCATACATAACCCATAGCTAGAGTCAAGGTGCATATCAAGTAGCATAAGTGAATTCAATTTTCAAATCATGATATCTAGCAACAGGCAGAAAAGTAAGCAGAATGACTTTTACTGTGTTTTTATAGATCCTACATGTGCCTAAGTCTGCCCAGTTGGTGTATTTCCCTTGTAAGCAGTTTCTTATGTAGTTGTTGACAGTAGTGGTTTGTGCATACACATTTTGTGTGTTCACAAAATTTTAGTCAGACAGACCTGAAAATGTGAAATACCATCTGCTGTATAATAATCATGATTATAACAAGTTAATACAACTGCAACCACTCCCAACAACAACAATGACTATTAATAACAATAAAAATACGAGGTACGTCCAGAAAGTAAGTTCCGTTTGGTAATAAAATTAAATTGTGTACAGATACAGAAAAATTATTTATTGCACAAAATTCTACAACTCTTAAACTACTTTTCCACATAACTGCCGAAATTTTGCAGGCATTTGTCATAGCGTGGCACAAGTTTTTGTATACCTTCTTCATAGAAGTTTGCCGCCTGTGTCTTCAACCAGTTGGAAACATTTTCTTTCAGCTCTTCGTCATTGTTGAAGTGTTGACCGCCAAGGAAAGACTTGAGATGTAAGAACAGATGAAAGTCACTAGGAGCGAGGTCAGGGCTGTACGGAGGATGGTCAAACATGTCCCAGCCAAATCCCTGTAGGAGGTTTTGCGTCACATTTGCAGTGTGTGGTCGTGCGTTGTCGTGAAGAAAAAACAACACCTTTTGACAGCAATCCTCGGCGCTTATTCTGTATTGCGTGGCGCAGTTTCCTAAGTGTATCGCAATAAACATCTGCTTTGATTGTTTGACCACGCGGTAAGAAATCAAATGAGTAAGATGCCTTTCCAGTCCCAGAACACTGTGCACATCATTTTTCGAGGTGTCAAGATTTGTTTCAGCTTAACCTTTGCTGGGCATGAAGTGTGCCTCCATTCCATTGATTGCCGCTTACTTTCAGGGGTGTCGTAAGAAACCCAAGTTTCATCTCCTGTGACTATCTGTGTCAGAAATTCTTTGCCGCCTTCATCATAACGGGTCAAAAATGAAGTGTCATTATTGTTTACGTAATATGTTTTACGTAAGTTATTAGAACTTGAAGATCTCATATTGTGCTGCTTTTGTTTTGTTTGGTTACATAATTTTAACTGCCCCACGTATGGGAACCAATTTGTAACGGTATTACTTACAATGTTTGTTTACATCAGTGTTGAAGCCATCTTGTGACGTCATTCATTTGTTTGGTTTGTAGCTCCATCTGGCGTTAGCAATTTGCGGTTCCTAGTATCAGTTTTTGAAATAATTCATTTCAAATGTCCTCCGGCTAGCTATTATCTTATCTTGGGTCGAACATGTGTCTCAATACAGGTTGTGAAACGGAAAGGAATCTTTTATCCAAAAATTACACTGATGAAGAAATTTGTTTTATAATTTTTATTTTCGAACACGTTCACTATCACTTTTACATATTGATCTAGATACTCGCCAAACTGAAACTGTTATAATACTTCTTACTGATCACTTTTAATTCACGTACTTCAACTTTGTGTATAATTAACTTTATATTACTTTAGATTTTCGTAACTTGTGAATCTATAGCTGACGTATCTCATACAAATATTTTGACGAACTGACGAACCTAAGACGACGTGTATTGCACTAAGAATTTTGATGAACTGCCCAACTGACTACGATGTGTAATGTGTAAATGCTTTCGGCGAACTGAAGGACTGACTGACTTTACCTCAAACTTGGCTTCTATTTATACGCCTGCATCAAGATACGCCTAAAGATTATAAATGAACTACTATTGGCCAATAAAACGCGCCAACATTAGCGTCTATCTTAATATCCAATGAAAACCACGAATACATATTGCTTTTAGGGAAACATTCCAGAAGGTTCTCAACGGAAAAAACACGCGAACATTACGTAACTTCCTCGTTTCCAATAATGATAAACAGCTCACCCCCTCGCTGCATTATTGCGCTATTATTGACAGTTTCAGTAAAGCCTTATAAACTTATTTCCCAATATTAATTACAATTAATAAACATCTGAAATCAATGTCACATAAAAATGCATATTCATATTACAATCATTATTTACATTTAAGTAATTTGTGATACAAATTACTGCATCATATGCCCCACTAGAAACATAATTATAAATATTTACAACTTGTTTGGAAATTTTATAATTGTGTTTTTAGTCTCCTAAATCTTGGAACACACGCTATCACTTTCACTTAACACGCATGTAACACACGACATATTTTTATTTTTTTTCTTTATCTCGCCACTACTTACTGGCTCTGGTTTAATTAATTTAGATATTAATCTGACATCACAAAATTTTTTTATAGCAAATACTGTACCCTAAATTATTTATTTACTATTACAAAAAATGGTTTGCTTTCTTATATTGTTAACAAAAATTTATCAATTCAAGAATTTTTTTTTAATTATTTAACATATTTACCAAAAATATTCACCCTCTACACAAATATATTTTCATCTCCTAAATCTAAACGATGTTTCACCTTTTCTGTTTGCTACATAAGTATTTGTTTTAATTATTTTTACCCAATTTTTGTTGTTTTGTATATTATTTACGTACTTTTACTTTTAATATCATATTAAGTTTCAATCTTTGCATTCTTAATTTTCAAATGTTGTTACAGTTACTAAAAATTTAATTTTTAATTTTTTTTAAACATTTCTCTCTTTTTTTTTTTTTTTTAATTTATTTCTCTTTTCAAATGACATATAAATAATTAACCCTCTTACGTTCCAATACATTTCTCTGCAAGTCATCTTTACCTATCCAGCATTTACTTTACATCTCATTGCTATTTACCCTCCTGGATCAAATTGTGTGTGGCTAAACATTACTCGTAGCCGTATCCTAACCTTCAAATTATTGTTCATGAATAACCTCTTGTATTCATTTGAAATTTCGTCCCCTGATAACATTTGAAAACAATCTGATGTTTCCTGAACTACACATCTTTTAACAACTGTCACTTTCAATTCTTCTACTATCTCTTTACTTTGAAAGTACTCTGACAAATCTGTACTAAACTGTACTGGACTGGAGTTTTCATTTTGAACATCTTGGTACAATTTATTTCTTTGCATTACTGTCTCATTCTGTATTTCTGATATTTCCCCTCTGAAATTAACCTGCGCCTGATTCACATCTACATTCATAACCTCTTTTATTTCTCTTATCTCACTTGAAATACTACTCACTTGATTTCCTAACTCTGTGCATTCTACATTAACCTCACTTTTAGTATTAACCTCACTTTTTTGTTACATATTTCCCTGCTCATGTCTAGCATTTTCTTTGAAACTTCACCTATTTCATTTGCTATCATTTCTTGATTTTCATTTTTCATTCTAATCATACTACTATCTAGCTCCATGAATTTCTTTTCAATTTCTTCCCTGTTTTGTTCTAAGCTTTTACCAATATCTTCCCTCAATTCTCTCTTATTCTGATCTAGTTTTTGTTCTAAACTCCTATCAATATCTTCTCTTAATCCCTATTATTCTTTTGCATATCTTCCCTTAATTTCTCATTACTCTGAGTTAATTTTTCTAATTTCTCATTATTATTTTGCATATCTTCCCTATTTTGATCTATTTTCTTACTAAGATCTTCCCTGTTTTGATCTATTTTCTTACTAAGATCTTCCATCATTTCCCTATTATTCTCATTAGTCTTTTTCATATTCTCATTCAAATTTTTCAGCATTTCCATAATCATACTAGTATCAAGATTAACAATTCCTGCTATTCTATTCTGACTTTCTGCACTAACATTTCCATCCTCAAATCCTAAAAAGTCTGGGCTATTTTCTGTAACCTGTATTGAATTACAGCTAACTGTTGCATTATCTCCCTCCATAATTATTTCTTCTGTATTATTAGTAGCCATTGTTTTCTTTATCCTACCACTCCTAAGGTACATTTAAATTTGTTTACCCTTTTTTTTTTTTTTTTTAGAATTAACATAACATTTTTCTAACCTTTCTGATGCTATCTGCTGATGTAGCTTTGATGTCCAGCTTTCTGCCCCTTTCTCCTAGGTTTGTATGTCGCTTCTGCGTTGTATTATGATGAATCTACGTTGTCTCGATGTTTTTGTGTCCACTTATCCGCGTCGTTTGTCGCTCCTCTAGTTGTTTCTTGAATCTGCGTCTTGTAGATCATTTCACTGCTGCATTCGCCCCTTCCTGGTCATCTCACTTCTTCCTGGTTAATTCTGATCCTTTCCTGGTTATTCTGATCCTTGCCTAGTCACCGTGTTCCTTTCCTGGTCACTATGCTTCTTTCCTGGTTATCGTGTTCCTTTCCTGGTTATCGTGTTCCTTTCCTGGTTATCGTGCCCCACGTTGGGCGCCAATTTGAAGTGTCATTATTGTTTACGTAATATGTTTTACGTAAGTTATTAGAACTTGAAGATCTCATATTGTGCTGCTTTTGTTTTGTTTGGTTACATAATTTTAACTGCCCCACGTATGGGAACCAATTTGTAACGGTATTACTTACAATGTTTGTTTACATCAGTGTTGAAGCCATCTTGTGACGTCATTCATTTGTTTGGTTTGTAGCTCCATCTGGCGTTAGCAATTTGCGGTTCCTAGTATCAGTTTTTGAAATAATTCATTTCAAATGTCCTCCGGCTAGCTATTATCTTATCTTGGGTCGAACATGTGTCTCAATACAGGTTGTGAAACGGAAAGGAATCTTTTATCCAAAAATTACACTGATGAAGAAATTTGTTTTATAATTTTTATTTTCGAACACGTTCACTATCACTTTTACATATTGATCTAGATACTCGCCAAACTGAAACTGTTATAATACTTCTTACTGATCACTTTTAATTCACGTACTTCAACTTTGTGTATAATTAACTTTATATTACTTTAGATTTTCGTAACTTGTGAATCTATAGCTGACGTATCTCATACAAATATTTTGACGAACTGACGAACCTAAGACGACGTGTATTGCACTAAGAATTTTGATGAACTGCCCAACTGACTACGATGTGTAATGTGTAAATGCTTTCGGCGAACTGAAGGACTGACTGACTTTACCTCAAACTTGGCTTCTATTTATACGCCTGCATCAAGATACGCCTAAAGATTATAAATGAACTACTATTGGCCAATAAAACGCGCCAACATTAGCGTCTATCTTAATATCCAATGAAAACCACGAATACATATTGCTTTTAGGGAAACATTCCAGAAGGTTCTCAACGGAAAAAACACGCGAACATTACGTAACTTCCTCGTTTCCAATAATGATAAACAGCTCACCCCCTCGCTGCATTATTGCGCTATTATTGACAGTTTCAGTAAAGCCTTATAAACTTATTTCCCAATATTAATTACAATTAATAAACATCTGAAATCAATGTCACATAAAAATGCATATTCATATTACAATCATTATTTACATTTAAGTAATTTGTGTAAGTAATTAAGTAATTGTGATACAAATTACTGCATCAAAAACTGAAGTGCACTACCCATCCGGTTTGTTTTGTGTTGCTCAGTAAAAATCTTTGGTACCCAACGAGAGCAAAGTTTACGAAATTTCAGTTTTTCGATAACAATTTCATGAATTAGTGATCGTGAGATTTGGGGAAATTCCATAGCGAGAGCACTAATTGTAAATTTGGTTTTCCTGGATCTTGTCATCAATCGCGTGAACCAGTTCTTCTGTAACCAAAGATGGACGCCCACTTCGTTCTTCATCGTGCACTTCACTACGTCCTTCATTGAACTGTCGGACCCATCTTCTCACCATTGAATCACTCATCGCATTTTGTCCGTAAACTTCGCAAATTTGCCGATAAATTTCAATTGGTTTCACTTTCCTAGCATTCAGAAAACGAATCAGATTTCACAAGTGGCGGGATTTTGAATCAACACCGACATTGTAAACAAGCACAACAAAGCGTACGTGGCTGACAGCGATCTCAAAATGGCGCACGTTTCTTCTCCTTGATACAGAGCGTCTACCGCGCATGTGCGCAACTGCGATCGCAGCGCTGCAGCGGAGAGAAATTGAAACGGAACTTACTTTCTGGACGTACCTCGTAATAATAATAATTAATAACTTGTGTGACGAAAGAAAGGGTTTTTGTAGATGTTTGTTGTGTACATAATTAAGTACACCATGTTAGGGCAAGAATGAATGATGCATAAATTAAATTATAGCTGAGATTATGGATGATATGGAGAAACTGGAAGAAGTTTTCGCATTTATACATGTTACCTAGAATTTCTGCTTCAGTAACTCTCACTTCTCCCATAGTGTGCTATCACCTAACATAAAATTGTAATGATAGTAAGGAAACAGAGTGCAGAAAAAGCTTTGCCTCAGCCCTTGGATTTCTTCGAGCACAACCCCTGTGTGTTTGGCCCCATAAGGTAATTATGTTATACCAGTTGCACAAAAGTCCTTAAAACTTGCACAAGTTAGGATGTGCTAACAACCCTGTTGCCATGTCTCATTGAGTTTAGAGGAGTAGTGTGGCAGATTTAAATGCTATAGATTTTAAATTATGGCATGTATGCATGTTTAACAACAATGAAAGATAAAATAGATGATACATCTTCTGGGTGTCAAAAGTTAGGGTGCTCACATGCTCTTATGCAGCAGCCACTGCTGGTTGTCGAGAATGCTAACTTTTGGTCATTTCGCATTAAGCTAGTGCAAGAGATATGCAATTACAAAATGCAAGTACTGCTGAGAGAGAAGGGATTTAAGTCCAAGGAGGTATGGAGGATTGCCCCACTTAAGCTTGGACAACTTTGAATCACCCTCCCACTTCTGTCATTGGTCAAACTGTTTATGTTTATTATTGCATCAACTCACTCCAAGTGTCAGCAGTCTGCTGGGCTAGTCTGAGGCAAAGTTTACTTGTAATGGCTTCAACAATCGCCAACTTGTGGCAGAAGTACATTGTTGGGCTTTCCGATGCCGGTTACAACCTTTCAATGATAGTGGGAAGGTGCAAACAAAAAGGTCTTGCCATAAGTAAGTCGTGTGTGAGGTGTATAACACAGCTGCATAAAAATGGAGTCCCACCTGAGGCTCGGTGTGCAAAAAAACTAGCAACAAAAAGGTCACAACCAACACGACCTAAAGCAGTAGTAGCCAAGGTGAGTGCAACAGTGGCTCAAGAAAACCCACCAACCCATAATACACAACAATTTGGGTTTAGAACGGCAACATAAAGCATGTGGACATGCCTTGTAAGAGCAGCACATCAGAGAACACTTCACCAATGCAAGAAAACTCTATGAACACCAATTGGTAAGTGAAAAGTGGCAATGGCTGGTTTCTTTAGATGAAACATGGGTTTATCTAGGTGATTCTCTTAATAGGAGGAGAAGTAAAGGGAGAACCTCATTGAAACTCAGGGTTTAAAAGTTATTTACGTGATGCACGACTTCTGATGCTGTACATAAACATATTCCCTTTTGCAATAAGCAATTCAAGTGTCTCTTAAGATGAACAAATACGGATACTGCCTCTACAGATCATTTTATCCAAATTATGAGCTACTGTCTATCTGTCTATCCAACCATCCAATCTCTTCTTCTTTTTTTGTAAAGCCCCTTTTAACACTGGGGCTTTAACCTGAGAAACAACTGATGATTTTAAAATTCATTGAACTGTAGGTTTTTTAACATTGGTGTTATTAATTTATACCACGAAACGCTTGTATTGGCTCTCATTTTTATACTTCCAGGCTCTGTGAGGATAGCAAATGATTCTAGTTAAAAAAAAAAAAGATTCCTCCAATTCAGCCAGTAATCGAAACTCAGACCTCTGGGGTGAAAGGCCAGAATGTTGACCACCTATCTGCTAACCTTTTTGTCCAATATTTACTTCATGCTCCTCTGGTATGGTCATTATTTGCATGGCAGCACTTCCTAAAGTTAACATGATTGTGCTGTAACATGAAACACTTATGATTGCAGGGCTATGTTAACTTAGGCACTGCTATGTCAGCTTTGTGTGAGGACCTGGTACTGAAAAGACTGAATGATCCTCATCTTTTTGAATTCTCTAGTGCAGAACAGCATTATTTTGCAATGTGGGGAATTCCAGAATTAAGAACGGCAATGGCAGACTTTCTAACAGCTCACCTTACTCCAAATAAACCTGTAAAACCAGAGAATGTAAGTATCCAATAATTTCTTTGAAGTAATTCTTGAAAATGACTCTAACTCATTACAAAAATTAACTATAAATATGCCGAGCAAGGGGTGCCATGGTGACATATGTGACTTGCATTTGGGAGGTCCCAGGTTCAAACTTCTGGGGCCAACCAACCTGACTGAAGGTTTTCCTTGGTCGCTAGGTCAGTGCTGGATTGGACAATTTTATTAGCAAATTTTCTTTTCCCTTTCATCATTACATTTCATTTTCTTCTTCTTCAGCACCATTCAGTATATGCTATAGCCCACACTTTGCTTGCTCCTCGACAGGCTACTGACCCAAAGCATTGAGCTGATCACCCATCCTGGATATGCTATAGCCTACACTTTGCTTGCTCCTCGACAAGCTACTGACGCAAAGCATTGGGCTGATTACACAACCTGAATGTGCTATCCCACATTTTGCTTGCTCCTCGACAGACTAATGACCCAAGGCATTGGGCTGATCACCCATCCTTGATATGCCATGATCCAGAGTTTGCTTGCTCCTCGACAGACTACTAACCCAAGGCATTGGGCTGATCATCCATCCTTGATATGCTATGATCCAGAGTTTGCTTGCTCCTCGACAGACTACTGACCCAAGGCATTGGGCTGATCACCCATCCTTGATATGCTATGATCCAGAGTTTGCTTGCTCCTCGACAGACTACTGACGCAAGGCATTGGGCTGATCACCCATCCTGGATATGCTATAGCCCACACTTTGCTTGCTCCTCAACAGTCTACTGACACAAGGCATTGGGCTGATCACCCATCCTTGATACGCTATGATCCAGAGTTTGCTTGCTCCTCTACAGACTACTGACCCAAGGCATTGGGCTGATCACCCATCCTGGATATGCTATAGCCCACACTTTGCTTGCTCCTCGACAGGTTACTGACCCAAAGCATTGGGCTGATCACCCATCCTGGATATGCTATAGCCCACACTTTGCTTGCTCCTCGACAGGCTACTGACCCAAGGCATTGGGCTGATCACCCATCCTGGATATGCTATAGCCCACACTTTGCTTGCTCCTCGACAGGTTACTGACCCAAGGCATTGGGCTGATCACCTATCCTTGATATGCTATAGCCCACACTTTGCTTGCTCCTCGACAGGCTACTGACCCAAGGCATTGGGCTGATCACCCATCCTGGATATGCTATAGCCCACACTTTGCTTGCTCCTCGACAGGCTACTGACCAAAGGCATTGGGCTGATCACCCATCCTGGATATGCTATAGCCCACACTTTGCTTGCTCCTCTACAGACTACTGGCCCAAGGCATTGGGCTGATCACCTATCCTTGATATGCTATGATCCAGAGTTTGCTTGCTCCTCGACAGACTACTGACCCAAGGCATCGTGCTGATCACCCATCCTGGATATGCTATAGCCCACACTTTGCTTGCTCCTCGACAGGCTACTGACCCAAGGCATTGGGCTGATCACCCATCCTGGATATGCTATAGTCCACACTTTGCTTGCTCCTCGACAGGCTACTGACCCAAGGCATTGGGCTGATCACCCATCCTTGATATGCTATGATCCAGAGTTTGCTTGCTCCTCGACAGACTACTGACGCAAGGCATTGGGCTGATCACCCATCCTGGATATGCTATAGCCCACACTTTGCTTGCTCCTCAACAGTCTACTGACACAAGGCATTGGGCTGATCACCCATCCTTGATACGCTATGATCCAGAGTTTGCTTGCTCCTCTACAGACTACTGACCCAAGGCATTGGGCTGATCACCCATCCTGGATATGCTATAGCCCACACTTTGCTTGCTCCTCGACAGGTTACTGACCCAAAGCATTGGGCTGATCACCCATCCTGGATATGCTATAGCCCACACTTTGCTTGCTCCTCGACAGGCTACTGACCCAAGGCATTGGGCTGATCACCCATCCTGGATATGCTATAGCCCACACTTTGCTTGCTCCTCGACAGGCTACTGACCAAAGGCATTGGGCTGATCACCCATCCTGGATATGCTATAGCCCACACTTTGCTTGCTCCTCTACAGACTACTGGCCCAAGGCATTGGGCTGATCACCTATCCTTGATATGCTATGATCCAGAGTTTGCTTGCTCCTCGACAGACTACTGACCCAAGGCATCGTGCTGATCACCCATCCTGGATATGCTATAGCCCACACTTTGCTTGCTCCTCGACAGGCTACTGACCCAAGGCATTGGGCTGATCACCCATCCTGGATATGCTATAGTCCACACTTTGCTTGCTCCTCGACAGGCTACTGACCCAAGGCATTGGGCTGATCACCCATCCTGGATATGCTATAGCCCACACTTTGCTTGCTCCTCTACAGACTACTGGCCCAAGGCATTGGGCTGATCACCCATCCTGGATATGCTATGATCCAGAGTTTGGTTGCTCCTCGACAGACTACTAACCCAAGGCATTGGGCTGATTACACAACCTGAATGTGCTATCCCACATTTTGCTTGCTCCTCGACAGACTACTGACCCAAGGCATTGGGCTGATCACCCATCCTTGATATGCCATGATCCAGAGTTTGCTTGCTCCTCTGTAGACTACTGGCCCAAGGCATTGGGCTGATCACCCATCTTGGACATGGCATGATCCAGAGTTTGCTTGCTCCTCTACAGACTACTGACCCAAGGCATTGGGCTCATCACCCATCCTTGATATGCTATGATCCAGAGTTTGCTTGCTCGTCGACAGACTACTGACCCAAGGCATTGGGCTGATCACCCATCCTTGATATGCTATGATCCAGAGTTTGCTTGCTCTTCGACAGGCTACTGGCCCAAGGCATTGGGCTGATCACTGATGCTACACATGGCATGATCCAGAGTTTGCTTGCTCTCAACAGGCTACTGGCCCAAGGCATTGGGCTGATCATCCATCCTACACATGGCATGATCCAGAATTTGCTTGCCTCTCGACATGCTACTAACCCAGGCATTGGCTTGTAAGTCCTTGGGGTTCTAAGTCTGACAAAGAGGAGGTTAATCCTTTGGTAAATTTGTTCTATAGCATTATTTTAAGCTCCAGCTATTGAAAACTTTTAAAAGTATGCTTTGTGTGATTTAATTCATTTTATTACCTTCTCTACTACTTAAGTAAGTATTGGAAATTTTGTATTCCACCCAAAAATTGGATATAAATATTTCAACCAACATACACATTTGGATACTCCCTGAGACCAAAAACGATATTTTTAGGAAAAGGTTCATGAGTGTGGGTGTGTATTTGTGTATGAGAGAGAGGGAGGGGGAGTTCAAACCCAGTGGAGGGCGATGGATTTTTTTGGGCGTAAAACTCTTTAGCATGGTTTCCTTCGGAAGGTAAGTAAAGCAAGTGGTCCCTTGTAATAGATTTACGACACGTAAAAGAACCTTGAACCTGAGCAAAATTACCAGTCTTTCATGCCCAATATAGGTAGAATGGGATGCTAAGGACCAGGCAGTTAAAGGGCATCCATAAATAAAACACAATTTAATTTTTAAGGGAGGAGGAGATAGACAATTATCTTTTATTTTTGCAACAAAGCTTTTTTTTTTTGTATTCAGAGAGCCTAAGAATATGTATTTCAGGTAAACTCACAGTTTCAAAGTTTTGAGTGGAATGCAATACTTCCTCTACTTACTATACAGAGTGTCTGACCTATACGTTTAACATTACAAACTTTTATAACTTTAGTTGTATCAGATCCGGATAAAAAACTTGACACATGATTTGTAGGTCCCTAGCCATTTATGATTGCAACAAAGGCAATGACAGCAATGATCACATTATAAGGTTAGATTAGAATGTGCAAAGTTGGCGATGTGGACACCACAACAAAAAGTTGTCTGTGTTCTTGAACTGGCTGAAGCAAAATCTATGAAGTGTGTACAACAAAATGTTCACAGTGAATTTAACCTTGGCCATCACAATGATGTATCTCCTATGTAAGCATTTTGAAATGGGACAGACTGTTATAGAAACTGGTAGTCTTTTGTCTACATGTGGAAAGCGTAGCAAACAGAATGTGTGGGTCAAAAATGTGGAAAAGATTCATACAGCCTTCATAAGAAGTGAATTCGACATGCCAGTGTAGAACTCGCCATTCCTCAGTCTACAGTTCATGATGTAGTTCACAAAAGATTATATCTATGTGTCTACAAGATTCAGTTATGCCAATAGAAGACGTTAATCACAGACATTTTGGATAAAATTGAAGAGGACGATGCTTTCCTGAATTAAGTGTGCTTCTCTGATGAAGCAATTTTCCATGTGAATGGAAAAGATAACAGATGTAGCTGTCATATCTGAGATAGCGAAAATCCTCTTGAGGTTTTTGATTTCAAAAGAGACTCGCCAAAATGAAATGTGTGGTGTGCACTAGTGAAAACTATCTGTCTCTTTTCATAATGTTTACATAGGAGGGGACATTGTCATGATGGCTAAGGTTAAATTCACGGCAAAAATTGTGTTGTACGCACTTCACAGATTTTGTTTTAGCCAGTCCATGAACACAGAAAACCTTCTGTTGTGGTAACCACGTTGCCAACTTTCTGCACTCTAATCTAGCCTAATGTCATCATTATTGTCGTTTTCATTGTTGCAGTCTTAAGTGAAGAGACCTACTAATCATATGTAAAATGGTTTTTTATCCGGATCTGACACAACTAAAGTTATAAAAGTTTGTAATGTTAAGCAATTAGGCTGGATACTCTGTATGTAAGTAATAGAGAAAGTAAAAATTGTTTTTTTAAAGTTATAAAATTGAGCCAATCATTTTAGAATGAGCACAGGTACAGTTTTAATTTGATTTTTTTTTCTGAAATTACCAAGTTGCTTTTTGACATAATCTCTCAGTTGAAAAATCTTTATGAACATCCCTTTTTACTGACAAGAACAGCTAATACAAAATGTGCTTACTGCAAAACCTGATTGATCCATAGATGCTAATAGTGAATGGTGGAGTGACTGCTATGGAAGTGTTGGCATGTACTCTGATGGATCCAGGAGAGATTCTTCTCACCCCAACACCTTGCTACACTCGAATATTTGTAAACTTTGCTGAGCGATTTAAAGTTCAAGTCAAGCCTGTTGTCATGAGAGAAAAGAGTAAGGTAAGTATACTACCACTTTTTTTCAGTATTATTTTTTGACCTTAGAGATGCATTTTCAGGTAGTTTACTTAAAGTCAGTTGCAGCAATTGCAAACTTCAAAAATATGAAACATAATGGGCAATGGCATAAAAATAAGAAAGATCTTCTGAGATATATCTCAGTCTACTTGAGATAGTTCTTGCAAAGAGAGACATCTCATAATTTGTAATTGAAAAATCAAAGTGTTGCAAGTGATGTACTCTAATGGTTTCGAGATATCACAAACCAAATCTCATAGTTTCCTATCTGAGATGGCAGTAAGGAAACTTTCTGGAGATAAATTTCAAATCAGGAATTGAGGGGAATATCTTTATCAGACTGAGTGAGATGGCTCCATGGTAACATGTGAAGCTCGCATCTGGGAGATCCTGGGTTTGATTCCCATTAACCGCCCACTCTGACCTTGGGTTTTTCATAGGTTTCCCTAATTGGTAGGCAAATGCTGGGATGGTTTCTCACCTGCCATGGTTTCCTTTCCATCATTTCACTTTCATTCTGTTTCCTTCTCATCTTTCAGGTGTGCTTCTAGGTTTCGTGGTATATGGCGGTGCTGGACAGATGGGGCAGATGCTTGCTCAAAGGAAAGAGTACTCCCCGTGGACACTATGGGTTACTTGGTCAGCAGGTTGTTCATTGCCCTCTCATGCAGCTCCAGCAGTAGGATGGTTCTTCAAACCTGTAACTGTTAGGGACTTGTGCACATATCTGTGACCTGTAGCCTCTTGTGGTTCCTTCACTTCATCCCTTTCTCCTGGGTCGTGGGTTCAAACCCGGTGGAGGGCAATGGACTTTTTTTTGGGCATAAAAATCCTTAGCATGGCTTCCTTAGGAAGGGAAGTAAAGCCAGTGGTCCCGTGCCGTAGATTCACAGCACGTAAAAGAACTCAAGGATGATAAAGAGGTGTCTGAGCAAACTTTCCAGTCTTTAACACCCAATATAGAATGGGACGCTAAGAACCATAGTAGTTAAAGAGTGTCCATAAATAAACTCAATTCCCATATGGTAATTTCCATTTAAATATGTTAGTTGACATAGTTCTCAAAATATGAGTGTTGAATGTTACTCAAACAAGCAATTGCATTTTTTATCCAGGAAGACTTATTAAAAACTAATCAAAAACTGTTTTATTTTATTCAAATTTATGGGTCTCAATTACATAGTGGTCCAGTATAGACAGATTGGTTGATGGGCAAGTCATTAACACTGTTGTTAGTCAAATAATTTATTTTCAAACAAATGTGAATAGAACCGATAATAAAAAAATTAAGATGCAATTGTTTTCAGTGTGATGATGAAGGTACATTTTCTTTGACTGCTGACCTTCTTGAAGAAACTATTATGAAACATAAGTCCTGTGGTGAGAATGTACGAGCCTTCTTCATGGTGAATCCCAACAATCCATTAGGCGAGGTGTACCCACCTGTCTTAGTACGTCAGCTGATGTCAGTTTGCCACAGGTAAGCAGTAACTAGTGTTAGTGGCACTGTATGAGTGAGCTGTTGATATACACACTGATTTATATACAACTTTGTTTATTTATTTGGTACATTGGGAACTCATCCAATGTACCAAGCTTAACGTCAAATTAAGCAGGATATTTGGAAGGTTTTACTCTATCTCATGAAATGTGCATTTATTCCTTTTTGTTATCTTTTACATAAGATAAGATAAATTTATTTATCACAAACATTTACAAAATGAGCAAAGGCTCAGTAAACAGATAATACATCAAGAAAAAATTACAGTAACAAAGAAAAATATACAGTAACAAGAGTTGTATACAATAGATTTAAATGTGTTATATATAAATAGTCTCTTTTATCTAGTTCACAATTTTAGGTCAAAGGTCCTTTCGTCAAAACATACAATAGGTTTACACTATGTTTTGGCTACATTTACATACTATCTTACATATATTCCCTTACCGAGTAATAAGACTTATTTACAAAAATGTTTTTGATAGTTTTACTGAATAATTTTCTATCTTTTATTTCTCTTATTTTGGTGGAAATTTATTCTATACCTTTATTCCTGCATATAGTGGACTTTTTTTAAATAATGTTAGTCTGTGTTCTGGTGGTTTTAAGTTGTTTATGGTTCTTGTTTTATAGTCATGTTGTTTTTGTGTACTATATAGCTTGTCAAAACTTACACGTCTATAGTTGCAAAGTTCCAATAGGTATTTTGATGGAAAAGTTAGTATTTTAAGGTTTTTAAATAGTGGTCTACAGGATTCTTTGGCCCTATGTGTGATATTATACGTATTATTTTCTCTTTGAGTTTCACATATTGATTCCCAGCCTGTAGCATATCCCCATAGTATTATTCCGTAAGTCATAATGGATTGGAAGGAGCTAAAATACACTATTTTCCTAGTCTTTCAATCTGTGATTTCGGACAGGCAGTGCATATTAAAGCAGGACTATTTAATCTTTCAGCTATGTGTTCCTGCCACTTCAATGTTGTCCTCTGTGGTGTAGTGATTACCATGCTAGCCTCCAGTTCCCGAGGTCGCTGGTTGAAACCCAGCAGAGGGCAATGGATTTTTTTCGGCTGTAAAAATCCTTAGCATGGTTTCCTTTGGAAGGGAAGTAAAGCTGGTGTTCCCATGTCATAGATTTATGGCACGTAAAAGAACCTCAAGTCTGATAAAGAGGCCTCTGAGCAAAATTACTGGTCTTTCACACCCAATATGGAATGGAACGTGCAACGGTATTAATGTTGTAATGTTTTAACATTATTATAGCACCACGTTTGGAATCCAATTTGATGCTGTATTAAGGTTGTGTGACTTCATGCGTTGCCATCTTGTGACGTCATTCTTTGTTTGGTTCGTAGCTCCCTCTGGCGTTAGCAATTTGCATGAATTAATGTTCGAAAGAATTTAAAGTTTTGTATATTGTCCTCCGGCTAGCTATCATCTTATCTTGGTAGGACATGTATCTCTATGTAAGGGTGTGAATCGGAAAGGAATCTTTTATCCAGAAATTATACTGACGAAGAAATTGGTTTTATAACTTTTATTGTCGAACACGTTCACTAACACTTTTTACATATTAATCTGGATACTCGCCAAACTGAAACTGTTTGTAATAACTTCTCACTTTTAACTCACGTACTTCGACTTTGTGTATATTTAACTGTATAATATTTTAGATTCTCGTAATTCTGCTGCGCGTAACTTACGACGAAATGAAGGACTGACTGACGATGAACTGAGAGACCGACGTGTAGAGTATTGAGAATTCTGTTGAACTGGGAGACAAGCTACCTCGAACCTACCCTATTTATAGGCCTGCATCAAGATACGCCTAAAGATTATAAATGAACTGCTATTGGCTAATAAAACGCGCCAACATTAGTGTCTATTTTAATATCCAATGAAAACCACTAATACATATGCTTTAGGAAATGTTCTAGAAGCTTCTACCGAAAAGGCGCGAAACATTACGTAACTTCCTTGTTCCCGGTAATGATAAACAACTCACCCCATCGCTGCATTATTGCGTTATTATTGACAGTTTCAGTAAAGCCGTATATTATTATTTACCAATAATAATTACAATTAATAAACCTCTGAAATCAATGTCACATAAAAATACATATTCATATTACAATCATTAATTACATCTGAGTAATTTGTGATACAAATTACCGTATCATATGCCCCACTAGAAACATAATTATAAATATTTATAACTTGTTTGGAAATTTTAAAATTGTGTTTTTAGTCTCCTAAATCTTGGAACACACGCTATCACTTTCACTTAACACTTCACACGCATTTAACACACGACATATGTTTTATCTCGCCACTACTTACTGGCTCTGGTTTGATTAATTTAGATATTAATCTGACATCACAATTTTTTTTTTTTTTTATAGCAAATACTTTCCCCTAAATTATTTAATGACTGTTTCAAAATTGCTTACTTTCTTAAGCTGTTAACAAAAACTTATACATTTAAGATTTTTGTAATTATTATACATATTTACCAAAATATTCACCCTCTACATATATTTACATCTCTTAAATCTAGGCAATGTTTCACATGTTCTGTTTGCTACATAAGTATTTGTTTTTTTTTTATTATTATTATTATTATTATTATTTTTACCCATATTTGTTATTTTGTACTTTATTTTAACAATACTCTTTGGAATTATATTTATGTACTTTTAATTTAATATCATATTAAGTTTCAATCTTTGCATTCTTAATTTTCAAATGTTGTTACAGTTACTAAAAATTTATTTATTTTTTTTTTTTTTTAAAACATTTCTCTTTTTTTTTTTTTTATAACTTATTTCTCTTTTCAAATGACATATATATTTAGTTAACCCTCTTACGTTCCAATACATTTCTCTGCAAGTCGTCTTTAACTATCCAGCATTTACTTTACATCTTATTGCTATTTACCCTCCTGGATCAAATTGTGTGTGGCTAAACATTACTCGTAGCCGTAACCTAACCTTCAAATTTTTGTTCATGAATAACCTCTTGTATTCATTTGAAATTTCATCACATGATAACATTTGAAAACAATCTACAGTTTCTTGAACAATACATCTTTTAACAACTTTCATTTTCAATTCATCTGCTATCTTTTTAACTTGAGAGTACTCTGACAAATCTGTACTAAACTGTACTGGACTGGAGTTTTCATTTTGAACATCTTGGTACAATTTATTTCTTTGCATTCTTGTCTCATTCTGTATTTCTGATATTTCCCCACTGAAATTAACTTGCGCCTCATTTACATCTACATTTATAACCTCTTTCATCTCTCTTAGCTCACTTGAAATACTACTCATTTGACTTCCTAACTCTGTACATTCTACATTAACCTCACTTTTAGTATTAACCTCACTTTCTTTGTTACCTATTTCCATGCTCATGTCTAGCATTTTCTTTGAAATTTCTCCTGTCTCACTTGCTATTACTTCCTCATTTTCATCTCTCATTTTTGGCATACTAATATCTAGCTTCATAACTTTCTTTTCAATTTCTTCACTGCTTTGATCTACTTTTTGCTCTAATATCTCATTACTCCTACCAATATCTTTTCTGTTTTGTTCAAAGCTCCTACAAATATCTTCCCTCAATTCCCTATAATTCCTGTCCATAGCTTCCCCTAATTTCTTAAAACTCTTTTGCATATCTTCCCTGTTTTGATCTAATTTCTTACTAAGATCTTCCCTGCTTTGATCTATTTTATTACTAAGATCTTCCCTTAATTCTTCCCTCAATTCTCTCTTATTTTTTTCCATATCTTCCCTCATATTTCTCAGCATTTCCATAATCATAATAGTATCAAGATTAACATTTCCTGCTATTCTATTCTCACCTTCTGCACTAACATTTTCATCTTCAAATCCTAAAAAATCTGGGCTATTTTCTGTACTAACATTTTCATCCTCAAATCCTAAAAAGTCTGGGCTTCTTTCTGTAACCTGTATTGAATTACAGCTAACTGTTACACTATCTCCCTCCATAATTATTTCTTCTGTATTACTAGTAGCCATTGTTTTTGTTTTCTAAAAAAAAATTACAATCACCTGACCTTTGTGATGCTGTCTGTTGCTGTAGCTTTGATGTCCAGCGTTCTGCCCCATTCTCCTATGTTTGTATGTCGCTTCTGCGTTGTGTTGTGATGAATCTACGTCGTCTCGATGTTTTTGTAGTTGAATTCCTTGTTGCCTCGTAATCTCGGAATTACGATGTCCAATCATCCGTATAGTCTGTCGTTCCTTTTGTTGTTTCTGGAATCTGCGTCTTGTAGATCATTTTACTGCTGCTTTCGTTCCACGTCCTGATTATGCTGATCCTTTCCTGGTTAATTCTGCTACTTCCTGGTTATTTTGATCCTTTCCTGGTCATCTTGCCCCACGTTCTGGGTGCCAATTTGCAAGAGAACAAATTGTATATGTTTTAAGCCCCACGTTGATGCGGCAATATGCAACGGAATGTTGCTTACGTAATTATTTGTGTTTGTTAGCCCCACGTTGTGGAAGCCAATTTGAAGTAGTATTAATGTTAATGTTGATGCTTGTGATGTTTATGTATGTGTGTTTACTTTACGCGTATTTGCGAGAGAACTTGCTTTACGTAATGTCTTTTTGTTGTCGAGCCCCACGTTGTGGAGCCAATTTGTAACGGTATTAATGTTACAATGTGTTTAACATTATTATAGCACCACGTTTGGAATCCAATTTGATGCTGTATTAAGGTTGTGTGACTTCATGCGTTGCCATCTTGTGACGTCATTCTTTGTTTGGTTCGTAGCTCCCTCTGGCGTTAGCAATTTGCATGAATTAATGTTCGAAAGAATTTAAAGTTTTGTATATTGTCCTCCGGCTAGCTATCATCTTATCTTGGTAGGACATGTATCTCTATGTAAGGGTGTGAATCGGAAAGGAATCTTTTATCCAGAAATTATACTGACGAAGAAATTGGTTTTATAACTTTTATTGTCGAACACGTTCACTAACACTTTTTACATATTAATCTGGATACTCGCCAAACTGAAACTGTTTGTAATAACTTCTCACTTTTAACTCACGTACTTCGACTTTGTGTATATTTAACTGTATAATATTTTAGATTCTCGTAATTCTGCTGCGCGTAACTTACGACGAAATGAAGGACTGACTGACGATGAACTGAGAGACCGACGTGTAGAGTATTGAGAATTCTGTTGAACTGGGAGACAAGCTACCTCGAACCTACCCTATTTATAGGCCTGCATCAAGATACGCCTAAAGATTATAAATGAACTGCTATTGGCTAATAAAACGCGCCAACATTAGCGTCTATTTTAATATCCAATGAAAACCATTAATACATATGCTTTAGGAAATGTTCTAGAAGCTTCTACCGAAAAGGCGCGAAACATTACGTAACTTCCTTGTTCCCGGTAATGATAAACAACTCACCCCATCGCTGCATTATTGCGTTATTATTGACAGTTTCAGTAAAGCCGTATATTATTATTTACCAATAATAATTACAATTAATAAACCTCTGAAATCAATGTCACATAAAAATACATATTCATATTACAATCATTAATTACATCTGAGTAATTTGTGATACAAATTACCGTATCAAACGCTAAGGACCACAGCAGCTAAAGAGCGTCCATAAATAAAACTCCATTTCATTTTTCCTGCCACTTTAACTGATTGTTTATATAAATCCCTAGTATTTTTGCTGTGATAGCAGGGTTTATACTGGTAATTGATGCCATGCTCTCGTCTGTTTTTGTTTGGGTTCTGAATTGCATGACTGAAGTTTCAGATGTATTCAGCTTTAGTCCATTACTATTAAATCATGTTTTAATGTAGTTATTGTTTCAGCTGTTTTTTTGTAGCAATTCTGTGTTACCTAGTCCTTTTATTCTGACAGTTGTATCATCTGCAACATTATTGTTGTTTCACTAATGTTGTTGGGGAGATCATTTGTATATAATATGTACAGTAATTGCCGAATGCTTCCTTGAGGAACTCCATTTTTTATAGTGCTCCAATTTGAGTGTGCCTCACTGTTTCTACTTTTTAAACTTACCTTTCGTTTATGGTAGTCAAGATAAGATTGGAACCATTTTAATGTTATGTTATTTATACCATAAAATTCCAATTTTTTTAATAGTATGCTGTGGCTTACACAGTCAAATGCCTTTCTAGGGAGGAATGGGAATAAGAGACAGGGTCACTCCCAAAAGCTAGGAGCAGGACGTGGTTCACAGATGACTTCCACTTCAGGGGCAGGATGGGGACTGGGGCCCTGAAACCAGGCTCATCATTTCTCTTGGAAATGTTGCCACTGTTTTTCATCTATGGAATCCTAGCCTGTGTTATGGATACTTTGCCAGGGAGCTTCGAAAGCCTTTAGAGTGGTCAAAACTACATCCAGATTGATGTGGCAATGCCAAAGAATGTTGGACAGACTCTGTGCCAACTGTCTGGTTACTCTTCTTGAGTTTTTGAGCACGCTGGTATTAAAGGAAATGAGATGGTGGACACTCATACAAAGAGAGGATCAGGGCTTGATTTTATTGGTTCCAAGCTCTTTGTGTTGTGTCTCCCAGAAGTGTCAAGTATGGGATGGCTCATCTTGAGATCTGGAATAAACAAACTATCACCAGGGAAGTCCTTAATTTTACATTGGGACCTGGCGGGAAATTGAGTGAGTTTCTCCTGAATTTAAGCAGATCTAAGCTGAGAGGAGTTGTTGTTTACCTTACAGGCCACAACACCTTGTGCAGGCACTTATACATAATGGGGCTTAAGACGCTTTATGTTATAAATGTGCAACGGATTTTGAAACCTAACAGCATATACTATATGAATGTGAAGGATTTGCTATGCATAAATATGTATCCCTGGGTCCTTCTTTTTGGAACTGAAGATATAAGAAGAGCAGATATCAAGGATGTGGTCCATTTTATCTGAACCATTAGACTTGATTAATGCCTAGGATAAGAGGCACAAAGGGCTCTAAGAGCCTATGAGCAAGCCTCTAAAAGAGGCCACTCAAGGATCATCATCATTCCTTATTGTTGGCTTTCATGGTTCACAGCAGTTTAGTTGTAATTGCTATGAAAATGCAGTACACATTAAATCAGTAGCTTTCTTTGTGAAGCAATGCTGGACTTGAAGGACGTACCAGAGACAATCTGATGTTTGCAACACAATACTGGCACTAGTAAACAAATTGATGAGTGAGAAAGGCTGCAAGAGTATAGTGCTTACGTAATGTTGTATTTGTTAGCCCCACGTTGTGGTGCCAATTTGCGAGAGAAATGGTTCTTACGTAATATATTTTTACGTAAAATATTAGAACTTGTAGATCTTATATTGTGTTTACTTCATGTGAGTGGAAGCCATCTTATGACGTCATTCTTTGTTAGGTTCGTAGCTCCATCTTGTGTTAGCAATTTGCATCAGTGTTAGCTTTTTGTTTAATTTCATTTCAAATGTCCTCCGGCTAGCTATTATCCTGTTGAGTCGAACATGTATCTCAATACAGGTTGTGAAACGGAAAGGAATCTTTTATCTAAAAATTACACTGATGAAGAAAATTTGTTTCATAATTTTTATTGTCGAACACGTTCACTAACACTTTTACATATTGATCTGGATACTCGCCAAACTGAAACTGTTATAATACTTCTTACTGATCACTTTTAATTCACGTACTTCAATTTTGTGTATAATTAACTTTACCATATTTTAGATTTTTTTTTATTACTTGTAAATCTATAGCTGACATATGACGAACTAATACTTTCGACGAACTGACTGACTGAAGACGACGTGTAGTGTATGAATGCTTTCGGCGAACTGAAGGACTGACTGACGACGTGTAATGTGCTAGGAATTTTGATGAACTGGGCGACCGACTGACCTTACTTCTAACTTGGCTTTATATACTCCCACTCAACGATATGCCTAAAGATTATAAATGAATTACTATTGGCTAATAAAATGCGCCAACATTAGCGTCTATTTTAATATCCAATGAAAACCACGAATACATATTGCTTTTAGGGAAACACATTCCAGAAGTTTCTACTGAAAACGCGCCAACATTACGTAACTTCCTTGTTTCCAATAATGATAAACAGCTCACCCCCCTAGCTGCATTATTGCGCTATTATTGACAGTTTCAGTAAAGCCTTATAAATTTACTTTCCAACAATATTTACAATCAATAAACATCTGAAATCAATGTCACATAAAAATGCATATTCATATTACAATCATTATTTACATTTAAGTAATTTGTGATACAAATTACCGCATCATATGCCCCACTAGAAACATAATTATAAATATTTACAACTTGTTTGGAAATTTTATAATTGTGTTTTTAGTCTCCTAAATCTTGGAACACACGCTATCACTTTCACTTAACACTTCACACGCATTTAACACACGACATATGTTTTTTTTTTTTTTTATCTTGCCACTACTTACTGGCTCTGGTTTAATTAATTTAGATATTAATCTGACATCACAAAATTTTTTTTTTATAGCAAATAATGTACCCTAAATTATTTAATCACTGTTACCAAATTGTTTACTTTCTTAAGTTGTTAACAAAAATTTATACATTTAAGATTTTTGTAATTGTTTAACATTTTTACCAAAATATTCACCCTCTACACAAATATTTACATCTCTTAAATCTAGGCACTGTTTCACCTTTTTTTGTTTGCTACATAAGTATTTGTTTTTTTAATTATTTTTACCCATTTTTGTTATTTTGTACTTTATTTTAACAATACTCTTGGAATTGTATTTACGTACTTTTAATTTAATATCGTATTAAGTTTCAATTATTACCTTCTTCTTTTCAAATACTGTTACAGTTACTAAAAATTGTTTTTTTTGTTTTTTTTTAAACATTTCTCTCTTTTATTTTTTTTTTTAATTTATTTCTCTTTTCAAATGACATATAAATAGTTAACCCTCTTATGTTCCAATACATTTCTCTGCAAGTCACCTTTAACTATCCAGCATTTACTTTACATCTCATTGCTATTTACCCTCCTGGATCAAATTGTGTGTGGCTTAACATTACTCGTAGCCGTATCCTAACCTTCAAATTTTTGTTCATGAATCGCCTCTTATATTCATATGAAATTTCGTCCCATGATAACATTTGAAAACAATCTAAAGTTTCCTGAACTACACATCTTTTAACAACTGTCACTTTCAATTCTTCTACTATCTCTTTACTTTGAAAGTACTCTGACAAATCTGTACTAAACTGTACTGGACTGGAGTTTTCATTTTGAACATCTTGGTACAATTTATTTCTTTGCATTCTTGTCTCATTCTGTATTTCTGATATCTCCCCTCTGAAATTAACTTGCGCCTTATTCACAACTACATTCATAACCTCTTTCCTCTCTCTTATCTCACTTGAAATACTACTCACTTGACTTCCTAACTCTGTACATTCTACATCAATATGTTGACTTTTAGTATTAACCTCACTTTCTTTGTTACCAATTTCCCTGCTCATGTCCAACAGTTTCTTTGAAACTTCACCTATTTCCTTTGCATCATTTCTTGATTTTCATTTTTCATTTTAAACATACTACTATCTAGCTCCATGAATTTCTTTTCAATCTCTTCCCTGTTTTGTTCTAAGCTCTTACCAATATCTTTCCTCAATTCCCTATTATTCTTTTGCATATCTTCCCTTAATTGATCTGTAATACTCTTACTAATATCTTCCCTCAATTCTTTCTTATTCATTTCCATTTTCTGAGTTAATTTTTGTTGTAATTTCTCAATATTCTTACTACTATCTTCCCTGTTTTGATCTATTTTCTTACTAAGATTCTTTTGCATATCTTCATTCAAATTTCTCAGCATTTCCATAATCATACTAGTATCAAGATTAACATTTCCTGCTATTCTATTCTGACTTTCTGCACTAACATTTTCACCCTCAAATCCTAAAAAGTCTGGGCTGTTTTCTGTAACCTGTATTGAATTACAGCTAACTGTTACATTATCTCCCTCCATAATTATTTCTTCTGTATTATTAGTAGCCATTGTTTTCTTTATCCTACCGCTCCTAAGGTACATTTAAATTTGTTTACCTTTTTTTTTTTTTTAGAATTAACATAACATTTTTCTAACCTTTCTGATGCTATCTGCTGATGTAGCTTTGATGTCCAGCTTTCTGCCCCTTTCTCCTAGGTTATATGTCGCTTCTGCGTTGTATTATGATGAATCTACGTTGTCTCGATGCTTTTGTGTCCACTTATCCGCATCGTTTGTCGCTCCTCTAGTTGTTTCTTGAATCTGCGTCTTGTAGATCATTTCACTGCTGCATTCGCCCCTTCCTGGTCATCTCACTTCTTCCTGGTTAATTCTGATTCTTTCCTGGTCATCGTGTTCCTTTCCTGGTCACTATGCTTCTTTCCTGGTCATCGTGTTCCTTTCCTGGTTATCGTGCTTCTTTCCTGGTCATCGTGTTCCTTTCCTGGTTATCGTGCCCCACGTTGGGCGCCAATTTGCAAGAGTATAGTGCTTACGTAATGTTGTATTTGTTAGCCCCACGTTGTGGTGCCAATTTGCGAGAGAAATGGTTCTTACGTAATATATTTTTACGTAAAATATTAGAACTTGTAGATCTTATATTGTGTTTACTTCATGTGAGTGGAAGCCATCTTATGACGTCATTCTTTGTTAGGTTCGTAGCTCCATCTTGTGTTAGCAATTTGCATCAGTGTTAGCTTTTTGTTTAATTTCATTTCAAATGTCCTCCGGCTAGCTATTATCCTGTTGAGTCGAACATGTATCTCAATACAGGTTGTGAAACGGAAAGGAATCTTTTATCTAAAAATTACACTGATGAAGAAAATTTGTTTCATAATTTTTATTGTCGAACACGTTCACTAACACTTTTACATATTGATCTGGATACTCGCCAAACTGAAACTGTTATAATACTTCTTACTGATCACTTTTAATTCACGTACTTCAATTTTGTGTATAATTAACTTTACCATATTTTAGATTTTTTTTTATTACTTGTAAATCTATAGCTGACATATGACGAACTAATACTTTCGACGAACTGACTGACTGAAGACGACGTGTAGTGTATGAATGCTTTCGGCGAACTGAAGGACTGACTGACGACGTGTAATGTGCTAGGAATTTTGATGAACTGGGCGACCGACTGACCTTACTTCTAACTTGGCTTTATATACTCCCACTCAACGATATGCCTAAAGATTATAAATGAATTACTATTGGCTAATAAAATGCGCCAACATTAGCGTCTATTTTAATATCCAATGAAAACCACGAATACATATTGCTTTTAGGGAAACACATTCCAGAAGTTTCTACTGAAAACGCGCCAACATTACGTAACTTCCTTGTTTCCAATAATGATAAACAGCTCACCCCCCTAGCTGCATTATTGCGCTATTATTGACAGTTTCAGTAAAGCCTTATAAATTTACTTTCCAACAATATTTACAATCAATAAACATCTGAAATCAATGTCACATAAAAATGCATATTCATATTACAATCATTATTTACATTTAAGTAATTTGTGATACAAATTACCGCATCAAGGCAAACATCATTCGTGTAGATGTCTGGGACCAACTGGAGCAGTCACCCAAAAAATGAGGTACACCTATTTAATGTGTCAAAGTGCTCACATAAAGGAATACAGTTGTTACAGTTGTACATCAATTGCAGGAACCAGATGGAATAAAAGAGTGAAGTGCTGCCGTTGTGGCATATTGTCCATCACATGGTTCATAGTTGAAGCATGTAGCTTTGTGAACTCACATTACTCATGCTATTGTCCTGTCCACATGACATCACCTATGCACCCAATTCAAGTTGAGGTTTGGTGTGGAATATCTGCACAGAGAATGACCAATTTCTTTCTGGACCAGACAGGACATACAGAGTGCAGACAAATTTTCATGGACTTTGTTAAGCAACTGGATGATGTTGAGCTGGGCCATACATATTTTCAACAAGATGGTGCTACATGCCATACATCAAACTAATCCATGGTGCTAAATGAATGTTTAATATTCAAAAATTTCCAGGCTGTTTTGCTATAGTCTGCAGGTTAAAATACTTCCTGACATTTCATCCCTGTTTGTGAAGGTCATCTTCAGAGATCTCGTCATCATCACTTCTTTCTCTGGATTAAACACATGCTAAAATAGAGACAGTATACAGTGTTAATCACCCAAAACTTGCACCACAAATATTTTGGAAATGGAAAGTGCAATTGATGTGCAGTTTTCACGGCATTGATTGGTAGTCAGGGGCTCATACATTTACCCTATAAACAAATTTTAATAATACTGAGGAAGTGTATTTTTTGAGCAAACATAAAATTTTTAAATGGAACAATGCCTGGTTACATTAACAGAATAAATGTAGGGTAAATTAGAATGTCAATGGTCTTTGTTGCAGGACTCTAGTGCAAGTGGTTTACGAGAAATCGTATTTTGAAAAGTTTCCACCCCAACAATTGTTTGTCCCATTCAACCTGCTTAGTTGCTAGGTACGATGTTGTTATGTTTGTTTGCATTGTGTTTTCTGTTCATTGATTGCATTGCGCTTTTCTGGTCAGTTAGTTTGTGACAGTTCAAGCAGTAAGTCGTGAGTGGAAGATGGGCTTTACTAATGCAGAAAAAGCCGACATGCTCATGGTGTATGGAGAGTGTAGGAATAATGCAGTTCGTTCCTGTATGGTGTATGTAGAAATGTATCCCAATAGACGTCAACCATCTCAGCAATTATTTATCAACCTCTTCAACCAATTACGTGAGAGTGGTACTGTAACACTTAGAAAACATAACAGAAACAAACAAGTGACTGGGGAAGAGGCAGAAATTAATGTTTTGGCTGCTGTTGCAGTAGATCTGCAAATTTGTTCCTGCACAATCGCACATGGAAGTGGCATAAGTCAGGCAAGTATAGTGCACATTCTCCATCGACATAGGTTCCATCCCTATCACATATCTCTCCATCAAGAGCTGCATGGAAACGATTTTGAGAATCGTGTTAACTTTTGTACATGGGCATTAAGACATGATACTCCAGATTCATTGTGTATCTTGTTTAGTGATGAGGCAACATGGCCAGGTAAACCGCAGAAACATGCACTATTGGTCTGCTGACAATCCCCTTTGGCTTCGTCAGGTGGAATGTCAGCGTCCATGGAGTTTAAACATGTGGTGTGGGATAGTGAACCATCAGCTCATAGGCCCTTTGTTCATAGAAGGAACAATGAACTCGCACAAGTATCGCAGCCTCCTGACAGACCATCTGCCACAGATGCTAGAAGACGTTCCTTTGCAGACTAGGAGGAACCCGTGGTACCAACATGATGGCTGTCCAGCCCATAGTGCACAAAGTACTACAGCTTGTCTTAACAGGTTGTTTCCAATGGACGAAGAGGACCTGTAATTTGGCCAGCCTGTTCACCGGATCTGACCCCTTTAGACTTTTTTATGTGGGAAAAGCTGAAAGACATTATCTACAAGGAAGTACCAACTATACCAGATGATATGAAATGACGTATTACTGCTGCTTGCTCTGAAATTTCCGCTGAAATGCTAGAACATGTGCAGCAGTCTTTCCATAGCAGACTGGAAGCGTGTATTGAAGCTGCCGGTGGTCATTTAGAACACAACATTTGAAGGGCTATGTTCTCTTTGCTTGTAAGAATCCACAGAAGTATTGTAATTCCCTTTTGTTTTTCTTTAGTTTGTGCTACCACAGTTGTACATGTGTCAGTGCATAAAAGTTTCAAAATAAGATTTCTTGTAAACCACTTGCACTAGAATCTTGCAACAAACACCACTGACATTCTAATTTACCCTACCTTTATTCTGTTGATGTAACTAGGCATTGTTCCATTTTAAAAATTGTATGTTTGTTCAAAAAATATACTTTCTCAGTATTATTAAAATCTGTTTATAGGCTAAATGTATGAGCCCCTGACTACCAATGAATGCCGTGAAAACTGCACATCAATAGCACTTTCCATTTCTGAAATATTTGCGGTGCAAGTTTTAGGTGATTCACCCTGTATATACTTGTGGACCAGTGGATAGTCAAAGGAAAGGGTTATTATTGTTTCTTGGCTGCATGGAGGTTACAGAGTTGAGAAAGTATGGGAATCCAGGTTTGGTTAAGCTTAAACCCTTCATATTGATACGGTAATTTGTATCACAAATTACTCAGATGTAATTAATGATAGTAATATGAATATGTATTTTTATGTGACATTGATTTCTGAGGTTTATTAATTGTAATTATTATTGGTAAATAATAATATACGGCTTTACTGAAACTGTCAACAGTAACGCAATAATGCAGCGATGGGGTGAGTTGTTTATCATTACCGGGAACCAGGAAGTTACGTAATGTTTCGCGCCTTTTCGTTAGAAGCTTCTAGAACATTTCCTAAAGCATATGTATTCGTGGTTTTCATTGGATATTAAAATAGACGCTAATGTTGGCGCGTTTTATTAGCCAATAGCAGTTCATTTATAATCTTTAGGCGTATCTTGATGCAGGCCTATAAATAGTATAGGTTCGAGGTAGCTTGTCCCCCAGTTCAACAGAATTCTCAACACACTACACGTCGGTCCCCCAGTTCAACAGAATTCTCAGTACTCTACACGTCGGTCTCTCAGTTCATTCATTTCGCCAAGTTACACACAGCAGAATTACGAGAATTATTATAAAGTATTATACATTTAAAAAAATTACATAAAGTTGAAGTATGCGAGTTAAAAGTGATAAATAAGAAGTTATTACAAACAGTTTCAGTTTGGCGAGTATCTAAATCAATTTGTAAAAGTGTTTGTGAACGTGTTCGGCAATAAAAGTTATAAAACCAATTTCTTCGTCAGTATAATTTCTGGATAAAAGATTCCTTTCCGATTCACACTCTGCAAGAGATACATTCTCGACCTAAATAGCTAGCCGGAGAACATTTAAAGTGAATTATTTCAAAACTGATACAAATTGCTACGCCAGAGGGAGCTACGAACCAAACAAGGAGTGACGTCACAAGATGGCAACGCGTGAAGTAAAGCAGCACAACATATGATCTACAAGTTCTAATAACTTACGCTATAAATATTATGTAAGCAACATTTCCGTCGCATAATTGGCTTCCAAACGTGGTGCTATAATAATGTTATAAACATTGTAACATTAATACCGTTACATATTGGCTCCACAACGTGGGGCTCGACAACAAAAAGACATTACGTAAAGCAAGTTCTCTCGCAAATACGCGTAAAGTAAACACACATACATAAACATCACAAGCATCAACATTAACATTATTTGTAATTACCGTTGCAAATTGGCGCCCAACGTGGGGCGCGATAACCAGGAAAGGAAGGCGAAGTGACCAGGAAAGGATCAGCATAATCAGGACGTGCAACGAAAGCAGCAGTAAAATGATCTACAAGACGCAGATTCCAGAAACAAAAGGAACGACAGACTATACGGATGATTGGACATCGTAATTCCGAGATTACGAGGCAACAAGGAATTCAACTACAAAAACATCGAGACGACGTAGATTCATCACAACACAACGCAGAAGCGACATACAAATCTAGGAGAATGGGGCAGAACGCTGGACATCAAAGTAACAGCAACGGACAGCATCAGTAAGGTTAGAGTATCTTAATTTTTTTTTAAAAAAAAAAAAAAAGGTAAATAAATATTAATGAGGAGTGGTAGGATAAAAAAAACAATGGCTACCAATAATACAGAAGAAATAATTATGGAGGGAGATAGTGTAACAGTTAGTTGTAATTTAATACAAGTTACAGGAAATAGCCCAGACTTTTTAGGATTTGAGGATGAAAATGTTAATACAGAAAGTGAGAATAGAATAGCAGGAAATGTTAATCTTGATACTAGTATGATTATGGAAATGCTGAGAAATATGAATGAGAATATGGCAAAGAAAATGTTAGACATGTGCAGGGAAATGAGGGAAGATATGGAAAAGAATAAGAAAGAATAAAGGGAAGATCTTAGTAAGAAAATAGATCAAAACAGGGAAGATATGCAAAAGAATAATAGGGAATTGAGTGAAGATATTATTAAGAGTGTAGAACAAAAAGTAGATCAGAGTTTTGAGGAATTGAGAGAAGATATAAAAAGGGATCATAGGAAATCAATTGAAGATATTGGTAGGAGTAATGAGGTATTAGAGCAAAAAGTAGATCAAAGCAGTGAAGAAATTGAAAAGAAAGTTACGAAGCTAGATAGTAGTATGCCGAAAATGAGTGATGAAAAGGAAGTAATAGCAAGTGAGATAGGAGAAGTTTCAAAGAAAATGTTAGACATGAACAGGGAAATAGGTAACAAAGAAAGTGAGGTTAATACTAAAAGTGAGGTTAATGTAGAATGTACAGAGTTAGGAAGTCAAATGAGTAATATTTCAAGTGAGATAATAGAGATAAAAGAGGTTATGAATGTAGTTGTGAATCAGGCGCAGGTTAATTTCAGAGGGGAAATATCAGAAATACAGAAGGAGTCAATAATGCAAAGAAAGAAATTGTACCAAGATGTTCAAAATGAAAACTCCAGTCCAGTACAGTTTAGTACAGATTTGTCAGAGTACTCTCAAGTTAAAAAGATAGCAGATGAATTGAAAATGAAAGTTGTTAAAAGATGTGTAATTCAAGAAACTGTAGATTGTTTTCAAATGTTATCAGGAAACGAAATTTCAAATGAATACAAGAGGTTATTCATGAACAAAAATTTGAAGGTTAGGATACGGCTACGAGTAATGTTTAGCCACACACAATTTGATCCAGGAGGGTAAATAGCAATGAGATGTAAAGTAAATGCTGGATAGTTAAAGGTGACTTGCAGAGAAATGTATTGGAACGTAAGAGGGTTAACTATTTATATGTCATTTGAAAAGAGAAGCCTTTTCGTTAGAAGCTTCTAGAACATTTCCTAAAGCATATGTATTCATGGTTTTCATTGGATATTAAAATAGACGCTAATGTTGGCGCGTTTTATTAGCCAATAGCAGTTCATTTATAATCTTTAGGCGTATCTTGATGCAGGCCTATAAATAGTGTAGGTTCGAGGTAGCTTGTCCCCCAGTTCAACAGAATTCTCAACACACTACACGTCGGTCCCCCAGTTCAACAGAATTCTCAGTACTCTACACGTCGGTCTCTCAGTTCATTCATTTCGCCAAGTTACACGCAGCAGAATTACGAAAATTATTATAAAGTATTATACATTTAAAAAAATTACATAAAGTTGAAGTATGCGAGTTAAAAGTGATAAATAAGAAGTTATTACAAACAGTTTCAGTTTGGCGAGTATCTAAATCAATTTGTAAAAGTGTTTGTGAACGTGTTCGGCAATAAAAGTTATAAAACCAATTTCTTCGTCAGTATAATTTCTGGATAAAAGATTCCTTTCCGATTCACACCCTGCAAGAGATACATTCTCGACCTAAATAGCTAGCCGGAGAACATTTAAAGTGAATTATTTCAAAACTGATACAAATTGCTACGCCAGAGGGAGCTACGAACCAAACAAGGAGTGACGTCACAAGATGGCAACGCGTGAAGTAAAGCAGCACAACATATGATCTACAAGTTCTAATAACTTACGCTATAAATATTATGTAAGCAACATTTCCGTCGCATAATTGGCTTCCAAACGTGGTGCTATAATAATGTTATAAACATTGTAACATTAATACCGTTACATATTGGCTCCACAACGTGGGGCTCGACAACAAAAAGACATTACGTAAAGCAAGTTCTCTCGCAAATACGCGTAAAGTAAACACACATACATAAACATCACAAGCATCAACATTAAGATTATTTGTAATTACCGTTGCAATATTTATCAAAGTTATTGGTGTTTTTATAAATTTCTATAGCCTCTCTGTACAAACAAGAAAAATACTGCTTGCTTGTAACTAAAACCACTAGTTTATTGTACTCCATATGGCGGTCGTCCAGGGATAAAACATGTTATGCTATGGCTGACTTTGTTTGTGTTAGGTGGCAATTTATTTTGTTTTTAGTTATACATGTGTTTATACTTTGTTTTGTTGTGCCAATATATACTTGTCTGCATGTACAAGGAATCTTGTAAACACTGGATTTAGAATATGGGTCAAGGGGAACTTTGGCTGATTTGAGAATCTGGCTTATTTTTGTTGTTGCATGTATATGGATTTGATTTGTAGTTTTTTTTAAAAATTTTCCAATGTGATGTCATATTGTTTATGTAGGCCAAAAGACTTTTTTATAATTAGAGGTGTACCTTATTCAATTTTTATTCTTTCTAGGACGTGATGCCCAATCAATCTCTTCCTTTGAGTACCCAATGTACTGAAACATCTTGTATTGTCCTAATTCCTGATGGAGATATTTCAAGTACAGAGAGGCTATAGAAATTTATAAACACAGTAATAACTTTAATAAAAACAAAGGATTTAAACTTAACCAAACTTGGATTCCCATACTTTCTCAACTCCATAACCTCCATGCAGCCAAGAAACAATAACATAAAGCTTTTCTTTGGCTCTGCCTACCGGGCCACAAATATATATGCTGGTTCTATTTTAGCAGTTTTAATCCAGAGAAAGAAATGATGATAAGATCTCTGAAGATGTCCCTCACAGACAGGAATGAAACATCAGGAAGTATTTTAAACTGCAGCCAATGCCAAAACCCTGGAATTTTAGAACACAAAGCTATAGACACTGGCCATGAAAGCTTATTGTATATATATTTAAATGAAAGTTTGATTTAATGACCAGATAATCTCCAAGACCTGTGGCCACTGAAATCTTCTGATTTGACATCACTAGACTTCTTCCTATGAGGTTACACACGCCCCCAGGCATTGAAAGATCTGATGCAGAACATCACACAGGAGATTAATGGTATTGTGATGCAGCGACTATGAACCAAGGTTATCGGGAGGTCAGCACTGGGCAGTCTGAATAGACAACAATAATAGTGGTCGCCAGCATGAACACCAGAGTGCTGTTGGCAGGTAACCAGAGTTTTCTGGAAGTTTCTTTCCCCTCCTTCAGGACGTGTGTCGAGATTGTTCTAGAATGTTCTGTGGAAATTTCCATTGGCTGTATAAGTGAGCATTCTCATCAGTTGGTTTGGGTCAGCAAGTCAGTCAGTGAGCGAGCAAGTTGGAGGAGTAATGTTCTCAGAACAAGTTTGTGGCGTGTAGCAAGTGTTGCTGCAGATCAAGAGATTGTGGAGGTCTTGTGTTCGACTGCCCAGCAAGCAAATCATCTGAAAGAAGAGGCTACGTCACAAAAAACAGTGAAGTGACAGGAAATTGAACCAGTTCACCAGAGTAAAGTGAACTCCCAGTGAAGTTGAACTAAACAGTGACAGTTGAAAAACTGGACAAAGTCACTGAAACATGAACAGCCAGTAAATGGAATGACTTGTTGAGTAATGTCTTATGCATGAGAGAGGACATTTTCTATTGAGGTTATAATCTCCCAAAGATACTCTACATTTGAGGTGTAATTAGTTGTGGTTCTCATCATTTTTGTTTAAGAAAGAAAGAAAGAAAGAAATATATTAGTTTTATATGTATCACTCTGTATATCTTGGAAGTCTGCAAACATTTTTATCCTTCAAACCTAGTACCAATGTATTTCATTTGTCTATCCATTCATTGTTTTAATGGCCATTGATACTAATATTCAACAACCATCACCAACGCTGCCACCATTATCACCGCCACCACCATGGCTGCTATTACTGATATCACTAATGTGAATAAACATGCTCCATTGCAATAAGTCTATACATAAATAAAAATTGATGTTACATTCACATCACTTTCGCTACCCTCTATCGCCTATTAATGAATGTGCAAATTATTCTTAAGAAAGTTTATTTTCCTATTGAATTCATTTTAATTGAATAAACCTTTCCAGAAATAGTTGCATTACACATTTTGTTATAGATACAAAGGGAATAGCAACAGTCAAATGTTTTGGAATGGGTCGCCATACTCTGGTCTTAAAATTCCACACTCTTTCCATGCATCATGAGAAACAAATGTTGATAGAAGCACATACCTTATCATAAGAGATGTTGTCCTTCTCTATCCACACATTTCTGGCATCTTCTCAGAAAATTTTCATTCACACCCGAGAGTTCAATATCTGAAATTGAATGAATTTCTTGCCTGATGTTTTCTGCTAGGTCATACACTATATGGCATTGGCTGCATACACTTTATTTTTCATGTGATTATCAGAGCTGGGTAAATTTCTGTAATTGGATTTTGTAAAATGTAAATGATAGAGTAATTGACCCATGCATAATATTTTTTTCTAATGAAGCATGATTCCATTTACATGGTTATGTTCAGTCGTAAAACAATGATACAGGAAGAGAAACCTGATTTTACACACGAGATCCCCTTGCCTGATGCGAAAGTTGGTATGCAGTAAATGCATACAGAATAATAAGACTATATTTTCTGAAAAAAAAAAATCAATAAATGCAGAGAGGCACAGGAATGACTTACACCATTTTTTGGACAGCTGATGTTAAATCTCAGTGTGGGTATTTCCAACAAGACATTTGCTACCATGCATACAGCTGATGAGTGATTTAAGTTTAATTCAGGACTTGCTTTTGAATATAGGGTAATTAGTAAAGGATTATGGCCCTCAAGATCCCCTGATTTAACTGTATGTGACTTTTATCTATGGGGGAACTTTAAAAATAAAGTGTGTGCAAAAAATTCCCATAAATTGGAAGAACTAAAACCAAAAACCAGGCAAGAAATTCATTCAATTTTGGATATTGAACTCTAGAATGTGAATGAAAATTTCCAGATAAGATGTCAGAAATGTGTGGATAGAGAAGGACAACTTTCCAACATTTCTTATGATAAGAAATCATTACTCGTTATCATTGTAATTGCTACTGTAAATATGAGAATGTGAGATGGTTACATAGATATTATAACTGTTTTGGTGGGAGTCCGAGCTGTGGTGGCCACAGTATGAAGGAAAAACACTGTACTTATGTTCAGTGACTTGATGGGAGCCATATTAAATATAATAAAACATCTTCAAATTAATATTCTTACATAACAGCTTCTATACAACAATTGAATAAAGTAATGAATCTTCAAAAAGCAATAATATTCCAATGGATACCCAGCCGCTGTAGCATCTCGGAAAATGAAATTGCTGATAGTATTGCAACAGGCAGCAACTCTGCTCTCAAGCCTTTACAAGTTACATAGTCTTTATCTGGTGCATATTCTGCAAATAATGCATACAACAACTTTATGGGTCAAATAATGGCTTTCTTCTGATAAAGGTAAAAGACTCCAAAATATCTAAAAGAAACGTAATGCTTTACAAATGCTCAGCAATATACCTAGACATATTCAAACATTTTTAACAAGAGCTACTACAGGCCATGTTGTCACCCAGTCATAAACTACAATGCTTCAGTTTCATTGACTCTAATGTTTGTAGTTGGTGCAACAATCATGGAGAAGGTCTGGAACACACCCCCATAAACTGTCCCATCAAATCATCAAAGAACTAAGCTAAAATCTACAATTTCTGTAACTTTGGAAAAATCTGTCACATATATTATTGAATACTCCTCTTCTTTGGCGCTGCAGGAGTATACTGCAAACATAATGCATTATATCCATCATTTATAAAGAGGAATATTCATAGTAGAACACATGTTGTCAACAAATAGCTGGATACCTAACAAGATAGATATTTTCAGTTGAATGCCTTCCCATACATGGTTGGTAATTTTAACCAAACAGAAACTTAAAATCTATTATCATTTTCACCAATGTTGATAATGCTGCAAATCTGGTATATTAGGACAAGCTCGAATCGCTATACACATGACACATACTGTCAGTGACCCACGAGATTGACTTTGTCCTTGAAGTGCAAGCGTGCAGCGGACTGGGCAGCTTCTTGCGTCAGGTGTAGATAATGTAACACCAACAGTTCAAAAATATTGTCAACAAGTGCAGTCTTACTGCAGGCAGTGTCAGTGGATGCTACAGTGTTAAACGCGTTGTATCGCGAGTGTAGAATTAATATAATTCATTAGTGAAATGGCTAACTTTCGGAAAAAGGGAAAAACCATTCATAGCGAGGCTCGCGAAATAATAAACCATGTAAACGAGCAATGCAAAAAGGAAGCAGAGCAGAAACAACTAATTCTGCCGATTTCGCGAGCGGATGAGAGAACAGCAAATTACTGCGGTGTGTCTGTGGGAACAATTAAGAATATACGACAAGAAAGTGCGAAGAGAACAGAAGGAAGCCCTTTACGCACTCCAGGCAAGACAAGGCCTCGAAATCCAAAAAGAAACATAAATATAGACGATTTCGACATGTGCGTCATTAAGCGGACAATAATGGACTTCTACGTCAATAAAAAGATAGTTCCGACATGCAGAAAATTACTTCCTGTAATTAGAAGTAAGATACAATTTCCATGGGGGGTACAATCTTTAAGGAGAGTTATTCGGAAATTGGGATTTAGATGGCGCAAGTGCCGAGGTAAGCGAACAAGCCAAGAATTGTTGAATGGAGATGCAAATACTTAGCTGAGCTAAGGGAATACCGAAGACAAGGCAGGGATGTCGTTTATTTGGATGAAACGTGGATGGACAGTAATTTAACATTCAAGAAATGTTGGCAAGCTGATGGGATCACAGGGGTGCTTACTGATGGTAGTGCAGGAAACAGACTCATTGTTGTTCACGCATGTTCCGAGAATGGATTTATTTCTGGAGCATTGCTGATTTACAAGGCAGGATCAGTGACAGGTGATTACCATGGGCAAATGAACGGTGCCAACTTCGAACGATGGGTGAATGAACACTTGATTCCAAACATTCCGGAAAAATCTGTAATCATTCTAGATAACGCTCCTTATCACACCATTCAGATCAATAAGCCCCCAAATAAATACGACACTAAAGTTAACATGATGTCATGGCTTCAGAAAAATGGAGTTCATTGTGAAGAAAGCATGCTAAAACATCAACTTTTTCCTTTGATAGAAATGAACAGACCAAGAGAAAAGGTATTCAAGATTGACCGTATCCTCAATGCACATGGACACTCCACTCTGTATCTGCCGCCTTACAATTGCGATCTTAATCCCATTGAACTTGCATGGGCGACAGTAAAGCACTACATAAGGGAGCGCAATGTTACTGGCGAATTTTTGTTATCTCGTTTATTGAGTTGAACCAACGAAGGAATCTCTGCGGTACCTGCAGAACACTGGGTAGGATATCACCGGCATGTTAGAACATTAGAAGATGGTTACTGGTCCAAGGATCTTGTGGTTTCTGATGTGATCGATCAGATTATTATTTCAAATGCTAACGACAGTTCTTCTGATGAGCAAGAAGGAATATCATCCGATGACTCGGACTCCGAATCGTCTGCATCAGATCTTGCACACCCTTTGGATTAATTAGGTTAGTAAAATAACATTCCACATTTATGTTGTCATAAATATACTGTTTTACATGTATACAGGCTTTACAAGTTCACTTATTGAAAGTATGATCATAATTGTTTTTTTTGATGCGGTAATAATCTACTATTGATGTTACTTCGCCTAATATTTGTTGTCACTGAAAGAAAGGATAAGTACCTTTGGAACAGGGTGTAAAACAATAAAGCGATAGGAAAGAATAACACAACGCTCTCTCAGGTTCGCTTACGTCAACTCCAAGGACATAGCTAAACTCCTGAGTAACAGACAGTACTTCATATGCGAATGGATATAAAGCTGGCAGGCTGGGAAATTATAACGTGTTTTAGAATCGGAAGAAGGGGCAACAGAGCCAGACCTATAGTAGTAAAATTTGCAACTAGTAAAATGAAATGGACAGTTTTGAATAACAGAAGAAAATTGAAAGCAACGAGAATTTCTGTTGAACGAGACTATGGAAAAGAAGAGAGAGAGATAAGAAGATTATTATTAGCAAAAATGAATCAAGCCAGGCAAGAAGGAAAAAAATCATTTGTAAGAGGACTAGAATTGTGGATAGATGGCAGGAAGCAGCATATGAGTCAGCGTTTGATTTCAGATCGAACAACAAGCAGAGCAAATTCAGCAGAGGAAGTGAATGCAGTGAAGCCGGCCGACATAATCCAAGAACGAGAGGGACACGTGCGTAGAGGTGCAAGTGGAAGGGAGGAAACAGCTGGCATGACGTCACCAAGGAGATGCGTCATACCCAGTGAACGAGAGAAGCAAGAGGCGTTGATCCTGGTGGCAGCTCATCGAGAAAAATAGATGATCACGAGTGGAAGCGGCCTCAAAGTGGTGTCAACCCCAGAAGGAAGTATCCTGGAATTAAAGGAGGAGAAAGAAGATCTGGCGGTGCAGGAGAGGAAAACTAGATATAGGGCAAAGTTAGAAAAATACAGAGAGGGAAGAAGGGATTCAAGATAGGGTCTAGATTTGAAGGTGGTGTCATTTAATGTGGAAGGGCTAAAATCGAAAGTGATAAATGGCGAAGTATTTGAAGTGCTAAAATTAGGTGAAATAATAGTAATGGTGGAAACTTGGTTGAATGAAAGTGAGAAGATAGATGTGGTAGGATATGACTATATAGGGGATCATGGTAAAAGGAAAAGCAAAAGAGGGAGGGCCTCCAGTGGTATTGGAGTGTTCATTAACGAGAGTAGTGGAATAAATGTGTGTGAAGTGTTGAGTATAGAGAAAGGCCAAATAATGTGGATAAAGATAAATAGGGCGAAGGGGATGGAAGTTTGTATAGGATTAGGCATAGTCTATAACCCACCAGAAGTCTCGGAATTTTATAAGGACAATTTATATATAAGACTGAATGATAGTATGGAAGAATTAAGAAGCAAAAATCCTAACATAGAGTTCATTGTAGTAGGGGATTTTAATGCAAGAGTAGGGGAATATAATCCAAGAAGTTTAAATGTAGAAAATGAATGTATCTGGGAAAAAAATGAGGAAAAGGAGAGGAGAAGTAGAGATAAAGTGATTAATGCAGAAGGTAGAAAGTTAATACAATTCTGCGAACAGAATAATTTAATAATATGTAATGGGTACAAAGGAGAGGACCAGTGGGGAGAGTTTACATTTGTAAGAGTAATCGGTCAAAGTGTAATAGACTATATGATATGTAGTATAGGAGTCGAAGAGGTGATGGAAGAATTCAAGATTATGAACATAATAACAAATAGTAGTCATTTTCCATTAAAGATGAAAATAAGACTAGGGTTATGTTACAAGGAAGATGAAAAATTAGCATTAAAACAAATCAGAAGTTACAAATGGAAAGAGGAGAACGCAGAACAATTTAGGTGTAATTTAACTTCAAAGTGTGGTGAATTAAGGAAACTTGGTATTATAGAAGCATTACAATGTGGGAGGATAGAGGGAGCACTGGAAAGGCTAGAATCAATGGTTAAGTGGGCAGGTAGCAGGATGGAAGTGAAGCCTAAAGTGAATGAAAATCAGTGTGGGTGGTATGATGAAGAGTGTGGAAAGGCTAAGAAAGAAGTGATGAAAGAAATGGATAGATGGAGAAGGTCAGAAGAGGAGGAAGATAAGCAAATTTTTTTAGCAAATAAAAGGGGTTATAAATGTCTACTAGATGGGAAAAAGAAGGATTGGCAGCAAAGAATGGGAGAAAAGATTAAGGAGGCGGTCAGAGGGAAAGAAAATAAATATATATGGTCAGTTGTTAAGGAAATGAACAGAAAGAAACAGGTAGTTAATAAGATAACACCAAGGGAATGGAAATGTCATTTCAAAGGTTTATTGGGGGGAGGAAGAGTTCAAAAAAGTGAAGTATATTGGGGAAATTTTGAGAACAGAGTGGACCACTTAGACAAAGAGATTACAACCATAGAGGTAGAGTATGAAATAAAAAAATTAAAACAGAGGAAGGCTACAGGGGCCGATGGAATTCCGGGGGAATTTTGGAAAAATTTTGGGGAGTTAGGAGAGGGTACAAAGTTGTTGACACAGCTATTTAACAGAATCAAAGAGAAGAAAGTGATACCGGAGAGCTGGAAAGTGAGCATTATTGCACCATTGTATAAAGGAAAGGGAGATACAAATAATCCAAGCAACTACAGAGGAATTAGTTTATTATCTATATTAGGCAAAATATACACTGGTATATTAGCTAGAAGATTATACGAGTGGGTAGAGAGGGAAGATAAGCTATCAGAATACCAAGCAGGTTTTAGGAGAGGAAAAAGAACAATAGATAACATAATGATAATTCAAACCATAGTAAACAAATACTTAAGAAATAAAAGGGGTAGGGTATACATATTTTTTGCAGACTTCGAGAAGGCTTTTGATACTATAAACAGAGAGGCTTTGGTATATAAATTGAGGAACAAAGGAGTCAGCACTGCATTCATCGAGGGGATACAAAAATTGTATGAAGGAATTAAATTTTGTGTAAAATGTGGAAGAAATAGTACTACTGATTATATACAGCAAAATTTAGGTCTGAGGCAAGGTTGTAAACTCAGTCCAATATTATTTAATTTATTTATAGATGATATTTTAGATAGAATAATGAAAAGTAATAAACACTGTCCAGTCATAGGGAAAAAGGAAATACCAGGGTTATTATTTGCAGATGATCTAGTAGCTGGGGCAGTAACAGTGATAGGGTTGCAACATGCTATCAATGAAATTGCAAAATTTTGTATGGAATGGGGGCTAAAGGTGAATACAAAAAAGTCCAAGATAATAGTGTTCAAGAAAGGATCAAAATTAAAAAGAGAGGAAAGATGGTATATAAATGGAGAGCAAATAGAGGTGGTAAAAGAATTTGATTACTTGGGGATTAGATTCTCAAGCAACGGGAAGTGGGAAGCACAATCTAAATATGCACAATTGAAAGGAAAGCTAGTGATGAAAGCTGTTAGAGTTTGCTTGTGCAAAACACCCACACTAACAATGAACTGGTTGGAAAGGCTATATGAAGCTGTAGTAGAGTCAAAAATGTTATATGGAATAGAAATATGGGGGGGGGGTGGCAAAGGGATGGATTAAGATTGATATAGTCCATAGAATGTTTTGTAAAGAAGTTTTGGGTTTACCCAAGAGTTCACCAAGGGGTGTGGCACTGGCAGAGCTAGGAAGGGTAGGGAGAAAAGGTATAATAGTGGAAAGAATTTTGAAGTATTGGTATAGATGTTTAAATTTAGAAGATAATAATATATTAAAAGAATGTATACAGTTTCAAAAAGCTGTCCTAGGAGAAGAGTGTTGGTTAGGGGAGATGGGAAATGTCCTAAAAGAAATTGGCATGAGGAATATTTTCCTATTAGATAAATATAATAACAGTGGGTTTTGGAAAGAAGTGAGATTGAGGGTGGAAGATATCGAGAAACAAGAGATATGGGCTAGTTTTGAGGATAAAAGATCATTGATCTTGTATAAATCAGTTAAAAGAAATTGGGGAAGGGAGAAGTATGTAGATATATGTAATCAATTTGGTAGAATAGGTCTTGCGTGGATGCGCACAGGAGTAATATTTTTAAAAAGTAATGGATATAATTGTTCGGGGAGGTGTATTATGTGTGATGAATCGGGTAGTACTTTTCATTGTCTAATAGAATGTGATAAGGTTAAAAGGTGGAGAGAGGTTATATGGAATAAAAAATGGGATAAGCTAAACAAAGAAGCAGTAGCATTAAGAATGCTGGGAAGCACAAAAGTAGAAACAATTAAAATGATGGGGACATTTTTAGGCAACACAAGGGATAAGTGGATAAGGAGCTTAAGAAAGGTACAGCTGAACGAGCATAGTTTGTAAAGTGGAGAGATGGTATAGTAGCTTTATCCCATATATACAGCCTAGGGGCTAAATATGGGTGAGCTAGAAAACTGGTGCACTAGACATAAGTTTTAGATGTAAGCTTTATTTGTATTATTGTAATAATGATGAAATAAATATTACATTACATTACATTACTTTACTTCATATGGAAAATATTACCCAGGAGGGAGGGAGGAGAATCAATAGCAAATAATGATGATGATGATGATGATGATGATGATGATAATAATACTTTATTGCCCATAGACTCAATTACAAGCACATTGTCAAGCACAAAGATAAAAAGTTGAATTACAGAATATACATGATTGCTTACACTTTGTTGAAAAGTTACAGTATGAACATTGTATACAGGATTGTTACAGTAAGTTAAAGACATATAGGCTCTTTCAAGCATTGTCAAGAAGAAAATGATTAATATTATAATATACAGAATTGCTTAAGAGATATTCTTTTACACTTCATTTGAATCTAATGCTGTTGCTTTCACTTTTTACATCAACTGGTAGTCGATTGTGCAATAAACCAATTATAAAATTATATTTGTTTATAGATTGTAAGTTATAACTATTCTGGTGTAAGTCCAATTTACATCTTGCATCATAACCATGCATGAGTATTTCACTATTTGTGTTATGTTTGTGCACTTCAGTTAGATTACTCTATTTATGTACAAAGACACTACAGTAAACAGTTTTTCCCTTTTGAAGACTTCCTTACAGGATTCACGTATAATTTTAAAGCTTCTCTTGTTTCTCCATATGCTTAATCTACAATTGAAGCATTTCCATTTGCTTGTCTCTCCCCTAACATTCACTGTAAATACAAAAGAACTTTGGTGAAGTCAAAAATACTCTCTGTAATGAAAACATTATTGTTCTATTCAGAATGCAAGCACAGTAAAAACATTTCATAAAGAATGTGTAAATCAAATCAGAAAAGATTTGCTATGACATGCAATGGTGCATCATCAAAATCATGAAACATGTTCCTTTAAAAACTAAACAAGTTTTCAGAGCATTCTGTATATTACCATTACCCTGCATTTACATTTTTGAGACTGTTCAATTCATACATACAAGTCTAGCGTCCTTTAACAAGAACCCTGATTACCATTTGTATAATACCAGGGGATCACATAAGTTACATCTTAAACAGCAAAACAGTAAATCTGCCTTCAGAGTATATCACACCAAGGATTATCTCTTTATAATGAACTACCTAGTAACTGGAAATTCTTAAATCACAAACAGTTAAAACACCATCTTTTAGTGTAAAAATAGTTTGAATTGATTTTTTTTATGCCTTACTATTGTTCTGGGCATTGTTGGTTCAGTTCATATTTCATCTGTTATTGAAAGGCATGCTCATCTTTTGAATTTAAATTACAACTTTGTTATTTAAATTAACATTGAGGCAGTATTTTAATACCTGAATAATTTCAATTGTATTTTATAATAAGTAAATTCAATAACAGCCCGCCTTGAAACAATATGTATGTAATAATTATTTTTAAATGTATGTAACAGTCATTGCATATGCTTATTTTTATTGTAAAACTTGTTTAATAATGTTATGTGAATACATTACATACTTTAATAATGCAAGAGCTGTGAGAATAATAAGTTTTAAGTTGCTAACAATGAGGTAACCTTGTAGCAATAATGAGTTTGAGAGCTTGAAAGTTACTAGTCATGATTAGAGTAATGAAAATGTAATTTCAGTAACAGTTTAAAATTAGCCAATCAACAGCAAAGAAAAAGTTTAAGTAAAATGCAGATATTCTATTGGACTAGAATTAGCCAATCAGAGACTTGAAATAGCAAAGCTTACAGGTTTAACGGTTGAAATAATGTTCAGTTGCTGGCAAACCTTGGTAGTGACCAGATGGAGGATGTGTTTTCTACAGAAGTATTACGTGTGAACCATAAAATATGTCTATGCGTTTACTAAGTGAAAGTATTAAAGAATCTTGCAGCTCTTAAAAAGTGTAGTGCTTTATTAAAATGTGCAAGGATTAATAAAAAGAAGTGAATTTTAAAAACTTAAATTCTGTGTATGTCTACAATTCTTGTTGCACCGCACCCTGACTAGATATACATGACTCTACAAACATTACTGATGCAGCCGAGGCAAATTCAAACATAAATAATATATAGAAGCAGTTTTAATAACAAAGTTAAATATTATAGTGTAAAACTTGGAGTGTAACAACAAAATTACATCTTAAAATCAGCTTCTCGTACGTAGCAGCATATTGCGTAACAACAGTAACTACTACATAATCAACAAATTCAAACCAATGCCCAAAGTGTGTTGCAAACTTCTTAAACAAAGTAACTCTAAGAACAATACTCCTTCAAATTAGACTTCCAATGCATGAAGCTTAATAAATTATGTAAACAACACATCTATTTCAAGTTGCTTCCCAAGCATGAGGCTAATAAATAAATTTACGTAAACAATACCACTTCTTCAACATGAATAGATAAAAATAAAACTGCAAATTTGTAGAATAGCCAATTCAACAACCCCAGAACAGCAGTGGTGGTGGCTTATCATGATACCTGATCCTCACTAAATACATAAATGCATAAATAGATTGCATTCTAAGAATTCAAAAGTACCTAACTGAAAAATTAGATAATCTGGAATTAAAATTGTTGCTTCTCCACAGGTATGCAGTTCATTTCATAGCTGATGAAGCATATGCCTTGTCCATTTATGAGCCCACAGCTATATTTGAGAGTGTACTGAGTTTACAACCTTCTGCTGCTGATCTACAAAGAACACATGTCATCTGGGCTTTCAGTAAGGTATGCTAATATTCACCTTCACTTTCATCTTCTACTTCACCTTCACCTTCACCTAGTAGCCGGTTATGATCTCAGACAAGTTTTGTATCCAGCACTTCCCTGGATGGCCCAGAGATCTCTTCCTTGTTGGTGATAATGTAGCATTACTTTGGGAACTCTATATCCAAAACTCATTCATTGCAAATTATTCACCCAGTTATTCTGATATTGTTTTATGTATGTGATGACTGGTTCTAATGCACCAGCCACATGTGCAGGCTTTACCAGTTTGTGCAAGTAAGTCCATGCCTGTGGAAGGCAAGGTGGTAGTTCACACAAACCAATAATGGAAGCAGTAAACTTTGCAGTACTGAAGATTTGGTTAGTGCAAACTCTTAAGTACGTGTATGTGGACAATGTACAAACCGTGCCTTCAGCTGGAGGGGTAGTATTGTGTAAGATGTGTGATGTATGCACCCATTCCAAGCAACTTTTTACCAAGTTTATCAAATTATATTAATCATTGCCTTGCCTTTGAAAGATAAAGTGTAAGGAATATTCCAATATGAATAAGAGGAATGTCTGTTACCAAAAGATGATACAAAAATTATATCTTAAATCTCTGTATAATCTCCCAGTAGTTGAAAACCTTGAAGTACAACTCATTCTTTCATAAGAAGATATAGATTCATGCATCTCCGTGCTCTGTTGTTCAATTACAGGAGTCACCATTCTTTATATTATGTATGTACTTTCATCCATTCTCAAGTAGTTACAATCATCTTGATCTTATTTTAAGTCTTTCATTAAATTTATACGTGAGTGTACCTTTCTTCTCAGAAGCCACTTTTACACCATTTCAATTGGGAGCATTTGGTACCTTTTCTTTTTACCAATAAACAGTACAGAAATGTTTATAACAAAAATAAATCTTTAGACCACATTGTTTTGATCTCCACAACCGTCTGTTTTGAAGATCAACTTCATACTGAGGTTTCTACAAACTGACTTGCAACATGTGGACTCAGTTCTGTGTTCCGTCTTGTTTGTGCAAACTATACCATACAAGTAGGTTGCTGCCATGTGGCCAACACATATATATCATAAATATCAAATATATCATAAACAAGGAAACTTAACAACCAAAACTACTTCCAAATTTAAAACTGTAAAATATGGAGTACCTCAAGGCTCAGTATTAGGTCCCCTTTTATTTATTCTCTATGTGAATGACATTCCTACCACAGACAATAGTAAAGTTATTTCATATGCCAATGACACAACTACTGTATGTTGGGATATTTCAACTGAGGAACTACTTAACACAATGACAAGAAACATAGACTCGCTTTTTAAATTTTTTAGGGAAAACAATTTAAAATGTAATATGTTGAAGACCAAACTAATCCAATTTAATCTAAGGAATTCTAACAATACGCATAATACTCTACAACTACCAAATTATAATATAGTTAGCACAAATGTACATAAATTTCTGGGAATCGTAATTGACCAAAAATTAACATGGTCAGAACACATTCAGCATATTTGTGGTAAAATTAGCAAGTCATTATATTTACTTAGGTATTTCTCAAATATTCTTGAAGAAAGAGAATTAAAAATGATATACTATGGGGTCATCTTTCCTCATTTAATGTATGGGATACAAATCTGGGGGTGTTTTACAAAAGCAAACATTGAAAGACTACTGAAATTACAGAAGAAGGCAATCAGAATAATATATCAATTAAATCATAAGGATTCGTGCAGAAAATTTTTTAAAGATAAACAAATTCTTACAGTAATTTCATTATATGTTTATAAAGTAATAATATATGCATTACAAAAAGATAATTTGAGAAACAATGATATTCATCACTACAATACACAACATAACAGTGATTTCTTCAGACAGGGTTTTAGAATTGCAGTTAGTTACAAGGATCCTAAAGTAATGGGACATTTCCTATATAATAAGCTGCCAGATTTTGTAAAACAACCTAATACAGCACATAGTTTTAAGACTAGGCTTAAGAGTTACCTAATAAATAAGGCTGTCTATACGATGGACGAATTGTAGTATGTAAGTTTGAATAAATTGTATTATAAACCTGTAATTACGTAATAAGTAACCATTTGACAATGTCAGAAACTGTATTTCAGTCTATTGACAATAAATGCATTATTATTATTATTATTATTATTATTATTATTATTATTATTATTATTATTATTATTATTATTATTACATAAGTGTAGTTACTTCATCACACCGTCTTTGTGTTTGTAATCCCACTTGGTGTATCCTGCTGAGTATCTTATGAACCTCATTTCACTAGTGCTTTTTTCCTCTCTTGTCTGTAAAGTCCATGCCTCGGTGCCATAGCAGTGTGTGTAATCTTGCCAGTGTTTTGTATAAGCAAACCTCTGGTATCTCTGTGTACTGATGAAGGTTACATTAATGTGTTTATGTGTTAGGATGTTGAAAAGTTTTTCCTTCTTCTGTTTAGGACATTAGTTTAGCAGGATTGCGACTGGGTGTTTTGGTTACATGGAATACAAAGCTCCTGGAAGTGGTGCAGAACACAGCAATGTATACTGCAGTTCCTGCTATTGTACAAAGAGCAGCCTCTCGACTTCTTAAAGACAAAAGTAAGTGCCAGTTTTGTATAGAGCTAATTTATGTTGTTAATAGTACTTTCAAGCTAGCCTTTTGATTCAACTTTCCTCAGTCATGCTTCCTTGTTTACTCTCTATCTTCCTCTTATATTGAGATTTCAGTCTGTGGCAGGTCTGCTTTTTATTTTTTCTTTTATTGCTGTTATATGTGACTGCTGCTTAGCGGTGAGTGCTCAGTACTCTCTTCTTTATTCCAGGGTTGTGTCACAGAAGATCTCTGAGAGTCTGATACTGCCAGGTTCTTAGAAATAAATAAATTTCGCAATTTTGCAGCACAAACTTTTTGTATTTATTCAGCTATGTCAAATTACAATGTTCTTTCACCCTTCTTGTGGTGAAATAAAACCTTCATATCTCATATATACAAAGAATAATAAAAATTCTCTGAATGAAGCACAAACAGTTTATCCTGACTATGTCCCTGATGCTAGCCAGAGCTTGGGATCTAATGAAGTACTCACTAGGCAGCTATTGACCTTTGTTTGTAAAAAATTTTAATATGATCCATGACAGTATCCATTCAATTTTTACTTTCTCTACTATGTATAGTAAGTAGGGGAAGTATTGCATTCCACCCAAAATTTCGATACCGAGATTTCACCGGAAATACATGTTTTGAGACTCACTGAATCCAAAAAAAGCATTTTTGAAAACATGTCCGTGTGTGTGTCTGTCTGTGTGTCTGTCTGTGTGTCTGTGTGTCTGTCTGTGTGTCTGTGAACAGCATAACTCAAAAACGAAGAGTCGGATAAACACCAAACTTGGTATTTAGGTTCAGTATCTTTCAGAGATGCGACACGAAGGTTTTCAAGAAAATCCCCCCCACCCCAGACTACCCTTTACATGGAACATTTTTCGAAAATTTTAATTTTCTCAAAAACGGCTCTAACGATTTTGATTAAAATATCATATGTTTAAGATATTGTCATGACAAATAAAATGTATATCTTGAATTTTCTGGGAATGTCTCCAAAAGTATTCTTCGTTATGAACGACTTTTTCATAACTGGTAAACCATAAGAGATAGACAAAATTTTACTACATGAAAAATGTAGATCGCATTAAAATACACAGTTTATGTCATATACATTTCTTTTGTTGAGTGAACCGTTTGCGAGATATTGCTTGTTATTCCCTTAAATTTTCCAATACTTGTACTTTTTCTCAAATTCGTTATTCATTTTTTTATGTCCTGGACATGCAAAGAGAATGGAATGCGCCACATAGCAACCAGCGTTAAAATATTTGACTATCGCTTAAAACCTACCATATTCCCCTTGCATCTACAAGAAAATTATCAATAAGATTGACATCTCGATATCTCCATTAACATGAAGCATATGGAGAATAAGCGTTTGTAAAAATAGTTTGTACAAGAGTAGAGAAAGTCATGTGAGTGTAACACATCAGATTTTTTTATGTCTTTCTTTCATGGAATCAACAAATGTGTTAATTCTATGGCCATGTATATTTCTCCCTGCCTATATTTTCTTATTGGTCAATTTTTATGATTTCTGCCATATTTAACTTCATCTAAGTTAATTAAATTCCTTCCGTTACAAATATAGGTTATGTTAATCAATTAATTAATTTTACAATACACATATATTAATAATTATGGCAATTACATGAAAAATAAATAAACATTATAACAAATATACAAACATTACCTCAAGATGCAAATTAATATGTTTAATTTATACATATAACCAAGTAGGTAAGTATGGTTAGTAGCTTTAATTTCTGTCTCAAGTTGAGGCTGCACTGGTGGTGTACAGCGGAAACAGGTGAAAGGATATGTGGAATGTCATTGTGGAGCACTGTAAGAGACGGTGTTTTGATTCCTACAGGATGTGGGTACTTCCTGATCTTGGGTTACTTATGATAGATGAATGATACGTCTGTGGTTTGATACTCTTTATTATAATTCTTTTTTCAGCACTGCCCACCCACCACTTGCCAGCATAAAATAGCTAACCCCATTGTATGTTCCAAGGTGTCTGATGTCACACCAACCGACAGCCACAATGTTCAAATTATTGATTTTGCTATAAATGTAATTATGTGGTACATGCTACATATCCTCCCATTGCAAAAAACTCCCAAGAGTGCATTGTGTTGGTTTGTTGTCTATTGAAGAGAGCAATGTTCAAATTATTTGTTTATTATGAAAATGCAGTTACATGTTATGCGTTACAAGTCCAGCCTGTAGAAGAATAATCATAAGAGAGTTGTGTCATGCTTTGTCTATTCCTGACTTCTATTCGCGCTAGCCTCTTATGTGTGTGTCTCTCTTTTTTTTTCTTAGTTCCATTAGTTTCTCAATACTTTAAGAATAGCATGCACATCTGCAAGGGTCCATTTTTCATGTTCGAACAATAATTAGCACAGCAGCCTCCTACGGTTGCCGAGACATGGTATCCTCATTATTCTGGAGAGTTAATTATTTAGACTTCTCTAAATTTCTGACAAAATTATCGCTTCTTGCAACAATGCGTGACCCCCCTACTTAGCTTTGTTCTTCGACGCAACACTCTGCTGGCTTGGATTAACCTTAAGATGCTTTAACGTCTTTTGCTTACTGATTGTTCATCATATCATTACACCACTCCCTTATCTCTATTAATTTATTCATTTGTCAGCATTTAATTTATATATGATTGGTAGGTTATTGGTCATATGAACTGTCTCAGAATCTACCTCCATAGGGCATTATAAAAGTTCTCAGCATGACTCAGAGATGTCATAAAGCTGGCCAAATTGTTGTGATAGGGATTAAATGTCATCCTTTGGATAGCAAGCTATAAAGTTTCAGATGCGCAAATGTAATCACTTGTTTATGATGATCGTTTGACAAACTAGGGTTATTATTTTCTACAAAATGCTTAAAACTGAAATGTGATATGTGATAAAGTACTTAATTTTGAAGGATTTAAACCCAACAGAAACATAAAAATGAGTTATATTTGACAAACTATCCCTTTGTTTTTTGACATTTAAAAACTGGATTTCTGAATTTAAGCATAGTCATACATCTGCTGAAGGTGATGAATGCTAAAGGTTCCCTAAACCACTACAATTGACGACTTTGTTACAAAAATTCATAATGCTGTACTCAGTGAATGCCAATTGAAGGTAAATAGTTGGCTGACATTACAAAGACCTTCATAGGACATGCCCACTACATTTTAAATGAAGTTTTAAGTATGAGAAAGCTTTCTGCTAGAGGGCTACTGTGTGTCGTAACAATAAATAAAATAAATCAAAATAACAAACAAAACATTTATGAAGTACACCAAGAAGCTTTTAATTGAGCAGTGTTTTTACAATTTACAAGTCTTTTATGGCTATTTTAACCCAAATTTGTAATGTTGTATATATTATTACTAGGGCTAAGATATTTATGACCTAAAAATCACCATAATATGCACAAAAGAATATGCTGTTATGACCAAACATTTACCAAAATATGCACAATAACAATAAATATGACCTAACAATATTAAAATGAGGTAAAATTTCTACTGTAAAATAAATTAGTAAGTCAATTTTGATAATAAACTATTTATTTGAGAATAAAATGCACATGAGAAGCAAGCTAAACTATGCAATTTGACATTCCAGTATGATTTTTATTAACATTATAGGAACATAGTTAACCTATGTGCTTTTTACATCCTCATTCTACTTCATATAAGCTCTGAGTTGCAATACACAATGAAGACCTTGTGCAAATTTTCAAATGAAAAAGATTTCTATTGTCAGCCAACAAAGCCTTGTACTTCGAAAAGCTCCTTTATACTTCAACTGACACAAGAGGAGCATATTTAAAATGAACAATATCATTTGAATCTAAATCTGAATGATTAAGAGAGAACTTTCCACCCAACAAATTCATTGAAATGGAACATAGTGTATGATACCCTTCGTTTTTTTCTAACACCTTTTCCATTTTCTTTGACACTTCTTTTCCCACTTTACCACAAACACCCTCTAATTTATTCACAACTTTTTTCACTTGTTCTATCTGCTTCACCAGTGGCACTTCTGATCCCTCCAAAGCAGTTATGACAGCTGGAATAAATCCAAAATTTGATTTTATGTATGAAAGTTTGCCTGAAATTTCACCATTAGACATTAATTCTTGAGCTAGTCCAATTGAAGTAGCTTCACTGCTATTGAATGAATCAATGATGTTTTTCACAACGTTGAAGTTCTGGCAGTAATAGTTGCAGGCATCAACCCAGGACCCCCATTTTGTCAAAATGGGAGATGGTGGCAAGAGAATGTCTGGAGCTAACAACTTAAATGCTACAACACGTGAAGGGGCTTTCAAAAACATCTTTTTGACACATCCAATAAATTTGTCAACGTCACTGAATTTACTACGAATCTCCTCTGCAACTCGGTGCAAGGCGTGAGCTAAACAAGTCACATGCACCATTTTACTGTACAATGCTTTTAGAGAATCGGCAGCTTTCACCATATAAGGTACAGCATCCGTTACGAAGAGAAGTACATTGTCATGCTTAACACCTTCGGGCCATATGGCACCCATAGATCTGTCGAACAACTTAGAAATGGTGGAAAAATTTACTTTTTCTAAATGTTCACAGTTTATTAGAAACTTTTTGCCTGGACCATCTTCTTTCAAAGTTCCCACAATGACATTTGCAATATATCTTCCCATAGAGTCTGTAGTTTCATCAATTGATACCCAATTTTTTTTATTTACGAGCTGTTGTCTGATTTGTTGTATTGTTTTTTCGTAGCTTCGGCTGACAAAGTTCTTTCTTAATGTGGAGGAATCAGGAAGAGGTTTGCCTGTGTATTTTTCTAAAAATTCACGAAATTTTGGATTGTTTAGTTTACTTAATGGAATATCAGCACAAAGGAAAGCTGTACAAAGTTCTTCGCAGAATGGTGAATAAGACTGGCGGGATTTGCTGTAGTGTTTTTTATTTTCAATCCGTTGTACTCCACGTTTGTGTTTATCTGTTGCTACATGTTGCTGAACATTAAATGACTTCTCCGCAGTTACTCTTACGTCACACAGTTTACAATAGAGTATTTTACCATCACTTGAAAATACTTTCTCACCATATTGAGGCACAAACTTTTTTAGTTTTACTTGAACATTTTGCTTCACTTTAGGCATTTTTTCTGAACTGTACTGCACACGCTTACGACTTCAATAAGACTGAATAACACAATGAGTGAATTAGACACTTGTCTGCAGTCCAGAGTCCAGAATGACTTAATCAGATACCTGTTCATAGAGTAACAATAGCTTACACAAACTCACTGATGCGTAAGGGTGAAGTCCATATTGTGAATTCAAAGGAAACAGGGAAGGAATGTAGATACTTGCCATTTTCCAGGAAACAAAATGAGGTGCGCAATTCTGGGAAATGTAACACAGAATAAATAAATTGCATGAGAAAGTTCTTTTCTTCTTGAAAGAGTGAAAATATGACAAATATGACCATTTACTTACTAAAATATGCTCTATCAGAGAGAAATGGCCATATATGCAAAAATATGACTTAACAAATTAGGTTAATTCATTTCGCTGTTTCATAAGAAGCATTTATATATATATTTAAGGAGCATGTCAGTCCTACCAAAAAATATATGCCCTATCATAAAAATCCTAGCCCTAATTATTACATTTACTCATAATTATATTGTATACAGGATGTTTAAAAACTTGAGGGCATAATTTCAGATATGCACTCCTCATATGTAGACAATAAAAAAAACTACATCACAACATCTGTCCAGAAGTGCTTGGTTTCTGAGTTATGGCCTTCAAAACAGTGATATTCACCGGAATGATTTTCTTCCTGCAAGTAGTTGCCATGAAAGAGAACATACTAACAGGACACTCTGACAGTTCATTCTGAGATGAACGTTACATTGAGTGTTGTGTTTGGCATTTGACTGAGCGATATGTTACTCAAATCAGAAGCTGACAGAAATGCACTTCATGTATGTTAAAGCAAATGGCAATGCTGCGCGGCTCATCATTTATCCAAGAGAGGTACCCACAGCGAAGATGTCCGGATCGGAAGACATTTGAACATCTCCATCACCGCCTGTGAGCTCATGGGAAGCTTACATCTCCTGGTTTGGGGATGGGATGACCAAGATGTACAACTCCAGATGTAGAGGAGGAGATTCTGGATTGTGTGCCCCCGACTCCTATCAGTACACAAAGGATAGCGTTGCAAGTGAATGTTCCTCATACGACTGTCTGGAGACTGTTGCGAGGCCTGTATTCAAGCAGGAGGTGGATGCTTTAAATATCTTCATAAAGAAAACTATCTGCGTGAAGAAAAACATTCCAGTGAATATCACTGTTTTGAAGACCATAACTCAGAAACTAAGCATTTCCGCACACTATTGTAATGGACTTTTTTTATTATCTACATATTGCGGAATGCATACCTGAAATTATGCCCTCTATTTTTTAAACATTCTGTATAACTTTCATCACTCTTTATACTCTGTTTTTTTCTCTTTTTGTATTGTTCAATATTACTTTTGAAGAATTTGATGAAAGCATGAAATTATATAACAATTTCTGGTATTGCTGGAATAAACACATATATACAGTGGGCCAAAAGATGCATTTGAATGAACAATTCTCAGGAGTGCTTAGGCTTGTTAAACAGAATTTAAGGTGAGTTTTTCCAAAATTTCTTAACAGTAGATGAAACATGGATTCATGACTACTCACCAAAGACTGGGTGACAACAGGTAAAAGTGCAGCAAAGAAAGCAAAAACAGTTCCATCTGCAGGAAAAGTCATGGTTGTGGTTTTCTGGAATTCTCATAGTGTGGTGGTCATGATTGTCTCTGGAAGGGCAGAACCATTGTGGGAGTCTCTTCACTACTGGACCAATTGAAGGATGCTTATGCAGGTTAAATCTTGCGAAAAAGAAATCTTTTATCACAACAATGTGCCTTCACACATGTCTGGTATTCTTGCTGGAAAACTACATGACCTTTGCTTCCATGTGAGATTTGGCTTCCAGCAATTACTTTTGGCTCCGAAACCTGAAGAAATGGCTGTATGGACAAAGAAACACATCAAATGATGAGGTAGAAGTTGAGACAGATGCTTATTTTGCACAGTTGGACTTATTTTACTGAGGGTATAAAAAAGATGTAAAGCTGTTGGGCTAAATGTATTGATTTACAAGGTGACTATGTTGGTTGGGGAGAGGTGGGCATTAGCACAGCTGCATTTCCAATATACATAGATGAATTGGTTATTAAATAACTGGAACATACATATTTAACAGACTCTGGACAAACCACGTAATCTTCTACCTCAAAGAAAAATTTCTTAAGCTTAGCTGAGAATGAAAGCAGGATCCTTGAAACATCAGTCAGATGACTTATTAACTGTGATGACTCCACCAGAAAGTTTTCATATTTGGTCTTAAGGCTTTTTTAGTAACAAATTCTTGTATTTTGGCCTAATAAAAACTGCCTCTCTGATTTTGGTGAACTCTGTTCTTGTAGACTAATTTTGAAGATTTAGAAGCTAGTAACAGTGATGTGTCATAGTGAATAACATAAACTCTCCCACATATAAACTAGCAAAATGGCTTTCAAATACCTTCAACTCCATGCCTATGTTCAAAAGTCTTAGTATAAAAAATTCATTAGAATTAACCAGTCACCTTTCAAATATAAATATATCACCCACAGACATGATGGTATCATTTGATGTCACTGCACTCTTCCCAAGCATACCAAAAGAAGAATTATTACCACTCCTAGAAAATTGGATATTAAACAATGGCACACCTAGAGCACAAACAGAAGATTACCTAAAACTAACAAAATTATGTCTGGACCAAAATTTCTTTTCATTCCATCACAAAATCTTTAAACAAACCTCAGGCCTAACTATGGGAAACCCCCTTTCACCATTTTTAGCAGAACTATATATGAGCCATTTTGAATGCCATATTACTAAATCTTTCCCACATCTATTCAAAACCTGGTATAGGTATGTAGATGATATTTTTGCTATTGTTCCAAAAAAACTTTCAGAAGATGCTTTGAAATTATTAAATTTACAAAAAAGATCTATTAAATTCACAATAGAAAAAGAAGAAAATGGCTAATTACCTTACCTAGACATCAGGATCATCAGAAATAATGCACACAACAAACTAACGTTCGGCATTCACAGAAAACCAATGCACACAGAAAATTATATTAAAAACAATAGCTACAATCCTACAAGCCACAAACATGCAATTTTAAATAGTATTACAAACAGGTTAGTACATATACCAATGGAGAAAGAGGAATACCAGAAAGAATACCAACACATTATCAACATAGCCACTATGAATGGATACCAGAAAAAAACAATAGATAAGAAGATAAAAAGGTTTGAAAGACAGAAATACATCCAACAAATGACTACGTTACTCAGACAACAAAAACCACAAGCATATAGAAAATTCACTTATCACCCTTGGACACATCATAAATTTCAAAGGATTTTCAAAAAATACAACATCACCCTGTCTCCACAGAATAACCACTACATACAGAAACTACTATGCAACAGAACAAAAGATCCTATCCCCAATGATAAATCAGCTGGTATATATCAAATTGATTGTAATGAATGTAACCTGGTATATATAGGAAGAACAAAAAGAAATCTTGAAATAAGACTTAAAGAGCATATGAGATGCATTTACCAAAAGCAGCCAGATAAATCAGCAGTAGCACATCATTTCTGGTCTTCAAACCATGATATCACTCCAAACATAAAACTCTTAAAACCGATCAACAGCAGTAATGAATTGGACATCTGGGAAAAAATACATATTGTCAAACACAGGAATCACCTAATGAATTTCGAACTACCGCCACCCAACAGCCTTTGGAGGTTCATCAGCCCAGCACCAGAGAACACCACTAACCACACACATCCCCCAGATGATGACCGGCAAAATCAGATGAGGACATGCTGACGATGGGAACAAACCGTCTCCCGAAACGCGTTCAAGTAAGAATATTATAGTGATGTAGTGTAACAATCTGTTCTTGTACTTAAGTGCCTTCAGGTTATCTGCTCCCTTGAGAGAGTGCATGCATATCTAGTTCAACAGGCAGGAGTGAATTCGTTTAGTGCAGTCAACTGTTATTATCAGTCCTCAAGAATACAATTCTAGTCATAAATAAAACACTACTTCTAACGTGTGAAAATGTTATGTGATACATGAAAGCTTTTATTTTTAAATGTTTAATCACTGCATCCATGGCAGCTAAAGTCATACAGTTTTATTCAAAGTGTGGAACAAAGTTTATGTTTACTGTACCGTATAATTTTCAATTTAGCAAAAATAATAATTCTTGTGTATAAATGACAACAAACTGCATTTCTGATAATTTGTTAGGTGAAGATGATATTTAGGATGAACATAATGTTTTAGCATGGTTGGATGAAGTATATTTTCCCACACATCGCCAGCATTTGCAACAAGCAGCTCAAAAAGTGCGAGAGACGCTAACACCTCTGGGTGTTACAATACGTCCAGCCCAGGCAGGCTTTTTTCTTTGGGTCAAGTTTCTACACAATGCTTCATTTGATGATGAAATAGGTAAGTTTGTATATAGATTCAGTGGATTAGTTGAATTTTGACTGCGATATGACCCAAAAGCATCTGGGTACATTGCAAACATCGTTTCTCTAGCCCCAGAATGTTTGTTTATGCTTCCTTCTTTGCTTGCTTGGAGACTGAAATAGGAATTCACAATTTTAACATGTACACCCAGTTAAACTAAAAGTGGCCAGTATCATGAGCAATTAAATTTGTTCAACGCTCCTAGTGCCTAGTTCACAACCATTAACTTCTGTGCACCACTTTGACTAACATTATAATGTAAGCCACAAGGCACTGATTTGGCCTACCTCAATACCATGCTTGGTGTGGGGCAGTGGATAAGCCACTTAACTTCTACAAAGCAGCTCCGGTTTGATTCTCCATGGTGGATTGCTATCTTTTACATTTCATTTTACTGTAGTATAGTAAAGGGGACAAGGTACTCTGAAATGTTCAAAAATCAATTTTTTGTTTTAAGCACTAATAAAATCTCTATTATTTCCTGTTTCAGAAAATATATACTTTTTGGGGTTTAAGAGGTTTTTAAATACCATTTAAATGTTAGTTCGCATTCCTTTAAAGCTGTCATGCAGCGCCCCTTTTTAGAACATTTTTGTATCTTTCAACAACAAACAACTATATCACACCCAGCGAGCAGTTCAGCAATTAACAAAAGAGGCCAGAGCTAAGAGAAGGCAATCAGAAAAGCTGAAGCAATCCAGGAATGAAGGTGCAGTCGATTATGACCCTGGAATGTACTGAAGTGTGTCAGAATTTTAATGTTCAAGCTTTAAATTCACTTTTCTCAAAACAACATTTTTGGATACTTATGTACCTTTTTCTCAGAAAGTATGAGAGGTAGAGAGCTGAAATTTTCAGTACATGTGTACAACATATAGCTAAACTTTCTGAACCACAATCATAATTTTATAAGATACATTAGTGATATTAAGAAAGCAACAACTTTGCAAATTTTCCACATTTTTAGTTTTTTGACTTTTCAAATAATGCTTTTTCCAATTTCTAGTGAACTAATAAACATAACTAAATAAGTGAGGTTCAGTAGATAGCTGATTATACCAAGAACAAGCATGCAAAAGTGTGGTTCTGTATTGCAAGTAGTACCAGAGAAAAAGGTCCGTGAATTCACACGTTTTAAGATAAATTTTATTATTTTTCTGTTGAATGAAATAATTTTTACGAATTCAACTACATAAGCTATGAATGCAAACAACCACTTGAAATAATTGTCATAATTTATAGAATAACTCATAAAAGTTCAGTAAAAACCATCGAGAACTTTAAGAGCAGTGGTAATTTAACACACTTAAGGTGTAAATTCCGTGTGTTCAGACCACTTGTCCCCTTAAGTAGTATTACTTGTGTTACTTAATTTTACTTACAAATATGATCACAATAATGGTAAAATTTGTGGTTATAAAATTACAAAGAGTTGACACCTCCTCCCAACTGATAAATTAATGTCATGGTTGCCATCTACTGGTATGACAAACTACTAAATAAATACCACATACTTAAAAAAATGAAGAAAATTAGTTATATGTTTACTCATGTATTTAAAATGAAAGGAAGGAAAAAGCTTTAGTAGCTGCCACTTGCAGCCTCAAGAACAGCAAGCTAACTCTCTACCACTGAGCCAGGATTGCTGCAGTTGGTATGGTATTGTAATGAGTTTTGGTCATACTTCATTTGAAAACTATAAATCAATAAAGTGTGTTTTGGTTACAAATATTCAGTGTTGAAACACTCTGAAACATCTGTCTGTTTGAAAACTAGTATATGAATTATTTTCTCAGAAGACTTTTGTGATTATAGTTGTGTTCCCCATTATAACTATTACAAGAATATATGCAGTCTTGTAAACAAGCCTGGCTGTCCTGAGTGCTCACGGAAGTACTCAATTTGAGCTCGTCTCTCAGATGCCAGTCAGTTTTAAATTGACCGACTTTATATCTTTTGTTTGTAACTAGGCGGTTTTAACTGCCAGGAATTCTGTTTACTAAAGGGGAGACTAAATGGCAAAAATTACCAAAAAATGGCAGTTTTAGTGTTTTGAACAGTCTTATTAATTGGAATTTCTTCTTTAATTTAATATGTATTTTATCATTATAGACACAATACTTATATTTTAAATATATTTTTAAGAATGGTACTGTATCTGCCACTTTGTACTGTGAATTCTGCACGACTTTGAATAAAAAGATCGTAACTTCTACACACTTTGGAGCAGAATGATAACCTTTAGTCCATATTTTAGGGAAGTTTTGCTTTAAAAATTAAGTGAAGTATGGCAGCTACCATGTGCTCAAAACAATGTGATTTCTTCCTGTGTAAATATATACAAGTCTGTTTTCTCCATTTTTGCTTTAAACAGCTTTTTCTGTGAATGACATTTTCGGTATAAATGACCCGTTTTTTCATAAACTATTGAAGATAGCTAAGTTAAATTTTAGGAGGATGAAACAACCTCTAAGTGTTGTTGATCTACTTTGTGTTAATAACATTTTTTATAAAAATATTTGCTGATAAATTTTAATCAAAAGATATTGTAACTAAGAAAATAATCCTATCTACCTTAATAAGCAAACTTATTGTATAAAAGTAGATCAGAGAACTAGAAGCTTGCATCTACATCCTGTAGAACTTTCAGTCTGATATCTTAAATAGCATTTGAGATAATGGGTCATGAATTTAGAGATTTAACATTGGAGGGATAGCGCTTTAATCTCCCCTTAAAATTTAAATTAACTCAATGAGTTCACTATTAGCATAAAAAAATCTGATGTGTTACATTCACATGACTTTCTCTACCCTCTATTGCTTATTGTTATAGATACAAAGGGAATAGTGATAGTTGAATCACTTTAAATTGAGTTTTATTTATAGACGCTCTTTAACTACTGTGGTCCTTAGCATCTCATGAAATGGGAAATACCGGTAATTTTGCTCAGAGGCCTCTTTATCAGGCTTGAGGTTCTTTTACGCACCATAAATCTATGACACAGGACCACCAGCTTCACTTCCCTTCCGAAGGAAACCATGCTAAGGATTTTTACACCCGAAAAAATCCATTGCCCTCTGCCGGGTTTGAACTCGCAACCTTGGGAACTAGAGACAAGCGTGGTGTGATAGTCAAATGTTTTAGAACTGGACACTATATGCTGCCTTAAAATTCCATACTGTTTCCGTGACATCGCGAGAAACAACTGAAAATCAAGAGGACTTAAAAGGAATGGCTGTGTTGAACTATTCAAACCATTAATAACAGGTATGCTGATACCACAAAAAAGGTTATTTGAAATAAATTGTGTATTTTAAAGAGATCTACATTTTAATTTTTTCTATTATGCATAATAAGCAGGGAAAGTATTGTATTCCACCCAAAAATTTGATTTGGAGATTTCACCAGAAATGCATGTATTGAGGTAGCCTGAATCCAAATAAAGCATTTTTGGAAACATATCCATGTGTGTGTGCGTGCGTGCATGCGTGCGTGTAAATCAAAAACGAAAAGTTGAATAAATACCAAACTTGGTATTTGAATTTAGTATCTTCTTCTATCTTCTAGTATCTTCAAGAAAATACCCCCACCCCAAACTACCCTTTAAATGGAACATTTTTCAAAACTGTTGATTTTTTTCACAAATTGCTCTAACAATTTGGATTAAAATATCACATGTTTAAGATATTTTCATGGTAAATGAAATGTATATTTTGAATTTTCTGGGAATGTTCCCAAAAGTCCCCTTCATTCTGAACGACTTTTGCATAACTAGTAAACCATAAGAGATAGACAAAATGTTTCTACGCAGAAAATGTAGATCTCTTTAAAAACACAAATGTATTTCAAATAACCTTTTTTTGTGGTATCAGCCATTTCCAAGATATCGACTACAGTTGGTTTGATGTTTCAATACATTGTTGCTTTTTTTAAATTTCGGTTCCTATTCAGTTGTTTGTCACATTGTCATAGAAAGATTTATGGAATTTTAAGGAGCTTTAATGATACATTTTTAAACATCTGACTCTTGAATAGGCTTCCTCTATCCCTCTTGTACCTATAATGAAATGTATAATGAAACTATTTCTGTAACAGTTTATTTTGATTAACATGAAGTAGATAGAAAAATAAGCTTTTACAAGAATAGTTTGTAGAAGCTGTATAAAGTAAACAATGATGGGTAGAGAATGCCATGCAAATGAAACACATCAGACTTTTTTTGTTAAAGCACTTTTGAGCAGAATGTAGCTGTACCCAAATTAAACAAATACTCATCTGATCTTCAACTTTTTTATTAGACTTCTTCAAGAAACTGATGTTTTATAAGGTTTACATCACTCCTGGATCTCGACTTAAGTGCATGGATCCAGGTTGGTTTCGAATAGTGTTCAGCACAGCGTCTGAGAATCTGAATGAAGGTAAGCCATAAAGTAAGTCAATCAATGGCTGGTTCTTGTTCTTCTTTGTCTCAGCCTCAGATACAAACATAATGTTCCATCCATTTAACATAACAAAAAAGCTGTTGTATAGATATTTTCTTAAAATACATGTGTACCTGGTTGCTGATAAATAGGCTTCGGACACAGTTGCTGTTTTGTTGCACTTTGACTGGAAAACAGTTACGCGCACAGGGTTTCATTGAGACCTCCCCCTCCCAAGCACTGCCAGTCATTCACTTTAAGCAAGTGATCAGTACACATACAGCCTGTTCTGAAGTTACAAAGTCCGACCGTTGATAGCTGACAAAACATGCCGAAAACAACCAGTAAGTAGAGTGTCTTACTTGTAAATGAATATGGACATGAGTATTTTGATGTAGGCGGGGGGGGGGGGGGAAATATATTTTTTAAAGTATGCCAGATTGAAATCAAAGGGGAGAGAAGGATTTTTATTGCAAGACACTGTAAATCTAAAAAATACTTACAAAATATTATGTTGCTTCTTATAAATGAGGTGGTGAGAATATATGAAACCCGAACTCATGTAGCCAAACCGAAGCTTACAGGGATTCGTCTGACATGATGGTAAGCACAAATATCCCATTTAATAAGCTGCAAAATTCTGCTTTTAAAACGTTTCTGGAGAAATGTTCAGCTATGAACTTTCCTTGTGAGTCTACTCTACACAAATTTTATTTGTTTTTGTCATAGATGGCAAAACCAGAGTTCTTGAAACTTGTCAATAATTTGACACAACACTTTACAGAAGTAGACAAATGTTCTGCTGCTGAAATAGTACAGCAGAAACTGAAGAGTGTTTTAGATAAAAACCCAGGATATGCAATTATGTGCCATAGACGTTAATAATGATATTCTAAATAATGAAAATGCATGCGTTTCCCAGAGGTGTGTGACATTTGTCAGTTTTGTTTTGCACTAGTAACATCATGTGATGTGGAATGGAGCTTTTCAAGATATAAAATTTTTTGAGTTTGAGAAGAAGTTTTGCTTTTGATACATTCAGAAAATATATTGTAATCCATTGATCATTTCATCTGCCACAGTTCAGATTTATTATTTTGTTATATTCTATTTATATTTTGTAATAGAAGCTTAAGTTTACTACAGAATTGTATACTTACTTCTGTGCCCACCTATACCTACAGCACAAACTCAGCAGTGCATGAGACGACTGGCTCTCTCCTCTCCGCTCGCTTGTAAACAAAGTAGCAGTATAATAGAAGTTAACTTAACCTTAAGTCATGTCCGAAGCCTAGTGATTAAATATCCTTGATTAACATGTCACATTTTCATTGTTTCATTGCTTACCCAAGAGAGAGATTTCAGACAAATAATGAGCAATTGTGCTTCTTCTTAACACATAAACCATATGTGTTAAATACAATAAATACAACTTATTCGAGTGAGCTTCATGGTTTTAGCTTCAGAGTCTTTTACTGACTCTCCATGTCCCATCACTGCGTCTCTAAGTCATCTTTACTTTCGGTAACAACTACTTTGCAATTTTCTTGTCACTGTTCCATCTTACCGAGAAGCCTCTATGACAGGCCGAGATATTTTAGGTTTTAAACATGTCATTTTTACTTTCTCTACCACACACATAGTAGGCAGAGAAGGTCTTGCATTCCATCCAAAAATTTGATACCGAGATTTCACCAGAAATATATGTTTTGAGGCCCCTAAAACCAATAAAAACATTTATAGACAAAGGTCTGTGTGTGCGTGTGTGTGTGAGAGAGAGAGAAAACCCCAAAATGAGAATTCGGATAAATACCAAACTTGGTGTTAAGTTCAGTATGTTCCAAGGATGCTTCACAAAGATTTTCAAGAAAATCCTCCCGCCCCAAACTACCCTTTACATGGAAGATTGTTTAAAATTTTAGATTTTCTAAAAAATGGCTCTAATGATTTTGATTAAAATATCATATATTAAAGATATTTACATGACAAATAAAATGTATATCTTGAATTTTCTGGGAATAGCCTTGGAGTACTCTTCATTCTGAAGGAATTTTGTATAAGGGTAAAGCATAAGAGAGAAAAAAAACTTACTTCACCAAAAATGTAGATCTCTATAAAAGACATAGTTTATTTGAAATAAGCTTTTTTGTGGCATCACCATTTCCAAGATATTTGCTATCATTGGTTTGAACTTTTCAATGCTTTTGTTATTTTTTAAAGTGCTGTCACTATACAGTTGTTTCTCACAATGTTATGGAAAAAGTGTGGATTTTAAGGCCAACATATAGTGATGCATTTTGAAACATTTGACTATCATGTCTCCTGTATCCTCTTTGTGCCTACAACGAAATGTGTAATTAAATCATTTCTGTAAACTTTTATATCGATAAGCCTAAACTGGAAATTAAAGCTTATGTAACAATATATTAAGAGATATAAAAACCATCTGATATGTTACATTCATATGACTTTCTTATCCTCTATCTTTTATTGTATTGTATATTTATTGTGCTAAGAGATTTACAATTTGATTGTCTACTGAACTTTGACCCTAACCACTCATTCTGTAGACAATCACTACAGTTTATTTACATTTTACAATTTGTTGTCAATAGATTATCTTGTTTCAGTTTTTCATGTCCCATTTCCACTTGTTTTTCACTTTACACTTATTGATTACTTTACCATCACACTTTCACCATAGTTTCCCATTCAAAGTAAGATACACTACCTCTTATTTTTCTTTATCCACTGTCCAAAGCCATTTATTTTTGACTTTACACAAAAACTGTCCAATGCTCCTAGCGTCCTTGCACATCATTTTGATTATAAGCGTATTTCTATCCCCCTTCAACCCCTTCTTTTTAAAAAATTCTCTTCTCCAATATTCTGTTCCTTGGCACTTAAATACTATGTGTTCAATGTCTTCATTACCACCACATATCGGACATTGGTTCTGATGAATACCCTGTCTTAACCCTCTTATCCTCCATGCTCCGGTTCTTGCCCATGCAATAGATTCTCTCTCTTCTTTATTTACCATGTCTATATATTTTTCCCTACCCCATGTATTTTTCATTGGCCTATACCAAACCAATGAGCTCTTTTTGGCAATCTTACTCAACATGATTTGTATTTCTATATCATCCAGTCTTTTCCTCGCCTTTTTCCAAAAATTTTTCACATTATTTTCTCTCCTTCTCTACATGTCTTCTAACTCATCTTTCTCCAAAATGTGTCTTCTAACTCATCTTTCTCCAAAATGTTCTGTAAATTACTTACCCATCCATCATTCATTAAACTATTCTCTTGGTATTCTATACATTGTTTTAACACATTACTTTTTCCTAGACTTAAAAGTTCTGAACCAAAATTTCAAAGCTCTTTCCATTATCTTCCCCTTAATCGCCACCCTGCCCATCTCTAATGGTGCTACCTGTCTTACAATTGCCTTCGGTAACCCTAGTATTTCTCTACAAAACATCCTGTGCACCTCATCTATACTTTCTAATCCTCTATCTAATTCCCATATTTCTATACCATACATCAATTTTGCCTCCACAACCATCTCATAAACTTTTTCCAGCCATTTAACATTTATATTAGGTACTCTATATTTGCAGCTTCTAATTGCTGCCATCGCCCCTTTACCTTTTGCCAATGCAAACTTCTTTTGTTTCTCTCATTTATTACCTCCATCTATTTTTACTCCTAAATAAATACAGCCACACACCACCCTGTAATCTTTATTCTCTCCCTTCCAATTTTCATATTTGCTTAATTTCCCCCCTTTTTAAATACCACAATGTGTTTTCTCTTGATTCACTTTTAACTTCCATTCTTTACAATATACATCAATTGCTTGTAATGATTGTTTTAAAGCACTTACTGTAATAGATCCTACCACTAGGTCATCTGCAAAAAGAAGTCCTGGGATTTGGATGTTGTTAATTACTGGTCACAGTTATTATTCCTTCCAATTTCTAGTAAGACATCATCTATGTATAAATTAAATAAAACTGGGTTTAACTTACATTCTTGCCTGAGGCCTTTGATTTGTTGAATTTCTCTTGTTACACAGCCTGTCTCCACCCCTACACAGAAGGTGTTCTCAAAATACAGTGCTTTAAGAATATTCACCAATTGCTGACTTACTCCCTTACACACTAATTTATGCCACAGAAGTTGTAATTCAATTTGGTCATAAGCTTTCTCTAAGTCTACAAAACCCATATACAATTTACCCCTTTTTTCTTTTAAATATTTGTCTGCTAATGTTTTTATAATAAATAAATTATCAGTTGTTCTCCTTCCCTTGCGAAAGCCCATCTGGAATTCCGAAAGAATATTATATTTTCAACCCAAATTTGTAGTCTTGCTGCCAAAATGCCTGCAAAAAGTTTTCCTATATTAGATAGTAATGCAATACCTTTGTAGTTATTAGGTTTATCAACATTTCCCTTGCCTTTATATATAGGATGAATGATAGCTTCCCTCCATCATTTAAGTACATAAGCCTTTCTAATAACTACATTAAATAAATCTAATTAAATTGTTCACTCTTCCTGTTTCAATACACTACACCTTAAGAAACTCTGTTGGGATGCCATCAATTCCAATAGCTTTAGTTTTCTTCAGTAACTTAGTAGGAATACAAATTATTGTTACGAAAGTTTATTTTGCTGTCTACTTTATTTTATTCCAGATAAACTTTTCCAGAAATAGCTACATTGCACATTTTGGTTTAGATACAAAGAGAACAGCAATAGTCAAATGTTTAAGAATTGGACGCTATATGCTGACCTTAAAATTCCATATGTTTCCATGACATCAAAAGAAACAACTGAAAATCAATGGGACTTTAAAAGAATAGCAAAGTATTGAACAATTCAAACCATTAATAATGGATATCTTGGAAATGGCTGATGCTACAAGGAGGTTATTGGAAGTAAATTGTGTTTTAAAGAGATATGCATTTTTTGTGAGTACATTTTAGTCTATTGCTTAATGTTTACCAGTTATACAAGATTATACAAAATTATACAAAATTCCTTCCAAATGAAAGGACTTCACTTGCTGTTTCCAGAAAATTCATAATGTACATTTCATTTGTCATGCAAATATCTTTAATATATTGTACTTTAATCAAAATCGTTAGCTATTTTTTAAGAAATCATACATTTTGAAAAATGCTCCATGTAAAGCATGGTTTGGGATGAGAGGATTTGCAAGAAACTCTTTATGTCGCTTCTTTGGATGGTACTGAACTTAAATATCAAGTTTGTTGTCTATCCAACTTTGCATTTTTAAGTTATGCTGTTCACAGACACACATTTTCTAAAGATGCTCCTTTTGGATTGAGGAGGCTTCAAAAAATGTATTTCCGGTGAAATCTCTGCATCAAAATTTTGAGTGGAACACAATACCTTCTCTACTTACTGGGTACATGAGGGAGAAAGTCATGTGAATGTAACATATTAGATATGTGTTTTTAAATCAAAGGTTCATTTTGATGATGAATTATTAATAAAGACAGAATGCTGCAGAAAGTTTTAGTGTCCGTATCTAACTCACCAGAACATGTCATATTTAATTGTATTAATATGCAGCTTTAAAAGTGACAGATACAACAAATGTACTACAAACACTCACACACTCAGTAGAAAGATAACATTATGTCAGTGAAGCATGTACACACACGGAGATGGTCGACTATGAACATGTCTGCCCTGATCAGTCACCGAACATGAGGAGTGAGATAAAGACAGCATGTGCAGTAGTACCCTGAGCACTGCTGAAGGTGAGCATATTACAAAGTGTCTATCCAACAGTGATGGCCAGTGATAAAAAAGAGGTGAAGTGATGGCATATTGCACATAAAAAATTATTAATATTATTCACCATCACTGTCACTGCCACCTCCTCCTCCTCCTCCTTCTGTCTTTCAGGCTGGCATATTCAACAATAATGTCCTTGCAAAAAGGCTGGCTCGAGTTTGGACAACAACTCCTAGTGTATTGAAACGTTAGCCAATGAAGAAACCTGACACTGGAACATTGTATGGCACAAAAATGTTTTCAGTCTTTTCAGGCAAGAGAAACTGCATTCCACAGATGCACGTGTTGATGGTATAGTCAAAACCATAACTAAATAGTTTATAACTTTCTTCAAAAACTTTGCTGTTTACGTGAAGGGGCCGTAAAATCTTTTCTGAGTTGTTGCTTCTAAAACTGTCATCGGCATAGAAAAATGATAGTTCATTTCATAATTGAGGTATATTGTTGAAAATCTATGGATAGCATTGTTCTAAATTCACTAGAAAATTTGCGAGAACTCTTTGTTGAGGTTTTAGAAATTTATTGAGTCTGTAAGATTTAGAAATTTTAATTTCTCACAATCTTTGAATCTCAAATTCATTTCCATTAGAATATTGTCTATTATTTCATAATAAAGCAGGCAATAGGTCTCAGTAGTATCAGCATCTGTCAAGGAACTGTTTAAATGAGTCTCTTGCAGTTTTAACACTTTGTCCCTAAATGGATACATATTTCACTTTCACAGCACAAAGCTATACTTCTAAAGAACTTTTAAATCAAAATGACACCAAATTGGAAATTATGCAGCTTGTTTATGCTTATGTTTCTTATTATTATGTAATAAAGTAAAACCTTAAGAAACACGTAAATACCCAGCACTGAAGTACTTGTGATTGCAGGTCGCCACTGAGATTGTCATCTCGAGTGAGATGCCTTGGTGGTCTGTCTGGGAATAAAACTTTGGTCAATTGGGGAATTCAATGTCCCACCAGCATGTTGTCACAGCAGTTCAGTGGTTAGAGCAACCGCACGGAGAGTGGGAGAACCGTGTTCAAATCCCGGCTGTGACATTGAATTTTTCAGTTGACTCTATTAATAACATAGTACCTTGTTTCAGTTTTAAGCAGAATTTTCTGATGTGAGGAATAGAGAAAACACTGTTCTTATATCATTACTATTATAAGTATCTTTAACAAATCTTGTAGAAAGGTATATGTTTCTGACTCTTCTTCTTTTGCAGGACTTAAACGAATAGTTAAGCTGTTGAGCTCAAAACAACAGACTACCTAATTTCTACATTACAGTACATAGAAAGAAATAAAAGAATTTAAAACATTCCAAGCATTTTATTGTTTATACAAATATGAAACTTAATATATGGCATGATACAACAGTTTTCTTCATGGATACATAAAACAGAATGGAGAGAATTAAGAAGAAGAAAGACAAGGGTAAAAATAGCTGCAAATATACCAGAAGGGTTTTCTCTTTGGAAAGTGTTTGAAAGACTTACATATCTTATGCTTGCTAGGTCTTGGGTTTTATTTGTTTGTTTATGTACCTATTTCACTGGAATGTTTAATTATTCTTTGTATTATACACAAATAAGTACAGAATTAGTACAGAGCCATTGTAGAGTGTACAGAACAATCTTCTTAACATTAAAAATGAAAAAAAATAAAAAATAAGTTGTTTAAGTAACACTAGTACCTCTCCTCCATAATATCTGATGCCATAACCTTTAAATGTGAGGACTAAACTTCTGCAGAACATTCGCTATATTGCAGGGCCATGGATGTCGTGTATGCATGCTCTGTGCACTGTCTATTATTCCATTCTAAATCCCCCGCGTTACTCACTAGTGATAGTAACATGCACTATAATGAGTACTAACCTTGTTATAAGTGGTGTTGAAAATTGTGCCCATTTACACTGAGGTATTCTGGTATCTTCTGAGGGTATATTAATGTTGTATTTGTGTATTTGTAGCACCACGTTGTGGAAGCCAATTTGAAAGATGGGAGAATGTTATGTTGATTTCTGCGTTGCCATCTTGTGTGACGTCATACGTTGATTGGTTCATTTGTTCTGTTTGTAGATTCCTCTGACGTAGCAATTTATATCAGTTTTAAATGTCCACCGGCTAGCTGTTTGTGGTCGAATATGTTTCTCTTGCAGGGTGTGAAGCGGAAAAGGAATCTTTTATCCAAAAATTACTAGTGAAGAAATGTGTTTTATAATGTTTTATTGTCTAACACGTGCACTAACACTTTCACAGATTTATCTAGATAATCGCCATACTGAAACTGTTTATAATAACTTCTTATCACTTTTAACTCACGTAATTCAACTTTGTATGTTTAACTTTAGAATATTTTATAAGATTTCTCGTACTTCTGCTGCGTGTAACTTATGACGAAAATGAAGGACTGATTGGCGACATCTTGTTGAACTGCGGAATCGACGTATAACTGCGGGGCGATGTATAATGTTTTGAGAATCTTGCCGAACTGGGGGACCCGCTACCTCAACCTGGCTATTTATAGGCTTGCCTCAAGATACACCTAAAGATTATAAATGAACTGCTATTGGCTAATAAAACGCGCCAACATTAGCGTCGATTTTACTATCCAATGAAAACCACTAATACATATTATTTTTAGAGAATGTTCTAGAAGCTTTTTTACCGAAAAGGCGCGAAACATTACGTAACTTCCTGGTTCCCGGTAACGATAAACAACTCATTCCTTTGCTAAAGTATTGTGTTATTGTTAACAGTTTCAATAGCGCTGTATATTATTATTTACCAACAATAATTACAATTATTAAACCTCTGAAATCAATGTTACATAAAAATACATATTCATGTTAAAATAATTATTTACATTAAAGTAATTTGTGATACAAATTACCGTCTCACTTCGGATGAAATTTCCATTCATACGCATAACTTCTTCTTGCATAATTCTCATAATTTCTGTTCTTATATTATCCTTGAGTTTGTCTATGGCAGTGGTGGCGAAAACATGACTCGCAAGCGCAACTCCTTTCCTAGCTGTCTATTCATTTGTTTTCCATGTACTGCTGAGTGGTGTAGTGCATGTTGCATATTTGATGACTCAAGAGAGAAAGGCATTTTTGCCATGCTTGGTCTATGGTATGAGGATTGTTCTTATAAACTTATTTTTTAGGGTTCGTGATGCACCAACTTTGTCAGTGTTTTTTTCCTTCATTAGAACATTTTGTTTTCACTTTCTAGGTTTAATGTTTAGCATTCCCATTGTTCTAAACTTATTAACCAGATGTCTTAACATCTCTACCTGGAGCTGGAATACCAGCAAATTTCTCCTGAAATTGTCTGCATACCTGTCTACATGATTCGGTTTTTACGTGTGTATCATATAAAAAAATCTGATGTGATGCACTCACATGACTTTCTCTACTCTTTTACAACTATTTTTACAAACGCTTATTCTCCATCTACTTCAGTTAATTTTGCTAATTTTCTTGTAGCTGCAAGGGGAATTGGTAGGCTTTAAGTGATAATCAAATCTTTTAAGAGTTGGTTGCTATATGGAGCATTCCAATCTCTTCGCATGTGCAGAACACAAAAAAAAAAACAAACAAAAAAAAAAACATGCATTAAGAATTTCCATTTGAGGAAAAGTATAAGTATTGGAAAATTTAAGGGAATAACAAGCAATATCTTGAAAATGGTTCACTCAACAACAAAAAATGTATATGACATAAATTGTGTATTTTAATGCAATCTACATTTTTTGTGTAGTAAAATTTTGTCTATCTCTATGGTTTACCAGTTATGCAAAAGTCGTTCACAATGAAGAATACTTTTGGAGACTTTCCAGAAAATTCTAGATATACATTTCATTTGCCATAAAAATGTCTTAAACTTATGGTATTTTATTCAAAATTGTTAGAGCCATTTTTGAGAAAATTAAAATTTTCGAAAAATGTTCCATGTAAAGGGTAATCTGGGGTGGGAGGATTTTCTTGAAAACCTTTGTGTTGCATTTCTGGAAGATACTGAGCCTAAATACCAAGTTTGGTGTTTATCCGACTGTTCGTTTCTGAGTTATGCAGTTCACAGACAGACACACACACGGACATGTTTGCTAAAATGCTTTATATGCATTCAGTGCACCTCAAAACATATATTTCCGGTGAAATCTCTGTATCGAATTTTTGGGTGGAATGCAATACTTCCCCTACTTACTATACGTAGTAGAGAAAGTAAAAATTTGGTGTTCAAGTGTGAATTTGTCGGTAGACATTTCAATGGACTAATGACAAGACAAGAACAGCAACAAGAACAAGAACACCTTTAAGCAAATGATACACAACACAGATGTCTTGAATAAACTTTCACCTTTGAGATGCACAAACTCTAGTGCTTACAGCATGAACAAAAGGTAGCAACTGACACAGTACGAGCATAACACAGCCTTGAACAGGTCATTCACCACAAGTGCGCAGCAGAAAATTAGAGGTCACTGCACAGCAGGCGGAGCATGCATACACATGATCTGTGACTCCCACCATACAGTGACCACTCTGTATTTATGCCGAGGGAGTTCCTATTTAATTAAAATTTGTTATTTCATATTAACTGCTAAAATGTGATTCATATAACTGAGTGTTTAATATGGAAAATAAAACATTGGAGCTCAAATATTGGCAATGACATCAGGTATTATGGACTAAGGTGTCATAATTTGTAACACTTAAGAGTATTCTTTCACCTAGGCTGTAATCTATATACCCAACCTTTATAAGTGGTGTTTATGTGCTATAGTTCATTTACTTGAGCATGTAATGAGAATCCTAAAAAGAAATAAAGCAGTAGGCATAGATGCAATTCCAAAGGAATTTTGAAAAATGTTTAGCAAAACTGATGAGGGTATGAGAATAATAGCACGGTTTCTGAATAAACTGAAAGAGAGTAAAGACATACCTGAAAGGCTGGAAAGTAAGCATGGTGGTATCTTTATACAAGAGTAAGGGAGATATAAATAAACCAGGTAATTACAGAGGAGTCAGCCTCCTATCAATATTGGCAAAATATATACAGGGATAATGGCTGAAAGATTACAGGAATGCGCAGAAAGGGAAAATAAAATATCTAAGTTCCAAGCAGGGTTTAGAACAGGAAAAAGACCTGTGGATAATATAATGTGGCACTAACAATGTAAATAAATACCTAAGTCACAAGTGAGGAAGGTTGTATATGTTTTTTGCCGATTTCGAAAAAGTATTTGACCTTATCAACAGGGAGGCTCTAGAATGGAAGTTAAGAAAAAGGGGTGTAAGGGGTGAAGTTCTGTATCAGAGGCAATAGAAATGGAATAACAGGTGCAGTGGATCAAAAGCTAGGGCTAAGACAGGGGTGTAAGTTGAGTCCTATACTATTTATTTATTTACTGATGAAATTTTAGAAACAGAGAAAAGCAATCCACATAGTCCAGTGATAGGAACCAAAGGGATACCAAGGTTACTTTATGCTGATGACCAATGGTAGTTGTGAAACAGCTGTGGTATTACAGAAGCAATTAATTAAATTAGTGGGGCATAAGAATAAATATCAAGAAATCTAAATAATGATGTTTAAAAAACGAAGTAAATTAAGGAAAGATGAAAAATGGTATCTGAATGGAGAAGGATAGAAATAGTGAAAAAAATTTGACTATCTGGGAGTGAGAATAAGTAGTAGTGGGGAATGGGAACCACATTGGAGGAAGGTAATGGCCAAAGGAAAACTGGCTATGAAAGGAGTGAGAGTGTGTCTACAGAAGATACCAGAAATGTCAGTAAATTGGTTGGAAAGGCTGTATGAAACTTTGGTAGAATCAAAGATGTTATACGGAGTGGAAATTTTTGGTTTATCAGAAACTGTAAATAAAATTGATGTAATATATAGGATGTTTTGTAAAGAATTATTAGCCTTGCCAGAATCATCACCAGGGTAGCATTGGCAGAACTAGGTAGAACAGGAAGAACAGGAATAGTGATGGAAAGAGTTTTGAATACTTGTGCAGGAATCTGAAATTAGATGATGGTGATATAACTAAAACATGCATGAAGTACCAAAATGCATTAGTGCATAATAATCGGGAAAGAAATTGAAAGAAACTTTGGAAGAGATTGGTATGAGGGATGTAAGGCAGAGGGGTGAAAATAATTCAATTGGTCTTTGGAAGAAAGTAAGGAAGAGATTAGAAGATATCAAGAGGCAAGAGACATGGGCAAGTTTTGAGAATAAAAATTCTTTGAGGTTGTACAAGATAATAAAGAAAGAATGAGAGAAGTATGTTGATAGTTGTGATAAGCAAGGAAGAGAGGGATTTGCATAGATGTGATCAGGGGTATTGTATACCAAAGGCTTTAGGAACAGTAGCATGCAAGTATGTGTTATGTGTGGAGAATCACGGGGTAGCTCCATTATTTGATGCTGCATAAAGAAACAAGTAAGTAGAGGGAAGGTACTTGGGATAAATTAAAAAAATATTACAGTGGCAATAAAAATCTTGACAGAGAATGGGAAAGAAGTAGGAGCATGGGTGAATATTTAGGAAGAGTAAGGACTAAATGGATTAGAAAAGTAAAAAGAGAAACAGATGGGAGGGAGTCAAATTAGGGCCCAAATGCATGCAGACAATCTGGGAGTCACAGATATTAGACCCATAGGAAAGTGTGTCAGTCTCAATTGCAAGAAATGTATGTAATTGCAAGAAATTTATGTAATTGTTGATAAATAAATATTTATTCTATTCTACTTGAGCATGTCCATATCAATCACAAAGGTTCAATATGTCATCACATTTGAAATGTCTGAAGCTATAACTTATGATCAAGTACCTACTATACCTATATGTATTAGATACTAGAATTCAAAATTGGACCACTTCAACAATACAGGATACAAAAGTATGATTTGATTAGGTGAATGTCCAGTAAAATGTAGTTTCTGGGCTATTTGGCTGTTGTCCAGTTGATGAGAAATCACCTAATGTTTCACTCATTGCTACATTGAGCATTTTAATCTATCCAAGATACAAATAATGGAGCTTATGAATATTATACTGATAATCACAAATTGGTAGAAATTGATATTGTCCAGATAGAAGAAACCAGAGTACTTAAATTTTTGGGCATATACCTAGATAATAAACTAAAATGGGTTGAACAGATCAATCAAGCTTGCAAAAAGATTTCTATAGGTTTCTATATACTTGAGAGGCTGGCAAATTACTTAAACAGTAAAGCACTGATAAATATATATTATGTGCTTATCTACCCTATTTTCTTATCAGTATTGAATTATGGTGCATCAGGGAAAAAATGGATTGTACCTATAACTAAACTTCAGAAAAGAGCAATTAGACATATTTTTAAGTTAAAACAAAGGGAATTGTGTAAGAACTACTTTATTAGTAGTATAATGACAGGGTAATATTTTTGTAAACATTTATTGTAATTTTATAACTGATTTGTTCTACCACTGTATTATACATATCAAATAAATAAATATGAATCTTTAGAGAAAGTGTTTCTTCTGGCACTTGTTGGAGCAAGGCGGGAGTAACCACCACACCTCATTTCCTATTGGCTGAGCATCAACCAATCTCTGAGCAGCTGAGGCTGGTGTCATGTGATTTGTCTGGTTGGATTAAATGGTTTTATATTTGATCTTTTTCCAGTAAGCACATCCATGCTTTGTGTATATCTGCTGTTTCTGCTTTTCTGTTGAAATTATTTTTATCTTTATAAATCTCTGGCTTCCTGGTAAAGTACATTTTACTGCATTAACACCAGCTGTGAGAACCTATACATGTACAGTCAGTCAAAGAAAAGGTGGCCAGTCTCTTGAGTAGTTAAATTTGATCAAAGTCCTTTTGAGTGAGTGTGCGATTCACAACCGTCAACATCTGTGCATGTTTTGTATAACTGTATAACACAAACCACAAGGCACTGATTTGGGCTTACCTCCATACTGTGCTTGGTGCAGGGCAGTGGTCAAGCTACTCAACTTCTACACAAACAACTCAAGTTTGATTTTCTGTAGTGGATTGTTATCTTTTATTTTTTACAATTTGTTTTACTGTAATATAGTTAAATAGTATTGCTTGTCTTACTTAATAATTACAATAATGGGGAAATTTGTGGTTATAAAATTAAATTTACTGAATGTGAAACCTCCTCCCAACTAATAAATTAGACATGGTTGCCATTTACTGGTATGATGGACTATGAAATAAATGCCACGTACATAAAAATGAAGAAAAGATGTTATATTTCTACTCGTGTATTTAAAATGAATGGGAGATCCATGGTGATTTGAAATTGCAGCCTCTGGAGCAGTAAGCTAACTCTCTATCATTGAACTCAGAGTGCCACAGTAAGCGTGATATTGCAACAAACTTTAGTCATATTCCACTTGAGAAACATAAATCAATAAAGTGTGTTTTGGTTATAAATATTCAGTGCTGAAACATCTGTCCATTTCAAATCTCCTAAATGAATTATTTTCTTGGAAGATTTTTTATAATTATATTTGTGTTCCCCATTATAACTACTACGTGAATATATGTAGTCTTGTGAACAAAGCATGGCTGTTCTGAGTGCTCACAGAATTACCTGATTCGGGCTCTGTCTCTCAGATACCGCCAGTTTTAAATTGATCAAGTGTACATGAGTACAGTTTATTTTATGTATACATACATTGTAATTAATATGAAATATATATTATTGCCAGTTTTAATAGGTGGCAACTAAACTGAACAATTTCTTGAAGCAAACTTTTAGATAATAGCAAGTTTGCACCCTTTCTGTTCCACCCAAAGATTTGGTACTGAAATTTCATCAAAAATACACGTTTTGAGGTCCTTGAATTCAAAAAGAGCATTTTTTAAAAAAAGCTCCATGTGTGTGCGTGCTTGCACACACGTGCGCATGTGAACATCATAACTCAAAAACGAAAAGTCTGATAAATACAAAACTTGGTATATAGATTCAGTACCTTTCAAAGATGCAACACGAAGACTTTCAAGAAAATCCCTGCAACCCAAACTACCCTTTATATGTAAATTTTTCAAATTTGTTTATTTTCTAAAAAATGGTACCAATCATTTGGATTAAAATACCATATATTAAAGATATTTATATGATAAATAAAATGTAAACCTTTAATTTTCTGGGAATATCCTGTGAAGCCCTCTTCATTCAGATCGAATTTTGTATAATCTTGTATAACTGGTAAATGTTAAGTGATAAACGAAATGGTACTACACAAAAAATGTAGATCTCTTTAAAATACACAATTTGTTTCAACTAACCTTTTTGTGGTATCAGTCATTTCCAGATATCCATTATCAACAGTTTGAGTTGTTCAATACTTAGTCATTCTTTTTTAAGGTCCATCAATTTTCAGTTGTTTCTTGCCAGTGTATAGCGTCCAGTTCTTAAGCATTTGACTGTTGCTGTTCTATTAATATCTATAATGAAATGTGTAATGTAGCTATTTCAGGAAGGGTTTATCTCGATTAAAATGAAGTAGATAGGAAAATAAACTTTTGTAAGAATAATTTGTACATCCCCTAATAAGTGATAGAAGGTAGAGAAAGTCCTGAGAATGTAACACCTAAGAACTTTTTAAATCTTGTTTGAATGAATGGTTTATTTCTACATATTTACATTAGGTACATAAATTCTACAATATATTGCAATGTTGATGGAGTGCTTGTAATTTTAGGACCCCATATAACTAAAACACCCTGGTTGTTCAGTTGGATCCTTCTTCACTCTAAATACACTTTTTATTAAAAGTTGGACATTATAGTTGCCAAATTGTTTCAGAAATTCTTTTTTACTAATTTCAAAGATGTTTAATATAAAATTTATGTTTGTAAATTATCCCAGTTGTTGTTCTGTATTCCAATTTCTGGAAATTCCTTTATATAATATAGATTTTTATCTATATTTCCACATAATGGACGCAATTTGTCACTTTTAGTCCACTTAACCCATTATTCCTGCTGCGCCCCATGCAAAATTGGATGCATATGCAGCAAAGTTAGCCAAATCCTTTCTTACTTCTTTTATTGCAAACATCTATATATTTCTTTCTGCCCCTATTGTTTCTTAAACTTTCTATAATATTTCAAAATATTATTTATCTCCTAGACAACTCCATATTTCCTGCTTTTCAATGTTGTTGATCCTTAATTTCACTTTATTCAATATCCTAGTCTATTAATTATGTGCTGATTATTTATCTCGCCAATTCCAATTTCTTGGTTTACAATTTCTTGGTTTATTTTCTGCATTTGAGATAACCAACTTCTGTCTCATTTTGCTTTTTCTTGTATCCCTTAACTAGGTCTTATGCCAATAAATATTGTTAACTTTGCAGCATCTTCCTATATAATTTGTGCTGATTGCAGATTAACTGTTGTATAATTGTAGGTCTGGCACATTTTCGTAACACATTTCACACTGTCATTGTCCACCATTCTGACTCTCACTGACACATGTGGTCTTTCCTTTACAGAGACACTAGGGTTGCCAACTTTTGAAAAACGAATGGTGGGAAATCTTTTATGCACAACATTTTCATTAATAGATTGTGACGATGCTTAAAACTACTGAAAGTGTGTCTGTAGGCAAATAAAAATAAAAATAATAAAAAAAAATAATAATAATTATTATTATTATTATTATTATTTTGTCATTCAGTTTTGTCAAAATTTGTACATTACACTATTATATGGACTATGGGCAAAAGTCGATTTTTTTTTTAATATATGGACGCTCTGTAACCGCTGTGGTCCTTAGCATCCCATTCTATATTGGGCATGAAAGACCGGTAATTTTGCTCAGAGGCCTCTTTATGAGGCTTGAGGTTCTTTTACGTGCCGTAAATCTATGACATGGGACCACCAGCTTTACTTCCCTTCCGAAGGAAGCCATGCTAAGGGCAAAAGTTGATGGTATAGCTTCGCCTACTTCAAGTTATATTTGTTCATGCTGCAAATACGTAGTTAAATAAACAAATTAGATTACAATGACAAGAATATGAACTTTTTATTAATCTCGGTTACATTTAGAAAATTGTTTTATCAGTTTATGTTGTTTAATTAATTAATTTACCTATCTGACATCACTCTGTGGGCTAGTAATGTTAAATCTGAAAATATTTAATATTTCTCCACTGTTTCTGTCATCTTTAGAAATTTTATATCATTTTAAATACTTTAACATTTTTGTAACTGCTAATGATTCACCATTCAGGATAAAAGCATTCATTTATTTGGGGCACAACTTGTAAGTAAGTTAGTGAGACTGAGTTATAGATGTTATGGTATTACACAATAGCAGTGTGAAACTCAACAGGCTACATAAAGTATTGCCAACTGTTAAGCAGAAGTATTCGTAGAATGGATCATTCACTTTTCAAAAATTTTTTATTTTATAATCATATGGCATATCTGCACTCTTTTTATGACTATATTTTTTAGCCATAATTCACAAATTGATTTAATTTGGTTTTCTTTTTGTGAATATCAGGAAAATGGCTTTCTCACCAGTGGGAAGAGGGAAATGTTTATGAAAACCAGGATTTCTCACAAAAATTGGGATGTTTGGCAACCCTAAGAGACACCCCATCGTCTGATTGTACCACCTAAAAATGTTCTTACTTTGACACCAAATTTTCCGCCTATACACATGCTCAACAGTAACCACTGAATTATGTTTCACAGATTCCAAGACACAAAAAGCTTTTTGCATGCAAGTTGCAATATTTTGTTTATTTTGTTACCATGGCTATGAAACAAAACAAAATATATGCACGTAGAATTCAAATTTCCACAGTTCTTTTCAGTTTTAAGTTATGATTCAAAATTATATTTTGTACTGCAGAGAAAAAATATAAACTTAGCCCCTGTAAATATTTGTGTTGTATTTATATGAAAATGAAATCACAAATAATAATTGTGAGTCTGTAGAAGTTTAGCTGATCAAGACAAAACATTTTTTCTAAAGCCAAACACAACTTATGTATGTTTTATATTTAACTTATTCACAGCAATAACTTCTCAACTTTCTGCCCACTTGGTAGCCTTACAGCTCATCAGTAAGGCTTGGAAGTTGAGGAAAAATCCTTTTCTTTTCAGGTGTCCGAAGTGAGGCCCAACATAATATATGTTCATTTTGAATCACTGTAGGCCAGAAAATGTATGGCTTTTTTGTACTATTTTGTCCTTTTAGCAGTCTTTTTCTTTTCTTTCTTTCTTATAGGTCATTTTTTAGCCTTTTTGTAGGTCTTAATAAGCATTTTTGTAACTTAATGTTCTTTCAAATGCATTTTTGTAACCTAATGTTCTTTCAAATACATTTTTACTACTCTTTCTCAATTTGAAGAGACAACAATGATTTATACAGATTAACATAACTAACCAAAAAATATGACTTAAAGGAGAAGCATTTTATTATAAAGTTTTCGATATTGTATGTTTCATACCTCCAGAATTTTTCATTTAAATTCAAGTTAAAATTCATTATTCATCCATTTAATCATTACAATGACATTGGAAACACCATATTTATTACAAAAGTTGCATAAAATATAATTAGTTGATATCAGTATTTACTATTTACAATTTTTCTTACATGTTCCTATAAATACATTTGTATCATAAAAACAATTTTGTAACATAATGAAGTAATATGAGTTATGTTTAAACAGTTTGTAACTCGGAATACTCTTGTATGTAACAGCATGGTTGTTATATAATTTAATAGCCTGTAGATAAATCCCCCTTCATAAAGGGGCATATTATGCGTGCTTACATACATTTTGTCTTTGTTATTGTTATGTGATTGGGAATTAAGTATAAGTGTGTTGATGTTCTATTTCATATATAACAATAGTTCAAATATATACTTTGATGGTAAAGATAGTATTTTGTTGTTTGAATAACTCCCAGTTACTTTTTTCTGATTTGTTTGTCATGATTATAACTAACCTCTTTTGTACTTTGAAGACTTCCATACTATTTGTTGAATTTCCCAAGAAAATTAACCCATAAGACACGTCATCCTCCATGGTCTAGGGGTACCATACTAGCCTCTAGTTCCCAAGGTCATGGGCTCAAACCTGGTGGAGGGCGATGGATTTTTTTGGGAGTAAAAATCCTTAGCTTGGCTTGCTTTGGAAGGAAAGTAAAGTCAGTGGTCCCATGTCGTAGTAGATTTATGGCACATAAATGAACCTCAAGGCTGATAAAGAGACCTCTTAAGCAAAATTTCCAGTCTTTCACGCCCAATATAATGTAGCATATGTGTGTGTGTTGTCATGTCAGACACATTATTGCTATGTATAATGATATTGTTGAGCTGATTGTTTCGTTTGTAATTTTGAATTCTTGTCCAGCATGGCAATTGCCTCCAATTCCTAGTCAGGGGGAGTGAAGGCAATTGAGGGAAGAGCCTTATCTGTTAGTATGGGTCTAGCAGTAGCATCCTCTGGTAGCTTCAGTCTATAGTGTAGGTCTTCTGAGTGTTTGGTTGCATGTGCGAGATGAGTGTGTGTGTGTGGGGCATATCCCTGTGTTCGTTTGTAACCGTTTGTGTATAATGTAGGGCACCTTGTTAATTATAATAAATCAGAGGTAAATGTGAATTTATTTATTTTTATGTTTTAAAGATCCCATGCCTGCTTTAGCTTTGTGTAGCAAGTTCTTGGTATCTTTCGCTGCCTCAGAGTTACGTCCCCCAATGTTTATGCTGGGGTAACTAAATTTAATGTTTTAGCTGCAAACCTTTTGGCTTGTATAACAATAGAATGGAACACTAAGGACCATAGTAGCTAAAGAGTGTCCATAAATAAAAGCTCAGTTTTTATGAGGGAATGAAAGTAAGCAAAATATACCATTCTAGTGCTTCTATGTTCACTGATGTTGTTGCTACTCTTATAGTGAAACAGACACTATTTAATTTCCTTATTAACATATTGATGTGTGTATACCATTTTAGGTTCTTGTCTACACATAGGTACCCCTAAGAATCTAGCTTCTTTTTTGCAGAGTACTGGATTTTTGCCAACAATGACTGAAGAGTTAACCAGACATTTATTCTGAATGTGAGAAAACATATTGCCAGGGTAAGTAACAATGTTTAACTCTATTTCAAAGGATAACATTTGGGTGCTATATGATAAATTAAGTGCAGCAATCTGTCACTACAGCATGTATGTTTAATGTATGTCAGGAGTCATTAAACAACACAATTTGGGGGAAAATGACAGACATTCCCCTTTAATGAAGTTGTTCCCTAAAGTCAATTATTGTATTCATTATTTAAACATGTAATTAAAACTAAAATTAATAAAAATATTAATCAATTTGTATTTTGCTTTTATGTTCACTTCACTTATGATATTAGGTCTTTAATAGGTTATTTTTAGGTCTTTTTATGTCTTTGTTAGGCAATTTATAGGCGTTCAACTTCTGAGTCCTACTTATTAGATATGTGACTGGCAAACTTAAATGCTGCTACAGTTTAGGAGACTTTATCCTGTGGTATCATGCTCACCTAATATTTGCTTCTGTCTATACTGTTCAATAAATTTTCCTCAGGTTTTCTTCTCCAATTTATCATTAATATTATTTAATATTTCAATAAGCAAGTCCATGGTTTTCCTTTGTGAGTGATCTAACCAATTAAATCTGTTCTCGTAATGGTTTAGTTTTGGAAGTAATTGTTGGGAAAGATAAGTCTGCAGTTTATTTTGCCCACTCATCTTTAGCTTCTGTTCTATGTTGTTTAGAATGTTAGCTTGCTCATTCTGAAGTTGTGAAACAGCTTCATAAACCTTCTCCAGTTTCTGAGTGTGTTCCTCTTGTTTTGTACCCACCACATCCAAGGCATGATATATTTCTACAAACTTTTCATTGCACTTTTCCTGAAAACTGCTCAATTGTTGTTTCAGGTGATCATTATGTGGAACTGTTCCTTTCTTGCTGATTAAATTCATAGCTACTTGTAGAGTGTTGAGATTCATTTTACAGTCCATTGAACTTTTTTCACTAGGGAATATTATTACAGCATTTTTATTGGGCAACACACTAATGTATTTGTTTGATGACTGTGTATAAGGAAATAGTGTTATATCGACAAGTGATTTACGGAGAAACACAGATATTCTTGAAAATATTTTGTATTTACACATTCTTTCCATGAAACTGTTCCAATGTATGAGGTTGCTTTCCATGCTGTATAGCAAGAGAATGCGTGATGCTACATTCAGTTGTTTGCTAGATTCTTGAATTTTAAAGATTGTGTTGACTGCAAGTCCAGTCATGATATTTAGCATTACCATCATGTTTACAAACACAAACAGTAGTATTATAATAGCACTATAGCCAGTTCTAGGAACAGGAGGTAGATAAAAGCTACCAGTCATTAGAACCATGGTGTCAGTTATTGCACTTATTGGCGTAGAGAATACTGTCCATTTACCATTATAGAGTACATAAAAGCCAAAAGCAAATGCTACTACAAAGAAGAAATATGATAAAAATGCAAAAGAATATACAGAACAAACTGACTTCAGCATCTGTATATTAGTTGAGAGTTTTCCGAACTGCCCAGTAAGAAGGGGAAGCTCCACCCAAGACAGGAAGACCGCAAGTGCTGCCAAAAGTGTTTCAGAACTCTTATCTTCCCATGTTTTAAATAGAATCAGACCAGTTGTAATGATCAAAAACAAATCGATGGCTTTCTCTAACGTCAGTATGTACCTAGTGGGTGACATCACAAATTTGAATAACTCTCTTGTAGTGTGGCACACTAATATTAAAATGAGAAGTACATAAATTAGTGTTCCATATGTTTCTCTAAATTTTGATAAATATGTGTCATGCTGGTTGTAAGTTACATTGATCATAGACAAATTTGCTATAGAAGTATTATGCTCAGCCACAATTGTTGAAGGTAGTCCATATTCCATCAAAAAATATATATTTAGCAACAATAAGAATATAATGTAAATAATGAGATTTGTAAAAAATGCTGTTTTTAGCTTTAGCCATTTAAGATGCAAAAAGCTTGTGATGATTGGATGTGTCAAAAGTGCTTGATGGTCTTTAGAACAGCTAATGTGATACAAGAGATCCATTTCAGCAGAAAACATTTGCGACTCATTGCGTTGTTCTTTATTACTATTGTTCACAAGAGGCACAATGTATGCATCATTTGGTGATACAGCTTGTGTAGGAGGGTCACTCCGCACTTTTGCCAAGAGGAATTCATAGTCAAACACAATTTCATAGTCTTCGTCATTTGGGAAATGAGTACTTGTTTTAAGGGAGCTATCAAGTAGTGCTTCTATTGTTTTGGCTGGCAATGGTGGTGTATCATAAATATTACGTAGTCCAACGTCAGCCCCTCGACGAAGAAGTGCTATAACAGAGGAAAGGTTGCCATTTCGTGCAGCATAGTGCAGAGCAGTGTTTCCTCGATCATCAGCTGCATTTATTTGGAGGTTTGGGAGATCTAGAAACAGCTTCAAGATGTCCCGGTGACCTCGCGCACTTGCCAGTACAGCTGGTGGCCGTTTTTCTCCGGTGCTTGTCGCGTTTGGGTCTGCTCCGTGCTCCAGAAGTTTCTGAGTCACATTCTTCAAACCCATATTACATGCATATTGGAGAAAAGTCATGGAGCCATCGTCAGCATCCTGTAGCTTCTGCTGCTTTATTGCAAGCGTGTTATCATCAAAGGTCCTCAGGAACTCTTCCGTATGACGTCCGTACAGAATTTGGAATAACCTCTCTCTAAGGTCCTCTCTATCTTCAACCACACTTTCCTGAGGAAGCAGTCTTCTTAGTTGGACAAAGTTTTTGGTAATTATGTTTCGTGTGGATTTAGTTATTCCTCGGTCATCTTCTAAGTCTAGCTGTTTCCCGCAGTGTTCCAGCATGAGCTGGACCATATCTTGATTGCCTGTTTCAGCAGCCAGACGGAGAGGTGTTCTTCCGTCCTTCTGGTGGGTGTTAACATCTATTCCAGGATGCTGGAGGAGTGCAGCGACGCATTTCTGAATCCGCAACCTTTCACGTTCACTATCGAAATGTTGCTCTGCTGCTACATGTAGAGCTGTTCGTCCTAAGCCGTCTTGTACGTTGACTTTGGTCCTTTTGTCGGCAAGGAGTATCCTAATAGCTCTGTGGTTACCGATCTCGACGGCGCAATGTAAGGGCGACTTCCCTGTCACAGCACTGCCCGTATTGGGATCTGCACCAGCTAGCAGTAAGGTAGCCACAAATTGTTCTGCACCGAGCTCTCGACATGCGACCTGTAGGATCGTGGCGTTACACGGCTTCCCAAGCCAGTGGTTGGGATCTATCCGAACCGTGCCGTCGGAATCTACCTGACGAAGAAGCTCGCGGAAACTGAAGAGATCACGACAGCGCAAAGCCTTGATAAGCATAGAACAATGTTGGTCCTCAAGTGCGGGCAAGTGAACACTGAGAGCTGGAGGTAAGTACGTCAGCAGGTCTGGAAATCGCTCCGCTATCAGATGTCGGGTAGAGGCATCCAAGTCCAAGACACCGTTAACATCGTGTTTTAAGAAAATCAACACTGCTGTTCTTTCTCCGCACTTAACAGCTTCGTATATCGCTGTAAATCCTTGCTTGTTGCGTTTATTGATGTTAACATGAGGATGTGTCAATAGCATTGCGATGCACCTGTCATACCTGCGAACAGAAATACCACCACTTTTCAATATCTGCTTAAAACTATCATCATTCATTTCAGATATGAAGATGCTGTTTTTCTTCCTCACTTAGGTTGTATTATAACATGCTTAATATGCACACGTAAATTCTATTCCACTTCCAGAGGCGGATCCAGGATTTCTTTAGGAAGGTGCTAACATATTTTGAAACATACCTTACCAGCGAGCAAAATGTAGTCAGTGATAGAGCATTTTCATTTCTAAATTTTCAACCATCATATAAGTGATCCACGGATCATCTTTTGGATCAAACATTATTTAAATTTTGAGGACATTTATAGAATGATTTATTAAATAAATATGTCTTTTAAACGTAATATTTAAGTAGATTACTCAATTTTAGTTTAATTTACTGATCCTCAAGTTGAGAGTTTAATTTTTATTTAGAAATCAGAAGTTATGTAATCTTAAATGTAAACGTATTTGATTTTTCTGTTTTATTGTTTGCGATTTGGTAGACATCTTTTGAGATGTTGTCCACCGCCGTGACAGTTAATGAGTAGAAGCTCAACTGGCTTAAATAAAATAGGAATAAAAGCTGATTTTGATTTACCAAAGCAAAGTAACACTGTAACCGCAGTATAACAATGGTCACATTTTTCTACAATTAAGGGGGTATAGCCAATACCAACCTTAGGCGTTGGTACAGTCCCTTCCTGGGTCCGCTTATGCTTACTACCGTGGTATGGGGTGTATGTCTGTCTCATACTCACCAGGTACCAAATAACCAATCTCGGGTGAGGTGAGTCACCTAATAAGTTATACTATTCTTTGCATAACTGGACTCGTTAGAGCACTATTTCACCAATTCTTTCATTCACTCATCGGACGATATGATCTACCCGATTAAAGTTCGTACAACTAAGAACAAATTCTATACCGTTAAAATATATATCTACTGTGTGTTCATTTATAAAGAACATTCTAAAATTCCCTTTACAGACGTTCAAGTACCAGCAACATAGGTAGCACGCAATTTTACAGTGTTTGAGGCCAAAATTTGAAGAGAGTAATGGTAATTCGCTATTAAAGCAAGGTTTGTCTCTAACTTATCGTCCAAGATTTTAATCCACCCATTAGGAAAACCATGCAATAAGCGGTTTTTTTTAAAGAATTACTGTAAAACATAACAGCATTGGCATTTTGGTAAAATTATTCTTGGAATAGGAAGGAATATGTATGCCACTGTTAAGATGTGGTCCACCTTTTCCTGTGTACTCTAAACAGATCAGAATAAATCACTGTACATTTAGCTTAGTTATTAGGATGATAGTTTATTAAAAAAGATGAAACCAGCTTGAATTTCACTTTCAATGCTCTTCTCCCTTCTTTAACCCCCCATTTCTTTTATTAACAAAGCTGTACATCAGTTAATGAATTTCCCCCCCCCCCCCCGATAAAGCTGTATTTAGCTCTTTCGCCACTTGAATGGTGTAAGAACGGCATCTGTTAAAACTAGTATGTTGTGGTATGCTGTGCTTATACCTATACGCTAAAAATGGACATTACTAGTCCAATCTGTGTGAGAAATGCAGAGAGGGAGATTGCAAAGTTGCGCCTACATGAACTTGTTCGCTCATTATATGCTCAGCATACACTACTTATGAGCTGTGGCCTTTCTACGTATAAAACTACAAAAGGGAAGCTCTTGGATTGTTATTAAAGTATGTCGCCTAATGTTTAGGGTTCGCAGACCCCAGACACACGCTGGGCTCCAGGAGAAATAGCAATACGACATATTATCGTTTTCTGAGCAAACAAGCGAGGTATAAAACTTTTTTAAGGTCAATGTTTTACAACCTTCACATCTCTCTGGACGACTTTTGTTATAGGAATGCCTCCCTCCCACATTCCTACGATTCTTATTTGTTTCCTGAGTGAAGTCCTCGCAAAACCATAATCGATAGCGACTTCGATTCGGCATTTCTTCTGAATGGGATTGTACTATTTTAGCGGACAGAAACGATTTTGAAACCTTCGCCTGGTTCCCACCTAAATGTTTCCGTTCACCTACATTTGAACCAACTTTTAATATTACTTTTCTATTTCTTGATTTTCTTTATGATTTCATTCATTTCAGTCATTTTTGTAGGTTTTTTTTACTGTTGTATTGTTATGAGACGAGTTTGTTCCCTTCATTGTTTTCGTATTGTCTTGTTGGCAACACTGAGTTACCGATCAACCACCACCACCATGCGACAATTTTTTAAAAACTATTAACAGTTTAATTGTAAACAGTATTGAACAGAATCGTGTAGTGCTAATGACGTATTGTGATGTCGGGACCAGGTTCGTTGTTTTGTAATAGTGAAGTGAGGTTACACTGAAACGAAATACGTGTTTTCGTACGTTTCAAATCACGAATTTCTTTTTGTTACTAGCATTGAAAATGACATGAAAAAAGTGTTATTTAATGAAAATGGATATTTTATGTATTGCGTGGACAGTAGGAAAGTGTTCTGGGAAACAAATTAGGTAGGTATCTCATATAGCTATGGCAGGAAGCGTTTCAGTACCTAAATTATAAATAAGACGTATATTGAAACTCTTAACAAATTTAGAATTCTCATTTTGTATACTGGGAACCAAATCTACTGTAGAGACACTATTCTTTCTTGTGAACCAGCATCCTTCCATCCTGTTAGGCCAAGTGGCCTGTTGCGGTCTTGTGGCCTGCCAGTGGATGTTTTCTCTCTCGTTTGATATGATAAGATTGCTTTTGGAAACCTCTGTTGCTCATTCTACTAACATGCTGTTTCCAGTTTTCTTGATAACGCCAAATATGTTTTATCATAGGTTCTACCTTCAGTTCTTCCATTATCTCTTATTTCATTTATGGTCAAATTTGGTAAACTCTCATGAATTTCATCTCACATGTGATTCTACCAATGTCGTGAGGTCTTAAGCTCCATGCTTCACTTCCATAAAAAAGTACTGGTCATAGTACTGCTGTACTATGGTCATAAACATATACGGGTATGCTTTTGAACACTCGCGGATTTGAAGACGTTATTTATTATGCCTATAGTTTTGGAATATTTGTTGATTTTCCGAAAGATATCCTTTTCATGTTGGAAAGATATTGTATTCCAAATACTCTTTCCCGTTTTCGGACTTCGTTCCCCTAATCGGCAAGATTTACTTCGCGCTTTGGCCGGTAGTAGGTACTTTGTGTCTGTGCAGGACCCTCTGCTTCTAGAGGGTCCTGGTCTGTGTTGTTCGTACGGAGAGCTGCCAACATCTGAACGAAAAACATAGCGGTGGTTACACCAAACCACGCGGGCTAAGCGAGCGCGCGTTCCTTAATGATACTTATGATTTATATAAGCTTAGGTTTCTGATTCCCGGGAGGTTAGGTTTTATTCTTTTTTTATATAAACTTAGCTTAATTAGCAACCGGTGGTTACACCAAACACGCACTATCCTCCGTGGAGTAGTGGTTACCATGCTAGCCTCTAGTTCCTGAGGTCGCGGGTTCAAATCCGGCGGAGGGCGATGGACTTTTGCGGGCGTAAAAGTCCTTAGCATGGCTTCCTTCGGAAGGGAAGTAAAGCTGGTGGTCCCGTGTCGTAGATTTACGGCACGTAAAAGAACCCCAAATCTAATAAAGGAGCCTCTGAGCAAAACTACCGGCGTTTGACGCCCAATATAGAATGGGACGCTAAGGATCACAGCAGCTAAAGAACTCCATAAATTAAAACCCAATTTGATCTTTTACCAAAGCACGCGAGCGTACCTTAACGATACTTATGTTTCACTATTTATACAAGCTTAGGTTTTTGGTTCACAGGAGTGTAGGTTAGGTTTAGTTTGTTTTATATAAACTTAGGTTAATTAGCGTCCCACAAATTTTCGCTTATAGAGTGTGTTTTGGAAGAAGAAAATCCTTATTTTCGCGAATTTCGCTAATACTTTCTTCCGCGCATGCGCATTAGTAATAAAATGGAGCACTTTGTTAAGAATTTAGGGACTTATTTCGTTTTAAAAGGGAAGAGTAGATGGGTCACAGGCTTCCGACCTGTTCACGTTTCAGTTTAAATTGTGTGTAATACGAGTATGTACATTTTCATTGCCTAAGTAATCATTTTGTAGCATTTCCACTGCCGATTATTTATGGAACCGTAACCTCAGTGTCTTTATTTTCTAATCAAATTTTACTTGGAATTGAATCTTTACCAGCGAATGCCATAATTTTTGTTTTATAAGACGATGACGTGAATCCCATAGTCACTTCTATCCAAATCCCAACCTCAACCTGCTCTCACAAAAGAGGTTCTGGGGTCTTAGAAATTGCGCAATAACTGTATAATCAGCACTGGTGTTTAAGATGGTCTAGAAGTTTTAAAATGACATTGTATCACTAGACTCGCCTCCTAGCTAGCAACCAGTTGAAGGTGAAATCTACTTGCTTTCATGTCTTGTAATAGAAACAGCTGGACTGATTCATTGGATAACGTGCAATGCAAGGATAGGGGAAAAGCCAGGAAAACCAAATCGATACATATAATGAAATTACATTGAACGTTCACAGTATCAATCCTTGTGAATGTATTTGGACAAAAGAACGAAATCGCATGGGCAATGGCACGCTGAAGGCTGGAATTACAGTGAAACTTTATATTAATGACTAAGTGTGGAGATTTTTCTGACTTCCTTTGGAAAAATCGTAAAATTGTGACTGATACATGGATCTGCAAAACCCAGTGGAGGCGGCATCCTTCCTTTCTAGCAGTGGTACGACTGGAAATTCCATTAAAGGGTGAGTAGGCCAATTATAGTATCCTTGTTTAAACTTGCTTTTAAAATCTGGGAATGCTACTAAGGTTCCACATAAAAACGTGAATGGCGATTGTTTTTGCCTCGCCATAGAAGGTTGTATCGTATCTAATAGGAAACAATAGCAACGGGCTTCCATGTTTACCACTCGCATGAGGTTTTTGGTTTCGGTCTCTCTTCCTCCCGCTTAGAGATTATATGAGAGGGGTAAGAGTAAAGTGTAAGGCACAATCCGCACACATTGGAACAACTCGAGGATAGCCTAAGAAATGAATAAGAATTATTTCAGTGGCAGAACTTTGGTGATTACTTACTTTAGCAACCTGTGACCTATTTATTTTAAACCATGTTTAATATGTACCAAATGATACCCTACGGTGTTTTGGGCCAAAAATTAGTTTCAAAGTACACAAAAATGATTAGGCAATTGTTTTTAAATGTTTTATACCTAAATTCTTTAATACTATATCAATCAATTGAAGGTTGAGTTTTTAATTATCCTATTAGATTGGGAGAAAATAAAGTACCACTCCCGTATATGCGAATGAACGTTTTATATGAAAAATACTTAAAAAAAACCGAGGACAGAGCGTATCCGCAATAATTCAGGATGAAAAAGGAAAGAGTTAAGCACAAGATGTTGTCCGAACGAAATCATCTAACCCACTCACTTTTTACTTTCTCTACTACGTATAGTAAGTAGGGGAAGTAATGTATTCCACCCAAAAATTCGATACCGAGATTTCACAGGAAATACATGTTTTGAGACACCCTGAATCCAAAAAAAAAGATTTTTGGAAACATGTCCGTGTGTGTGTGTCTGTGTACAGCATAACTCAGAAACGAATAGCCGGATAAACACCAAACTTGGTATTTAGGTTCAGTATCTTCCAAGGATGCGACACGAAGGTTTTCAAGAAAATCCTCCCACTCCAGACTACACTTTACATGGAACACTTTTCGAAAATTTTAATTTTCTCAAAAATGGCTAACGATTTTGATTAAAATATCATATGTTTAAGATATTGTCATGAGAAATGAAATGTATGTCTCGAATTTTCTGGGAATGTCTCCAAAAGTATTCTTCATTGTGAACGACTTTTACATAACTGGTAAACCATAAGAGATAGACAAAATTTTACTACACAAAAAATGGAGATCGCATTAAAATATACAATTTATGTCATATACTTTTTTTTGTTCAGTGAACCATTTTCGAGATATTGCTTGTTATTCCCTTAAATTTTTCAATACTTATTTTCTCAAATGGGAATTCGTTATTCATTTTTTTTTGTCTTGGATATGCAAAGAGAATTAATCTGTGGCAAAGAGAATGGTGCTGCACCTAGCAACCAGCTATTAAGATATATGTCTATGCTTAAAGGCTACTGTATTTCTATATTGCCCTTGCAAATACAAAACAAGGGGAACATAGTACGCCTTAAGCGATAGTCAAATATTTTTAGAACTGGTCGCTATGTGTAAAATGTAATTCTCTGCATGTCAAAAGATCGTTTCTGCAAATGTTTATCTCGATTAATATGAAATAGATGGAGAATAAGAGTTTGTAAAAATAGTTTGTACAAGAGTAGAGAAAGTCATGTGAGTGTAACACATCAGATTTTTTTTTATAGCGATGGCACTTATATAGGAGAAACTGGTGCCTTTAAGAAATGGAAGCTAGTAAGAGATCGCTAAAACAATCGGCAAAATGGCGTTAAATCAATGTCGCCAACATTTGAAAATGCTACGAAAGTAATGTAGTGGTTTAGCTTCACAGGTTCTACGACTACGCTCTGTTGTTCCGCCAAAGGTCACAATTGCTTTACCCCTCTTCTTATAAAAAAGCATCCCTCAGGTGCGCTTTGCGGCTTAGGGCCTTCAACCCCGGACTATGTTGGCAGCGGAAGCAATGTTCCCATAATCCCTCGGGTGGGATGATGTGTGTAACTTTGCTTATAATGAACTGAGATGTAAATAATTGTCATAAACCCTTTAAAATATGTTAAATACAGTGTTAACTTGACTTATCAAATTATGTATTTATGTACAATAAGTATTTTGTGTAGGTATAGTGAATCCGAATGATTCTCATATACGGGAGTATTGCAAAAAGTAAATGTAAAATATGAGACTTCAGTATCTTGCTTAGAAATTTATACAATATGAATATTATTGTTTAATAACATCACAACTAAGCATGTTAACAAAAATTCATCTCATTCTTTTATCCTATTATTTACAAGGAAATACAGAACATTCCATTGATTTATACTGTAAGTATATCGTGTGGAACAATTTGAAAATGAGAATGTGTCAACAAATGAAAACTTGAGAAAATAGAGTATAAAATCACAACGCTAAAATAACAATATTTATGGCTTTATGCTGTTTAATAATCACTTAATGCATATGTAGACCATCCTTCGTCTTCTTTGTTCCTCTGCAGTTAATTTAGTATTTGAAGGTTCCTGAGAATTCTTTAGAAGGTTGTTTTCTTTAATGTTGGCAAAAAAGGATCTGTGAATTGTGCGGCGGAAGATAAAACAGTGCGAGTATATTAGATATCTGATGAATGTAATAACGAATTAACACTATGGAGGCAAAAAGTGGGACAAATTGGATGACAAAATTGTAGTCATAAAAGTGTTAGCGGGGAAAGAAAATAAAAAAAAAACCATGTGGAAATTTTTAAATAAATAAAAGAAAAATGGGCCAGGAAAGTAAGGTATATAAGAAAAGCACAACAAAGAGGGGAGGAAATAATCAAAGGTTAAGCTTGGAAAAAGAGTTATTCAGCAGAGTTAAAAGCCCTGGGAACCACACAAACGGAGGTACCACATATAGAATAACCAGACAATTTGTACATAGTGTAAGTTGGAATAAAGTGTGTATTAAAGCTGTACATAAAAATTGATTTGTGCAAATTCGTTCATTCATTAAAAACTTATCTTTATTACTACAACTTTATAGGAAGCTAGATTTACGACAGACATTTAAATCACTGTATGATATGTTTTAAAAGGGCAACCAGAACCCGATGACGACGAGCGCAAGCATTGAGGGGATCCGTAATGTTTCCAAAGGCATCCAACGTCTCCCGGGCCCAGCCATAGGCCCCGAGCCTTCGGTGGTCCCCGAAGGAGCGCCTGCTCGAAAGCTCTCGGAGGCGTGTTCTAACCGAACTGTCCCTGGAACGTCAGGAAGAAACCTCCACAGAGCACGTCGGTCTGGGTGGCTCAGTTGGTTTAGGCGCTGGCCTTCTGATCCCAAGGTCGCGGGCTCAAATCGGCCCGTACCGATGATTTTTAATGTGCTTAAATGCGACAACCCCTTGTCAGTAGATTTACTAGTATGTAAAAGATCCTGCGGGACGCAATTCCGGCACACCGGCGGCGCTGATATGATCCTGGCAACTGACAACGTCGTTAACAAACAAAATATTGTTTTCCACAGAAGTCACCGCCCAACCGCAACCCGCCGAACACCGTCGCCTGATCCTACAACCCTGAAACAGATGACAAGGAAGATGATGGGTACAGGAAATGAGGGGCAGGAGAGTCGTGGTAGAAGATGAACCACCCCGGCATTCGCCTACGACCCGGGGAAACCACAAAAACCCGAATGCAAGTAGCACACGTTACCGCGGCCAGGAAACTCTTACCTTTCAGCAGCTTCTTGTTTAAAGTTCTTGGCAGCGAGATGAAGGGCAGTGCGACCACAGGGATCTACGGCGTTCACTCTGGTACGTTTGTCTGCCAAGAGGACCTGCAATGTGGCATCCAGTCCTCCAGATGCTGCGTGGTGTATCGGCTCCGGCACTACGGTGTTCACGTTAGGTTTAACGCCCGCCTACAACACAACATGTTGCAGACCTCAATACTTGTAGCTTACCGAACATTTACACTCTATCTACAGTACCGAACACTGTGTGATGCCGTGTTGCATCTGCCTTACAATGCATAAGTTTCAGATGAAGAAACTATGCGCAATAGACTTCGAAATAGGATATGTTGTACCATTTTATAAAATTACACTACCTTGGAGAAATAAAAACGTTAAACAGAATAATTCCAACCTGCTGTATGGTCTGCCGGCTTTTACCATGAGCAGGGTGTCTACTGATGCTGGAAATATACTGGATATGCTGTATTTATTTATAGCTGAATACAAGACACAAGTGGAATTGGCGTGCAGCCCAGGCTCATTGCCTCTCCCACTATGAGAACTTATAACATTTACAACTTTATTCTTACTTCTAATTATTAACTATATAATGACTTAATTGTTTCTTTTCACTGTCCATAACCATTTGCTTCCCACTTTGTTCATAAACACCCGAACCTTCTCATAGTCCTTCCTAAATATTTCCTCCACTGCAATGTTTGGGTCAACCTTTGACCATTTGTCACGTATTTGTTCCTCCCTCTACTTGTTAGTGGCCCCACATTTAAACAGTGTATGTACTAGATCCTCCTGCTCTCCACATAAAGGGCATTGGTTTTGTGTTATTCCCATCCTCATTCCTTGTAACCTCCACACTCATCATCTTAGCCGTGCTATACTTTCTCTTGCTTTCTTACATATTCCTCCCTTCCCCATGTTGACTGTAATATTTTATAATTTATTAAAGAAAACTTTTGTGATATTTTACTAAACGTTTTTTGTATTTCCATATCCTCTAGTCTCTTTCTTACTTCTCTCTAAAAATTTAATTCATTATTGTCCCTATTCGGCGGCGCCGTGGCCGAGTGGTTAGACCGCTCGCCTCTCCCGGGACCCGCATGTGGGATTTGTGGTGGACAAAGCGGCGTCTGGGCGGGTTTTCTCCGGTTTCCCCTGCCATTCATTCCACCATCATCACCTTTCATTTCATTCATTTCGCCATCATTTCGTTTCATCTACTTCCTTCATCCCCTCCAGGCATCGGGCTGATCACCCATCCTGGGTATTCTGTCTGCTCCTCGTCGGGCCTCTGACCCCAGGCACCCGCCTGTAAGTCTTGGGGGGTGTAAGTCCTACATACGAGGAGGTTAAACAGAGAATGAATGGATGAATGAATTGTCCCTATTCCACCAAATATCTCCTAGACCATTTGATTCTAGGATGATCTTCAAACAATACACCCACCCTCTAGTTTTTAAACTTTTTGGACACACTGGAAATATACTTGAATTTATTTTACATTGTGAATATGCTGCATGTGCTGAAATTATAATGAAATTAGTGATTAAATGCTGGAAATATTGGATGAAATATCCGTATAACTGATTTATTTCAAGTACATTTTCAGATGATAAGTTATTGGAAGATCTTATTAATCAACCAAGTATGTTTTAAATGTTATTGTTTTTCAAATATCTTTTGTTTTATAATTTTTCATCTCATGTAAAAATGACTCATACTTTTGGATAATTTTTCACTCCTGATATTTTTTTACAGGGTATATAACATTTCCAGAGCTTTGAAGATTGTTGAAGGGCATGAGGGAACACTAAGATAAGAAATAAGATATCTGCTGATATTTCATTCCCATTTTTCTGAATCTCAGTGAATTTTTGGACCATTAATATGACTTGCATGGTAGTGTTATGAAATTAGAGGTAATGGAGAGAAATTAACAAAAAAATCTTTTAGATCATTGTTAAATAATTTCATGCAGAGTGTAGATATTAAATTCAATTAAATCGTCATATGGGATTTAAAAAGTCACCTGTTCAACATCAGGCATGGCAGCTATTAATAAACACAGCTTCATATTGTGGCTGTGGAAACAAATAAAACAGAAGGATGTCAAGTTGGCCACAACACGCATTTGAATGTACTGCATGTTTGCTGCAATATGGCTCGACGCTGAAATTTTGTCAATAGAAATATACCCGAATTTTAAACCTGATGAGATTATAGTTGTTTACACATCTTTTTGCATCTATCGGAATATAGCGACCCGCTTTTAAACATTTGACTATCTCTTCGCTCTCCTTATCCTCCTTGTACTTACAGACAAATGTATAATGGAACTATTTCTGCAAACGTTTATCTGGATTAACATGAAGTAGATAGAAAAATAAGCTTTTGTAAGCCTAGGTTGTACAAGCTAGGTATATCGAAGTAAACGATAGGGGGTGCAGAAAGTCTTGTGAATTTAACACCCTATTATGAAAGATATGATCTACGGTTCAAAAGAGTTAGATGCTAATGCATTGCTGCTTATGAAAACATCGTACGCATAATACTGAGGTAATAGTTGGGGTTTACAGTTTTCGATCTATTCTTGCCTAAGCCTGCTTGCTTAGACAATACGCAGATCACGTCCTGCCGTGAGGGGAGGCAATATTTTATCTTCTCCAACCATCCCCTCCACAATGACCATACGGTCCGGACCTGCTAGTTACTGTGGTATGCCTACAGGACCTAGAACCTTGTTGGAGATACTTTGGAGATACATTAGAAGTTAGTGAAGCGCAAACAATAATATAATATTATTATCATTTTGGCTTAATATAAGACATGATGTTTTGTGGAAACACTTTACTAGCGAGAATGATTTCTTTCTTACTATCTCTTTGAAAGCATTTTCAATGTTTTAAAACAATTTTTCACAATTTTATAAAGTTTAACCTTTTACACCACCAAATTTGTTTCTGATTCCTACATTGTTGTGCATTTTTCGACATTTTTATATGCTTTCGACTTTGTTAGATATTTTGTCGTGGCTTTAATATAAATGTTTCAATTCTTTATAACCTTTACATTTCTACACCTTTTCGACCCGTTCATCGGATGTCATTCAGTTTAAAAGCGTATCTTTGCCGTAACGGAGATCAAACCATAGATCAGCTTCTATGGGAGTGCGCGTTATGAAACCGATAGCGCAGCGTCTTCAAGATGACAATTAAAAACGAAAAGAATTGACCATTAAATAATTGTGATAATCAAAAACACTTTAGGTAATTTGTGCGTTTTATTAGCTTAAATTTTGAATAGTGGTAAGCACAGGGATATAACAATATTAATAACAACAGTAACAATAACACTTAAAATATATATAAACTAACAAAACTGAAAACGTTTGTAGATACCTTCAACCATTTTAAAGACATCGAAAAAGGTTGTTCAACGTAATGTTTGAAGTAATGCCAATGAAAGCCTTCCAAACAGTTCCAAAGTGGTGACGTTTTATTATTTCATTAGAAGTTTGGAACATATAATTATGGAAAATAATTTAGTTCTTATAATAATAAGTATTAAACGCAACACTTACAACAAGCAGTCAAGAGTATAATAGCCAGGTTTACCAATATCGCCTATAAATTTACACTCCTAACGTCAGGTAATACAAGACAGGTTTCTGACCAGCACAGAGGAAAACTGCCTGCCTATGCGTAGTTTAGCCCGCGGGAGACCTAACTGCCGAGTCAGGCAGGTGCAGGCAGTACAAATCATAGATATTTACACCTCTATCTAACAGGATCGTACATTACCCAAGAATTAGTTTTCAAGAAATATACCAGTGGCCCCACAAACCGTTCTTAGTTGAAGTTAGTTTATACCGGATAGCACGGGTGCTAAAAGGTTTGCCTAAGCAGAACTGCAAATGGGAAGCCATACCGACAGAGAGGGACCGCTAAATGAAAAACAAATGCTTGAAAACGAACACTTTAACTTCTATTACTGGTCTCACAGCTCATTCGGCAGAGAAACTGCCCGCTATGTGAGGTGTTCCGGGTTCGATTTCCGGCCTGGCTCCAGAAAGTTTCTTTAAGCGCAAAAATTTCTCTGTATGCCCAGAGTCTGGTGTTTGAATATGAAAGTACCTATGTGTATATATATAGATAGATAGATAGATAGATAGATAGATAGATAGATAGATAGATAGATAGATAGATAGATAGATAGATAGATAGATAGATAGATAGATAGATAGATAGATAGGTGTGTGGGGTGTGTGTAATCGGTTATTTAACAAGCAATTCGCTCATTAACAAGAGTTCAGGATTGCCGCTTGACGCAAACCTGAGAACACGTGTTAAGTCATTTAGTTCCATGACAGTCAATCTACAATCAGTACAACTATATGGCACCAATAGGTGCCGCAAAGTTAACAAGATTAAACCAAATTCTATTTTTATTATATTTATGCACCCTTAAAGGTGCGTTAAAATTATATTATTTTCTATTAGTGTATTCATTATTCATAACAAGCATATGCAAAAACATGCCCGACTGGTGGACGAATTGATGTAAGGGCCTTTCAAGCCCACGTTCTATCTGGATTGATCCATAATTTCTTAATATTATTTCTGTACGAAAAAAAAGTGCACAGAAGACATGCTGTTTCTGAAATTGTTCAAAACACAGCCTTCCAGCCTCAGCTGCGTTTTGATGCGTCTCCACATAGATCGTAACTGTATCCGTGTATTCGTTATTTGTGAATGACCTGGCTCGAATTTCATGCAGACGACCACGCGACGCTTGTCATCACGAAACTACCACGTAAACACCTGCAGACAGCAGTACTACCTTAGTGACCTTTCGCTTTGTTCCTGCACTGTCCATCTGAACAGCAGTGATGCGACAACTTCTTCTGCGTCCATGTATGCGGGAAACATAAAACTGCAAAGGCGGCTTGTTTGGGCCATCTGGTATAAGACTATAGCGCTATTCGGATGTTGCTGGTGAAATCTGCCTTCTTATTTACTAGAGTAAACATACCTGAAGCAGAGCTCCTACGAACTCTTCACATCCTTCACTACGAGAAGCGACTTCAATACAGGTGCAGCAGTAGGGATCTTTGTATTTGTAGTTTGGATCCACATCGGAAGAAGCCAGCAGTTCCTTGAAGGAACAAACATCTCGCGCTTCTAATGCTTCTAATAGTTGCTCCTGAAGGCGCCTTGGCTCCTTTTCTTCCAGCATTATACATACCTGTATAACATTGAAGTTAAAGTAGTATTAGTTACCAACATACTGTTTCGGAGGTGTCGACTAGACTGACAACAACCTTACATTAGAGACATTATATATGGAGACTCATGTATCGCACAGGTCAGATAAGGCTTATGTGCTTGTATGATAGAGTAGGTTCCCCAGCCATCTCAGGAGCTCCATTGTGTCTTACATGAACTCTGGGAGGAAGGGCGACCGGATCAGGACGACGATATGTGCCAGCTAGGACGGATCCTTAACGATTCCAGAATGACCAAATTCGAAATTCGAACCCGGGACCTCCCAAACGCGAGCCTCACATTACCGCGGAGCCATCTCGCTCGGTGCTTATATAATCTGAATGTTTCAGTCTACATTCGTGACACTAAACTTTAAAGTTGATATTTGATAAGAACTGGGGAAAACAAAGAAACAAACAAAACAGACACAAGCTCACATACTAGTGAGTGATGGTATGAGTGCGCTTGGAGGAGTGTATTGACGTGTAACTTGTCTTTATTGACGTTCTAACGTAATCAAGGTCTAGGGATCAGAGGGAGGTGAGGGGCAAGGCGATAGGGGAATGTAAAGTTGAACAATGAAATCAGTACTACGTTTGCAGGCTTCAGCCGCGACAGTAAATGCAACTGAGAACTGCGGATGTTTTCTTTACCTGACTACACTTCCCATGCCCCACCCACTTGTTCCGTAACTGTTTCGTTCCTCCTCCCACCAAACGCACTCATATCGTGGCCGAATGGTACACATACTCTTGTTTATAAATTAAATTCCACACCCACTCCTAATGCACTACCCCCCTACCTACCCACTCTTCCTTACACTTCCACTGAGCTGTATGACCTTTTGTGAATAATAATAATAATAATAATAATAATAATAATAATCTATGCTACATTCACATTACCTTCTCTACCCACTATCGCTTATTTTTGTATACCGTCTACAAAGTGTTCTTGTAAGAGTTTATTCTTCAAATTCACTTCAAGTTACGAGTAATTGAGATCAAAGCTTGCACAAATAACTATAGGTTTCGTTATAGTAATTGCGAAGGGAACAGCGATAGTCAAATATTTAAGAACTGGACGCTATATGCTGCCTTAAAATTTCTTACTGTTTCTATGACATCGTCAGAAACAACTGAATAGAGACAGAAGTTTTAAAAAATCAGGTGTGCCACGTTCATATGGTTTTCTCTACTCGTTTACAAAGTGTTCTTCTATTTACTTATTGTTAATTGAGATAATGCTGAAGCGATCGTAGTTCACTAAGCGATGATTTGAATTTCCATTCTCTTTGCATGACCACGAGAGAAAAACGAATAGCGACTTAGCACTTGAAACAAAGCGTAACTATTTACAAATTTAAACCAATAACAAAGAAAGTATCGGAAATGGTTAACGCCACCAAACAAAATTTGCACTTTAACGAGATGTACCTGTGTTTGTGTGTCAGATTTTGTCTATCTCTTACAGTTTACCAGTTACATAAAAGCGGAACTTCACAAGCTATTCACAGAAAATTCAAGATATTCATTTTAGTTATCATGGAAATATCTTTATCGCTAGAGCACTTTTTAAAAAAATAAAAAACAAGGAACATTTTTCCAAGTAAGGTAATTTGGGCCTGGGGATTTTCTTGAGTGTCTTCGTGTCGCATCCTTGGTAGGTGCTCAACTTAAGCACCAAGTTTGGTATTTAACCGCCCTTTCTTCTCCACTACATATAGTAAGTAGGAGAAGTATTTATTCCACCCAAAAAATCAATACCGAGATTTCGCTAGAAATACATGTTTTGAGCCCCTTTGAATAAAAAAAAAGGGTTTTTAGAAAAAGGACCATGTGTGTGTGTCTGTGAACAGCATAACTCAAAAACGAAACGTCGGATAAATACCAAACTTGGTATTTAGGTTCACTGCCTTTCAAGGATGTAACGCGAAGATTTTCAAGAAAAACTCCCAACCCAAACTACCCTTTACATAGAACATTTTTCGAAATTTTTTATTTTCTAAAAAACAGCCTTAACGATTTTAATTAAAATACAATATATTAAAGACATTTATCTGACAAATAAAATGTATATCTTGAATTTTCTGGGAATAGCCTGTGAAGTCTTCCAGTTCAGTTCGAAGGAATTTTGTATAATCTTGTATAACTGGTAAACGTTAAGTGATAGACGAAAACATACAACACAAAAAATGTAGATCTTTCTAAAACACACAATTTACTTCAAATACATTTTTTGTAGCATAAGCCATTTCTGAGATATCCGTTATTAACGGTTGGAATTGTTCATTACTTGGTCATTCTTTAAAGTCCTTTAACATTCAGTTGTTTCTCGCGATGCCATGGAAACAATATGAAATTTTAAGGCCAGCATATAGCGTCCGGTTGTTAAACATTTGACTATCGCTGTTCTCTTTGTATCTATAACGAAATGTGTAATGTAGCTATTCCTGCAAAGGTTTATTTGGATTAAACTGTAGTAGATAAGCTTTAATAAAAATAGTTTGAATACTCACTAATAAATGATAAAGGGTAGAGAAAGTCATGTGATAGTATCACATCCGATTTTTTAGTTATGCTGTTCACAGACACACGGACATTTGTCTAGAAATGTTTTTCTCTGTTCAGGAGATTCAGAACATGTATTTCCGGGGTGAAATCTCGGCATCGAAATAGTAGAGAAAGTAATCAGAAACCCTAAACTCATAAGAAAGTAAATACAGAAAAGAATGCCACGATGTTTTACTGACAGTTTCAGAACATGGCCTACAGTATTCAATGCATAAGTATGCCTACTTCGAAATAATAGTCTCTCACCTTTTAATGCAGCAATTTGAACATTCTGTTCGAATTTGCAACCGATGACCGTCGTCACACTCTCAGCATACCTTAAACCAAACAATGCGTGTTGTGGCAAAACTAAAACACGCCCATTTTAATTATGTCAACTGCGAGGTTAATGGACATACATTCCTCCCTATTCGTGTTTTACGCGAGTGTTTCAAATCACAGATTCTACTACCAGATAGTGCTGACGTTTGGTTTCCACGAACAGCACATGCGTTTAGATAAGATAGGACATCACAGGTTGAGTCACTTCTGTGTGTACATACCATGTTCTAATCTCCAATGGGTGAGATCCCAATTTATCGAGTTTTCATATCACCATGACTTTTCTTATCAAGAAACATGCAACCACAGATCTTGCTCACGTTTTACTTTCTCTGCTACATACCTAAGATGAAGTATCGCATTCCACCCAGAAACTCTTTCGAGATTTCATTGAAAATACATTTTTAGAAAAAGCTCCATGTGTGTGTCTGTGAACACATAACTCAAAAACGAAAAGTCAACTTGCTATTCAGATTCAGTACCTTCCAAAGATGTGACACGAAGCTTTTCAAGAAGATCCACCACTCCAAGCTACTCTTTACATGGAACATCTTTAGAAATTTTTTATTTTCTAAAAAAAAAAAAAAAAAAGTAACGAGTTTGACTAAAATACCGTATATTAAGATGTTTGCATGGCAAATAGAATGTTTATTTTGAATTTTCTCGGTATAACCTGTTAAGTCCTCTTCATTATGAAGGAATTTTATATAATTTGTTTATAATGGTAAATGTTAAGCAATAAACGAAAACGTACTACACAAAAATTTAATCTCTTTAAAACACACAATTTATTTTAAATAACTTAATTTTTTTGGCATTCACCATTTCCGAGATGTCTTATTAATGGTTCGAATTGTTCAATACTTAGCCCTTCTGTTGAAGTCCTATCGATTTTTACTTGTTTCTCATGATTGCATGGAAACAGTAAGGAATTTTAAGGCCAGCGTATAACGTCCAGTTGTTAAACATTTGACTATCGCTGTTCTCTTTGTATCTATAACGAAATGTGTAATGTAGCTGTTTCCGGAAATGTTTGTTTCGATTAAAATAAGTAGATAGAAAAATATGCTTTCGTAATAATTTGTATACTCACTAATAGGCGGTTGAGAGTAGAGAAACTCTTGTGAATGTAACACAAGATTTTTCTCTTTTATTGTGGTCTTTATACATTTCTTTACCAAACAGTTGATTGCATGTTCTGTGCTTCGAATTGATATTAATCCATATTGATTATAACAGAAGAATGAGTTACTTCATAGTATGTATTACTGGCGCAAAACTTCTGGAATCGTGACCTTGATTGCCACCTCAGCTGCCGAGCCTAGGAATGGTTTATGTTTAGCTTAATCAACGAAAGCGATATAATACCTTTGCTTACTCACAGTGCGTAACACATACAGTCTGCATAGAAAGTGTCCGCATCTTGTAATTTCAAACAGATGAGTACGTAAATAGTGCTTATAATCGGCGCAACAGTTCTAGACATGTGAAAATCTTAATGAGAGCTAAGAAGCGAGTTGCTTACCAGATCAGGAGGTGACCGGTCGTCTGCATGCTGCAGGAGTGCGTGGGACAGTCATTGTCAAATATCCGCACAGCGGTTATGCGCTGCAATGATAAACTTAGTTATATACAGTATATTAAAATCTACGCTGTAAAAAGCGCTTAATATAAAAAACAATGTCAATCATTGCCTCCAATTCTTCCACACCTAACAACCCTTCCTCTTCTGCGGAATCACTCACATTATTGCCGTCATCGCTGCTGTCACTACTTTCTGCACCATTATCTTGGATGAGAATTCTTTCTATTTGATTTTCTGCAATTCCGTATTTTTCGAAATAATGATTCTTAATTTATTCAACATTTCGACATACATTTTCCCATTCTGGCCTTCCAATTTCAGCAAATTGCTGGCGTTATAACTGCTCCACATATTTTAATTTAAAAGTGATATTTCTGCATGCCACCCATTTTTTGATATTAGCCCAGATTAATTCGATTGGGTTTAGATCTGGGCGATACGATGGCAGTCTAACTACATTATGGCGATGTTGTATTACTATCTGGTCAAGTATGTATGACTTCTGAAGCTGTTTGTTGGCTTTAATTAAATTATATAGATTTGTTTTACTCATGTTTTCATCTAAAGCTTTATTATGTCTAAGTAACCAAGCTCTCATTTCTTCTTTCAAGGAAGTTGAGGTAGGTGGTTAATTGAGTGTTGACGCATTGTGAAGCATTATCGATGACCAGAACAGACCCAGCAGGCATATTAGGTATCAACATGGCGTTGATTCACTTCATGTACTTTTCTGTATTCATTTATTGATGAAAATCTCCTGTTGTTTTGCAACTTGTAAAAGAAGGGCATTTGGAACGAAGCTGATCTTTCCAACAGCACGAACGATAATAAGTATTTGCTCTTTAGCAACAGGAACCTGCAACCTAATTCGCGCTATCGTCACTCCAACTTTTAGATGCTGTACGACTGCTGTGTATGTATGACTCATTCATACACTATAGTATTTTTCTGAAATTTGTAGCACCACCTTAAAAACTGATGCTGATATAAGTACATACTGATATAAGTACATATAAAATTATACTCATTTGGAAAGGTAGAATCAGACTGAAAAATTCAATGCCATAGCGGGATTTGAACCACGGATCTTAGGCTTTCCGTGCCGTTGGTCTAACCGACTAAGCTATCATGGCAACATTTACTTTTTATTTTTATTTTTTTTATTTTATTTATTTATTTTGCTTTTCTGTTAGAGCTCTTCTATTTGATTTCGGTTTCTTCCACTTGAACCCTAAATCTTTAATAATTTTTCTGAGATTTGTAGCACCACCTTGTAAGTATCTGCTGTCTTTCAGCTTGATGAGCAATCTGCTTATTGTTAGCACAGTTTTTTCTTCCACATAGGGATTGTGAATCGTGCGCCGAATGACGCATTCGAAATCGTCTATTTCTGTAATACGTTTAGGGACCTTATGTTTCTTTCTATCCAGATGTGTCAAATGGTACTCTTTCATCCATATGTTTTTTTTTCTTATCTTTGAGAACTCTGGAAACGAAACTCGGTGAAACACCAGTTGCTTTGACTACTCTTTCTTTCACTCTCTTAAGGCTTTTGTGGAACTCGGATGAACATATATTTTCTTCCTTGATCTCTGCTTCTTGCTTCATGAAGTCGAGGACATTTGCAATTATTTCCCTACTTTGACTACGTAACACCTTACCACTTAACTTTGAAAACATAGGAGCCATGGTTATAAATATAACAAATATAAAGTAAGTACTATTTAGATACTGCTCTCTTTAAAATTACAACCAGATGCAGACACTTTCTATGCGGACTGTATGTGTTACGCACTGTGAGTAAGCAAAGGTGTTATATCGCTTTCGTTGATTAAGCTAAACATAAACCATTCCTAGGCTCGGCAGCTGAGGTAGCAATCAAGGTCACGATTCCAGAAGTTTTGCGCGAGTAATATTTTATATTTGTGATATTTGTGGCTCCTACGTTTTCAAAGTTAAATGGTAAGGTATTACGTATTCAAAGCAGGGAAATAATTGAAAATGTCCTCGACTTCATGAAGCAAGAAGCAGAGATGAAGGAAGAAAATATATGTTTACCCGAGTTCCACAAAAGCCTTAAGAGAGTGAAAGAAAGAGTAGCCAAAGCAACTGTTGTTGCACTGAGTTCCGTTTCCATATTTCTCAAAGACAAGAAAAACCATATGGATGGCACACCTGTGAAGAAACATAAGGTCCCTAAACGTATTACAGAAATAGACGATTTGGACAAATGCATCATTCGGTGCACGATTCACAATTTCTATGTGGAAGAAAAAACTGTGCCAACAATAAGCAGATTGCTCATCAATCTGAAAGATGTCATAAATGTTGAAGGTGGTACTACAAGTCTGAAATCCCGGCTATGGCACTGAATTTTGCAGTCTGATACTAACTTTCCAAATGACTATAATTTTATATGTACTTATATCAGCATAAATTTTCAAGATGCTGCTACAAATCTCAGAAAAATTATAAAAGATTTAGGGTTTAAGTGGAAGAAAACGAAACCAAATAGAGTTCTAATAGAAAAGCACGACATACAATCTCAGCTGGAAGAGTACCTTACTCAGAGGTACAAATTAGAGGGTCAAACTATAGTGTATGAAGATGAGTCGTACATACACAGCAGTCATACATCTAAAAGTTGAAGTGACGATAGCGAATTAGGTTTTCAGGCACCTGTTGCCAAAGGGCAAATACTTATTATCGTTCATGCTGTTCGTTCCAAATGCCCTTCTTTTATACGTCGCAAAAAAACAGGAGATTTTCATCAAGAAATGAATACAGAAAATTACATGAAGTGGATCAACACCATGTTGATACCTAATATGCCTGCTGGGTCTATTCTGGTTATCGACAATGCTTCACAATGTGGTAACACCCAAATTGACAAACAACCTACCTCAAATTCCTTGAAAGAAGAAATAAAAACCTGGTTGCTTAGGCATAATATAACTTTTGATGAAAGCATGAGTAATACAAATATAACTTAGTTAAAGCCAACAAATCCCTTCAGAAGTCATAACTCATAATACTTGGCCAGATATTAATACAAAATCGCCATTATGTACTTAGACTGCCACCGTATCACCCAGATCTAAACACAATCGAATTAATCTGGGCTGATGTCAAAAACTGAGTGGCCTGCAGAAATATCACATTTAAACTAAAAGATGTGGAGCAGTTATGTCGCCAGCGATTTGCAGAAATTCGAAGGTCAGAATGTGAAAATGTATATCGACATGTTGAATAAATTGAGAATCATTATTTCAAAAATTACGGAATTGCAGAAAATCAATTAGAAAAAATTCTCATTCAGGATAATGGTGCAGAAAGTAGCGACAGCGGCAATGACGTGAGTGATTCCGAAGAAGAGGAAGGGCTGTCAGGTGTGGAAGAACTGGAGGCAGATGGTTGACAGTGTTTTTATATTAAGGGCATTTTACAGCGGTGGATTTAAATATACTGTATATAACTATAAGTTTATCGTGTAGTGCAGTGCATAACCGGTGTGCGAATATTTGACAATGACTGTCCCACGCACTCCTGCAGCATGCAGACGACCGGTCACCTCTTGATCTGGTATGTAACTCGCTTCATAGCTGTCATTAAGATTTTCACGTGTCTAGAACTGTTGCGCCAGTTATAACAATCCCTTTTGCCAGAAGCCTAGCTTGCTCGCGTTTTGATTAGTTGACGTATATGTAAGGCTTGCTAAGTACATTATATTGCCGGGACAACTGTTTGTTACACTGGGGGTTTTCCGTTCTAAAACTCCCGCGTTATTTACTCACGAGTGATAGTAACTTCACTATTAATGAGCACTATCCTCATTGTAGGTTGCATTGAAAGTGGTGCCCCCTGCATTGAGACGTTCCTGGCATCTTCGGATGAAATTTCCATTCACACATTTTTCATCGTCACGAGGTTGTAATTCGTGAACCATAGTCAGTCTGTAGGACTTCAATTTTAACAGTTTAGCAGCTCTATGAACAGAAGCTTTTTAAACACCCAGTTTCTATCCAACACGTCTGGAGAGCGTTCGAATGATGTACAAATTTCGTTTTTTCCCACGTTAGAACATTTCTTTTTCGCTTCTTAGGTTTAGCGTTTAGCGATCCCGTTGCCATTAAATAATAATCCAGACATGTAACAGTTTCTCTACCGGGAACTGGAGTATCAGAAAATTTCTCCTGAAATTGTCTTAACACCTGTCTACATGATTCGGTTTTTACGTAGGTATCGCACATAAAAATTGTGATAACATTATGGTTGTTTTGTTAGCCCCACGTTTGGGAGCCAATTTGCGATGGTAAATTTATAATGTTATTTGTGTATGTGTGTTTACTTCACGTGGTGAAGCCATTTTGTGACGTGATTCTTTGTTAGGTTTGTAGCTCCATCTGGTGTTAGCAATTTGGGGTAGTATTAGTGTTTGTTTGAAAGAATGCTACTGTTATTTTATTTAATTTTGGTTTACTGTCCTCCGGCTAGCTATGATCTTTTCGGTCGAGCACTTCTCTTTATACAGGTTGTGTAAACGGAAAGGAATCTTTTATCCAAAGATAACACTGATGAAGGAATTTGTTTTACACTTTTATTGTCGAACACAGTCACTATCACATTTACACATTGATCTAGACACTCGCCAAACTGAAACTGTTATAACAACTTCTTACTGATCACTTTTAATTCACGTACTTCAACCTTTTGTATAATTAACTTTACCATACTTGAGATTTTTCATAACTCTTATACGCGTAACTTGCAAATCGATAGCCGACGTGTAATATTTCTGCTGGACTAAAGGCGACGTGTATCATACAAATATTTTCGACGAACTGACGGGAAGACGACGTGTAATGTATAAAGATTTTTGATGAACTGACGGGCTCTACCTCTAACCTAGCTCTTTTATACTCATACACCCCGATATGCCTAAAGATTATAACTGAGCTGCAATTGGCTAATAAAACGCGCCAACATTAGCGTCTATTTTTATATTCAATGAAAATTATGAATACATATGCTCTAGGGAAATGTTCCAGAAGATTCTAAAGGAAAACGCGCCAACATTACGTAACTTCCTCGTTTCCAATAATGATAAACAGCTCACCCCCTCGCTGCATTATTGCACGCTATTATTGTCAGTTTCAGTAAGGCAGTATAAACTTACTTCCCAACAATAATTACAATCAACAAACATCTCAAATCAATGTCACATAATAATGCATATTCATACTATAATCACTCTTTACATTTAAATAATTTGTGATACAAATTACTGCATCAAAATTCTTTGTTCAAGCATGAATTTTTCGGTAGGCATTTCAGTGGACTAATAAGAGTAATCTAACGTAATTCACACATAACACAGATGTCTTGAACAAACGATTACTTTTGAGATGCACAATGAACAAATACTAGTCTTTAGAGCTCGAACTGAAGGGAGCAACTGACACAGCTGAACGTAACATTGAGCGAATCATTCACCGCTAGTGTGCCGCGGAATATACCGAGGCCACTTCAGTGAAAGGGAAATATGTATATAGGCGATCTGAGACCCGGCTATAAATCCAACGCGCGGTATAAAGGCAATATTTTGTGAATATACAGGATCATCAGATTAGCGGCACTAGGGTCGTGGGGGCACCCCACTCGCCTGCCGACACTTCATCCCCGCATCGAAACAAATAGGATGGACGGGTAAGGCGAACTAGTACCTACCATTATTATTTCGCAAATTACAATATTGAATGTCCCTTACATTGCTTACCTTTTCAAAGATGATGTTCTCGTGCTCGAAGACAGGCACTGCAGCTTCTTAACAGATTATCTTTCTCATGTTGCAACTCTTCTTGAGAAATGTTGGCTATTTCTTTCCGTACGTTATTTTGTGATTCTTGTAACGTTCGGGTATTTATATTATTTATATACATTTTGTTTTTAAATTTCCCCACAAGTAAAAATCGTAGGGCGTGGGGTTTGAGGATCGAGCGGGCCACACCCCTGCACTGATGAGTCTGTCACCAAAGACGTCAGCAGTTGCATCCAAAGAAGTCCGAGCTCTATGAACTGTAACCCTATGCACTCGCTTTACATCTGTCAATTGAGAGAAAAAGTGCTCACAAATTAAGGCTTGGTACAGTGCAGCAGCATTAATTGTTTCGTGAAAGAAATAGGGCCAGTTATTTAGCCACACCCAACTCCGACCTAAGGATCATGCAGTGGGCTTTCATCTTCGTATGGGTTTGGGATTCTCGGGAGGAGAGCGGAGCGCGAACGCGACCCAAGTGCCGTTTTATCTGATGGCACCGTATCTTCCAAATATTGTTTCAATTGAAATCTTTAAGGAGTGGATCACCATATGAATCTCTGTTTGTCTTGCCTGGTGGAGACAGGAAGTGACGTAACCATGTCATTGGTCAACTCAATCCCAAACTACGTAATCTGATAAATTGAGCCAGCAAATATTTTAACATAGTTTCCAATTATTTCTAAATGTTTTGTGTATTCTATTGGCGGTAATTCTAATATGGCTAATAGTAATTTGGTTAGAGTTATTGCATTCACAATTCTATTCAATTAGTAACAACTTTTATTTGCTTTTGTGAACGCTGTCTTTGAATTTCTTTCAACTTTTTCATATTTAATGGAATAATTTCAATTTAATCTTGATTCATTACAGATTAAGTTTGTATGTATTACAGAAGTACCATTTAAATGTTTCACTTTACCAGGGCTCGTGTTGCCTTTTATTGAGTAACATCCCATCTTTTCGTTTTTTCACCTTGAAAATAAGTGGCCTTTGGGGGTGGATAGTCCAGTGTCGCTCTGCACTTAGCAACACTATTGTTTTAATTACAGCATAGAAACACCTTTCGCTATCTAGAAATTAAAATTCAATATTACGAACCTAAATTGTTATTGAAGTGTAGCTGTACCATAGCATCACAAAGTTGCTGTAGTGTGCTGCTTGGCTGTTACTGTCACAGTAGTTTAAGTGTGGGGATTGTATAGCTTTCGGCAGAGTGATAATCGCCCAGGCCGCGGGTGAAGGCATTCAAGCTGTTAAGAATATATTATTGAATAGTAAGATACGCAGTTTGCATTGGGGATGCATCAGGTTGAAGGATTCTATGTGAGGTAAGTTAGTTTTAGCTGTTACGTCCCAGTCTTGCTTGGTAGTCAATAAGTCATAGCCGGCAGTAGGATTAGGGGGCACAGGTAAGCCCCGAATGGAAGCAGAAATAGCGCTGCAAACCTTGTGTGTATTGGTGCTATTCTGATGAATTATCCGCTGTCGGTTCAAAAGGTTAGACACGTTTTGATTTTGGTGACCCAATGAACGAAATTTCAATCCACTTTTGGATATTAGCGATCCTTCCGTCTCCTTGTGGAAAATGGGTTCCTGTTGTTAATTTGCAAACGTATGTAACCTACATGTAAACAACTCAAGTCTGAAGAGACGGGGCGGAATGATGTTTCAGGATCCGTTGAGCTGAAAATTGCCCAACATTTTGTCTTATTAAAATAATAAGGGTAACCCGGAAAAAATGTATCAGGCAACTCAAGTGGGATTCGATCTCGGACCCTCCGGAATAGAAGGCACACATGTTACGTGCACATCCTTCTGTGAGAATTTAACAAATGTTGTCAAGCGACAATAATGTTTTCTCCAAATGTACGTAAAACACATGCACTCACTGTTGTAGCAAAGGAAAGTGACAGGGAAAGCTAAATGTTATTCCGTTTTTTATTTATATACTTTGTACATGTTGTACTACAGTTATAACATATTTTTTTAAAACTTAATAAGAAAAGGCTGGTTCACAGTAATCCGAGAACAGTAACCAAAATGGAAACGACAACGGGAACACATCGATGATCATATCGTTTACAAAGTGGAGAGTCGATTTTGCGCATTGGGATTTAATTTACTTTTAACTAACTAATGATAATTTTTCCCTGCTTCCAATTCATCCAACATAACGCGGGTTAGCCAAGACAAAATTCGATAGAGCAAACGTTTTCTAAATTCTAAATGCGGATACATCACATTTGCGAATCCTCTAGTCGTACCAAGCTTTCATTCCTTTATTTAATAGCGTACATTACAGTTGTTTATTGTTCTTTGTTAATTTCTACAGGTTTTTGCTGTTCTTTGTATTTGTTGCTACTGTTTTAGAGACAATAGTCAATTTTGAATTGTACATAAGCAAACTACATATGAGCCTTTCACTAGAAGCAACAACGCTCAGTGGATATGCGGGTGTCAGGATGTGAGCTTAGGGCGTACATATGCTAGAATTTCTTCCAGTTTCATGTTTCCAGCTTGCGACTAGAGAGAGCACTAACAGCTCTTTGATGTCACGGCTGCCTTCTCCACAGCGAAGAGTTCAATATGCACAATATATATAATATGCCGTGCCCGAGAAGGAGGAAGTTAAAACTTGGTCAAGACCTCTTCCGTTCCCAGGGCCCGAGAAAGCTTCTCGGTAATACTGAGCGCTTCCATAAAATACATATATTTCAAATTTGTTGTTCTAGTTCTGGTTACCGTTCTCGGTTGTTGTGAACCAGCTCAAAGTCAGAGAAAAAGGTTTCATACATTTGTTCATAATTTTTCTGTGAAATGTAATACATATGAGGGGCTCGCTAAAAGTTCTCGGCCTGGCCAAGAAACCACAGGATTTAAAAAAAATAGTTTCTGTTTTGTTTCCCAACATAAACGAATACATTTAGTACGACGACTTTCCAACTTTCTAATACCCTCAGTAAAATACAATTTGTCTATCTGTGCAAAATAAGCGTCTGTCTCAGCTTCAGCCTCATTCGATATGAATCTTCGTCCACACAACCACTTCTTCATTTTGGGAACATAAAGCCATCGTTTGGAGCCAAATACGGCGAATATGGTGGATATGGAAGCAATGCCATGCAGTTTTGCAGCAACAACCCCAGACGTGTGTGAATGCAATGCATTATCGCAATGAAAGAGAACTTTACTTTTGCAAGATGTGGCCGTTTAGCCTGAATAGCATCCTTCAATTAGTCGAGAGTGAAGCGTAATACTCCCCAGTGATGGTTATGCTCTTCTGCAGAGGTGGTCTATGAGCATTACACCATGAGAATCTCAGAAAACCGCAGCCACGACTTTTCCAGCACATGGAATAGTTTATTCCTTCCTTGGCTCACCTTCGCCTATTGCCACCTAATATTTGAATGCTCCTACGTCTCTGGCGTGTAGTATGAACCTATGTTTCATCTACTGTTATGAAACATCGGAGTAACTTATTGAAATGGAGTTTAAGCATCTTTAAACACTCTTGAGAAGTGTTCATTTGAATGTGTTTTTGATCCATTGATAACAAACACGGGGCCCATTGAGCAGAAAACCTTCATATATCCGAAACTTCGTGTAAAATGAAGTGGGCATGCCTATCGAGGTCTTTGGAATGTCAGAAAACTCGCGTATCTTCAGTCGACGATCATTGAATACGACATGTGAAGTTTTGTCACAATCTCGTCGGTCATGGCGATTTTGTGATGCCCTGAGCTCTCATCATCTTGAATGGACGTACAACCACGCTTAATTTCAGCAGTCAACGTTTTAACCGTAGAAATTTTGAATTCAACTCCTTTTGCATTTCTGTTACGGTTAAACCTTTGGAAATGAAGTACTTTAATACAGCTCGTATTTTAACTTTATCCATTTTGTAGAAAATGTTAACAGCTAGTTTACGATCTTCACAAATAGTTCGGCATCTGGAACTTTACAGCGCGCCATCTAATGGAATATATACGTAGAAACCATCATGGTAGGAAGGGTAGAATTTAATGCTATAGCCAGGATTTGAAACACGGATCTCCCGGTTTCCGTCCGGTTGCTCTAACCATTAAGCTTGCCATGGCAACATGCCGGTACGACATTAAATTCCCCAGCTGACTCGCATTTTTCCCGGTAAACCACAAGGAGATCCCAAATTGTTTTGAGATGACATACCCCAATGGCGACTTACAATGCTGTAAGTGCTTTAAGTCCCGGGCTTCATAGTTGCAACCACTATTAGGTAATTAATGGAATTAATTGTTCTTTCACACAAGCCGTGTGTTGGACAAGGTTGGAAAGGTGGAATCAGATGACTGAAAAATGCAGTGTGTTTCAGGGGATTCTGTAGATGTTCCTGAAATATATGATGTGCTGAATATATTATTAAATGTCACCTCTACATAAATGTGTATCTAGGATATGAGAATCGAATAAGGAAAAAGTTCTTGCAAATAACTATCATATGTAAAATTTTATTTAAAGCAGAAACACTTCAAACAAGGATTTATGTTTATTAATATTTTATTTACACGTAAGTAATATTGAATAACATAGAATTAATAAGTATGTACAATAGGAGTACTTTTGTTCAAGACTCCTTGCTGGTAATCTGCAGGAGCAGCGGTGTTTATACAGCTGTTGTAAACGGCCGCTAGCTTTTTACCCACCTCGACATCTGGATCTGAAAACATCAGGATAATTATATTAGCTGCTATGTTACAGTAATGTAATTTTCTCTACCCCTTGCCAATGCACAGAGATTCGACAAGTGATTCTTTTCCTTCTTCTTCTGAATAAGATAAACATAGAAGTGGTTACAATTTCTACTAGTGCTATTCTATAGAGGACGCAGCAACGTCAGTCAACTATTTAAAGAGGCAAGCCAATATGTTAAATGCGAGGTCATATGAAACTTAATATTACCAACCGAGCGGGATGGCTCAGGTGGTTACGTCTGTCTCCGCATTCGGGAGGTCGTGGATTGATTTCCGTGGCCGACCTTCCTGACCCATAAATTTTTTCGGGTTTCCCCGGGTCGCTAGGCGAATGCTGGGAAGGATCATAACATCCCCCGAATTACTTGTCCCTCCATTTCATCTCCATTCCCATTTCACTTCACCCTTCATCTGCTTGGTCTCTTTCAGGATTACAAGTGTCGGCGGGAGGTCTCGGCGTGTGCATGGCAGGGGAAAAGGATGCTCTAAGGAAACCTTCGTCCTCTGGACTGCGAGCGGTCTCCGGGTCCCGAACCCCCCAGGTGATGTTAAGCCTAAGGGGGGGGGGGCAGGGTGACCGGCTGCACCAGCCAGCACCCGGGGAGTTCAAATCTGTAAATGGTAGGGACCGTGCCCTCTGCCTGTCGTGCCTTCTGGTCCGGTCGCCCTTTGTCTCCTCTCACATCATCCCTCCTTCCCGGTCAGGGGCATAGGCACAAAACATCTGCATAGGTCAAGGTGCTAGGTCCCCCTCTGCTTCTAGTCCTATCCTATCCTAATATATGACTGTATTTTAATGAACGCCATATTTTTCTATCAGTAAATATTTGTCTATAGTATACATGGTTACCCCTCGTCTCCTTAGAGCGATTGTAGCGCAGCTGCTTACCAAGCGGGAAACCCGGGTGCGATTCTCGGTACCGGTGTAAGACCTGGCCCGGGGTGCACTCAGCCTCGTTAGGTCCCTGGGGGGCCAATTGAGGAGCTGCTTCATTGAAGAATAGCAGCTCCAAGTTAAGGAGACCCCATATACCCGGGGCGCTGACCACGTCCCACCCTCCAGTACTGCACCCCACTCATGACGCCTGTTGTAGGCAGAGGTGGGGGATGCAGCGGCCGGGGTAGGCCTTAGTCCGACAACGGGCTGTTGCGCCAAGGACTTTAGTTTATATGGAACCTAATTGTAGAGGATTCAATGGCAGTCAAGAGCCCTTCATCAGCTGTTCAAAAATGAGTATTTTATACACCATGTTAACATCTTAAACACAAAGTAAAACACAGAAAAACGTTTTATATAAAAACTTATTTTTGGAGGAATTCTTAATTCTGTATCATAATAGTATATTATGCAACAAGACTGTAGTGGTAATAATTAAGACACGAGTATGTTTATGAAACGAGCAGTAGTGAGTTTCGTACTTTTCGTAATTACCATTATAGTCAAGTTCTATGCAAGGACTGTTTTTGGTCGACCACACTATAATTTCAAAACGTTCAGTTTTTACAAAAAGATCTGACCTTGTTAATTGTGTGCAATTAAATACTGATACGATGGTAGCATGATGGCGAGACCTTGAGCGTGTTTGCGAGTACTGCAACACATGGCAGTACTGTTGAGTGCAGGCTGTGTTTAGGTAACGAATATTCAACAATATTGAAACAAAGGAATGAACTCAATTTATGAGAATATTAAAATTACATGAGCAGAATTTATTTTAAGTATACATACGTCATTGTTTATCTGTGGAATGGATCCCATTGGACTGCTGCGTTAAAAGGTATTGGAGAGGTGCGCGCGCCGCTCATAATGAGTCGCTCAAGTATAATTGCTGCCATTATAGTTCAGTTACGTCACATGTAATCAGCATATTATAGGTGGTCGACCAAAAAAAGATGTTACCAATGTGCGGGACGTAGAATGTGTTTATCGGAGGGGGACATCTCGCGTAAGAGGTCCCAGGTCCGCAGGCAGATAGGCTCATAGAGACGCGCAAAAACCCCTAACATTTCCAGTATGAACACCCGCGCACCAGTGGCGAGAGATCCCATGAGGACCACGAAGCGACCCTAACACGGACAGTTCACTCTGGCGTTCACGGGGAGAAATCTGTCCAACGCGCACGCATCCATGCCGTCCGCCCACACCGCAGTACCTGAAAGGTGAAATGAGAGGAAATGGGGGGAAGGAGAAATCAGAGTGCATCACTCCGGCATTCGCCTTGGCGATCAGGAGAAGACCACGAAAAATCCCACGGTCAAAGTGGGAGGTCACCGGCATTACCAATGTGTAGCTTTATAGTTTGTTTAGAAAAGAAACGATTTAAAAGACAAAGGTTTTCACAAACACACTCACACATACTTACCACAATACGGTGCTGTCCCCGTTGTTATCGTAAGGAAACTTCCTCTAGCAGGGAAATTTTTGGAACAAGGCCCAAATGGAGCGCAAGTATCGATGGTACAGCTGTGGAAAAAGAGACATTACACTTGAATCAGAAAGATCAACGATGTCATGGTGATAGTGAATCCTATTTTAGATAATAGGGACAGATATGTGGAGATTTCATCTGAACTAATATTATAAAGAGAGAGGATTTGTGTGTGCGCGTGTTTTACAAGTCCTGTAAATTAGAATGCGAACATGAGTCATAAAGAAAATACTAGGGTGGCATTTACCTTTCAAATTGTTATAACGCCACAGAGAGCGCGTGTAAAAATGAAAGACGATTGTCTTTAATTCCATACAATATAGATGGTACTGATATAACAGCTAAGTCTTGGAGGAATGCAATGTGATTTATTTCTCCATATGCTAAGCAAACACAACACAGAGCGAAACAAACGACAATCGCACTCCTTATAACTGTATGACATGGATACTAATTTTTAATTGACAAAATACTTCAGATATATGTAATGGATAATGAAACAGTGTCAAAATTTCTGAGTAGGATGGGCAGAAAATAATGCAACGGTTACTAAAGTAGCGGATACAAAGTAACTGGTTAAGCAATGAGGGTTAGGTAACGATGACAGTAAGTAGTTATACCGTTAACGGTTACTAAAGTTACCGAATCTGGTGACTACAGTCGCTGGTTCGCTTTTTGGGAACTCGTTACGTAGTATCAGTCTCATCCGCAAGAGATCGTGAGTGGCATTGTTGATCTAATAAAGTATCTGGTGAGAAAAATGTCTTAAGTTATCCGCTTTGCTGCATATATGTAACCAACTGAAATTATCCGCATCTTTTGTGATGTTAGACAACAATGTGTGTTTGGGTGTTAATGTTTCTCTTCTCTAGCAACATCGCCTTTCAAAATATCATTATCATATTTTATTTAACGTTTTAGAGAATAAAGATATTACATGCTTTATTTCAGTCATTTTGATGTTGGCAATAGTGATGTACTTTCTTGCTATGTCTGCATCACGCGATGTTTATATTTAAGATCCCTGTGCAGGAATGTAGAAGCGATGGCGAATGCATCTCGCGATTAAACTGTGATAGTAATCAAAGTGTTGACACAGCTAGAGGTCTGTGTCGGCACCGTTCACATTGAAACATAACTACAGCTAATCGTTACTGCTAACCGTTAATCACTGTAACTGCGACAGTTTATAACCGTTACCCAAAAATAACCGTCAGATCCCTACCTCTGAGGAACCACTGTAATTTTATAAATGTTTATAGCAAAGTTAAACTATTTGAATAAAGCTTATGTTAGTTTTTCTTTGAGTTATAACCAGCTTTATTACTTATATATACTAAATATATAAAGGGAGACAATAATTGTGGAAGTCTGCAATCCGAAGCTACTCAACAGACATATGCTGTAAGTAACAAATAAGAGGATTGGAAAGGTAGAATCAGACGACTGAAAAATTAAATTCCATCGATGGGATTTGAACTACAGATATCCCGGTGTCCGTTCGATTGCTCTAACCATTGAACTACCATGGCAACTTGTCGGTACCACATTAACTTCCCCACTGACTCGCATTTTCCCGGTAAACCACAAGGAGCTCTCGAATTGTATTGAGATGACATCCCAATGGCGACTTACAATGCTGTAAGTACTTTCAGTCCCGAGCCCAGTATGGAATCTTTACAGCTGCCCACTTCGCTCCTATTTCCTTGAATACTGATATCAAGGAATTAAACGTTTCCCTACTGCGAAAAGGGTGGAGCCTTTATGATGATAAAAAACTACAGGATAAGAAATAAAACACACAATTTTAAATTTCATCTACTATATGTATCTAAAATTATTCAACAAACTAGGATTGTAAACTTACAAGGCCAGTGACATCAAATAGTAAAGTGTGTCTCCCGCCATCTGACACCCTAAGGTAGTGTATGTTTTTAAGTTTCTCTTGGCCTGAAAAGCGGCTTTATAGTCCGATAAATGGCGTTTGTGTTGGGTCTACGGCTATTCATTCTCATCGTTCTGGTTGTATTTGTTAATTGTTTGGTATGAAATATCTGCGGCATTTTTCTGTTTTACATGCATATTCTGTGGAGTAACAATAATTATTATTTCTACCCCGTAGCGTTCTCAACGAAAAGTCAGAACCTTCTTGGTAATGTAACTATTGGCAGGAAGATATAAATTATTAAATAAAGCAATGATAGTAAAATCAAGAAATAATTGCAATAAATAATGTCTATATGAAAGCAATGTATAATGTAACAAGCCTGAGTCGAAAAGATTTGTCCGGAGAAAAAGGTCATTAGCGAGTTATGTTAGCCGAATAACGAAAGCATTAGCATAAAGATTCTTGGATGCACGTAAGAGTTAAGTTCAATACGTTTACAAAGTCACGTAGACCAGAAGTTTTGTAAAAGAGAAAAGTAAATTAAATTCTTAAATTCGGTGAGGTATCGCATAATAACAAGGTAAGAAACGCACATGTAGGAGTTGTTTTATATTGGCCGCGTTTAAAGGAACCTTGGTAGGCGTATTGATATATAGGGCGGAGGTTAATTAATAAAATTTCGTGCATTCTAAATCACAGACACACACACTCTCTCTCTCTCTCCCTCCCTCCCTCTCTCTCTCTCTCTCTTGATACTTTTACTTATTGACGATTCTTGTGACTATGCATGTGATGTTTAATTTCATTTAAATTTTGTAGCGCAAAGTGACGCGCTCGAGTGAGAAAGATGTAGCGGCTATTGCCAGGGATCTTTCCAAGCAACATTTCTGCGACTTACGGCAACTGACACTTCGCTTAATTATTGCTTTAGAAGTAACTAATTCCTAACTTCAACAGTCGACGACTCTTCTCAAACTGAACATTTTAGTCAACACTAAAACCTCTCAGCTAACTAAACTGTGTTATCCTTTAAAAATACACTCACGCATATCTTGAGATAAAGAAGTCATAGCTATACCACCAGAGAAGCTGGGACACGAGACAGCGGAGTGTGAGCTACGAGGTGACGGCATTATAAAACTCATAAACAAGGCAGGTAATGTTAATCGTCATCTAAAATTGAAGCAAAGGGTACGGCTTCAAAAGTAGATTACAGGAATGACTTAATTCTTCACAAGCATGTTCTTTCACAAGTCCAACGTGTTCGTATTCCAGTACATAGGCTTTGTAATCCATGTTTAGTCTTTTACTAGGTGTTTTATAGCATGTGTACGTCAGAAGGAATAGAGATTTTCAATGGTGAAAGAATTATCAATCGGTTGAGTGGCTTTTGAGATCACCCTACATACACAGAGTTTTCCTTCCTTTATAACATTAGTGTGGGTATTGTAACTAAAAATACATACACGTTGCCTTTGGTAGAATCCTTTTGGCCCCAGTATGTGCAGTTTCTGTAGCGGAAGGCGTCGCTGTAGTAGAAGATCGATCTGTCGTGGGAGCAAACCATATAGCGTACTATATCTGAAAACAAAACACTCTATATGTCCCTATTTTATTTTCAATCCAAGCAGTGCACTACTGTTACAATCAGGGCCTGCGTAATGATGGCTTCAAATGTACTTTACTCTACACAATGACTTAAAACCATTAAAATAATTTAAAAGTTGCGAGCCTCGGACGTTACTGCGGAGGCACCTCGCTCGGTAATGCTAAAGGTAGACGGGTAGTACAAGGAATATAAATGATCGCGTGGGCAACACACGAGGTCGGTACTCTATTTAGACAGCTTTTACCAGCATATTTTAAATTACAAACAGAATACAGGATTCAGTAATCTCCACTATTATCATATCCGTATCAGTGTAGTGCTGGAAATGATCTTCCAAAAGAATTCATTTATATACCGACCTTATTCTTCCTTACTATTACGCAGGACACTGGCAATTTATACGGAAATATATTATGCAGGAGAGAAAGGAACTGCGATAATACTGTGTGCATGCCTTGGGAAAATTTAACGAATACTGCCCTGCGTTTGCTGCCAGGATGGATTGCAAAATAGGGGCATTTAGTTATCGTAAGTTGGCCAGTATATTTCAGAGCTGACAGAGGTAGGAAGTGCACTAGTTGTCTCCAGTTCATTGTCCAAAGTCAAACGCCCCCTGATAGTATAGCGATCCGGGTAATAGTGGGTGCTATAGGCTGACGTATCTTAGATGGAGAGCATTCGTCTAGGTCGTGTGTAGCACTCGGGAAGGGGGTGCCGATGGCAATGAGAACTCTAGGTAATGTTCCTTTCCATGCCTTCAGCCCTTTATTTTATCCTAAGCGCCCACGGCCCAGCTTGTAAGTACAACTTATTACGTACCTGGCTGGTAAAGTTATTCTGTTGTAAAGGCCTACGACCCGGGTTGTATATGTCTCAACTTATTACATACCTGGCTGATAAGGTTACTGTCCGTGCCTTGAGCCCTTTATTTTATTCGAAAGGCCTACGACCCCAGTCTGTATACACTTCAACTTATTACTTACCTGGTTGGTGGTGAAGCTGCTTTTAATTCGCAAGTTATAAAAATACTTGTGACCACGACTGGAATGGAGGCATTTTATATCGACTATTGTAGTGGTCTGCTCCTGATGACCTCAATTCGGCCAACTTAAATTTCCTAAGCGCTCTGTTAATCTAGATTCACCACGTACCCTAAATTCAACACTTTCCTGAGCATTGCCTCTGGGGTTTGTTCCCAACCCTGGGACGCTACAATATAGGAGAATGTTTTAATGTTTTGCAAGATTTTCAGAATCCTCAAAGGAAACGTAAACTACTCCCTATGCAGATCTTGTATTTTAAGCGAAGTAGTTCCATATTTGTCCGGAGATAGTCGCCTTTTTGATGTGAAAGATATTAGCTGTTATCACTATCAGGACTCAGTAAATTGATTAGTTAGGGTGGACCTAGGCCAATCTCCGGGGCAATTTAGTTCAGACTTGGAAGCAGTAGTTTCTCTTAGGCAACCGCTAAAGTCAGATGACAGCTATGGATCCAGTATCGACTCTCCTAAAGGCGTGTTGTGCGTGTATTGTGGCGTGTATGTGCGTGTATTGTCACGCCAGACACATCATTGTGTCGTTGGTGACAGTATTGTTGGGGTATTTTTTCGGCTTTGGGTTTGAAGTTCGTCTAGCGTGGCGACTCGCCACCTTTTGGCTGGCGATCATAGCCAGAGGTGGAGAGAGTGGGTAGAAGTGAGTGTTACTTCTTTGTGTGTTGTGCGTCATGTTTGGTCGAGTGTTGAGTCTGAAAGGTTGATATGAAGTTGTGTGAATGTAACCTCGTGTGTGTAGCATCTCCCCTCAATTTATTCTTTATCTTTTGTGTGTGATGTGGGGGTACCATGCTTATACTGAATAAACCACAGGTAATGTGATTAATGGGAAATTCTGTGTATTTTGTTATAATTATTACAGGCCTGCTCTGGAATGTGTTGTTTAAGATTCTGGTCCTCTTACTGCCTCTGCAGCTATGCCTCCCAATGTGCATGCTGGTGTAACTAAAAATGTAATATTTAGCTGTAAACCTTTTGGCCTTACTCCAGGATGTAGGAAAATGTTAAAATGGTTTTGATTTGCTGAATTGTATAGTTTAAGATAATTTATTTTATATATGATAAAGAAAGTGTCTTCCTTATAAGCTCAACCATTCCCGAAACTACGTCCACTTAAAGTCCATGCTGGAGTTGGAATGTTCAGGAAGGGTAGATGACGTGAAATAAGTATGAGTTGAAACTAGTTTGTTATTGGGTATGGCAATCTTTCATCTGAACAATGTTTGCCTTTGTCAAAATAACTGTCATAGAAATATAGACACAAGACAGAACGTAACGTGGGAGAAACAGAGACAAAATCATTGCGCTGAAACTATTCAGAGTTATGACATTTTAGAAAGATAAAAGGTTTATTCTAATAAAGCAAATTGTTTACGCTACCTTTAGTTGGCGTGAATGAGGTCAAAAAGTGTTCAAGTGCTTTTTTGCTTGCCTCTATGAAGCAACCTGGTTGGTGATATCCCTTGTTGAAGTAGAAGTCCTTGTGACCTAAAACATAGACATGCTAGAGGATTAGGTTGCTTAAACTATTTTCATAATGCATCAGCAGCAAACCAATGGATAGCATAAAATATGCGGCATTAAATTTAACAGTAAGATCGCTCAGTAAAGTGAACTTAATATGCAAAGTGAATTGATTATTTTAGCAAATGTACGAGAGTAATCCCTAAAGTAAGGTCCTTAAAACTTGTTGGCTACATTGCTGAGATGCTCAGTGTTGCTTGGCAGCCATTTGTAATGGAGCTCCTGCTTGCCGCTACCGCTAGGTGCGAAGTACGCAGAGTTTTTGAACGCAAAAGGCATTAAACCAATCTAAATTCATCGCCAATTGATGGAACTGTATGGTGAGTCGTTCATGTATGTCAAAAAGGACCGCAAGTGATGAAGGAAGTTTGTAGCAGGTCGCACTGAAACTCAGCGAAGATGAAGAGATAGGCTCAATTTCTGACGAGACAGTCGCGAAGATTGAACAAATCATGCTTCAGATAAGATTATCACTTTCGATGATCTCAGCATTTTGATTCCTGATGTTTCTGAAGTACCATTCATAGGATTGTGATTGAAGGGTTGAAATGTCGGAAGAAGTATGCAAGATGGATTTCGCGATTGCTCATGGAAGGCCACAAATCTCAACGTATTAACTCTTCCCGCTAATTTCTTCGGCGCTATGCAGACAGAAGACAACTTGTTGGATTCGATTGTCACGGGTGACGAAACCTGGGCGTTCCACCTCATACCTGAGACCAAACAACAATGATGTGAGTGGCGGCATACCTCTTCGCCCAAGCCGCGAAAATTCAAACAAACTGTCTACTGGTAAAGTCATGGTAGCTATGTTTTGGGATCAAAATGCGATATTGTTGGCCGACTTCGTGGTTCCTAGGATTAAAATAAATGCTGATATGTACTAAAGAAGTCAAACAGGTGATTCATAACGGAGAAGAGGAATGTTGAACAAATAAGGCGTTCCAAGATAAAGCTGGCCCCCTACGCCGTCCGTCAAACCGTCGCTATGCTGCAACAGTTTGGATGGGACTCATCCACCCACCCTATATTCCGGACTTGGCATCCAGTGACTACCACTTGTTTTCTAAGTTGAAAAAAAAGCATTATTCTGGCCGGAAGACGCTTCAGTGACGTCCACAAGGTGAAAGATGGGGTCGAACGCTTCCTCATCAACAGCGTGGCAGCGAGCAGGTATGACATGACCACACAAAAACTGTGACAACGCCCACAAAAGGTCATCGACCAAAATGGCAACCACGTAGAAAAATAGATGAATGTTCAAGATTTAAAATTATGTACCAGTTATTGCAAATAACCGTTTCTTTCAACTTCTAAGCAAATTGAGACCATTATTTTGGTGTTACCCTCGTAAGTTAAGTGGCAATCGTCAAGCAACATATAAATACCAACAGGACTCGCCTTTTTAACGGTAGGGATGTAGCTTTCAGTAAAATCGTAAATACAAGTTTGATATCCGTTGTAATTATGTCTTTTAACGAAATGAACACGGAAGAGGGCTCAGGGACCTAAAGCTATGTCAATACTCATTATTCTTTTTCTTTAAAGGATTATACTTTTCATTGTAGGGCTTACAGCCCCAAGGCCTTAAAAGCCAACGCTTTGGGTCAGTAGCCTGTCGAGCAGAATAAATGTATAAATAAAAATAAATAAAAAATAAAATAATAAAATCGCTAGATCATAGCATATCCAAGATGAGTGATCAGTCCAATGTCTGATATGGCGGTGAAGAAGGAAATGAAATGTGGTTACGATAAAACAAATACTAGGAAAATTCGCGGATCACATTATCCAAGCCAGAATTCGCCTAGCGACGGAGGGAAACCACGAGAATCCTTCGGTCAGATTGGTGGGCTCCAGGAGTTTGAACCCGGGAGCTCCCGAATCCGAGCTGAAGACGCTACCGCCTCAGCCATCCCGCTCGGTGGAGTGCTCATTCTAAGAATCCAAATTTAAAAAAAAATCCGAATAAAACGCTTGAACTAATCGAAATTGGAATCTCGGTCCAGCTAGTCCAGTCCAACTATGATAGGTTTGCGGTGAACCTGTACAAGGAAGCAATTTATATTTTGCAAACATGCCTACTCATGTAAGGTTTATTGCGTTGCGTGTTTTGTAAATATGTGAGATTCGTTAATGCTTTGTTGACCAACGTTTGCATTGCTGTAATTTGAGAGTTAATTTACGAGCCATCCAGGTACACGTGACATTCCGGAGCGCATGTTCATGGATGTTTTCGTCTTAATTCATGGCAATAGAAGTAAAACTAAATAGTGTATTTGCAGCTTATTATAATGATTAAGGGTTCATAAGTTAAATAAAAATGTAATTTTGCATCAAATTACGTTTGTTCCGACGTGTAGCTGTTTAATAATTGACCCGATGCTAAGATTAGGTCACAACGCAGAAACATGTGCTGCTTTTGGAAGCTCCTAATTCTATTCAGAACACGCATTAGTCGGGTTCCAGAAAATATGTACGTTAGGCAGTGAAAGTGTTTACGGAAGCCGCATACCTATCACATAAGGGGTAGAAGACAAACAACCAACAAAAAATAGTGATCGAAATAGGCATATATCAAATGAGAAGAATTTAAAATTACTCGGGGAATAAAAGTGCAAACATTCAGGATATATTATTAAGGGAAGATTATTGGAACTACGGTGAGCAAGAGTTCGGTGGAGAATCAGCACAAAGAGTGTAATTGAAGACATCTAAATCAATCCATTATAGAAGTATTAGTATTTCTAAAGCTGTGAACAGCATCCGGGCACCATGTTTATTTCCAAATGTATACTCCCGTCATCAAGCCTTCAACCCCATACAGTTTCTCGAGATACTGAGCTAACAAGAAGTTCGGGAAGTATCCCGTGCCTATAACACCTTCTCGTGTTAGAACAAGATTATGATTACTTAATAAGTGATATACGTAAAACAAGGCTGTAACATTTATTTACCTGTTGGAATGCTTTCACCAAAACCAATAATTGGAAATTGGAACAGGATATCAGTATGAATATTATCCACATAATCTGCATCATCTGAACTCAACTGAACCTCCTTGGAGTAGCCTTGGAAAAGTGGTCCAGCAGGATCAAGTCCTGAAAAATAAATGTTTTAGTAAGTCAATCTGGTGCTCTTGGTATCGTTGCTTCTTTTGCTTTTGTAAATACAGATACGAGCTTATAAATGCCGAAATGAAAGGCAGAACTTCACCTCCATAGGAATTATTCCATATATGCCAAGGCGTTAATAAATCCTCTTATTGTTGATTATATACCTTGAAAATTGCTTTAAGAGCATTAAGTGGTGTTGGAATAGCCAAAACTTTGTTGGTCATGTAATGGGGTTTACCTCTGCAGCAGAGGCCTCTGTAGTAAGCTGAACCTTGAGTGTATACCGGATTCGTCGGCAGGTGATGGATAGGTGGGACCTGACCAGCGGTGTCGCCTGACTACCGACACGTGGGACAGGTCTGTATCTGAATAACCAATAGGAGAGCGTGAACGAACTCCTCAATCTCAAGGTGTTACGCGACCTGTACCGAAGGGGTGTATCACATGGGAGATGTGTCGTTAATGGAGCCTCTGAGATACCCGATGACCTCTCAGAATATTTAGGATTACCCAGGCATCCAGGGCTCTGCTTGGACGGATCTGAGATATATGCAACCTAACGAGCGAATTACAGAGGCTTTAATTCCACCAAACCGTAGGGCTGCACAACAGGGGAATTCGAAAGAACCAGTAGTAAGATTGAGATAGCTGGGGCCTGGTAAAGAGACCCTGTCACCAAGACTATAGCAATGGAGACAGGAACTGTGGCTCCCGGAGATGTGGAGATGCAGGCCCCGCCTCCAAAGAAGGGGGACCAATACCCTCAGTTATTCTAGAGGAGCACCAGGTGTCTTTAGATGAACTAGACACTGACGGAAAAGGTTTAAGTGGGACAGGTTAAGCAATGGTGGTTTCATTCATTCATGTTAACTTGCAACACAGTATTAACACCTCGTGAGTTTTAATCTAATTAGGCACTATCTGGATGTCGTCATAATACAACAACCCTGGCTTTTATTATGGGACTAAATATAAAGGTTTTTTTATTTTCAGTCTTTGTCTGTTGTAAAGCCCTTGACAAGACTCAGTAGCACCTGCGCTATGCCGGCTTTCTTTCGAAAGATCTGGCGGCGGTCTTAGTGAGATATGAGGAGGGCGGAGTACCACGTCAGGTGGTAGTCTGCTTGGTCTATTTCCCATATGACTGAGGAATCTCCTCCTCCTCTTCTTCCTCCTCGTGATTTATTATAGGGACAGAAACCTCAACCTGTTGAGTGGCTGTGACTCCAACACATCATTTGGGGTAGTACGGATATCAACGGGAGGGGGAGATGCTGCTTGAGTAATTGAGCACAACAGATCTTAGGATCTTGAACCAAGGGACGTTCCGACTGTTGTGAATTATCAAAGGGTGGAAATCCTAGCTTGTCACTAGCATCCTTCGGGATTCTAGAGGAAATTGAGGATTGGAGGACTTGTCTGGAACTTTCCCTGTCCGACCACAGACATATTTGCCTTGATCTTTAGCGAAAAGAAAAGGACCGCCTTTACAGGAACGCTAGGAGGAACAATTGGGACTCCTTTAGAGGGGACCTTGACAGCCGGCTTAAAAGTGGACCCCAGATCAAGCTAAGAAATGCAGAGGATATAAAGTGATACGTACGGATTTTCAGGAACACCGTGGTTTCTGCTTATGAGGTTCGGGCTAAAGATAAATTTAGATAGAATTCCTAATTAAGATGCATAAAGAAAAAGAGAAAATGGTTTAATCACTAACCCCAGCCCTGATGGGAGTCAGCGCAGATTGTGGGACTCACCAAGCGTCGGCATACCCACTAAAAGCTCCTCCACGTGAAGGAAAATGGATAGAAGGAGAAAGAGTGGAATTAAACGAATAGGTTGCTCGGTCTCGCATAGCACCGTAATGCCTTCCATGGAGGAGTGGGACCCAGAGACGGTCTCTCCCGAAGCCAGGGGGTAGAACGTGGTCTACGGACGGTTTCCGCCGCCGAAGCAATACGGGGCTGGGGTTTGAGACCCTAGAACCAGGCTTGTCATTCCCCTTGGTCGTGTTGTCACGGTTTTTCAGGCTGAGGTATATGCAATTTTAGCCTACGCTATGCATACTTATACTATGCCATGCAGACGAGTGGAGATGTGCATCTGCTCCGATAGCATGGCTTTGAAAGCCCTTAGGGAGGTTAAAACTACGTCCAGATTGTTATGCCAATGCCAGATGATATTGGATAGACTCTGTACCAGCTGACCGGTTACACTTCTCTGGATTCCTGGGCACGCTGGTATTAGAGAAAATGAGATGGCAGACACACTCGCAAGAGGGGAACGGCGTTGGTTTGTTTGGACCTTAGTCCATCTGTTTTATTTCGATTAAAACTGTCAAATGTGAGATAATTCAGCTTACGGCGAGGATTCATATTGAAAACTGGAGTAAGCAAACCATCGCCAGGCAGGCCAATGCGTTTATTTTGGGGCCTAACCGGAAAGTGAGTGAGTGTCTCCTGGATTTAACCAGATCTAAGCTAAGTGAAGCTGTGGGCTATTTTACAGCCTACTGAGTTTGAGCAGACATTATACATGTGAGGCTTACACGAAACCCTTTATGTCGGAAATGTGTGAGGGATTTTAGGACCTCACAGCATATATTATGTGAATGCAAATGTTTTGCTATGCATAGACATGTATCCCTAGGGTCCTTTTTGGAACCTGAGGAGATAAGAAGGGCAGATATCAAGAACGCGGTCCGTTTTATACGGAGCATTGAACTTGAGTAAGGCCTAAGATAAGAGGCACAAAGGTGGTTTATGTGCAGGCCTCTTTAAGAGGGCAATCAGTATTCATCATCATCATCATCATCATCTTGATCATCATTGGGATTTAACGTAATAGAGGCACAGGGCCACATTAATTGTCGTCCTCCGTGGTGTAGTGGTTACCATGGTAGCCTCTAATTCCCGAGGTCGCGGTTTCAAACCCGGCGGAGGCCAATGAATTTTTTCGGGGGTAAAAATCCTTAGCATGGCTTACTTCGAAAGGGAAGTAAAGCCGGTGGTCCCCTGTTGTAGATTTACACCATGTAATAGAACTTCAAGGCTGATAAAGAGACCTCTGAGCAAAATTACGGGTCTTTCACGCGCAATATAAAATGGGACGCTAAGGACCATAGCAGTTAAAGAGTGTCCACAAATAAAACTCAATTTTAGGGCCACATTGCAGGGCTTTTGCACCTCAAGAACTTTATTTCAGCGAAATGTGTTGCATGCAAATATACATTGACTAAGAAGACGAAGATGATGATGGAACTACTTCAACTCCCATATACATTAGGACCCATAATGCCACTGACTCGACCAATTTGAAAAGCTCCCCAATGGGAGGGATTCAGGCGTTCTCCCCGCTTTGCATTGGCTGAATGTCCTCAATGCTTGTATGGGGCCACTGACAAAGGGATAACGTAGAACTCAAAGAAAACCTACCCCAATGCTGCTAATCGGACTCATGGTTGCTGCAGTCGAACATGGTCGATCCAAATTATAAATTAGTGCGGACAACATAAGTGTCAGTACGAAACAAACGTTAACAGATTATTAGTTTTTCCATGCGGCTAACTAGAGGATCAGTAACACAATTTACCACCAGGAATAGCATTTTCTGCTAATTATCTCGTCATTCAGCTGGGAGACGAGCCATATGAATAAAAGGGTCACATCAACTTCGTTCTTATTCCTGAGGCAGGTGCTGCGTTAGACTGGGCAGGATGCTGGATGAAGGTGAAACGTGGTTATGCGGTTGGATCCCTCGCATGTCGCTGCAGTTGTAGTTTTCTTTGGGCCAGTTAGATCGTACCCTGCATTCTTATTTGCATTTACAACGTGCTCTTCCTTTATGGGATAAAAACGTGATTAGCTAACAGTTTTCACTTTTCAGATGGTGCTTTGGGCTCTCGGCTGTTCTCGAGGATTTCAACGAGAGTTAGGGTCATGTATGGTTCTCGACGATTATCTTTTGAAAGTAAGGTCTTAACGACTAGTCCGAATTTGAGGCGGCCTTTAATTGTGTTCCCCTCTTTAAAATTTATGGATAAATGGGACAGCTACGAAGTAACGTGTTTTATTTGCCTTATGAAATTAATTGTCTCCTCAATTATGAGGAATATTTTTATTCTATTTACGTTATTTCAAATGTTCTAATTTTTAAATAACTTTTATTGATTATTGAAGTTTTTGTTTGGAAATAATTATTGAACTGATATTTGAAAGGTTATTCTCGTACTTAAACATGTGCCAAATAAATCTCATGTGGTACAGGCTTCTTGATGTTCCCTTTGCTTACGATTCCTGAATATGGCATTATCTACTTCCCCTTGTGACTGTTTCATCATGCGTCCCTGGCTAATTTAATCGCCTTGTTTAACACAGTAGAATATTATTTATAATATCTATATTAAAAATTAATTTTACAACAATGGTACATTATAAACTCACACACAGTAAGTACACCTGCTGTTAGAAGGTAATATAGTGAGGTTAGGCTTATAACAAGTTAAACCAAACGCTACCTTCATGACATCATGTTGTACTTGTGTTTATAACTTAAACAAATAAAAGATTACCAGTAATCCAGCCAATATTTGAGATGGATTGCCCCACGTAACCTGATACATGTGCCCCTAAACTGTGCCCAATAAGTTTCACGTTTCCTGGTTGCAAGCCATACTCCTTCATCATAAAGCGGACGAGACTGCAATAAGATCAAGCAAATACATTAACACGAACTTTTGGTAAGCGAAAGACACTTCGAAATTTCAGCAAAATGCTGTATAAGAATGTATTATAATCATTGATGTTATTATAGTAATATCTATCTTAAGAAAAAAACGTCAACTTATGTAGTGCGTACCTTTCCAATTGGGCTGCGACGACTCGAATGTTGGACACAGCTTGCAAATAATTCGCGTGTGAAGTCGCGCTCCAATCCACGAGAATAACATTCGTGTCGTTCTGAAAATTGGACAGAATAAACAAGATCACATTACATATATGCATCACTACATACATACATACATACATACAATACATACATTTTTATTGACTGTACACCGCAATACTGTGACCGCGCGCGAATTACCTGCGGGCCAACAGTGCTAGCGCCTCCCGGCTCATCTACCTGGCCGCCGGTGGAGTAATGGCTGGTCCTCTCCAGAACAATAGCTAGTGCGGAACAATAGCCATTGTGTTCCGCTTACCTGATGGAGACCATTCATTTCGGCATGTTCTAGTAGCCTCTTTCTAGAACCTTCCTCTTTGTATGCGAAGCGTATAAGGAGCTGCTCTTGCACTTTTAGCTGTTAAGAAGTGACGAATTGGTGAGAAATGGACAGCGACAGTGGACAGTGCCAGTATAGCTCCGTTGTGAGTTGTGACCCAGTAGTTCAGTTGTGCGTTGTGACCCATCAGTTCAGTTGTGAGTTCCGGCCCAGTAGTTCAGCTGTGAGTTGATACCCAGCAGTTCAGTTATGAGTTGGGACCCAGCAGTTCAGTTGTGAGTTGTGACCCAGTAGTTCAGTTGTGAGTTGTGACCCATCAGTTCAGTTGTGAGTTGTGACCCAGCAGTTCAGTTGTGAGTTGCGGTCCAGTAGTTCAGCTGTGAGTTGTGACCCAGCAGTTCAGTTATGAGTTGGGACCCAGCAGTTCAGTTGTGAGTTTTGATCCAGCAGTTCAGTTGTGAGTTGTGACCCAGCAGTTCAATTGTGAGTTTTGATCCAGCAGTTCAGTTATGAGTTGTGACCCAGCAGTTCAGTTGTGAGTTTTGATCCAACAGTTCAGTTGTGAGTTGTGACAACTCAGAATTATAGTCAAGGATGATTGAGTTGAGTTTTTTTATTTATGGACGCTCTTTAGCTACTGTGGTCCTTAGCGTCCCATTCTATATTGGGCGTGAAAGACCGATAATTTTGCTCAGAGGCCTCTTTATCAGGCTTGAGGTTCTTTTACGTGTCGTAAATCTACGACACGGGCCCGCTGACTTTACTTCCTTTCCGAAGGAAGCCATGCTAAGGATTTTTACGCCCGAAAAAAATCCATCGCGCTCTGCCGGGTTTGAACCCGCGATCTCGGGAACTAAAGGTAACGACTACACCACGGAGGAAGACGTCAAGGATGATGATGATGATGATGATGATAATAATAATAATAATAATAATAATAATAATAACTTCATTGCTTCCCCCTTTATGTAACTATATTTTGTGTTGAAAACTTTCTTTTAAAGGATTTTCTATCTTTATCATGGAAATGAGTCGTACAGTATACATATAAATTATACTCGTGACCCGAGGTTGACTAGCATGAGCACAAGCCAACAGATGGAAGGAAAGAACTACATTTCCATGCGCTGTATTATCTCACGTTTTAAGATCTGATCAATTTCTGCTGGATTCACAGATTTTGGTCACCTGAGTAGGTAAACGTAAGGCTAAGAGTGAGTCACCATGCCAGGCTGTTGCAGTAATGTGATTCAGTGCTTCAGCTAAATCAGCTTCATTCACAACTCAGTCAACGCTCCATCTTTCCCCCATTGTTTTGATGTTTTCATCTAGACAAAAGAGTATATGAAATGTTGCATTGATTCATCCACAGGAAACGCAGTCAAGATCTGTTAAGAACTATAGTCCAGCAACTGTTTGGGACACGTGCGAGGCAATAACATGTGGTCTCGACCCTTTTGATTCCTTATCTAGCAAAAGGTTAGTAGAACAACTTCCAATAATACAAAACTTAAACATTTAAAAGTATAGAAGGTTTATTTCAAGGTAATAGATGTACGTCGATAGCACCTAGTATGGCGAGTATCGAGGTCTCATCCCTAATAATAATGATTACTAATGCTGTTGTCTGTCCCTCCTACTTAGACGACTCAAGTGTATGATTGTTGAAAAACAAAGTGTGATACAAAGCAATTTAATATTCACAGTTAACTACTTTTTGGCACGTTTTCAGTTTCTTAGTATTATTTATTTGGAAATGATGGCGCCAATACTCACACTGCTGAGCGTAGCGTCCTTCAGTTGATACACGTAAGTGTTGTTGGTTTTCGAGGTCCATCCATGTGTAAAGAACACGGTCTGTCGATTCGCATCAAAATTCGAGCCGTCCAAAGTAAAGTTGGGCCAGCTGGTTATGTTGAAGGGAACTTTGGGATTTTCTCTAGAAATAATTAAGGAAAACAATAATTCATATCTGTTGTCAAATTGTCAACGAATCTCACAGATGGATGTTTAAATGTCACCTTTAACACGCGGTTACGGAAGACAAAGACGTATATTAAACGATACTTATTTAGCTCTCAACTTCCCGTTAGGTTAAGCAAATATGAAAGGGGTCGTAAAGAATTTTCATAATATGTCTAAACACCACATCGAAAATAGTGTATGCTTGCACATTGTCTAGCATGAATCCTCGCAAGTCTAAACAGAAAAACACTTTTATGCAGACAGTTGTCTACAGCCATAGGTGGCTCCAGTTTTTAAGTGTTTTTAAATTTTAGCGTTTATTACAATTCTATTTTGTTATTTAATATTCGTACAATTTTATTATTTAAGGCTCAAATTGAACAATAGTTATTTATGTACTTGGTCTGTGAGGCCCATTAGTATGTTGAACCTTCTGGTGCAGAATATTTTGACGGAATCAGGACTTCCACTTCGCCGATAATGGGGCATATCCTTCAGCGCTAGCCGGAACACGATTGGTTGCAGATAGAACGGGGTCACTCCCGAAAGTGACATAGTTACTCAGCGAGTAGTCTGTGCGAGTAGAACGAGATAAGAGAAGTCCTTTTTTTGGACAGCTAGCTAAGAAGAGGGAAGAAAAGTCCTGTGTTCAATAGTTAGCTTCCGAAAGTGGGAAGAGAATGATGAGTTCGACAGCCTCCGGAAGACGGAAGAGGGGTCGTGTGCCCTAGACTTAGCTTCCGGAAGAGGGAAGAAAATTCCTGTGTTCAATAGTTAGCTTCCGAAAGAGGGAAGAGAACGATGAGTTCGACAGTTAGCCTCCGGAAGAACGAAAGAGGAGTCGTGTGCCCTAGACTTAGCTTCCGGAAGAGGGAAGAAAAGTCCTGTGTTCAATAGTTAGCTTCCGAAAGAGGGAAGAGAATGATGAGTTCGACAGTTAGCCTCCGGAAGACGGAAGAGGAGTCGTGTGCCCTAGACTTAGCTTCCGGAAGAGGGAAGAGAACTTCTGTGTTCGATAGCGTCCGGAAGAGAGAAGACGATTCCTGTGTTCGACGTTTGCCTCCGGAAGGGGAAAGGGTGGTCCTGTGTTCGACAGTTAACTTTCGGAAGAGGGAAGATAAATCCAGTGTTCGACAGTTAGCTTCCATAAGAGGGAAGAGGATTCCTGTGTTCGGCACTTAGCTTCCGGAAGAGAGAAGACGAATCCTGTGTTCGACGCCCCAGTGAATGAAGCTGTAGGAAGATGTTTCGCGAGAGATTCATTGTACTGCTATGCGCAAAGAGAAGTGAAATGCCAGTGAAATCTGAATTGGGTTACAATATCCTCATTTTGTTGATCATTCTGGGTCATCGTTTTAAGTGTGTTTCGCGACAGCTCTTTATGAAGTCATTTCAGTAAACTAATTTTTATTCGGGGAAACACCGAAGGGAATTTTCTTTCAGAAGCGAAAGAGGACAATGAACTCAAATTGTATTAAAACAAAGCTTCCCTCTGAAATACAGAAACCTACAGTTTCGTTAACTTCGCGGTTTTGTCTCACGTATCCTTGTTACATTTATTATCCTTTCCTGAGAGAAAGCAAAGAGATTGGCTGCAGGGAAAACATAATTCTGTACTCCTAAGCATAACTAACACAATACAAACCAAAGCATGTTAATAAAAAAACTAATTAATGGTGAATATTGAATGTCTAGGAAAATTATTCCAAGTTCATCATCCTCACCAGCAAAACAACTATTTCAACTTGGTTCTACGCGTGTGTTCTGCAGTGTGCAGTAAATACACTGTTCTTTTTCTGGAAAGTGTGTAGTTTGTAAGAAAGAATAATTTTATTTTTATATCATGTTAACTGAATCAATAAGCAGTCTATTTGCTACTTATGAAATACAGTGTACATGTGCAAGTTTACACGTGCCTTGTGAGTTAGTTAAATAACAATAATAGCACGTTACTTTTTACATCCTACATAGAACAGGATAATCCGTCTGTCACTAGGTACCAAACACTTGAACGTATTAAATACGTTATTTGTCTTTTCCAGTTATGTTGGTGCTGTAATACAAACGGACATGGAAGAGCATTAAGTTATGCTACGAGCATGGTGAACCCAAACAAACGTTCTGGATCCAAATGAGGTAAGCTGTATATAAATATAGTCCATTTCATAATTAAACTGGTATCGCACCTAAGGTGTTCACAGCCGTAAAGCGGAACCAATTTACTCCACGTGGAGAAGATATTCTGATGGCTTTGATTGGCTAAAGTTAGATATGAATGGATTCGTACTGGATGGAGTGGGAGTGGCAACGAACTATGTTCCAGCCAATGTGACATCCTTCAATGTTATGTTAATCAAGGTGCCACATTAAACATCTCTAGCACATAGTCATTACCGAGTTGCGGAAGAAATTACAGCCTGTTTTCCGGTTGATGCTGTTATAGTGAACGCGAAAAAGATATTATGGGGACGGAACCTGGAATTCTCTTGGGTCACAACCAATTGTAACTCGGGGGGGGCAGTATACTACGCTCACTATTAACACAAAGCTGTTAAGGCAATTAATGCATTTGACGAGAGAAAAGTATTGCTATACGTTCAATGAAGGAAATAATTTCACTAGCTTTGTTTTAAGATTTTTCATATATTCGGAATTATTTCAGTAATGTTGCAGCATATGTATGTATTTGCAAGCATAGACATTAAAAATACCAGAATCCTGAGGCAATAGAACAGTTTTCATAAACACTGAATAAGCTATAAAGCTGAAACTATAAAAAAAGGTGACAAAGAAACTTAAAAGTATTCTAGAGAGGAATTCAAGGTACGCAGAAATGTGTAAAACGAGGGACGCGTTACTGAGACAGGGAATCTCAAGCAAGTTTGATGTTTCGTTTTTTATTTGCTCCTACTACGTCGGGTCATGTGGGGCATAGTTTTTCAAAATATAACTCTCTACGTGCTAATCGCATGGGATTTATGTTCAATGCATTTCCAAAATGCATTATTGTACATTGTAAACTGCACCATGTAACAGAAAAGTCAATGTAACGCAGTTATTAAAGTACGAATATCAAATGTTTGTTTTACATCATTTCAATACATCATGCTGCATCCTAAGGCATAGATCCAGTGCAAGGAAATATAAATTGGAAATTGTTTAATATTAGTCATTAATTACTGCACCCTTGGGATAGCCTGATCCAATTATCCCGTGGTCTAGCACGCTGAAGTTATTCTTGATTTATGCTTATAAAGGTAACTTGAGAATTAGATCGCTAGTGGTAGTGAACTAGGCTGACCTAATAACCAGGTAGTGAAAGGGTAGGGCAGTACCTACCTGGTGAACAACAAAAAATACGTTCGAACAATATCTGGGCACTCCACTGGAGGAATAGGTCGAGCCATACTTCGCCAAGGTTTCTCATTAGAATAGCATCCCAAACCCGGGCAGCACGTTTCCGTTGCACCTGGCAATGGGGCGCAACCTGAAACAAGGACATATGAATGCGTTTTTACTTTCCCTGCTACTTATATATAACAGGTAAATGGGAGTACCTATTGTATTCCATCCAGAAATTCTATACCGAGATTTCGCCGGAAATACAAGTTTTGGGATCCCTTGAATTAAATGAAAGGGTCATTCAGTGCCAAATCAAACAGTACTGTCCAACACGATGTCATCAATGTTCATGATATTAATTTGAGTGTTGTACAGCTTTAGACGCGGAATGCCCGGTGTCACCTTTTGACGTCGACTCTAGTATCTGCTGTTGATTCCGCTGCCGGCTACTACAGTGGTTGGCTATGAGTTCTTTCTCTCAGGGTATGCGTGGGCTTAGTGTGAAAGGATAACACCATTTGAAATTGAGCGAGGAGTTTAATGTGATCTAATACATAGTTATTGAAGCCAGTTGTCGACCGTTTGAAGATGAAGAATGAAAATGGTTATGAAGCGCAGCTCTCGAAACTATAACAAACGAATTATTGTACCTGGTCACTTCTGCAGTATCAGTTTTACGGTTTGAAATAACTGTTTCCGCAATAAAAGAAACTAGAAACGTAACTTGCCGTGAGTCACTAAAGTGCTTACCGGTAAAACCCCTCGCGGCTACCGCTAAGTAACTGATAACGCAGCGGCCTTAGGCATTACAAACTGCCGATCACCGTAAAAGACTGCAAGCCCCTATGGCTGTATACGAAGAAAATAAATATGCTAATTTTAGAAATACAGGCTCTTTTATTAACGTAAGGCCCACCTACTTTAGAACTAGCTCACAAAAGTTCCTCCACTACATGTTGCCAAATTTTCTGCATCCGAAACACAACTTTTACTCTTTGACTATCAAATTCTAAGAATTTTTTTCTCTCTCTGATTTTTCCTAACTGGCCTACGTGCGGTTTTACACATCTCTTATTTCTTAACGTCTTGAATTCTAGCTACCCGAACCTTGAACTAATGGGTTTCTTGTCGACTTAAGTTCGCCGGAATGCTTAATTGCCTTAGCTGCTCTACACTTTAACTATTTCCTGAACCCTAATTCACCTGGTACTAATTCATTTATGCACTTAAAGTTGTAACCCTTTCTTCTTCCATTATGCATTGATTCAATATATGGAAATTATTTATTGCATTTATTTACCTGTTTCCCTATCATGTCTGTATAAAAATTAGTAATCATACGAGTTAATAATTCCGGTATCACATATATAACAGTACTGTCCACCATGATGGTGATGTTAGTTTGAGTAGCGTACAGCATCAGACAGATAGTGCATTTGCAAGTCTCGGTCTCGCTAGTAAATGCAACTCGAAACGCGGATGTTCTCTTTACCCGACTGTACTTCCGATGCCCCGCCCACTTGTTCCGTAGCTGTTTAGTTCCTCTTCCCACCGCACGCACTCATATCCTGGTCGACTAGTACCAGAACTCGAACGTGTCCCGCTCTCAGTCCATTCCTTTGGGTATATTGAACTTATATGTATCTCATTTCCTGTTCGAACGTCCAGTGTGATCAGACTTAAGGGGAAGCTCAGTCTGTTCGTTCCAGTGACGTTGCCGCACAGTGACTTATATGCAGCCTGAGTTAGCGTGATATTCCAGTATGGAGTCGAGCGGTGCAAATGAGAAGTTTTCTTAAAATTAAATGAAGTTTATCAGTTAGAACATAAAACTAAAGAAGCTATATGTCAAGCGCTTTGAGCCATTGTCGAGAAATAAAATAATAATAATAATAATAATAATAATAATAATAATAATAATAATAATAATAATATAATTTTTTCGCACTACTTGTGATTTCTTGCACAATGTTTTCTCTACGTTCCTGTAATGTGCGAGGATTGGAACGATACACTTTGTCTTTTAAAGGAACCCATAAATAAAAATCACAACTCGTTAGGTCAGGAAAACGAGGGAGCCACAAATCAACACTAATTATTCTGTCATCAAACACCTCTCTTATTGCATAATTCTGCAACAGCACTTACGGCTGCCGAATCATTACATGCAATAAGAGAGGTGTTTGATGACAGAATAATTAGTGTTGATTTGTGGCCCCCTGGCTCTCCTGATCTAGCGAGTTGTGGTTTTTATTTATGGAGTTCTTTAAAAGACAAAGTGTGTCGTTCCAATCCTCGCACACTACAGGAACTTAGAGAAAACATTGTGCAAGAAATCACAAGAATTCCTGCTGCTGATCTCCGGAGAGTGAGCGAGAACATTTACACGAGATATGCTGCCTGTTTGAGAGCAGAAGGTCAACATTTTCAGCATGTATTATAAGGTAAGGAGTTTAGTCCACCTCTGCCGGCGTAATTTCCCCGACGACTGCCGGTTGTCTCGCGCAGTAGAGAGAGGGCGCGAGTGGGTTCGAATATAATTTAACTACCCTATATTATTCAGTATACAGATGAGGAATACCGGAATGTCAGCAAGATTATGCTACGATAGCCTATTCTATAACTTAGGCAGCTTGATGAAGTACTCTCTGACGCATACCTAAGTAATTTGTGAGACCATACAAGAAATTCATAAATATATCGTGGCCCGTTAGGGAAATGAAATAAAACTTTGTGTGCATAAGGATTGCTCCAAAGAAAATACAACAGATTTTTAAAAATAAATACAGTTATATACCGGGGGGAGGCCAAAAGGTTTGCAGCTAGATATTAAACTTTAGTTATTCCAGCATATACACTGGAAGGCATAGCTGCAGAGGTAGCAAGAGAATCAGAATCTTAAACTGCGCATTCCAGAGCAGACGTGGGATAGTTATAACAAAATACACAGCATTTTACATTACCTGTGGTTTATTCAGTATAAACACGGTGACCCTACATCACACACAAAAGACAAAAAGGACGAAACTTAAGGGAGATGCTACACACACAAGGCTACATACAACCTTACAAACCCAACGCTCACCACACAACACACAAAGAACTAACGCTCACTTCCCCGCAGTCTCACCCTCGCCACGCCAGACGAAACTTAAAAAACCAAGCCGAAAGAATTGTCCCAACAATACTGTTGCCAGTGACGCAATAATGTGTCTGGCGTGACAATACACATATAAACGTCATAATACTATCTAAATCATTCAAAATACAAAATAATTCATAACTCCTCCGTCAAAGAATCCGTCAAATACTTTATTTACCTATCGTACAACTTGAAAATACGTCAATTTTGACGTAAAATCCGTAAGATTTGCAACCCTGACCCTCTCTCCTTCAACATAAACAGACTACAGCACAAGGTAAGCCAACTTCATAAACAGATCACTCTGATCCGCTCCTTACGTAGGTACCATATGAAACGAACGAGTAAAACGCACGTCCTTGACAGGTCTAATGTGAGGATCACTTCCGGTTTGTGTATCTGTATAACCCCATTGGATTTCTTTCCAGTCCGTATATAGTATAACATTTGACAAAATAAGGTACTTACCGGAAGTCATTCTGACTGCCAGGTAAAGCAGTGCAACAAACAGCTGAAAGGCGAACATAATGAAATGAATGTTTCATGAAGAATATGACACCATTTTATATTCGTAGGCTAAGTTTTTTCTCCTTGGTAAAATTAATTGAATTCCACCGCAAAGGTTAAGAATACCATTTGTCATGCACAAGCCAAGTCGTATGTAATGACATTGCGACAGACGTTTGTGTCGCGCCATCCTAATGAGCTTTGAGGTATTTTGCAAACTTTGGAACGAACTTTTAGATAACACTTGTATAGTGTATATTCTCCTGCTTGATGTAAATGTTTAATCAGAGGGAGTTACAACATCTCCTACAAACGGAATTGCAATACAAACTGAACGGATTTATAAACATTTTAAAGCAGAGGTTTTAGGAATCTTTCATACTTAATCACTAGGCTTCGGACATGACTTTAGGTTAAGTTAACTTCTATTATACTGGTACTTTGTTTACAAGCGAGCGGAGAGGAGAGAGGCAGTAGTCTCGTGCACTGCTGAGTTGTGCTATAGGTGGGTACAGAAGTAAGTATACAATTCTGTAGTGTACTTAAGCTTCTATTGCAAAGTATAAATAGCATATAACAAAATAATAAATCTGAACTGTGGCAGATGAAATAATCAGTTTCATGTGTGATATACATGCCTGGACAACTATTACAATGGATTACAATATATTTTCTGAATATATCAAAAGCAAAACTTCTTAAAAAACTTTATATCTTGAAAAGCTCCGTTCCACATCACATGATGTTACTAGTGCAAAACGAAACTGACGAACGTCACACAGCTCTGGGAAACGCATCCATTTTTATTATTTAGAATATCATTACAATAGAATATTATTATTGTCTAATATAGCACGTAATTTCCTGTTTTTTTTTTCTAAAACACTCTTCAGTTTCTGCTCTGCTATTTTAGCAGCAGAACATTTGCCTACTTCTGTAAAGTGCTGTGTCAAATTATCTACAATATCCAAGAACTCTGGCATTGTCATCTATGACAAAAACAAATAACATTTGCGTAAAGTAGACTCACAAGGAAATTTCATAGCTGAACATTTCTCCAGAAACGTTATAAAAGTAAACTTTTGCAGCTTATTAAATGGGATATTTGTGCTTACCATCATGTTAGACGAATTCCTGTAAGCTCGGTTTGGCTACTGGGTTCGCGGTTTCATATATCCTCACCACCTCATTTATAAGAAGCAACATAATATTTTGTAAGTGGTTTTTAGATTTACAGTGTCTTGCAATAAAAATCCTCTCCCCTTTGATTTCAATCTGGCATACTTTACAAAATATATTTTCCCCTCTTACATCAAATTTCTGGCCTCCATATTCATTTACAAGTAAGACACTCTTCTTACTGGTTGTATCCGGCATGTTTTGCCAGCTAACAACGGCCGAACTTCGTAGCTTCAGAACAGGCTGTATGTGTACTGATCGCTTGCTTAGAGTGACTGATTGGCAGTGCTTGGGGAGAGGGAGGTTTCAGTGAAACCCTGTGCGCACGTAACTGTTTTCCAGTCAAAGTGCAACGAAACAGCAACCGTAACCGAAGCCTATTAATCACTCTCAGTTTTATTCCAGCTTCACGTCATGGGATACTTTGGCCTTGTACCGTTCATAAGTTTTAGCTGACGTAATACCACGTAACTCCGGCTAACGCAAAAACATTAGTTGTTCCGCGAGGGGGTAGCTGGCAGGCTCCTAAAGCCTGCACCGTCAGAAGGTCCCTGGCTTCAGGTGGGGAGCGGATTAGCTGTATGTTAGGCTAATATTTTTGGCATCGGAATTGGAAATTCTTGTCATGGCCTTCTCCATGCGCGTGCTATGTTAAACACCAGGTAAAAGATAAGGGTACGAACGAAGCCTAACCTTTTACCTTCGAGGGGGACCCCGAAACCGGGGGAGAGCACCGCACGCAGGCTAGCCGGCCACTTGTGCTTCCACTGCAACCCCCGCGAGGGAAGGGCGACCCGAAGGGCGACCAGATTCGGATGACGCGTACAAGCACAGACGGGGTGCATAACGTTTCCAGATAGAACGCATCCGACGCCGCCCACAGGCCACCGAATCTCCGGCAATCCCGCAGGGAGGGGCCCACTCACAGGAGAGACGTAACTGAGCATTCTCGCAGCGACGCCAGGGAAGAAACCTCTACAGAGCACACAGCACCCGCCCATCCGCAACGCGCCGAATACCGTCACCTGATCTACAACCCTGAAACACTTGACAAAGAAGGTTGTGGGTACAGCAGAGTCGTGGTAGAAGATGAATCGCCCCAGCATTCGCTTGCAGATCCGGGGAAACCACGAGAAACCCATGGGTCAGAGTGAGCGGTCGTCGGGGATGGAAGCGGGACCTCCCGAATGCGAGTCTCACATGTTACCGCCTGAACCATCCCGCACGGTAAACATCCAGGTAACGTTTAAATTCAAATACTAAACTCATATACCCATTAATTTTCATTCAAATTTGTACAATGCAAAAGTTGTGATTCTGTTATTTAAATTGATTCCCTGTTATATGATTGCAATAAGCAGGCAGAGGGGTTTAAGTAAGTAAACAGAGCAATCGTGTTACTGCACGGGGCGTAGGTGACGTCAGGTATTGTGGTGGACACTCTCTTCCCCTTCCCTTCACAACACCCATTTCGTTGCGACTGTTCCACTTATTCCCTACATAAAAACCAGTGGAGAACTGTGGCAATACGCCTAAGTTAAATAAGAATCATCACAATTAGCATCGTTTGTGGTGAAATTTGGCAGGGAAAACTCCAGCACAAGTGGCGAAAACATGTAGAATCAAAATAAGTTTAAGGGGATGGAACCAGGATTTGCCTTGGCTCACAACCAATTGTAACTCGGGATATCGCTACAGGCTGCAGTATACTCAGCTCAATATTACGACAAGGTTATTTTAATGTAATTAATGTCCTTGACGAAAGAAAAATGCCGCTATACGTGCAGTGAACGAAACAATTTCATTAGCTTGGTTTTTAGGCCTCTCATATATTCAGAATAATTTCCATAATATTGCGACTACAATAACATATGTATTTGCAAGTATGGTCACTAAAAATACCAGCAGCTCTTGAAGCAATAGAACAGGTTTCAGAAACACTGAGTAAGGTATAAAGCTGGAACTATAAAAAAGGGCGACAAAGAAACTTAAAGGTATTCTAGAGAAGAATTCACGGTGCGCAAAAATGTGTAAAACGAGGTACGCGTTACTGAGGCAGGGAATCTCAAGCAAGTGTGATATTTCGTTTTTTATTTGCTCCTACTACGTCGGGTGATGTGGGACATAGTTTTTCAAAATATAACAACTGTATACTTGCTAATCGCATGCAATTTCTGTTCCATGTATTTGGAAAATACATTATTACACATTGTGAATCTCACGATGTAACGGAAAAGCCAATGCAACTCAGATTTCTATATTAATACCCTAATTAAATAACGGAATAACTTTATTGCACTACCAGTAACTAGATGTATCTGAGTGTTTTCTTCCGATACTGCGTAATCCTGATCAACGTGGTTTCGAAGCAGGGTATTGTGCCCTTAACTGTTAGTGTTTGTTTACACTGCAAGGTCGCATTCCCACGCGACCTACCTTGGGTGTGTTCCTAACTTGATGGTTTACTCACTAAAACCTCTCTGTCCTGATAGTTAAATGGGTCGGTAATCCCTTTTTGTTAAAACCCGTATACTAATATTGTCAGAACTTTTAATTACAATAAATACCGGGAATTCACAATAAAGCACAATCGATGTATTGAAGAATAAAGGTGAATTTAAACATGATATTGGATTCACTATTGTAAATTATTTTGTGATGTTTCACACAGTGCTTTTCTTTCACACTGTGGCCACCACGCAGCTGCTCGCGCGCCGGCCACCGCAGCTAGGAATTCCCGAAACAGTTAATATCCTCTTAACCGCCTCACTTTCTCATAGTTATAGTTACAATGACAGTGAAAACAAGAACATACTTTATCACATTCCTATAATATTGGCAGGGTCCTAAACCAGTTTAGAGTTAGGGGTAGTTTTCCAGAGTTGTAATGCAGCGTACAATCTGTACCCTATTCTAAGACGTACAACCTCTTGTCCAGAAAAAAGAAACGAATAAGATGGGGTGCGATGGATTCTTACTATATATTTATATATTTCACCAGATCTTGTCGCTAAATCTTGTACAGTCGGATAAAATGTTTTCATTGAATGCAAGTGGCTGAAAATAAAAGTATGACTGGTTTTTGCTTTCACTACCACATAGATAGCAGGTAAGAAGATTGCATTCCACCCAAAAATTAGATACGAGATTTCACCGGAAATGCATGTTTTGGGACCCTGAATAAAAAAAATTACAAAAAGGCCTGTGTGTGTGTGTGTGTGTGTGTGTGTGTGTGCGCGCGCGCGCGCGTGTTTGTGTGTCTGTGAACAGCATAACTAAAAAAAGAAGAAACTTGGTATTTAGGTTCAATATCTTCCAAAGATGCAACACAGATTTTCAAGAAAAACCCCCCACCCTAAACTACTCTGTATATGGAACATTTTTCGATTTTTTTTTGTTTTCTAAAAATGGCTCTAACGATTTTGATTAAAACACTATATATTAAAGCTATTTACATGACAAATAAAATGTGTATCTTAAATTATCTGGGATTAGCCTGTGAAGTCCTCTTCATTCGGAAGGAATCTTGTATAATCTTGTATAACTGGTAAACGTTAAGCGATAGACGAAAATGTACCACACGAAAAATGTAGATCTCTTTAAAAGACACAATTTATTTCCAAGAAGTTTTTTTGTGGCATAAGCCATTTCCGCTATTAAAGGTTCCAATTGTTCATTTCTTGGTCATTCTCTTAAAGTCCTTTCAACATTCAGTTATTTCTCGCGATGACATGGAAACAGTATAGAATTTTAAGGCCAGCATATAGCGTCCAGTTGTTAAACATTTGACTATCGCTGTTCCCTGTGTTTGTATAACGAAATGTATAATGTAGCTGTTTCTGCAAAGGTTTATTTGGATTAAAATGAAGTAGAAAGGAAAATAAGCTTTAGTAAGAATATTCTGTATAAACACAAATAAGCCATAAAGGGTAGAGAAAGTCATGTGATTGTATAACATTAAATTTTTTAAAATTTTACGCAACTTATTATTTTGAACAGCTCCGAAAGCGAAGCCTATAACGTTTTCTTCAGACTTATCAAGCCGTGCCTTTAGGGTTGAAAAATGGATGGATGCAGTTTCTGAGCGGTTTAACATGAGGGGAGGATTATTATAATTGTTGGGTATTGGTTTGTTCGCTTCTGAAACACAAATATCCAAATGTTTGTGTGGATTATACCAAAAAGGAATGTTATGTGTTACATTCACATGACTTTCTATACTCACTATTATTTATTTTTATATAGCTTCTACAATCTATTCTTGCAAAAGCTTGTTTTACTATCTTCTTCATATTAATAAACATTTGTAGGATTAGTTTCGTTGCGCAGTTCGTTGTAGGTACAACAGGGATACAGGAGACCAAAGTGATAGCCAGATATTTAAAAGTGGATCTATATGCTGGTCTTGAAATTGCATGACATCGCCAGAAACAACTGAATTGTGACAGTGCTTCAGAAAATGACTAAGTATTGAGAAATTCAATCCAATAACAACGGATATCTCGGAAATGGCTGTTGCTACAAGAAAACTTTTTGTAATAAACTGCGTGTTTTTTTCGAATGAAAAGGATTTCACAGGTCATTCGCAGAGAATTAAAGGTGTACATTTTGTCATGCAAATATCTTAAGTATATCTTAGCCATTTTTGAAAAAAATAAAAAGTAAAGAAACATTTTCCATGTAATTTGGAATGGGGGAATTTTATTGAAAATCTTAGGTTCCCATCCTTGGAGCACGCTGAGCATAAATACCACGTTTAGTAAGCTGACTTTTCGTTCTTGAGTTATGCTGTTCTCTCTCTCTCTCTCTCTCTCTCTCTCACACACACACACACACACACACACACACACACACCTCCTGAAATAACTTCCTTTTGGATTCAAGAAGCCTTAAACATGTATTTCCAGTGAAATGTCAATGTCAAAAATCGGTGTCCAATGGAAATGTCCCTCTGCCTTAGCCAAGCGGTAGAGGAAAACCGAAATTGCGCATACTTTGAGCAAATGTGCATAAATCAACGGAGTAGTATACTTAACATATGATTTTTCAAAACTATCGATTTGTTGCTAAATGCATTTGTGACAGTTTGTGGCGATAACTTGGAGAGCAATATCTGGTCGAGCAGCAAGCCATTTGTTGGCATATCACTGTAGATAAGGTATTTCGCAATGTGACGATTACCTCTGAATAGTCAAGTGGTGAGATAATTGCTTTACTGTTTCTCCAACTATGTCAATTCATTTGTTACAGTGGATGAAGAAAATAGGAAATGAGAGAAGAAACGAAACAACAAGCTTTGTAGAGTTAACTTAGACTGACCCTTGTTGTCAGGAGGTCAGCATGCTAACTGATGAAGTCTTTCCTTACTTTCCAGAGCAGTGTGAACATGAGAGTGGTTATATTGATGGATACAATAAGATTTCTGTAAGTTTTCAATCCTGAACAAATAAACATGAATTGTAACACTTAAAGAATAGTCTAGAGTAGGTAGAAAATTTGAAGGCATATGAAGGCGGGCCGTACTGCAGACTCCAGCTATCACTCGCTTGTCCCTCCTACCAGCGCTGCCGAACTGAGAACATAATCTTCATTAAATATTAGTTTTATTTTCTCATCATGACTGTACAAACATCTTGTCTCTACGATACTTAGTACGCGAGCTATGCAACCTTTATCTGCACATGGCTATCGTCTTTCAACATTGAAAAGCCTGAAAAACGCAACCATTCCTTCCTCATAACGCTTATCTCAAATATAAGCTTACAGTATGTTATGAAAATGCAAGCCACGCAGTTTGAAAAGGAATCAGTTAATGTTCAGTTAGTTTTGAGTAGCGATGTTTTATTTTATTATTAAAGTGACCGGGCAGATGTTTCAGTCTTTCAAACTCTAGTTGGAATATTGCTAATATATAAATGAAATTATTATATTTCACTTTTCCCCTGTGTTTGTGATACGAGTGTGTAAACAAACATGCCTTTTCAAGCTGGGAGAAGTGAACTTTTTATTAAAAACGTGAAGTGATTCATGCTCAGGGCGGAAAATTGCATTTAATGCATACAACTTCTTTTTTAAAAAATCTGATGTGTTACACTCACATGACTTTCTCTACTCTTGTACAAACCATTTTTACAAACTCTTATTCTCCATCTATTTCATATTAATCGAGATAAACATTTGCAGAAACGATCTTTTGACATGCAAAGAGAATTACATTTTACACATAGCGACCAGTTCTAAACATATTTGACTATCGCTTAAGGCGTACTATGTTCCCCTTGTTTTGTATTTGCAAGGGCAATATAAAAATACAGTAACCTTTAAGCACAGACATATCTTTTAATAGCTGGTTACTAGGTGCAGCACCATTCTCTTTGCCACAGATTAATACTCTTTGCATATCCAAGACAAGAAAATGAATAGCGAATTCCCATTTGAGAAAACAAGTATTGAAAAATTTAAGGGAATAACAAGGAATATCTCGAAAATGGTTCACTCAACAAATAAAATTTATATGACATAAATTGTGTATTTTAACGCGATCTACATTTTTTGTGCAGTAAAATTTTGTCTATCTCTTATGGTTTACCAGTTATGCAAAAGTCGTTCACAATGAAGAATACTTTTGGACACATACCCAGAAAATTCGAGATATACATTTCATTTGTCATGAAAATATCTTAAACATATGATATTTTAATCAAAATCGTTAGAGCCATTTTTGAGAAAATTAAACTTTTCGAAAAATCTTCCATGTAAAGGGTAGTCTGGGGTGCAGGTATTTTCTTGAAAACCTTCGTGTCGCATCTCTGGAAGATACTGAACCTAAATACCAAGTTTGGTGTTTATCCGACTGTTCGTTTCTGAGTTATGCTGTTCACAGACAGACACACAGACACACACGGAGATGTTTCCAAAAATGCTTTTTTTGGAATCAGGGGGTTCCAAAACATGTATTTCCGGTGAAATCTCGGTATCGAATTTTTGGGTGGAATACAATACTTCCCCTAGTTACTATACGTAGTAGAGAAAGTAAAAAAGCATTGTTAGAAAAAGTTATACTCACTAATAAAAATAGAGGGTAGGGGAAGTCATGTGAGTGTAACACATCAGATTTTTTTCTCTCTCTGTTGCGCGTGTTCACATGCACTGCATTTCTCCCCTATCGCAACAATTAGCTCAGTGTTTATTTTAAGGTCGCTCGAACAATTTTGTGTTATCACGAGCATATTGCTGGTATATGTTGCAGTAAAATATTCTTACATGAAGGAAGAGTTACATTGTGTTGGCAGAATTAAAATTTTGTGTACAGATTTGTGAGATTCGTATAAAGAGTGATTTTTCTGACGTGCGTTCTGTTTTGCATGAATACGTGTGATTTTGTTTTCAGTTTAGTGTTTACTCAGAAAATTAATTCTTCTGAAGTGAAAGCCATTATGGAAACTAAAACGAAGAAACGAAAATCATATCGTAGGCTATGCAAAGAATAAAATACTTTAGGTACAACCTCATGAAATGATTGATAATAATTTGTAATGTACGCGGCTGCGCTTTCAGTTCGTGCCAGTAGAAACAAGATACAGTATTTTAAAACAATTCAATCCTTTGAAATCACATAATGATCAGATACCCACCTTTATGGGTTGATTTCTGTCTTACCAGTAAACAGACCTACAAAAAGAGTGATCCACCTGTATATGATTCAAGGGCCATTACGAGAAGATGACGACAGGGAAATTGTAAGATAATTAGATGTACGCCGCCAAGATATTAAGCCTATCCATGAAATAAAAAAGAAGAAAATAGATATCTGGTGAAAGGCTTGCGACGTACAGGTTGTGCTCCAACTGACAAGCGTGGAGAGCATGGCAATCATTGCCACAAACTTAATGCTGAGACCATAAACAATATACGTCAGCACATAAATTAATTCCAAGGACGTCAAAGCCGCTATAGCTTACTCGACTGCCTGCTGAACTGAACTTCAAAAAACGTTTGAAATGTTTAAAGTAAATATCCTGAAAACCAAGTAAGCTATGAGATTTTAATATTGCATCCGGTTTCCAAGGACCGATATACCTGCAGTGAATGCGATGAGTATGCTAAGAAGAAAAGTTCAGAAGTAAAGAAGAAAATGAATTCTAGCCAGGAAGAGATGAAAAGACTGGATAGAGAAATAAATAAACTGACATTCATTAATACAGTGCACAAGAAAAATAATTGATGTGATATATTCACACGACTTTCTCCACCCTCTAGCGTTTATTAAATAAACATTTGCAGAAATAGCTCCATTACGCATTTCGTTACAGATTCAAAGGGATCAGTGGTAGTCAAATGTTTAAGAACTGGCCTTAAAGTTCATACTCTTTCCATGGAGTCGCGAGAAACAACTGAATGTCGACAGACGCTTAAAAGAATGGCTAAGTATTGAACAATTCGAACCATTAATAACGCATATCTCGGAAATTGCTGATATCACAAAAATGTTTTATGAAATAAATTGTGGCTTTAAAAGAGATCTACGTACTTGTGTAGTACGTTTTCGTCTATCGCTTAACGTTTACCAATTATACAGGATTATATAAAATTATTTGCGAATGAAGAGGTCTTCACATGTTATTCCCAGAAAATTCAAGATATACATTTTATTTTTCATGTAAATATCTTTAATATATGGCATTTTAATAAAAATCGTTGGAACCATTTTTTTAGAAAATAAAGAATTTGAAAAATGTACCATGTAAGTTAAATTAAATTGAGTTTTATTTATGGACGCTCTTTAACTACTGTGGTCCTTAGCGTCCCATTCTATGTTGGGTGTGAAAGACCAGAGATTTTGCTCAGGGGCCTTTTATCAGGCTTGAGGTTCTTTTACGTGCCGTAAATCTACAACATGGGACCACCGGCTTTGCTTCCCTTCCGAAGGAAGCCATGACAAGGATTTTTACGCCCGAAAAATATCCATCGCCCTCCGCCGGGTTTGAACCCGCGACCTCGGGAACTAGAGGCTAGCATGGTATCACTAGTCCACGGAGGCCGACCAAGGTACCATGTAAAGGGTAGTTTGGTTTGGAGGGGTTTTCTTGAATTCCAGTCCAATTCAGCTGAATTTAAGTCAGAGTTTGTTTACAAACAATGTTGAACCACGTGATGTCGGCTTCTTGTTATCCCCTACCTTACATGTCATAAGCAGCAGTTAGCAATCATTCATCGAGTATGCCTGATTGATTTACCTGACTTACCGACACGATAATGTGTTGCGGGCAGGCTGTTGCAAACGGCAGAGAAGTTCTCCGTATCTACCAGAGGTCGCGGGTTCAAACCCGGTGGAAGACGATGGATGTTTTCGGGAGTAAAATCCTTAGCATGGCTTCCTTCGGAAGGGAAGTAAAGCCGGTGGTCCCGTGTCGTAGATTTACGGCACATAAAAGAACCTCAAGCCTGATAAAGAGGCCTCTGAGTAAAATTACTCGTCTTTGACGCCCAGCATAGTTAAAGAGCGTCCATAAATAAAACCCAATTCATTTGACGTCTGCCAGCGGTTTCCTGGCAGACGTCATCCACACCACACAATGTTTGCTCGAATTTATCAACGCCTTCGAGAAACGGGATCTCTTCGTCCACGGCACGTTGGTGGAGGACAATGAGGACATCTGCGTTTGAAGAAGAGGTGCTTGAGAGATTCAACCACGATCCCTCAACTAGCAACGCGTGCTATGGGCACAAGTCCATCAGTGTGGCGTATGTTGCACGAACAACAGCTCCACGCATACCACCTCCTGAAAGTACGGGACTGGGGCCGAACGACTTGTTCAGTTTGTCGAGTATCTTCTACAACGAAGTATCGCAGATCCTACATTTCCCGCGCACGTCTTGTTGAGGTCTGCTTCACACGAGACGGATACTTCAACAGCAAGAACAGCCACATCTGGGATGTTGAGAACCCTCATGTAGTGTTCGTTAGACATCATCAACAAAAGTATTCCGTAAACATCTGGGCTGGAATCGTTGGTGATCATCTGCTGGGACCTTTCGTTGTGCCACCCCGTTTGAGTTAAATTGGCCTGTGCGTCTCAGAACTACCAAACCTAATCAGACGTGAGGGACAAGAAAGAGGCGATGTCACTTGACTCAGCGGTTGTAAACAGAGTCAAAGTGTACTGGCTGAGCCTCTCAAACCTATCCTACCGGATACGCTTCAAACAGGGGTGAGTAACTCTGTAACGATTCGTCGGAGGATGGTGGTTGTTTGACAAAAATTGTTCCCATCGTTCCTCAGAGTTTGTCGCAGAGGTCCTGAAACATTCTGTATAGTAAAAGTCAACTAGCAAGATCCTGTATTCCCGAAGTGTCACAAGCCTATCAGTCCCATAATTAGCACACAATTTCATAATCCACTACATGTTTTAAGGATATTTATGGCCGTGTGCACCATCCTCGCTAAACAAACCCTTCAGGGACCTTCAGCTTACCGTGGTAAGAATTTGACCGTGGTAATCATCACACAGCGGTGCACCAATGTTCACCGCAGTTTAGGTGACCGTGGTTACCTGACAGGCGCTCATCTTGGTTGAGCGCACCGTTCATTGCAGGTAAACTCTACTGAGCGCTCCCGGGTGTACATCATGTCTGTTTTTCACTTGTTCTACCTCTTTGCTGAAGCACATGCATGTAGGTCAGCGTGCAATGGAGCAAAGCAAAAGCAAGCCCAAGTTTCTCTATTACGTTATGAAATTTAACATCAATTCTTAGAAAATATAGAAAGTACAGAGATAGAAGCAATAAATTTTAGATGGACACGTGCGAAAAAATATGCTGAACTATTATAGACGCTTTTTCTTTCTTTCCATACTGACTAAATTCCAGTTAGCTTAGCCGATATTCACTGAAAGACAGGCAGAAAAAAGAAAGAAAAAATATTATTCCCCAAAAAGATTTGAACGCGAAACCTCTTGAATAAGAGACGCACACGCTATCCCGACACCACGATGGAAACTTCAGATTTAATACTTCGGCACTGATCTCTTCAGGTTACCGGATTCTTATATCTGTTCAATCAATGTACTTAATATTCTTGAAAATGTAGTAATTGCACTAAATTCATTCATTACTCTCCTTATTTCTGCCTTGTTCTTGAAACTCTGTTTCAACTGATATAATTATGATACGTAATGCCATGATGACGTGGATTTCGTTACGTCTTGGGTCAGGATATTTAAGGCACCTGTCGCACAAATAGGTCTTAAGGCATTAAAAATTACAAAGTCCATTAAAGTAAATTTATCAATTATTCACTGGCGAAAATGCAGTGTATATATTCTTTGGGAATTCTAACCTATACGGTTCCGCCATTTTAACATTTCAGCACAAGTAAAGTTGGAAATAATCGAAGAAAACCGGCCGTTCATGGCCGGTCAGATTTAACCGCGGTAAAATCCTCAATAAACTTTTACCGGCGTCGATGCACCACAAATGACTGTTCACTGCGGTAAAGTCCAAACTTTACCACGGTAAAATCTTGATCGAGAATGGTGCACACGGCCATTAGTGTGTTCTGACGTACAGTTACCGCCGGTATGCTTGGCAACAGCGATCTGCGCGAGCATTGGCTAGCGTGCATATGCTTTTAACTTTTGCACTTGCTTTAGTCATGCTGATAGTGAGCTCCTGACAAGTGAACTACATAACTCAGTGAGAAAACATTAATTCAAAACTTGGTACCTAACTAAAGCATTAAGTGTTAACAAATGACACAGTGTAAACTTATTTTTCCGGGCTTTCTGTCTGTGTGTGATAGCAATGATAAAGTCAAGTTGCCTCAACTGGAAAGGAATCGTCGTGAAGTCAATCTTGTGTTTAAATTAAATGAGCAAATGGAGAAATTGATTATAGATTTGCTGAATTTGGACAACAGTAATCTCAATGCCATTCCCAGATCGAACACGCCATTTCGTCATCACAAGAGAACATATGATCTGAAAGTACATTCAGCGAAATCAGAGTCATCAGCTGTTAAAGGTAAAAATTGTTTCCAAATAGAAAACTGTTGATAAACTATCTTCAGTTTTTGTATCACATTCTTCATCAATAGTCAATAGAAAGGAAAGGGTAGAGTTTTGAAAATTTGAATGTGATGAGCAGGCATAAGAAATGAATTTAACTGTTACTGGGCTTTACATAGTGACGCCGCAGGTTACAAACTAACCCTCATCCCTCGTACAACTTGTTGGCGTTTTGCAAACGGCATTCACTATGTTAACCTGCCCGGCAGTGATTCGGGCCACTAAATGTTGGTTACATTTTTGGTACTAGCATAATGGTTTGAATGTAGATAATATGAAGTCAACTGTTTAACAATTGCTATGCCTAGAGGTAAGCTTAATGGGCGGATGAGAGTGACCTGGTCCGTAATTTCAAGTTACTGATGCAGAGAATATAATGTCTTGGCACGTGTCCCCTGGGTACAGACGGTGGGTAAAGAAATATACCGTGGTAGGTATGATGTTTGCAATCAGAGTAAGAAATATAAGATTGTGATATGTGTATTATTTGTATGCATCTATTATCTCTTGATATGTCGAAGGTTGTTTTTCAGCTTTTGTTTAAGTGAGAGAGGGAGAAAGTTCACTTTCGACAATGTGTAATATTCACTGCACATGTAGTGTTCTATAACGAATAAAAACATTAACAATCGTCATGTACAACATAGTACTCGTATATGCATTCTTTTGACACAACCTGTACGATCATTGCAGGCAAGCGCCCGTTGTTTACATCTGGACTCGCCTTCTCTCCTTCAACAGTAGCAGACTACAGTACAAGATAAATTAACCTCATAAAAACGGCCACTCTGATGCGCCCTTAGCCATCACATGTAAGTCTTTTAAAGCAGGTGCACCATTTAACAATTTTCATGCAGTTTTAAATATCCCGATTTCTGAACTTCCGGTGCTCTTATAATGAAATATTTTCATCCTAGGAGTGAAAATTAAAAAAGATGACCTTATTCTTTTCTTCTTCTTCCTTTTGAGAAAATTCTTCTTACGAGTAAAAAAATATAACTCCAGTTTTAAGCGATCTTAATTTTATTAGTGTTTTATGCTTTATTTATAGTTTATCTATTACTTACCTATAGTTAGTAGAGGAAGTATTCCATTACACACACACACACACACACACACACACACACCAAATCAATATACAACGCTTTAAGAAAAAGATCTCCGTGTGTGTATGTGCTTGTAAACTGCATAACAAACAAACAAAACCCAAACTAAAAGTAGGTTAAATACAGAATTTGATATTTAAGTTTTGATTAAAATACCATGTATTTATAATATTTGAATGACAAATAAAATGCATATCTTGAATTTTCCACGAATAGCCTGTAAAGTCCTGTTCATTCTGAATGACTCGTATATTTAGTGAACCGTAAGAGATCTTACTACACAAAAAATGTAAATGTTGTTAAAGCACACAATTTCTGTGAAATAAAAGTTTTGCAGAGATATTCCTTGCTATTGGTCTGAGTCTTTAAATAGTTATGCTTTTCTCAACTGATAAGCCGTTGTTCGTATTTTTGTTTTCTCTACCACGTACATGGTAGATAGAAAAGGTATTGCATTGTACCCAAAAATTTGATACCGAGATTTCACCGGAAATACATGTTTTGAGGGCCCCCAAAATAAAAAAAATTATTTTCAGAAAAAGGTCCGCGCGCACGCGTGTGTGTGTCTGTGAAGAGATAACTCAAAAATGAAAGGTCGGATAAATACCACACTTGGTATTTAGGTTCAGTACCTTCCAAAGACTCGACACAAAGATTTTCAAGAAATGTCCCCACCCCCAACTACCCTTTACGAGGAACATTTTTCGAAAATGTTGATTTTTTAAAAAATGGCTTTAACGATTTTGATTAAAATATCATACATTAAATATATTTACATAATAAATAAAATTTATATATTGAATTCTGCGGCAATAGTCTGTGAAGTTCTCTTCATTCGGAAGGGATTTTATACAATCTTTTATAACTGGTAAACGTAAAGCGATAGACGAAAACTTACATACAAAAAATGTAGATATCTTTAAATCACACCATTTACTTCAATACGTTTTTCTGTGACATAAGGGCTTTCTGAGATATCCGCTATTGTTCAATACTTGTCATTCTTTTAAAAGTCTCAATGATTTTCAGTTGTTTCTGGCAATTGCATGGAAACAATATGTAATTTTCGGCCGGCATATAGCGTGCAGTTCTTAAACATTTGACTATCGCTGTTCTCTTTGTATTTATAACGAAATGTGAAATGCAGATATTTTTGCAAAGGTTTATTTGGATTAAAATGTAATAGATAGAAAAAAATCTGATGTGTTACACTCACATGACTTTCTCTACTCTTGTACAAACTATTATTACAAACGCTTATTCTCCATATGCTTCATGTTAATCGAGATATCGAGATGTCAATCTTATTGCTAATTTTCTTGTAGATGCAATGGGAATATGGTAGGTTTTAAGCGATAGTCAAATATTTAAGTGCTGGTTGCTATGTGGCGCATTCCATTCTCTTTGCAAGTCCAGGACATAAAAAAAAATGAGTAACGAATTTGAGAAAAAGTATAAGTATTGGAAAATTTAAGGGAATAACAAGCAATATCTCGAAAACGGTTCGCTCAAAAAAAAAACTGTATATGACATAAATTGTGTATTTTAACGAGATCTACATTTTTGTGCAGTAAAATTTTGTCTATCTCTTATGGTTTACCAGTTATGCAAAAGTCGTTCAGAATGAAGAACACTTTTGGAGACATTCCCAGAAAAATCGAGATATACATTTCATTTGCCATGAAAATACCTTAAACATATCATATTTTAATCAAAATCGTTATAGCCATTTTTGAGAAAATTAAAATTTTCGAAAAATGTTCCATGTAAAGGGTAGTCTGGGGTGGGGGGATTTTCTTTAAAACCTTCGTATCGCATCTCTGGAAGATACTGAACCTAAATACCAAGTTTGGTGTTTATCCGACTGTTCGTTTCTGAGTTATGCTGTTCACAGACACACAGACATACAGACACACACACACACACACAAACAACACACACACACAGACACACACACAGACATGTTTCCAAAAATGTTTTTTTGGATTCAGGGAGTCTCAAAACATGTATTTCCGGTGAAATCTCGGTATCGAATTTTTGGGTGGAATGCAATACTTCCCCTACTTACTATACGTAGTAGAGAAAGTAATAAGCCTTAATAAGAATAGCTTATATGCCCACTAATAAAGATAGAGGGTATAGAATGTCATATGAATCAATCACATCAATTTTTTTCTCGTAGCTATGCAAAGAGAATGGAAGTTCAAAACCATCACATACGAAAAGCTGTTTAAAAATCTAACTAACGCTTTATCTACCGCTTCACTCGCTGTGGAGTCGAATATAAGACTTCTCTAATCTCTTGCAATAGCAGCACTGATTGTACCTCACAACTGCATTGATAACCTCAATCGCAGAACAGCACTTGATATTGCATCAGAGGCGCACTCACACACTCGCGAGCACGCTGGCTTATATAGCCACTCGAGTTTTCTAGAGACGTCTAGAATATTCGAGGTCCCGGGAGAAATAAGGTTCCAGAACAATTTCGTTATCTCTCGATAGCGCTGGTGAGAGCACTTATCACTTCAACTGGCGAGTCTGTCGGTCGGCACCTTCCTCCTGATGGGCTCGGGCCATAGCGGCTGTGTCAAGTGTAAATGTGAATTAAAGGATTATCTAGATTAACAAGAAGTACATAGAATAATAACTTTTGTAGGATTAGTTTGAAGAAGAATGAGTAGAGAGTCATGTGAATGCAACGCATCAAACTTTTATATAGTGAAATACACTATATACGAGGAGCGTTGTAAAACACAAGATTTTGGATATTTTTTGTTGTTTCATTGTATAGCCCTCTTATTTTCTATAATTGCGACTTTGACTTCAGAATCACCATTTTTTTCTTGAATTTTAACTTCCTTAAACCGGGTAGGTCGTATCGAACGATGAATGAAGGAAATTGATTAAATGTTACTCAAATCATTCGGGGCCCCTAGAGCTTAGAGTTACCTAACATTGGTCTTCTCAGGATAAGGAAACTCAGGGAAACTCACCCTAACAAAGATTCGAACTCGTGACCTCTTGAATGCGAGGCACTCTACTATCGTACCACGGAGGTAACAGAAACAACTTACTGTTCTGACCTGTAGAGTTTTTAAATGTTTTTTTCTTTCATGTACTATTCTTTTTTACAATAAATAGACATTCACTTCCACAGTCATACTACCAGACACTATGCAGGATAGAGAATGATTCTGGACAAAGAAAAATTCCCCGCCCCAAGCGGAAATCGATCTTGGGACCTTTGGGTTAACAGCCCTGTCTCGATCACAGAGACAGTCTGTTCTAGGTTTTTTCAACATAGTCACCTGTTAATACATTTAGCACTTACCCTCCAAAATTTTAATACCATCAGTAAAATAATAATCTTGTCCAACTGTGAAAAATAAACGTCTGTCTCAGCTTAGACCTCGTCATTTGATGCGAATCTTCGTCCACACAGCCATTTTTTAGGTTTGGGAACAAAAAGTAATCGCTGGGAGCAAAATCCACTTAGAAGCGAAGGACGTGCAGTTTTTGTTTTTGCAAGGTGTGAACGTTTAGCCTAAATGACATCCTTCAATTGAGTAAACGTAGTGCTCCCCAAAGATGATTCTGCCCTTCTGATGGTAGTCTATGATCACCACACCATGAGAATCCCAGAAAACCATACTTTTCCTACTGGACCAGCTCTTGCTTTCTTTGGTGCAATTTCACGCGTTGCACCAACTATTTAGATTGCTCCTTCGTCTCTGGCATATATTGATGAGCCATGTTTTGTCTACTGTTATGGACAGTTGGAGAAACTTATTGGAACTGCGTTTAAACAAGCCTAAAGACTCTTGGGAGGTGTTCATTCGAAAGTGTTTTTGGTCCATTGTTACCCATCGAGCGGAAAGCTTTCTCATACTAAAAACTTTGCGTAAAATGTAGCGGGCACGGCCTATCGAGGCCTTTGTAATGTCAGCCAACTCAATTACCTTCAATCGGTGATCTCTGGGTGCGGCATTGTGAATTTTTGTCACGACTTCGTCGGTCGTAGTGGTTTTGGGACGTCGTGAGCGCTCAATTGAATGTATGTGCACGACCACACTTAAATTGAGCAGGCCATCTTTGAAAAACGAAGCAAATATGTTATATACGTAACTGTATAGGAAAGTGAGTTTTTTTCAGGACGGCCGAAGCGAAGCTGAGAGAGATATATCAAAACGAGTCCTGAAAAACGTTCATTTTCCTGTAGTTGCGTACAATATTTTGTTTCATATTATGTCGAAATAATTTATACAAATATGTATTAGTTAAATATTATACTGTATGTTATGTTAGACATGGATGCAGTCATACGAGGGCAGTCCCAGAAGTACCCAAGCTGACGTATATATATATAGCGGTTGTATTTCAAACAAATGACTATGATAGAAAGTACCACTCTTGTAAAGCTTAAGTTTGAAGTTTGACGATGCTACGTTGTTTAATAATTGTTTTGCAGTCATTAATAGTGAACTCTCTCAGGGAATTTGTAAACATGAATAAAACTGGCCATCGTTATGTGATACAATACTTTCATTTGAAAGGTCTTAGTCCAACTAATATTAAAGCTGAGCTAGATTCTACTCTGGGGAGAGGCTGCTCCTTCGTTTACAACAGTAAAATATTGGGTGGCAGAGTTTAAGCGAGGCCGTACGAGTTGCCAAGTCCAACATCGCAGTGGTCGAACGAATGTAGTGACCGGGCCAGAAATTGTGAAGAAAATCCACAAAATGGTATTGGATGACCGTCGACTGAGTGCGCGAGCTAGCAGACATCGTAGGCAGTGCTGTACATCGCATACTAACTGATGTAGACATGAGAAAGCTTGCGCAAGATGGGTGTCGCGTTTACTCAGAATGGAACAAAAGCAGTGTCGTAAGGATGTTTCAGTCGAGTGTTTGGCGATGTTTCGCTGCAATAAAGCGGAGCTTTTGTGTCTATTCATAACCATGGATGAAACATGGGTTCATCACTTCACATCTAAAACGAAGGTACAGTCAAAACAGTGCATTGAAAGGGGAGGAACGGCTCCAAAGAAGGTGAAACAGTTCCATCTGCAGGGAAGGTCATGGCGCCAGTTTTTTGGGATGCGTGTGGGATAATCTTCATTTATTATCTTCAAAAAGGAAAAGCAATCAATAGCGAGTATTATGCAAACTTATTGCAGCGTTTGAATGATGAAATGAAGCAAAAACGGCCGCATTTAGCGAAAAAGAAGGTTCTGTTTCATCAAGACAATGCACCAGTTCACACATCCATTAACACCATGGCCAAAATCAATGAGTTAAAGTTCGAATTGCTTCCTCATGCACCCTATTTGCCAGATTTAGCACCCTCTGATTAGTTTCTGTTTCCAAAGTTGAATAAATGGCTTTGGTGGGGAAGGATTTGCAACAATGAAGAGGTGGAGTTTGCAGTTGATGGCCATTTTGCAGAACTCGACGGTTCTCACTATAAACAGGCTATCGAAGCTATTGAACATCGCTGGGAAAAGTGTATCGAGCTGAAAATATAGAGAAATAAAGTTTTTTGTCCTAAAATTTTTGTGTTTTCTTTGTTAGGTCGGGTACTTCTGGGACAGCCCTCGTATGTTCCATATGCTTGTATGAGTTGATGTTGGTCACCTTGGAGCTTGTCGTGCAGTGGCGCCGTTATCGGAGTAAGTATCAACTATTTCAACGTATTGTTGAGTGTGAGACTGCAGAAGTTTAGTAACATTGTGAAAAGAAATGTCTCTGCAAGTAAATCAATTAAGGTGAGTTATTAAGTAATAGTCGAATTTTAAAATTAATATAGAAACGTGAAATAATACATTGCGGAAGAAGAATGCTGAAGAAAATATAATCTCGTAGTAGATTTATTATTATGTATTCATGTGATGGAGCAGGGAAAGTAACGGAACGGAAAAGTTCAATCTGGCGTACTGATTTGGAGACGGAAAAACATGAAATTCTGGATAATAGGAAACAAGGAATTGTTTAATATGGAATCGAGCTCCTTTTGTATTTCTTTCGGTGTAAAATCCTTTGAAAGAAACTGCTTTATCACAACTCATATTTCTATTTTATCCATTTTATAGAAAAACTTAACACTAGTTTTTTTAAACGATCATCTCAAATACGTGACTACATTTAATGTCTGAAACTTTTAACACTGTCCTATCTACAGGATGATACTTAATAACCATCATCTTCTCTGAGACGGGCCGAGAACTTTTAGACCGCCCCTGGTGGCATCATTGCTCAAAACTCCTATATCAAGTCATGTAATTGGTTTCAGCTTACAATATACTATTCTCAAATTGTGTTCACTAACGAAGCATTGAGCATTAGGGTGCTCAACATTTTAAGGAGTTTCTGTGGAGGTTACCAAAATAATGTTTAATCAATTATTTCACGTCACCTCTACATAAATTTGTATCTAGGATATGAGAATGGAAGTTGAAAGATCTTTCTCTCAAATTATGGGAAGAAAATAGGATTTATGCCTATTCATATTTTATTTACAACATAGTATTGCAGAACAAAGAACTAATAAGTTGGTAAAATAGGAATATAGTCACTTAAAGCCCCTTGTTGGTAATCTGCAGGGAGAGCGGTGTTTATGCAGGTATTGAAGATGGACGCTAGCTGTTTTCCCACCTTGACATTTGGATCTGGAAACATCAGCAGAATTAGATTAACCAGTGTACTTACAATATCTGCAATATAACAGTAATGTTACCAGTTGATAGACATTTAACAAGTGACTCACGCCTAACTTGCTTTTCTTTCTTCGTCTAAATAAGATAAACCTAGACTTGGTTGCAATCACTGCTACTGCTAATCTACAGAGGAGACACAAACAACCAACTATTTAAGAAGCAAGCCAATATCTTAACTATGAACTCGTGCGAAACCTAATGAGACTCAAGAGCTCGAAAAAGTTAAACCAATATGGATATATTGAATGTGGTTGTTGCTGTGGTATATTGCAGTCAACTCCACGTTGTCTATATTTTAATATTAACTAATCACATTAAAAAGAGGACTTCACCAACTATTCAGGGAGGAATACTTTATAGATCATGCTAACATCTTAAACATAACAAGTATTTTTGGAAAAATAAAATAAAGCAAAATTATTTCACATAAAAACTTATTTTTGACAAAATTCTCAGCCTTATATACTTATAAATATTACCAATTTTTAAGTTTATTTTTTATTTTAGAAAAGTGGCAATATAAAAGACTACATTATTCATATATTAGATAACCAAACACATGCTTACCACAAAACGGTGCTGTCCCCTTTGTTATCGTAAGGAAACTCCCTCTGGCAGGGAAATATTTGGAACAAGGTCCAAACGGAGCGCAGGTGTCGATGGTACAGCTGTGGAATAAACAGAGATTGTATTTAAATTAGATAAATCTCGTGACATTGTGACAGGGAACTGCAATCTGGATCTGTGGAGATTTGAACTAATCACATGCACAAATTGTGTAAGTGTTAATTCCGACATTGCTCGACCGCTATAACGTTTAAGTAACAACTGAGAATCAAAATATTTTGAAATTGATGTCGCATGTGTATCGTGCCGTTATAAGCAGATTTGATTTTTTTTGTTTTGCTTTGTCTTAGTTGCTAAATCTGGACCATCCACAGAGTCTTCGTTTGGAAACGTGGCCGGCCTAATGGGAATTTTCTTGGCACGGGAAGCAGGTTGTTTGCCGGCGGAGTCGGATATTTATAGTACCTTAAATTCAAGCGCGTAGATTTCTCATGAAAATTATAACCACACTAACCACAGACCTTCGTCATAGAAGATGTTGGGAATTATGTCCCTGTACCACCATACATCTCCCACACCTTTTAACAAAAATCGTACCAATTCTTTATGGGCATGTAAATAAAACCAGTCGGGTCAATAAAGCGATCATTAACATTACCTAACACCCAATTCCAGAAATTAACTCTGCTCACATTATCGCGTGCTACAATTCCTGAACTACGGTTATTTTATAAGGTTTTAAAAGTTTAGTGCCATTCCAAGCCGAGGTTTGCGAAATTCCTGATTCCTGTGCAAGCTTTCCGAGAGATTTCTTTGGACTTCGTTCTCACTTTTCTCCAACGTAATCGAGCTTTTTCCTCTGTAAGAAAACGGCGACTTAATTTCGCTTTCTTATCATGGATCGATTCCGTTTCCCTAAATATATTCACCAGATTATGCACCGTTTCTCGGTGAGGTGCACAAACAGCAGGGAATCTGTCTCACTTCTCTACAAGAGTTTGTTGTCGCATAGGAATTATACATGACGTTTCTATGTGCTAAAGTATACCGAATTTTTGGCATTATAACAACACTAACAAACTATAACACTGAAACACGTAGCCTCACAACGTATCAACCTCTGTACAGCACAGATTTCACGTTAATTGCTAGCCGACACACGGAGAGGGAATAGAACCGGTTAGAAACAGCGCAGTGCAGGGCAGGCAATTCTCCGTTATATGGTCACGCATTGAAACGAAGACTCTATAGAGACTCTAGAATACCAGGGGTATTTTTCTTACTTTACACTGTTTTCTGTAATTATTTTCTATTCCATGACATTTCTTAGCAAAAAGTCAAAACCTTCTTCAAAAGTAATGTTCCTTTATAACTTAAATATGTTATATAGTACATAGTTTGTAAATCGGCTTTATTCCTGAAGTAACTTATCAAGTAAATTCGGTCTTTTATAGACCATATGCGTCGGAGGGTATACAGCTTTTCAGTGGTGAAAGAATTATAGAAATTGGTTGAGCGAATTTTGAGAATACCCCCGCCCCCCCCAACACACACACACACCCACACCCACATGCAATATACAAATCTTCTCTCTTTATCCATAATATTAGTATGCATATTGCAACAGAAAATACATACACGTTGCCTTTGCTAGAGTCCTTTTGACCCCAGTATGTGCAGTTTGTATAGCGGAAGGCGTCGCTGTAGTAGTTGACTGCTCTATCGTGGGAGCAACCCAGATAGGTTGTTACATCTGAAACCAACAAATTATCTCTGTAATAGTTTATATTAAAACTTACATTTTATTTTAAATATAAGCAGTGCACTAATGTAATAATTATGAGCCTGAATGCTAATGATTTAAATTATAGACTACACAATGTCTTAGAATCCTTAACACAACTTAAAAAACTTCTTACATCTTTGTATCAGAGTGAAATATGGTTTCATCTCAGCGCCATTTCATCATACAACTAAAGTGAAGAAATTTATTCTTATTTTACATAATAAAACATTAACTGAAATGAATTTCTCAAACTTCGTGGACAAATTCGTATGATTTCTATAACTTGCTGCACCTTACACTGCGACACTAATAGGTTCTCAGTCTGTATTCTCGACAGCAGGAAGATGTCTGTCACAGTGACGCATTGTTCACTGTGAATCCCCTCTCTGCTAGGTTCTTTGTCTCGATTCTCGACAGCAGAAAGATGTCTATCACAATGATACATTGTTGATTGTGAATCCCATCTCTGCTAGGTCCTTTGTCTCGATTCTCGACAGCAGAAAGATGTCTATCACAATGATACATTGTTGATTGTGAATCCCATCGCTACTAGGTTCTGTGCCTACATTCTCAACAACAGGAAGATGTCTGTCACAATGATACATTGATACACCACGAATCCCAACTCTGCTAGGTTCTTTGTCTCGATTCTTGACATCAGGAAGATATATGTCACAATGATACATTGTTCACCGTGAATCCCATCTCTGCTAGGTTCTGTGCCTGCATTCTCAACAACAGGAAGATGTCTGTCACAATGATACATTGTTCACCGTGAATCCCATCTCTGCTAGGTTCTGTGCCTACATTCTCAACAACAAGAAGATGTATGTCACAATGATACATTGTTGATTGTGAATCCCATCTCTGCTAGGTTCTGTGCCTGCATTCTCAACAACAGGAAGATGTCTGTCACAATGATACATTGTTCACCGTGAATCCCATCTCTGCTAGGTTCTGTGCCTACATTCTCAACAACAGGAAGATGTCTGTCACAATGATACATTGTTCACCGTGAATCCCATCTCTGCTAGGTTCTGTGCCTACATTCTCAACAACAAGAAGATGTATGTCACAATGATACATTGTTGATTGTGAATCCCATCTCTGGTAGGTTCTGTGCCTACATTCTCAACATCAGGAAGATGTATGTCACAATGATACATTGTTGATTGTGAATCCCATCTCTGCTAGGTTCTGTGCCTACATTCTCAACATCAGGAAGATGTATGTCACAATGATACATTGTTGATTGTGAATCCCATCTCTGCTAGGTTCTGTGCCTACATTCTCAACAACAAGAAGATGTATGTCACAATGATACATTGTTGATTGTGAATCCCATCTCTGCTAGGTTCTGTGCCTACATTCTCAACATCAGGAAGATGTATGTCACAATGATACATTGTTCACCGTGAATCCCATCGCTACTAGGTTCTGTGCCTACATTCTCAACAACAGGAAGATGTCTGTCACAATGATACATTGTTCACCGTGAATCCCATCTCTGCTAGGTTCTGTGCCTACATTCTCAACAACAAGAAGATGTATGTCACAATGATACATTGTTCACCGTGAATCCCATCTCTACTAGGTTCTGTGCCTACATTCTCAACAACAAGAAGATGTATGTCACAATGATACATTGTTCACCGTGAATCCCATCTCTACTAGGTTCTGTGCCTACATTCTCAACAACAAGAAGATGTATGTCACAATGATACATTGTTCACCGTGAATCCCATCTCTGCTAGGTTCTGTGCCTACATTCTCAACAACAAGAAGATGTATGTCACAATGATACATTGTTCACCGTGAATCCCATCTCTACTAGGTTCTGTGCCTACATTCTCAACAACAAGGAGATGTATGTCACAATGATACATTGTTCACCGTGAATCCCATCTCTACTAGGTTCTGTGCCTACATTCTCAACAACAAGAAGATGTATGTCACAATGATACATTGTTCACCGTGAATCCCATCGCTACTAGGTTCTGTGCCTACATTCTCAACAACAAGAAAATGTATGTCACAATGATACATTGTTGATTGTGAATCCCATCTCTGCTAGGTTCTGTGCCTACATTCTCAACAACAAGAAGATGTCTGTCACAATGATACATTGTTGATTGTGAATCCCATCTCTGCTAGGTTCTGTGCCTGCATTCTCAACAACAGAGATGTATATCACAATGATACATTGTTGATTGTGAATCCCATCTCTGCTAGGTTCTGTGCCTACATTCTCAACAACAAGAAGATGTATGTCACAATGATACATTGTTGATTGTGAATCCCATCTCTACTAGGTTCTGTGCCTACATTCTCAACAACAGGAAGACGTATGTCAGAATGATACATTGTTGATTGTGAATCCCATCTCTGCTAGGTTCTGTGCCTACATTCTCAACAACAAGAAGATGTATGTCACAATGATACATTGTTGATTGTGAATCCCATCTCTGCTAGGTTCTGTGCCTACATTCTCAACATCAGGAAGATGTATGTCACAATGATACATTGTTCACCGTGAATCCCATCTCTACTAGGTTCTGTGCCTACATTCTCAACAACAAGAAGATGTCTGTCACAATGATACATTGTTGATTGTGAATCCCATCTCTGCTAGGTTCTGTGCCTGCATTCTCAACAACAGGAAGATGTATATCACAATGATACATTGTTGATTGTGAATCCCATCTCTGCTAGGTTCTGTGCCTACATTCTCAACAACAAGAAGATGTATGTCACAATGATACATTGTTGATTGTGAATCCCATCTCTACTAGGTTCTGTGCCTACATTCTCAACAACAGGAAGACGTATGTCAGAATGATACATTGTTGATTGTGAATCCCATCTCTGCTAGGTTCTGTGCCTACATTCTCAACAACAGGAAGACGTATGTCAGAATGATACATTGTTGATTGTGAATCCCATCTCTGCTAGGTTCTGTGCCTACATTCTCAACAACAGGAAGATGTCTGTCACAATGATACATTGTTGATTGTGAATCCCATCTCTGCTAGGTTCTGTGCCTACATTCTCAACAACAGGAAGACGTATGTCAGAATGATACATTGTTGATTGTGAATCCCATCTCTACTAGGTTCTGTGCCTACATTCTCAACAACAGGAAGATGTCTGTCACAATGATACATTGTTGATTGTGAATCCCATCTCTGCTAGGTTCTGTGCCTACATTCTCAACAACAGGAAGACGTATGTCAGAATGATACATTGTTGATTGTGAATCCCATCTCTACTAGGTTCTGTGCCTACATTCTCAACAACAGGAAGATGTCTGTCACAATGATACATTGTTGATTGTGAATCCCATCTCTGCTAGGTTCTGTGTCTACATTCTCAACAACAGGAAGACGTATGTCAGAATGATACATTGTTGATTGTGAATCCCATCTTTGCTAGGTTCTGTGCCTACATTCTCAACAACAAGAGGATGTATATTACAATGATACATTGTTCACGGTGAATCCCATCTCTGCTAGGTTCTGTGCCTACATTCTCAACAACAGGAAGATGTATATCACAATGATACCTTAATACTCCATGAATCCCATCTCTGCTAGGTTCTGTGTCTACATTCTGAACAACAGGAAGATGTCTATCACAATGATACATTGTTGATTGCGAATCCCATCTCTGCTAGGTTCTGTGCCTACATTCTCAACATCAGGAAGATGTCTATCACAATGATACATTGTTGATTGCGAATCCCATCTCTGCCAGGCTCTCTGTTTGCGCTCTCGACAGCAGGAAAATGTTTGTCGTGATGATACATTGATGCTCTTGAATCCCATCTCTGCTGGGTTCTCTGTCTGCATTCCCGACAACAGGAAGATGTTTGTGTGGTGATAAATTGTTGCTCTTGAATCCGATCTCTGCCAGGTTCTCTGTCTGTATTCTCGACAGCAGGAAAATGTTTGTCGTGGTGATACATTGATACTCTTGAATCCCATCTCTGCTGGGTTCTCTATCTGTTTTATCGACAGCAGGAAAATGTTTGTCGTGGTGATACATTGATGCTCTTGAATCCCACCTCTTGCACGTTCTCTGTCTGCATTCCCGACAACAGGAAGATGTTTGTGTGGTGATAAATTGTTGCTCTTGAATCCCATCTCTGCCAGGTTCTCTGTATTCTCGACAGCAGGAAAATGTTTGTCGTGGTGATACATTGATACTCTTGAATCCCATCTCTGCTGGGTTCTCTGTCTGTATTCTCGACAGCAGGAAAATGTTTGTCGTGATGATACATTGATGCTCTTGAATCCCACCTCTTGCACGCTCTCTGTCTGCATTCCCGACAACAGGAAGATGTTTGTGTGGTGATAAATTGTTGCTCTTGAATCCCATCTCTGCCAGGTTCTCTGTATTCTCGACAGCAGGAAAATGTTTGTCGTGGTGATACATTGATACTCTTGAATCCCATCTCTGCTGGGTTCTCTGTCTGTTTTATCGACACAGGAAGATGTTTTTCGCAGCGATACGTAGATTCTTTGTGAATCCCAACTCTGCTAGGTTCTCTTTTTACATTCTCAACAACAGGAATATGTCTATCACAGTGTTCACTATGAATCCCATCTCACAGGTTCTCTGTTTGCATTCTTGAGAGCAGGATAATGTTTGTCGCGGTGATACATTGATACTCTTGAATCCCGTCTCTGCTGGGTCCTCTGTCTGTTTTATCGACAGCAGGAAAATGTTTGTCGTGGTGATACATTGATTCTCTTGAATACCATCTCTGCCAGGTTTTCTGTCTGTATTCTCGACAGCAGGAAAATGTTTGTCGTGATGATACATTGATGCTCTTGAATCACTCCTCTTGCACGTTCTCTGTCTGCATTCCCGACAACAGGAAGATGTTTGTCGTGGTGATGCATTGATGCTCTTGAATCCCATCTTTCCAGGTTCTCTGTCTGCATTCTGGACAGGAGGAAAATGTTTGTGTAGTGATAAATTGTTGCTCTTGAATCCCATCTCTGCCAGGTTCTCTGTCTGTATTCTCGATAGCAGGAAAATGTTTGTCGTGGTGATACATTGATACTCTTGAATACCATCTCTGCCAGGTTTTCTGTCTGTATTCTCGACAGCAGGAAAATGTTTGTCGTGATGATACATTGATGCTCTTGAATCCCTCCTCTTGCACGTTCTCTGTCTGCATTCCCGACAACAGGAAGATGTTTGTCGTGGTGATGCATTGATGCTCTTGAATCCCATCTTTCCAGGTTCTCTGTCTGTATTCTCGACAGCAGGAAAATATTTGTCGTGGTGATACATTGATACTCTGGAATCCCATCTCTGCTGGGTTTTCTGTCTGTTTTATCGACACAGGAAGATGTTTTTCGCAGCGATACGTAGATTCTTTGTGAATTCCAACTCTGCTAGGTTCTCTTTTTATATTCTCAACAACAGGAATATTTCTATCACAGTGATATATAGTTCACTATGAATTCCATCTCACAGGTTCTCTGTTTGCATTCTTGCGAGCAGGAAAATGTTTGTCGCGGTGATACATTGATACTCTTGAATCCCGTCTCTGCTGGGTTCTCTGTTTGCATTCTCGACAGCAGAAAGATGTTTGTCGCAGTGATGCACTGATGCTCTTGAATCCCAGCTCTGCTAGGTATTCTATTTGCATTCTAGACAGCAGGAAGATGTTCGTCGCGGAGATACGTTAATGGTGTCACACATGGACATACGCTTGTCGGGAATAGTTCCAGGTGCGACCGGTTACTGTGCGGGCTACACCGTTTGCATACCTTGGGAAAATGTAAGGTAATGCTGATAGTGCCCACCAGGATACTGTCCATCTTATACTGAAATAATGGGCATTTAGCTAAGGAATAAGGCTGCTTTTTATGTAGTTTATTTTGAAATTGGCAGCAGTAACAAGAGTAGTCCTAGTCTCCAGTTTATTGTCCGAAGTAGGAAGACAGCCACTTGTTATGCAACAATGTCGAAGTGTGTTGAAAGTTTTTGCAGAATCCTTCAGGAAACCTTTCTTTTGAGCAATAGGGAATTCTATTATTTGCCGGAGATAGTTCAAATACAATTGTCTGTTTGCAACCTAGTTCAAACTTAGATTTTCGCTCCAGGAGCAGTAGTTCCTCTTAGGCAAATATCATCGAGCGAGGTGGCGCCGCGGTAACGCGTGCGACTTGCATTCGGGAGGTTCCGGGTTTCATCCCCGTGACCGCCCATACTAACCCATGGGTTTTTTGTAGTTTCTCCGGCTGGAGGGGCGAATGCTGGGGTGGTTTCTCTTCTACCACGATCTTCCTGACCTCATTTCCTATACCCAACATCTCGTTCATTGTCATCCGTTTCAGGGTTGTAGGATCTGGCGACGGTATTCGGCATTTGCGGCTGAGCGGTGGCTGTGCGCTCTGTAGCGGATTTTTCCCTGGTGTCATTGCGGGACTGCTCAGTTGGGTCCCGCCTCCTAGTGGGTCCCACCGGGGGGACTGCCTGGAGTTTGGAGGCTTGTGGGTGAGCCCGGACGGTGTCTTCTGCGTTCGAACTGGAAACTTAGGGACCCGTTCATGCTTGTGCGCGTCATCATCCCGATCTGGTCGCCCTTTGGGTCCCCCCCTCCCTCTCAAGCATCACGGTAGAAGCTAAAAGAGCCGTTGTCGGTACTTGCGGTGCTCTGCCCCGGTTGCGGGCGGCCCCTCCGTTCGTCTGTAGCGTTTCTTTACCTTTAGACAACCGCCAAAGTCAGATAGCAAGCAGTGAATCCAGAATCGACTTCTAGCTTGATGTATTTTATAGTTTAAAATATATCTGTTATACAGGATGCCCATAAGGTCCCAACACATTCTCATGTTCCTGGTCTGCTACAAAATAATAAATATGTATTATGATAGAGTAGAACCTTATAAAGTTCAACATGACTACCTTCATAATCAACAAAAGATACTACCTTGACATGCTGCAGTTGTTCCTGTAGCCACATTTAAGGCAGGATGGTATTCTTGACTCTGTCATTTGTCAACAAGATGGGGCACCACCCCACTATGCAAAAATTGTCGGGACTACCTGCGGATCGCATGTAGGTTCCCCGTTTACCGATCTCCCTCCCTTTGACCCTTTTGCAAGGGGTTTCATCAAGAACCGAGTTTATGGTATCAGGGTGCCAAATGTGCTTGAGCTGAAACAAGGAATAAGAATGACATGCTTGCTAATAACCTCTGAAATCTTACGGCGCGTGTTCCGTATAACCACAAGGCGATGGGAACAGTGTGTTGATAATGAAGGTGGACATACATTAGACTTTATAAGGTCCTACTTTATCCGAATATAATGTTTATTGTGTTGTACCAGACCAGCAACAACTGCAGCATGTCCAGGTAGATTGCCTTGTGTTGATAATGAAGGTGGACATACATTAGACTTTATAAGGTCCTACTTTATCCGAATATAATGTTTATTGTGTTGTACCAGACCAGCAACAACTGCAACATGTCCAGGTAGATTGTCTTGTGTTGATAATGAAGGTGGACATACATTAGACTTTATAAGGTCCTACTCTATCCTAATGTAATGTTCATTGTGTTGTACCAGACCAGCAACAACTGCAGCATGTCCAGGTAGATTGTCTTGTGTTGATAATGAAGGTGGACATACATTAGACTTTATAAGGTCCTACTCTATCCTAATATAATGTTTATTGTGTTGTACCAGACCAGCAACAACTGCAGCATGTCCAGGTAGGCTGTCTTGTGTTGATAATGATGGTGGACATACATTAGATTTTATAAGGTCCTACTCTATCCTAATATAATGTTTATTGTGTTGTACCAGACCAGCAACAACTGCAGCATGTCCAGGTAGATTGTCTTGTGTTGATAATGAAGGTGGACATACATTAGACTTTATAAGGTCCTACTCTATCCTAATATAATGTTTATTGTGTTGTACCAGACCAGCAACAACTGCAGCATGTCCAGGTAGGCTGTCTTGTGTTGATAATGATGGTGGACATACATTAGACTTTATAAGGTCCTACTCTATCCTAATATAATGTTTATTGTGTTGTACCAGACCAGGAACAACTGCATGTCCAGGTGGACTGTCTTGTGTTGATAATGATCGTGGACATACATTAGACTTTATATGGCCCTGCCCTATCCTAATATAATGTTTATTGTGTTGTACCAGACCAGGAACAACAGCATGTCCAGGTAGATTGTCTTGTGTTGATAATGATGGTGGACATACATTAGACTTTATAAGGTCCTTCTCTATCCTAATATAATGTTTATTGTGTTGTAACAGACCAGCAACAACTGTAGCATGTCCAGGTAGACTATCTTGTGTTGATAATAAAGGTGGACATACATTAGACTTTATAAGGTCCTTCTCTATCCTAATGTAATGTTTATTGTGTTGTAACAGACCAGCAACAACTGTAGCATGTCCAGGTAGACTATCTTGTGTTGATAATGATGGTGGACATACATTAGACTTTATAAGGTCCTTCTCTATCCTAATGTAATGTTTATTGTGTTGTAACAGACCAGCAACAACTGTAGCATGTTCAGGTAGACTATCTTGTGTTGATAATGAAGGTGGACATACATTAGACTTTATAAGGTCCTACTCTATCCTAATGTAATGTTTATTGTGTTGTAACACACCAGCATCAACTGTAGCATGTCCAGGTAGATTGTCTTGTGTTGATAATGAAGGTGGACATACATTAGACTTTATAAGGTCCTACTCTATCCTAATATAATGTTTATTGTGTTGTAACAGACCAGCAACAACTGCATGTCCAGGTAGATTGTCTTGTGTTGATAATGAAGGTGGACATACATTAGACTTTATAAGGTCCTACTCTATAATAATATAATGTTTATTGTGTTGTAGCAGACCAGGAACAACTGCATGTCCAGGTAGATTGTCTTGTGTTGATAATGAAGGTGGACATACATTAGACTTTATAAGGTCCTACTCTATAATAATATTATGTTTATTGTGTTGTAGCAGACCAGGAACAACTGCATGTCCAGGTAGATTGTCTTGTGTTGATAATGAAGGTGGACATACATTAGACTTTATAAGGTCCTACTCTATCCTAATATAATGTTTATTGTGTTTTAGCAGATCAGGAACAACTGCAGCATGTCCAGGTAGACTGTCTTGTGTTGATAATGATGGTGGACATACATTAGACTTTATAAGGTCCTACTCTATCCTAATATAATGTTTATTGTGTTTTAGCAGATCAGGAACAACTGTAGCATGTCCAGGTAGACTGTCTTGTGTTGATAATGAAGGTGGACATACATTAGACTTTATAAGGTCCTACTCTATCCTAATATAATGTTTATTGTGTTGTACCAGACCAGCAACAACTGCAGCATGTCCAGCTAGATTGTCTTGTGTTGATAATGAAGGTGGACATACATTAGACTTTATAAGGTCCTACTCTATCCTAATATAATGTTTATTGTGTTGTAGCAGACCAGGAACAACTGCATGTCCAGGTAGATTGTCTTGTGTTGATAATGAAGGTGGACATACATTAGACTTTATAAGGTCCTACTCTATCCTAATATAATGTTTATTGTGTTTTAGCAGACCAGGAACAACTGCATGTCCAGGTAGATTGTCTTGTGTTGATAATGAAGGTGGACATACATTAGACTTTATAAGGTCCTACTCTATCCTAATATAATGTTTATTGTGTTTTAGCAGACCAGCAACAACTGCAGCATGTCCAGGTAGATTATCTTGTGTTGATAATGAAGGTGGACATACATTAGACTTTATAAGGTCCTACTCTATCCTAATATCATGTTTATTGTGTTTTAGCAGACCAGCAACAACTGCAGCATGTCCAGGTAGATTGTCTTTTGTTGATAATGAAGGTGGACATACATTAGACTTTATATGGTCCTACTCTATCCTAATATAATGTTTATTGTTTTTTAGCAGACCAGCAACAACTGCAGCATGTCCAGGTAGATTGTCTTGTGTTGATAATGAAGGTGGACATACATTAGACTTTATAAGGTCCTGACCTATCCTAATATAATGTTTATTGTGTTTGTAACTGATCAGGGGCATGTAAATGTATTGGCACTTTATGGACACACTGGCATTGCATAAGGAAACGCCTTCCTTATAAGCCCTGCACCCCCAAACCATATCCCCTTCTAGTCCATGCTGGAATTGGACTGCTCAGTAAGGGCAGATGACCGAGCGGGATGGCTCCGCAGTAACGTGTGAGGCTCGCATTCCGTAGGTCCGGATCTCGATTCCCTGTGACCACCCAATCTGACTTTGGGGTTTTCGTGGTTTTCCTTGGTTGACAAAGGAGGGTGCTAGAGTGACGTATTCTAGCATGGATTTTCTCTCTCCCTATTCTCTCTCATTTCATTTCCCTTTCATGTTTAAGGGGACTCCGGGACTGTGGTTCGGTCGGTGTCGGACAGATGACGCAGAGGCTTGCGATTTGGAACTTCTCGACCCTGCTAGAAGGACGGCTCTAGAGCCTACACTTCTGTCGTGTCTCCCCAACCCCACTAGAAGCACGTCTCCGAGCGACCCTCCCGTGGCCGGATGGTCAAGCCTGGAAGTATTAGGGAACTCTGCGCGTCTCTGTCGACTTGCGCCGGCCATCTATGCAGCCCATACGTCTCCTGCGGTTCCCTCGCCTCATCTATTCCTCCGGAGGGTGTATGCACAAAGCATCCATTGGGGTTGAGATGCTAGGTGTTCCCTCCGTTAACTAGTCCACCCTATCGTGACGTGAATGAGCTGAAACCAGTCCGGCGTGGAGCATGACAATGTTTGCCTTTGTCAAAGCAAGTGACATGGATATACTAATGACGAGAGAGAAACAGAAACTAGAAGTTACTGAGCGGAAAGCCGTTCAGAGTTCAGGTATTTCAGGAACATAAAAACAAGTACCGTCATATGGCGTGAATGAGCTCCATAAGTGTTCCCTTGCTTTTGCAGTTGACTCCATGAAGCAACCTGGTTGGTGATATCCCTTGTTGAAGTAGAAGTCCTTGTGACCTAGAACATACAATCGTACTTAGTGGCATCAACAATTGCACTTTTCCCATACAGATCTTTCTCCACTTGATTACTTTTTATGGGGATGTAGAGTCCTTGTTACGAGGCCTGCTAATATGGAAGAGTTAAAAATGGTGATCAGAGATATACCACCAGCACTAATTGAAAATGCTCAACACGCTTCGACTTGGCCCCTGCCAGACTGAAAATGGGAGCACTTTATTAAATAATTAGAATTTCATTTGTTACAGTAGTTGTGTAAACTATGGAGAATACTGTTAAACAAGCCAATAGCAACCAATTCCATCTGAAATAATAAACTTGCTTATGCAACTAATATAACTTCTTTATGAAAAATGAAAAAAATGTTTTTCCATTTAACATTTTTGTCAATGACCTCACGCTCTATAAAATAAGGCTGAAAATGTTGTTTATTTTTGTGAAATGTTCCTTTGAAAATATTACGTTTGACGTGCCCGAGCTTTTTAAAAAAAATTAATTAATATTTATTTTGATTGCATTATGGCCCCGTATAGTTTATGCACTGCTTATTACTTTCTCTACTACGTATAGTAAGTAGGGGAAGTATTGTATTCCACCCAAAAATTCGATACCGAGATTTCACCGGAAATACATGTTTTGAGACCCCCTGAATCCAAAAAAGCATTTTTGGAAACATGTCCGTGTGTGTGTCTGTGTGTCTGTCTGTGTGTGTGTGTGTCTGTCTGTGAACAGCATAACTCAGAAACGAACAGTCGGATAAACACCAAACTTGGTATTTAGGTTCAGTATCTTTCAGAGATGCGACACGAAGGTTTTAAAGAAAATCCCCCCACCCCAGAGTACCCTTTACATGGAACATTTTTCGAAAATTTTAATTTTCTCAAAAAAGACTCCAACGATTTTGATTAAAATATCATATGTTTAAGATATTTTCATGACAAATAAAATGTATATCTTGAATTTTCTGGAATGTCTCCAAAAGTATTTTTCATTGTGAACGACTTTTGGTAAACTGGTAAAGCATAAGAGATAGACAAAATTTTACTACACAAAAAATGTAGATCGCGTTAAAATACACAATTTATGTCATATACATTTTTGTTGTTGAGTGAATCATTTTCGAGATATTGCTTGTTATTCCCTTAAATTTCTCAAATGGGAATTCGTTATTCATTTGTTTTGTCTTGGATATGCAAAGAGTATTAATCTGTGGGAAAGGGAATGGTGCTGCACCTAGCAACGAGCTATTAAGAGATATGTATGTGCCTAAAGGCTACTGTATTTATATATTGCCCTTGTAAATATATATTCCCTTACATCTACAAGAAAATTAGCAATAAGATAGACTCTGCAAATGTTTATCTCGATTAACATGAAGTAGATGGAGAATAAGCGTTTCTAAAAATAGTTTGTACAAGAGTAGAGAAAGTCATGTGAGTGTAACACATCAGATTTTTTTATATTACATTCGATTCCAATGCTATAAATGTATTCACTAAAGGTTCTGGATGTCTAAACCTTCTAATAATCCTCATGCATGCAAGTTTTGCTTTATTTTCTTTGTACTTATGTTGTAATGAAGGTCGGTAGCAGGACATGCTAAATAATTGTATAGAAACAGAAATATTGTAACATTAGAAATCAGTGAAGTAACATTTTATAATTAACAACTCAGAAGATTATTTTTCTCGAACGGTCATTGACTACGTGTCTTTTCAAAAGAGGTTAACTGGGTGGTTTGTGAGTACGGAATCTGATTTCGTTGTATATGCATTGTGTGAAAACTGTGCGGCTTTTGTTATTAAATAACTATGGGACCCAAAAGAAAGTACAAAGGTTTAAAATGTAACCTACTGTAATTATCTAACCAGTTACTGGACAGGATTGTTCCACCACCAAAAGGTGCTTATAGGCTATACAGCATCTTCAAAACTTGGAAGACTGTCGGGGGGAGGTAAAGTACGTCAGATGTTTTACATAGTTTTGCGTGAATATTGGGAGATTTTTCATCCGTTATTAGGAATAGCCTGTCTGTACGAAATTAAAATTATAAGGGGTAAAGGGGAGTATGCATCATAAAAATGTTATAGGTAATTGTACAATAATTTCATAAAATGCTGGGAGAGGCAAATGAAATTAATTGTTATTCTAGTTTAAAAATCTACCCGTGCGTGGTATAATTATAACAAGACTGTAACATTTATTTACCTATTGGAGTGCTTTCTCCTAAACCTATAATCGGAAACTGTATCATGACGTCGGTATGAACAACATCCACATAATCTGCATCATCTGGACTCAGCTGAACGTTCTCGGAGTAGCCTTGGAAGAGTGGTGCCGCGGGATCAAGTCCTGGAAAAGGAATATTTAGTAGTAGCCTCACTCTGATCCTCTTAGATGTTATGTCTATGGGCTTATAAGGATAAAACTTCACTTAGCAATTATTCCTCCTATTCTTGATTGAAGCATGTTGCATGTTATATGACACGTCACTTACAAACATGTAAACACACTGAACGACATGAAATTAAATATACAAAATTAGTAATTACAGATATATATTTTATCCTATTTCTTGAGGTAAGAACAGCATTTCCAGCGACCTTGAGAGTCAGCGTGTGTCAGGGAAATTAGTTCAAAGTTATCATAGTCTGGTAATTCATACTCATGAAGACTACATCCCTTAAAATCCTCCCCAACCCTTGAAGTGATGAGTTTCAAATTAAATGCAGAGGAGCTGATATTTTCACACATATTATAGAGATGTTCATGTTTTTGTGACTGCGATTTCAGATTGATTTACGCCATCATAAGACTTTGGTGCCCCACCCCAAGTAAATTCAACTTTCAGTGGCTGGATTCATCATTTAATCCATAGTTTGTAGAATGGCTTGTCTTTTTTTTACTTATAGATGCTGTTTTAACTACTGTGGTTCTTAGCGTCCCATTCTATATTGGGCGTGAAGCGCCGGTAGTTTTGCTCAGACGCCCTCGTACAATATCAGGCTTGAGGTTCTTTTACGTGCCGTAAATCTACGACACGGGACCACCGGCTTTACTTCCCTTCCGAAGGAAGCCATGCTAAGGATTTTTAAGTCTGAAAAGACCTATCGCACTCCGCCGGGTTTGAACCCGCGACCTCGGGAACTGGAGGTAAACCACAGAATGGCTCGATGATGAAGTAGACAATCAACAGATTACTAAGCTTGTAGTTTAGTTTGTATGCATTTCTCCACTAATGTTTTCATCCGGTAAGAAACCCAAAAATGTATTGCTTTTTACATGCTTTCTCTTCTTCCTCAACTTTAATTTAGGATATTTAACACTTTTATTTTGTTTATTGTGGAAATATGGCCGCTGTTTTCTTTTTACTTAGAACCAACAAGTTTGTAGTGAATAAAATTTGAATATACTTTAAAATAATGTCTATACATCGTATTACTTCCATTAGTCCCTGTTATAAAACGCTTGCGTCAGCTACAAATTGCGTTACTTTCACATCTATAATGTCATTAACACTATCCACAAAATAATATGTGTACAATATAAATAACAGTGGCCCAGGTGCAGATCCCTGTGGTACTCCATAGTTTATGTTCTTAAAATCAGTTTCAGTTTCATTGGTTTTACTATCAAAATATTCCATTTGGAAGACTGCTTCATGTTTAGAATATGACTTAAACCAGTTGGACGCTATTCCTATTGTGCTGTTTTGTTCCGGCACATGAACATCGTTTAGCGCACAGTTTCCCTGGTACCTTCGGGGTATTGGTTTCCTTTCGTACCCACTTTCGCAGCTTCGAGGGTGGGTTCGGTTCCCCGCCGTCCAACTTTTGGGCTCTGGGATTCTTTGAGTTTCTCTTCCTGGACTGGTGCTCCGGACCGGAGAAATTATGAAGTGTTTGGTTCCGATGAATTAAACAATTTTGGTAAGTTTCTCCGCTACACCTTTTTTGGTTTCTTTCTACCTCTTCTGGTCAGACTGGTGTGTTTGTTGAGCATAGTATTGTGTGTTTTTTAATCGGACAAAACTTAGTTTACGGGTCCAGAAGTTCGTGTATATTTCGCTGCTTTAATTCACTGGTTTTACTGGGTTGTTGTTGTGTAGTGTCGCCATATTTGTGTTGCTAAATGGGGCAGTTGAAAATTATCAATTTTAAACGATATTGTCTCTTATTTCAATGTATGCATTTGGGCTCGGTGTAATCGAATTGTAAATCTGTTCGGAGTTTACTAGTGTGATGCTCATGTACGAGGGCTATTTTTTTTTCAACCTCAGATCGCGTAGTAGTGCAACCACACGAGCGGTGGAAACTGTTTGTGCGTGTAGGGTGACTGCGCATGTCCCCCACTCTAACCTCAGCCATGCGATGCCATTGTGACCCTAGGTTTTGGCACGGAAACATGGCTGCTACCATTGACTGTGTTGCGTAGACATTATTGCGAGACATTGCGACGACTGCGGAGAGCCATACAGAACAAACGAAGAGGCAAGCTGACGTCTAAGGTTGTCTTGATTCACGACAATGCCCACGGCACCCAACAAATTCTTCAGGAACTTCGATGGGACGTTTTCGACCATCGCCGTACAGCCCTAATTTGGCGCCGAGTGATTTTCACCTCTTCCCTGCACTGAAAAAGTGGCTAGGAGGGCGGAAGTTCGAGAACGATGAAGTGCTTCAAACCAACGTCCATACCTATCTTAACTCACTGGCGGCAACGTACTGTGCAGAAGGGATCGAAAAGCTCGTCCACAGGTATGACAAATGCCTCAACCTTAATGGCGATTATGTTGAAAAGTAAATACATTTGTACCTAACATTTGGTAATACATTTATTTGGCTATGTACTCTTGTCTTTAAATTATGACCCATCGGAGGTTGAAAAAAAATAGCCCTCGTATTTCAGGTTCCCTGTATCTTATTTTGAATATATCACATTCTTTTATATATTCAGCTCAGGGTTTTAATGTTTTGAGTTGCATCCTGTTTATGTTCTAGGAAGCATCTCTGCTGATTCCGAACCTGGTGGACCCCTGTTCTCACTTGAGATTTACAATAGGGAGATAGTTACAAGCGTTAATTGTAGTGCATCGTTAGTACATCATACGCGGATAATGTTTACAATCACAAAGAATGATCTACTAATGTTTTCATTAGGTCTAAGAATAAAGCCAGTCCTATTCGTTTAATATCTGTTGCATCAATAAATTTTATTAGTGCTGAATTAATTGGTTTCTTTTTCCTAAAACCATTTTGATTATCATTATTATTTTCAACGTATTTAGAAAATGGTTTATTCTGCTGCTCAAATGTGTAGCAAAAGTCGAGATTACCAACACTGACGTGGAGTACTCAACCTTACACTTCTTTGTTTTCTTGCAAATAGGTCTCACCTTGCTAGTAAAAGCTTCATTAAACACAGCAGTTTAATTAGGAATATGGGACATTTTTAACTGATTTCAACTCTTCAGTTAATATTAGTATTAGAAACATATTTTTTATTCCATTTTAAGCTCAATGTTTCTGATTTTTCCAATGAATACTTTTTAATAGATTTTCAGCAATGCCTTGCACAAAAGCTATTAAATAATCGCGAAATATCTTTTGGATCCACTACTAGATTACCATTATTTTCATCCAGAGGTTATTAATTAAATTGACTTCAGATTTAATTATTAATTGTTTTATGAATATCAGACGATGTTGGAATATCCAACATTTATTGATACCGAAATAGAGGCCCAGGGCCACAATGAGCACCTTATTAAATGTTAGCAGACTACATTGAATCCAATTGGATTACTACGGAGGGGACCCGTCACCGATCCAGAGTGGATATTGTACCTACGCCCCACGAGGATGAGGCGAGAGGAGACACCGAGCGACGGCACAGCAATGACAGGGTCCCTAAGTTTCCATATAGAGACATCCCGGCAGTCTGACAAGCAAGCCGGAGACCCCACCCCGAATAGGGTTTTCAATGCCCCCCAAGGTGTGGTCCTTATACCACTGCAACCAGCCAAAGACCCAGGGACGGAAAAAGTTCACAGAGAGCGTCCTTTTTCCCCGCCACGCTGCACCGAAACACCGTCGCCTACACTTCCAAACCTGAAATAGACCAAACGGGGGATGAAAGATTCGCCTGACAAACCGAGAAACCTCCGATAAAGCTCGTGGGTCAGAGTCGCCGGAGATCGAACCCTGCATCTCCCGAATGCGGGACACAGACGTTACCGCTTGGTGTGAAATTAAATGTCTCGGATTACGAAGTAAATTTTTATTTTCTGTTATTTTGAATGTTGTAATTTTTAAATATTTTATGTGCTGTTACAACTTTTCCTTGAAATTATTATAATATTATTATTGGCTATTTGAAAGGCTATTCTCGTATTTAAACTAAAACGTATATCAAATTAATCTCATGTCGTACACTCTTATAGATGCTCCTTTAACTTAATAGTATTACTTTCCTCTGTGACTTCTGGTTTCAGGCATGCGGCCTAGTTTAACACGGTGCAGTCTGAAACACCCATCTTGGGAATTTTGCAACAGTGTTACATTATACACGCGCACACAGTAAATACACCTGCTTAGTACTGCTGTTAGAAACTACAGTGCTTTTCTTTCACACTGCGACCATCCCACGGCTGCTCACGCCACAGCTCGGACTTCCGCCAAGACAGTTGTAATATACCTTATTATAAGAGATGTCCTCTATCCGCACGTTTCTGGCATCTTCTCACTGGAGAGTTCAACATCTGAAATTGAGTGAATTGGTTTAGTTCTTCCAATGTATGGGGTTTGTTGCATACACTTTATTTTTCAGGCCCATCATGGATAAAAATCGTATTTTGTTAAATCAGGGGATTGTGAGGTACTAGTTAGCTTATCCTCAACATTTTCTTAAACTATATTTAGTGACTCATCAGCACGGTAGCAAAGTTTTGTTGGAAAAATCCAGACTAATAATGAGCTTCGTTCAGCTGTTCAAAAATGGCGTAAGTCATTCCTGTACCTCTCTGCATTTGTTGCTTGTTAAAAAATATAGGTCCTATTATTCCATATTATTAAGCACGCCAATTTTTGCGTCATGCAAGGAAATCTCAGTATAAAATCGGGTTTCTCTGCATTCCAATATCTGTTATTTTGCGACAAAACATAGCCATATACATGGAACCATGCTTCGTCAGAGAAGAATATTAAGCGTGGTTCAATTACTCTATCGTTTCGCAAAAGTTTAACAGAGAATTTACCCGACTGTGATGATCACGTGAAAAATAAAATGTATGTAACAAACCCCATACATTGTAAGAACTAAAAGAAAACATGAGACGAGAAATTCACCCACTTTCAGATGTTGAACTCTCCAGTGTGAATGAAAATTTCCTGAGAAGATACCAGAAATATGTGGATGGAGAATAACACTATTTCCAATATGTCTTATGATAAGGTATGTATTTATTGTCATTGTAACTGTAACTATGAGAATGTGAGGCGATTTGAGGGGATATTATAATTGTTTCGGCAGGAGTCCGAGCTGCGGCGGCTACAGTGTGAAGGAAAAGCACTGTATATGTTAAGGTTACGTTTACATCAGGTTAAGCCCAGACGGTGCCTACAAAACGTCAGTGTTTTATCTGTATTTATAACTTAAATAAATAAAAGAACATTACCAGTAATCCAGCCAATATTTGGGATGGATTGCCCCACGTAAGCTGATACATGTGCCCCTAAACTGTGTCCAATAAGTTTCACGTTTCCTGGTTGCAAGCCATAGTCCTTCATCATGAAGCGGATGAGACTGCAACAAGATCAAGCAAATATATTAACACGAGCAGAGTTTTTGGTAAACGAAAATCGCTCAACAATTTCACCAAATTGCATAGTAACAACGTTGTATTATAATTATTACTGCCATTGTTGTTGAAAAAGCTCTATTTTTTAAAACAAAGATGTTTTTTATAACGTGTACCTTTCTATTTGGGCTGCAACGACTCGCAAGTTGGACACGGCCTGCAAATAGTTGACTTTTGAAGACGCGCCCCAATCCACGAGGATAACATTCGTGTCGTTCTGAAAATTGGACAGAGGAAACAAGGTTATACATAATGCACTTATTGGCTGTACACCGTAACCTATTATTTCCAGGCATAAGGATTTCTAAGCATTGAAGTCAGGACGAAAGGAAATGAAGTTGACATTTGCAGACAACACTTACTAACCGTGCTTACCTGCCCAATGATTTTTGACCGCTGTTGTTTAAATTCTTTATATTGACATAATGGTTTAAGTCAATGTGGCTAGATAACTAAGGTGAGCCACTCCGGGATGGGAGCTGCCATTGGCTGCCCGCCTGTGACGTAAGTGAGAGTGGAGACGAGCGCGCGGAATACAAACACAGCGCAGTGAACACACTAAATTCCTCCCGATTAACTCCCAATTGTTTATTATTAGCACTTCTTCCAGTTTTTTTAAAAGGTGTACTATTTCGGAGCATTCTACAAACATTGTGGGCCAAACATAAAGCAAAACGAATGGAAACTGTATTACATTAGTAATATATTTACGTATAAACAAAACTACTGGAACACATCCAGGACTTCAACGTAAACTGTAGGCGCTACAAGAGATTCAAACATACATTACTTTAGTACTAAAGGAAAATTTACAACTACTCTAAAGGAATCGCTAAATGGATATGCTGGTGTATTTTTTTTACCGTAAGAAATGAAAACAATAATTCCAGAATGCATTACTCTGTTACAGGATGTAAAAATGAAAGAGACATACCTGCAACATTCCACTTGTACTTGGACCTTCACTAAGTGCATATCCAGGCCAATCGGGAATGAACTGCTACGTAACTGCATCTGGGAGCAGAATTTTCTTAACCGGCAAACCTAAAAGTTCACACTTCAAATCCCGTTTATAGTTACTAGGAAGAAAGTGCACTGAACATACACGTGAATTATCAGCGTTAAATTTGTCAGTACGCTTACAGCGAGACACCCACACGCGCTTTAATTGCTCATTTTTTTTGGAAATGTGTGATAATTCACACCAACCGTTTTAAAACCGTAATTACGGTATTGTGCTACAGCACAATACATTCTACTCTTAGCGTTCTTACTCATTGCACACCGACTTAAACACTTCAAAGCAGAGAAAACTGAATCTATACTCAAGATTCTAGTTTAAATATGTGTGTGCAACTTATTTGTTGAAGTGGGGGGGGGGGTTATATGACTGAGTGATAAGGAATAATGTACTTTCGTACATCTGTTGTTAAGTTGTGAAGTTTCCGCCAACATAGCGAGATAAACTAGGATAATTGTACGTGACTTTTAAAGCGAAGAGAAGCTCAGATTAATATCTGTTGCCTTTTACGCAGTTGAGCGGCATAATTATTTCAAAGGAAATGCTGTTTGCTCTTACAGCCAAAGTTTAACAACCTTTTTCCGTTCACTGTGGTTCTGTAAAGGATTATATACCTGGAAAAGCTTGCCATTTTCAGGGAACAATACATTTGGCCCGCATTACATCTGTTTTCATGTTATGAGTCGGCCTACCTGCCAAAAAGTAAGTTCTTTATATTCCTCAGGAATGCGTATTAAACAGTATATTATTGTGAGCAGAAGCTATTTGAAGACCAAGTATCATATAAGCATGATCCGGATTCTGATGACATGCCATCTTTTAATTCTTGCAATAAAGGTATTGCTATATATATATATATATATATATATATATATATATATATATATATATATATTAGGTCATTTTGGTAGTTTCAAGTTTTCTATTTTGGATGTTTTTTCGATATTACATCATTAATTTGTAATTTCTTTGTCCTTTGCCGCTTTATTTGGTAACTTCCTTGCATAAGTATAGAGTATATAAAGATTATTGGTTGGTCTGGAAAGAGTTGCTTGTGGGTGGAGAGATGGTTATTGTCAGGGAAACAGGTATAACTACTGTTATGAATTAATGTCCAAAATTAGGGATGAGGAGGTCAGTTTTCCCTTTTTTGCTTAATAAGTGCGTATTGCTCTTATTTATGTATGACATGGACTGTGAAATCCTCTTCATTTGCAATAAACATTGCATATTCTGAGTTCTCAAAAGAGTTAATGCTACACTTTTGTAAGACCTGTTTAAAAACACAATAAGTTAGAAAATTAATTGAAAATATATTTGTTCTATGTTCTTGTTTGGAGAATCTGAAAAGCAAAGAAAATAATGTTCTTACTTGTTTGAAGAATCTGAAAAGGAAAGTAAGAAAATTTTCTTTTCTTTTCAGATTCTTTGAACAAGAACATTTTCACTGCTCTTTTACTTATTTTTTCTTCTTGTATAGGAGTTATATCAATATATAAATTAATTTATAACTTTTTGTACACTAATTTTAGTAAATCAAATAAATCTCATTTTAGATAATTTTTTTGTAATTACAAAGTCATTTTGAAACAAATGTAGTCATTTTAAAACAAATGTAGTCATTTAAAAAAATTAGTCATCAAAATCCGCGCCCTGCTTATAAAACACCGCTCTGACATTTTCTCTCATGTATTTACGTTCATGTCCCCTGTATTTGCTCACATAATATTGATTTGTTTCGTAAAGCCTCTCCTGCCAGTTTGGCGTGAAATGTGTCCATGTTTTATACAAAATAACGAAAACTAAGATACGAGTAAGTTATTGCACTTTCCTTGCATAAATACTAAATAATATAGGCACCTAATTACAATTGGCAAGTTCCTTAGATCTACCTGCTTTTAAAAAGATCAGTGTAATATGTTTCAATGATCGCCAGTGCAATACACTAATACACCTCCTTTTAACAACACCCACTTTCCCGTGGGTGAAAGCATTACATTTGTGTGCTTTTAAGGGTATTGGTTGCGAGCGTATACTAAAGTATACAGGAAAGGTTGTTCTAAAATTAATATCTCAAAAATATTAAGGCTAGACGCATCCTTGTTCTTACTCTTTCAAGTAGGAAGGATCAAATGGGAACTATGTACAATTAATTATTCATTAATTAAAAAATTAAAACAACTTTATACTAGAAATAATTAAGAAACTAGGTTTATATAAGCACATTCTCAGCCTAAATAATGAAGCCAAAATATCCAAATTCTGAACACATCATTCGAATGTACACTACTCTGTAAATTCGGTTTATTTGAAAATTGGAGGATACTTGCAAGACTTGCTGTGCAGATAACTGTTTTTCAGCATGTGTCGATTATCTACTTCAAGTAGTCGAAAGTTATGTGAATTTAATTCATTTTGTGGAGTTACTCTCTTCTGCCAAAATAGTTATATTAATAAAATTCTTTTTTAAAAAAATATTTTAAATATGCATGTCGATTATTCATGCTTTTACCTAGACGCGAAAAAAAAGTCTCGGAAAACATGCACATATATCAAGTTTTCAGATATCATGACTTTTATGTTTAAGTCATATTACATAATAGCATGATCAACATACAGTTTCTCTCATTAAACTGCGTTTTTCACAATCCATAAACAAACAATACAATTTAATTTCGAATCAAAGTTTAAGACCCGATAGCGTATAACGTTGAATTTTATGTAGCGTATAACGTATTTTATTTTCGTTGCTAAAATTGGCCGAATAATGTGTTATTGGTTTTCTTTAACATAATATAATTAAAGTCAAGCAATAGCATAAACTAAGAAAATGGTTTTAAAGCTTGCAACTTAGAGCTTCTGAACAACTTTAATATAACAAATATCTGCTTTATATCTACATATCTCTGTTTCTTTGAATAACATGTATGCTGTAAGTCATCGCTCAAGACCAAATTTCATATATTGACAGCGTTTTAGTGAATATTTCAAGGAGAAATGAAATTGGTGCCAGTTGGGTATTTAACTGTAAAAAGACAGGTTTGTGTTTATTATTTCCAAGACTAAGTCTAGTTATAGATGCGATTTTGTTTCAAGTAGTATAGGGTCGAAACAGATCGTATAACGAGAATATTATACGAACTTTCATGCCGAAAAGTACGGTGCAGAATACTGGCTAGCTAAAACTTCACTCTCGATGACGTCATGCAGCAGGCGGACCGAAAGCAGTACAAGCGAAAACGGTGCGGGAAGAGACCCCCCTGGGTTTAAGTGTAGAGAATTTGAAGCTTAAGAACTTCATGCCTCACTATTTCACATCAAAGAGACAACGAACAAAAGCGCCATGTTCACAGTGTTAATGTAGTACAAACGCACATGGCGCGCTGTGAGGAAGCAAACTGCATGTAATTTAATACTAAACGATCTGACGTTAAGATGCAATAATTATAAGAGCCGTGGAATCAAAGCTTTCAAACTCATGACTTGGCTGCAAGTGGCCTACTGACTATTAATATAGTTTTTTTTTTCTGATGATTAAAGGGGACTCAGCGAGCCTACTACAATAGGGATATTGTACCTAAGCCCCCAGGAAGAAGAAAGGAGGTGAGAGGAGTCACCGGGTGCCTGGAACCAGGGGTGAAACAAATTATGTCAAGGTCCCTAAACTTTCCAAATTGGGACGTCCCGACATTCGGACGGCAGACCGGGGACAGAGGGTCCAACACCCCGCTCCGAAGGGGCGGTTCATTTACCCCGGCAACCAGCCGAAGGACGAGGGATGGAGAACGTTCTACAGAGAGCATCCTTTTCCCCTGCTACGCCGTTCCGAAACAGCATCGCCGACACTTCCAAACCTGAAACAGACCTAACGGGAAGGATGAATGGAAATTGGGGGGGGCTGAAAGAAGCCACTTCAGCATTCGCCTGGCGAACCGGGAAAACCCCGAAAAAACCCATGGGTCAGAGTGCGCGGTTCCCGGGAATCGAACCCGGGACCTCCCAATGCGAGTCGTACGCGTTACCACGGCACCCCCTCGCTCGTTTATTACTTGTTACAAAATTAAATAAGTAATTGTGTTTGTTAATTTGTTCTCAATTTTTACTCACATGGTTCTTTCCAAGGATGAATGTTTAGTAACCTGTGAGCAAGATCTAACTGCTTCATTACCGGTTGTGGAGTTTGTGTAAAGCGCAATAACAGGCACTAATAACTTGAAATATTAGATGCATGTTCATCCTTGGGTTTAGTACTGCTTTTTGACAAAATAACAAATACGGAATTGTTGACAAAATACTTGCGTAATCGTTACATTCTAAAGAGCTTTATTACTTCATACCTATGCAAAGATTTACCTCGATCAGCATGAAGTTGACAGAAAAATAGGTTTTCGTGAGAATGGTCTCCAGAAGCTATAAAACGGGTAGAGAAAGTCATGTGAATCTAATACATAACAATTTGTCACTAATACTCACGCTGCTCAACGTAGCGTCCTTGAGTTGATACACAGAGTGGGTTTTGGATTCCACAGTCCATCCATGCGTGTAGAACACGGTCTGTCGATTCGCATCAAAATGCGAGCCGTCCAAAGTGAAGTTGGGCCAGCTGGTTATGTTGAAGGGCACTTTGGGGTTTTCTCTGCAAATAAACAAATAAACTATTAATGAAAGTTCTGGTTCTCAGACGCCTCAGAGAGAGACACGGCTGGCTCTGCACGCCGCGGCCCATGGTTCGTACCTCGGACGGGTACAAGTCACCGCAGAACGTACCTATCTGCAGGAACGGCTGGGGTAATGACGCAGTCTCGAAGTTACCATACCTCTTTTGAGGTCCTCTCATCGGGGCTTCTTCTGCCGATACCTCCGTCGACGGATGATGTGCTTGTAATAACTTAGTTTATTGTTTGCCTTGGCTAGGTTGATTCTCAGTGGAGATGTGCACGTGGACTCTGCCTATCAGAAAAGAATAAGCTTCGGCGATCCAGGTTGTGCGATAAAGGAATTTTCAGGGGGAATTGAAGAAGTACCGCGGAGTTCACTTGACTGAACTTAATTACCACTAATGAAGACACTAGATGACGTTCTTGGTCACTGGGAGCTGATGAATTTCTCGCGCATCTCACGGCCCTTTGTTATTTCGCTGCGCGTAGGCGTTCCTCGACACAGCATTACAATTACACGCGACGATGTATACCCTCAATCTGGAATGTGCTTCGGCACTTTGGAGAAACTACCATGATTTCACGGGGCCCTATTTGCGCGCCAACTTCTGTTCACAAGTGACGTGGAGTCTGTATCCAGGATCACATATCGACTGCCCCATTTCTTGGTGGACATGAGATATTTATACAATACTATTCCCCACTCAATACTTTAAGTTTCTGCTATATTATTTGAGCATTTTTCGCGGGATAGTAAGCGTCAGTTTAACATTTCGCCACTTCTCTAGCATCTCATTGGCTACTTATTGATTATGTGGCTGTTTCCTCGCGTCACAGATGTCTTCCGCATTCCAAGTCAAAATCTACTCCCCCATAGAAGACCTTTGCAGAAATACTTGATCCTTGCCCCGACTGATAGAAAGAGGGTTCACACATTCCAGCGCTCGTAGACAGGATCCTTTCTGACGAAACTGTAGGATTTAAGACAACTAGTGCACCAGGAACCTTATACACAGGCTAAATATTACGCTGTACTAAAATGAACAATTACACATGATCCAGATTACCTACATATACAATCTATACATAAAAATGATGGACAAAGAAAATTGCATAATACAAAAATAGATTTGGGTGCCATAGCTAAATTCTGACTCACATTCCACATCTAGTCAAATAGCGTGTTTTAAAAAGTGGGATATTAAAATTTCTTGCGGTGACAGCATCTTTTTCTAGCGTTTATGGAGGAAAGACAGGTATATACGTGTTTAGCTCTCTGCTAGGTAAACAAATATGAAAGGCCGAGCGCGATGACTCAGGCGGTAACGTCGCAAAGGTAAATGCCGAATTGGATACTTAATACCATGGCCCAAAGTTGCACCTTAAGTCTAAGCAATAGTAAATCAAGACAAATAAGATGGTAACACGATTGCTCTGCTTTCTAGACAAAGATAATGAAAGAGGACAGACTAGACGGCCCCCTAATGACATCTGCCGGGCATATGTGGAAGCAGAGGTACAGTTGTTGGACACATGCCTCTGTGGACACGTGTCTAGGCTGCCATCTGCACGTCACAAAGGCAGAGGTACAGTTGTCGTACACATGCCTCTGTGGACACGTGTTGAGACTGCTATCTGCCCGTCACCAAGCAGACGTACAGTTGCTGTACACATGCCTCTGTGGACACGTGTCGAGACTGCCATCTGCCCGTCACCAAGCTCAGGTACAGTTGCTGTGCACATGCCTCTGTGGACACGTGTCGAGACTGCCATCTGCCCGTCACCAAGCTCAGGTACAGTTCCTGTACACATGCCTCTGTGGACACGTGTCGAGACTGCCATCTGCCCGTCACCAAGCTCAGGTACAGTTGCTGTGCACATGCCTCTGTGGACACGTGTCGAGGCTGCCATCTGCCCGTCACCAAGCAGACGTACAGTTGCTGTACACATGCCTCTGTGGACACGTGTCGAGACTGCCATCTGCCCGTCACCAAGCTCAGGTACAGTTGCTGTGCACATGCCTCTGTGGACACGTGTCGAGACTGCCATCTGCCCGTCACCAAACACAGGTACAGTTGCTGTACACATGCCTCTGTGGACACGTGTCAAGACTGCCATCTGCCGGTCACCAAGCACAGGTACAGTTGCTGTGCACATGCCTCTGTGGACACGTGTCGAGACTGCCATCTGCCCGTCAACAAGCACAGGTACAGTTGCTGTGCACATCCCTCTGTGGAGTCGTGTCAAGACTGCCATCTGCCCGTCACCAAGCACAGGTACAGTTGCTGTACACATGCCTCTGTGGAGTCGTGTCAAGACTGCCATCTGCCGGTCACCAAGCAGACGTACAGTTGCTGTACACATGCCTCTGTGGACACGTGTCGAGGCTGCCATCTGCCCGTCACCAAACACAGGTACAGTTGCTGTACACATGTCTCTGTGGACACGTGTCGAGGCTGCCATCTGCCCGTCACCAAGCAGACGTACAGTTGCTGTACACATGCCTCTGTGGACACGTGTCGAGACTGCCATCTGCCCGTCACCAAGCACAGGTACAGTTGCTGTGCACATGCCTCTGTGGACACGTGTCGAGACTGCCATCTGCCCGTCACCAAGCACAGGTACAGTTGCTGTACACATGCCTCTGTGGAGTCGTGTCAAGACTGCCATCTGCCGGTCACCAAGCAGACGTACAGTTGCTGTACACATGCCTCTGTGGACACGTGTCGAGACTGCCATCTGCCCGTCACCAAGCACAGGTACAGTTGCTGTGCACATGCCTCTGTGGACACGTGTCGAGACTGCCATCTGCCCGTCACCAAGCTCAGGTACAGTTGCTGCGCACATGCCTCTGTGGACACGTGTCGAGGCTGCCATCTGCCCGTCACCAAGCAGACGTACAGTTGCTGTACACATGCCTCTGTGGACACGTGTCGAGACTGCCATCTGCCCGTCACCAAGCTCAGGTACAGTTGCTGTGCACATGCCTCTGTGGACACGTGTCGAGACTGCCATCTGCCCGTCACCAAGCACAGGTACAGTTGCTGTGCACATGCCTCTGTGGACACGTGTCGTGGCTGCCATCTGCCCGTCACCAAGCAGACGTACAGTTGCTGTACACATGCCTCTGTGGACACGTGTCGAGACTGCCATCTGCCCGTCACCAAGCTCAGGTACAGTTGCTGTGCACATGCCTCTGTGGACACGTGTCGAGACTGCCATCTGCCCGTCACCAAGCTCAGGTACAGTTGCTGTACACATGCCTCTGTGGACACGTGTCGAGACTGCCATCTGCCCGTCACCAAGCTCAGGTACAGTTGCTGTACACATGCCTCTGTGGACACGTGACGAGGCTGCCATCTGCCCGTCAACAAGCACAGGTACAGTTGCTGTGCACATCCCTCTGTGGACACGTGTCGAGGCTGCCATCTGCCCGTCACAAAGGCAGAGGTACAGTTGTCGTACACATGCCTCTGTGGACACGTGTCGAGGCTGCCACCTGCCCGTCACAAAGGCAGAGGTACAGTTGTCGTACACATGCCTCTGTGGACACGTGTCGAGGCTGCCATCTGCCCGTCACAAAGGCAGAGGTACAGTTGCTGTGCACATGCCTCTGTGGACACGTGTCGAGGCTGCCATCTGCCCGTCACAAAGCAGAGGTACAGTTGGTGTATACATGCCTCTGTGGACACGTGTCGAGGCTAACATCTTCCCGTCAATAAGCAGAGGTACAGTTGCTGTACACATGCCTCTGTGGACACATGTCGAGGCTGCCATCTGCCCGTCACAAAGCACAGGTACAGTTGCTGTGCACATGCCTCTGTGGACACGTGTCGAGGCTGCCATCTGCCCGTCACAAAGCAGAGGTACAGTTGGTGTATACATGCCTCTGTGGACACGTGTCGAGGCTGCCATCTGCCCGTCACCAAGCAGACGTACAGTTGCTGTACACATGCCTCTGTGGACACGTGTCGAGGCTGCCATCTGCCCGTCACCAAGCAGACGTACAGTTGCTGTACACATGCCTCTGTGGACACATGTCGAGGCTGCCATCTGCCCGTCACCAAGCACAGGTACAGTTGCTGTGCACATGCCTCTGTGGACACGTGTCGAGGCTGCCATCTGCCCGTCACAAAGCAGAGGTACAGTTGGTGTATACATGCCTCTGTGGACACGTGTCGAGGCTGCCATCTGCCCGTCACCAAGCAGACGTACAGTTGGTGTATACATGCCTCTGTGGACACATGTCGAGGCTGCCATCTGCCCGTCACAAAGCAGAGGTACAGTTGGTGTATACATGCCTCTGTGGACACGTGTCGAGGCTGCCATCTGCCCGTCACCAAGCAGACGTACAGTTGCTGTACACATGCCTCTGTGGACACATGTCGAGGCTGCCATCTGCCCGTCACCAAGCACAGGTACAGTTGCTGTGCACATGCCTCTGTGGACACGTGTCGAGGCTGCCATCTGCCCGTCACAAAGCAGAGGTACAGTTGCTGTGTACATGCCTCTGTGGACACGTGTCAAGGCTGCCATCTGCCCGTCACCTAGCAGAGTACAGTTGGTGTACACATGCCTCTGTGGACACGTGTCGAGGCTGCCATCTGCCCGTCACAAAGCAGAGGTACAGTTGGTGTATACATGCCTCTGTGGACACGTGTCGAGGCTGCCATCTGCCCGTCACCAAGCAGACGTACAGTTGGTGTATACATGCCTCTGTGGACACATGTCGAGGCTGCCATCTGCCCGTCACCAAGCACAGGTACAGTTGCTGTGCACATGCCTCTGTGGACACGTGTTGAGACTGCCATCTGCCCGTCACAAAGGCAGAGGTACAGTTGTCGTACACATGCCTCTGTGGACACGTGTCAAGGCTGCCATCTGCACGTCACAAAGCAGAGGTACAGTTGGTGTATACATGCCTCTGTGGACACGTGTCGAGGCTGCCATCTGCCCGTCAACAAGCACAGGTACAGTTGCTGTGCACATGCCTGTGTGGACACGTGTCGAGACTGCCATCTGCCCGTCACCAAGCACAGGTACAGTTGCTGTACACATGCCTCTGTGGACACGTGTCGAGACTGCCATCTGCCCGTCACCAAGCACAGGTACAGTTGCTGTACACATGCCTCTGTGGACACGTGTCGAGGCTGCCATCTGCCCGTCAACAAGCAGACGTACAGTTGTCGTACACATGCCTCTGTGGACACGTGTTGAGACTGCCATCTGCCCGTCACCAAGCAGACGTACAGTTGTCGTACACATGCCTCTGTGGACACGTGTCGAGGCTGCCATCTGCCCGTCAACAAGCAGACGTACTGTTGTCGTACACATACCTCTGTGGACACGTGTTGAGACTGCCATCTGCCCGTCACAAAGGCAGAGGTACAGTTGCTGTACACATGTCTCTCTGCACACGGGTCGATGCTGCCATCTGCCCGTCACCAAGCAGACGTACAGTTGCTGTACACATGCCTCTGTGGACACGTGTCGAGGCTGCCATCTGCCCGTCACCAAGCACAGGTACAGTTGCTGTGTACATGCCTCTGTGTACACGTGTCGAGGCTGTCATCTGCCCGTCACAAAGGCAGAGGTACAGTTGTCGTAAACATGCCTGTGTGGACACGTGTCGAGGCTGCCATCTGCCCGCCACAGAGGCAGAGGTACAGTTGTTGGACACATGCCTCTGTGGACACGTGTCTAGGCTGCCATCTGCACGTCACAAAGGCAGAGGTACAGTTGTCGTACACATGCCTCTGTGGACACGTGTTGAGACTGCTATCTGCCCGTCACCAAGCAGACGTACAGTTGCTGTACACATGCCTCTGTGGACACGTGTCGAGGCTGCCATCTGCCCGTCACCAAGCTCAGGTACAGTTGCTGTACACATGCCTCTGTGGACACGTGTCGAGACTGCCATCTGCCCGTCACCAAGCTCAGGTACAGTTGCTGTGCACATGCCTCTGTGGACACGTGTCGAGACTGCCATCTGCCCGTCACCAAGCTCAGGTACAGTTGCTGTACACATGCCTCTGTGGACACGTGTCGAGACTGCCATCTGCCCGTCACCAAGCACAGGTACAGTTGCTGTGCACATGCCTCTGTGGACACGTGTCGAGGCTGCCATCTGCCCGTCACCAAGCAGACGTACAGTTGCTGTACACATGCCTCTGTGGACACGTGTCGAGACTGCCATCTGCCCGTCACCAAGCTCAGGTACAGTTGCTGTGCACATGCCTCTGTGGACACGTGTCGAGACTGCCATCTGCCCGTCACCAAGCTCAGGTACAGTTGCTGTACACATGCCTCTGTGGACATGTGTCGAGACTGCCATCTGCCCGTCACCAAGCACAGGTACAGTTGCTGTGTACATGCCTCTGTGGACACGTGTCGAGACTGCCATCTGCCCGTCACCAAGCTCAGGTACAGTTGCTGTGCACATGCCTCTGTGGACACGTGTCGAGACTGCCATCTGCCCGTCACCAAGCTCAGGTACAGTTGCTGTACACATGCCTCTGTGGACATGTGTCGAGACTGCCATCTGCCCGTCACCAATCTCAGGTACAGTTGCTGTACACATGCCTCTGTGGACACGTGTCGAGGCTGCCATCTGCCCGTCACCAAGCACAGGTACAGTTGCTGTGTACATGCCTCTGTGGACACGTGTCAAGGCTGCCATCTGCCCGTCACCAAGCAGACGTACAGTTGCTGTACACATGCCTCTGTGGACACGTGTCGAGGCTGCCATCTGCCCGTAACCAAGCACTGGTACAGTTGCTGTGTACATGACTCTGTGGACACGTGTCGAGGCTGGCATCTGCCCGTCACAAAGGCAGAGGTACAGTTGTCGTACACATGCCTCTGTGTACACGTGTCGAGACTGCCATCTGCCCGTAACCAAGCTCAGGTACAGTTGCTGTGCACATGCCTCTGTGGACACGTGTCGAGGCTGCCATCTGCCCGTCTCCAAGCAGACGTACAGTTGCTGTACACATGCCTCTGTGGACACGTGTCGAGACTGCCATCTGCCCGTCACCAAGCTCAGGTACAGTTGCTGTGCACATGCCTCTGTGGACACGTGTCAAGACTGCCATCTGCCCGTCACCAAGCAGACGTACAGTTGCTGTACACATGCCTCTGTGGACACGTGTCGAGACTGCCATCTGCCCGTACCAAGCTCAGGTACAGTTGCTGTGCACATGCCTCTGTGGACACGTGTCGAGACTGCCATCTGCCCGTCACCAAGCAGACGTACAGTTGCTGTACACATGCCTCTGTGGACACGTGTCGAGACTGCCATCTGCCCGTCACCAAGCTCAGGTACAGTTGCTGTGCACATGCCTCTGTGGACACGTGTCAAGACTGCCATCTGCCCGTCACCAAGCAGACGTACAGTTGCTGTACACATGCCTCTGTGGACACGTGTCGAGACTGCCATCTGCCCGTCACCAACATCAGGTACATTTGCTGTGCACATGCCTCTGTGGACACGTGTCGAAACTGCCATCTGCCCGTCACCAATCAGAGGTACAGTTGTCGTACACATGCCTCTGTGGACACGTGTCGAGACTGCCATCTGCCCGTCACAAAGGCAGAGGTACAGTTGTCGTACACATGCCTGTGTGGACACATGTCGAGGCTGCCATCTGCCCGTCACCAAGCTCAGGTACAGTTGCTGTGCACATGCCTCTGTGGACACGTGTTGTGGCTGCCATCTGCCCGTCACCAAGCACAGGTACAGTTGCTGTGCACATGCCTCTGTGGACACGTGTTGTGGCTGCCATCTGCCCGTCACAATCTCAGAGGTACAGTTGTCGTACACATGCCTGTGTGGACACGTGTCGAGGCTGCCATCTGCCCGTCACCAAGCACAGGTACAGTTGCTGTGCACATGCCTCTGTGGACACGTGTTGTGGCTGCCATCTGCCCGTCACAATCTCAGAGGTACAGTTGTCGTACACATGCCTGTGTGGACACGTGTCGAGGCTGCCATCTGCCCGTCACCAAGCACAGGTACAGTTGCTGTGCACATGCCTCTGTGGACACATGTCGAGGCTGCCACCTGCCCGTCACCAAGCACAGGTACAGTTGCTGTGCACATGCCTCTGTGGACACATGTCGAGGCTGCCACCTGCCCGTCACCAAGCACAGGTACAGTTGCTGTGCACATGCCTCTGTGGACACGTGTCGAGACTGCCATCTGCCCGTCAACAAGCACAGGTACAGTTGCTGTACACATGCCTCTGTGGACACGTGTCGAGACTCCCACCTGCCCGTCATAAAACAGAGGTACAGTTGCTGTACACATGCCTTTGTGGACACGTGTCGAGGCTGCCATCTGCCCGTCATAAAGGAGAGGTACAGTTGCTGTACACATGCCTTTGTGGACACGTGGTGGGGCCTGCCACATGCCCTTCATAAAGCAGAGGTACAGTTGCTGTACACATGCCTTTGTGGACACGTGTCGAGGCTGCCATCTGCCCGTCATAAAACAGAGGTACAGTTGCTGTACACATGCCTTTGTGGACACGTGTCGAGGCTGCCATCTGCCCGTCATAAAGCAGAGGTACAGTTGCTGTACGCATGCCTTTGTGGACAAGTGACGAGGCTGCCATCTGCCCGTCATAAAGCAGAGGTGCAGTTGCTGTACACATGCCTCTGCGGACACGTGTCGAAGCTGCCATCTGCCCGTCATAAAGTTGAGGTACAGTTGCTGTGCACATGCCTCTGTGGACACGTGACGAAGTAAGATGTTATGGTACACGGATGAGACCGGCTACACCGATCCACAAGGTATCTCCCAACAAATCGTTGCGATATAACCACGTAGTTATAGCGACGTAAAATAAATAGAGAGAAAAATATGAAAAGCGTCTTCAAAAGAAATTGGAAATATTATGTTGTGATACGAGTGTGGGAAGTGCATTATTACAGAATATAGGAATAGTATTAAAAGACGAGACGAAGTCGGGATTTTGTTATATATTTCATTCACATGTACTCTTCGCTAGTTTTTGCTTTTTCGTATGCTTAATTATTTGGAATGAATTACTATTTATAAAAATAAACTATAATGAACTTATTCATCGTCACCTCGGATTTCCAATAACGCAATGCTGCCAATTCAACAGCTAAAACTAATACGATGACTCAATAGGGTTCTATAATTTAGGTGGCTCTGAGTCAGCTGTTTGGTGGTTGATGCCGTGACTCAAAGCGGGCTGTTTGGACGATGATAGAGATTCAGTATTGCAAGAAGTATTTAAAGTAGAAGACGTAGATTATGAAGACATGAAAAATTGGTGCGGGTCATTGATTCCTGAAAAATGCATAAACAGGTGTGAAATGTTCATTCACCTTTAATTGCAGTTAATTAGTTTCCAAATGTTTGAAATGACGAAGTGTGCACTGTAATGTTTATTATTAAAAAGATGGAAATCAAGACATTTTAAGAATATCTTACCACCGCGAGATTGCCCCGCAATAACGAGTGAGGCCGCATTCGAGAGGTCCCGGGTTCCATTCCCGGTGGCCGCCCACTGACCATGAATTTGTCGTGGTTTTCTCCAGTTGATATAGGCGAATGCTGGACTGGTGTATTCTACTACGGATTTCTTGTCTCCCCCTTTCCTCTCATTTCATTCCCCCTTCATGTTTCAAGTTGACTCGGGAGCTGTGGTTCGGTCGGTGTCGGGCAGATGGCGCAGAGGCTTGCGAATCGAGCTTCTTCTCGGCCCTGCTAGAGGGGAAGTCTGCTGAGCCTCCACCGCTGGTTCGTGTTTCCCCGGTCCCACTACAGGGACGTCTCCAAGCGACCCTCCCGTGGCCGTGTGGTCAAGGTTGGAACTATTAGGGAACTTTGCGCGGCATGTCCTGCAGCCCATACGTCTCCTGCGGTTCCTTCACCTCATCCGTTCCTCCCGGAGGTGTGTGCACAAATGATCCATTGGGGTTGAGGTGCTAGGTGTCCTCTCCGTCAACTGGCCCCGTCCCAGTGTATACTGTATGTTATTACAGCGTAATTTATGTTAGATTTGGGTTTCCTTGGAAATGAATGTAAATGTTGCAATGCTAAACTTACTTCTGTGTAAATTTTCATTGGGAAGACGTAGAAAACACACCATCATGCAAAATACGAGGGCGCATTGATAAGTCCATGACTTGGACGAGAGATAGCGTTCTAATCGCAGGTTTCTTGTTTGCACCCAAGTCTTACATCTATTCTGGGTATAATCGCAGAAATTCGTCATTTGTTTCTTAGAACATTGTTGAGAGCGGATTGTCTAAAAAGCAGATGTGTAGAAAATGGAGAAAAGTGAATTTCGTGTTCTGATAAAGCACTACGTTTTGCGTGGTAAGACGTAGAAGGATACGGAAGAAAAGATGAACAAGTATTAAAGGGACTCAGCTCCATCACTTGGCATGGTTCATAGAATTTCGACGTGGCCGTTCGAGCACAAGAGATGCCGCGCGCACAGGACAGTCGGTTGAGGTCACAACAGAAGAAATGGTGAACAAAGTTCATGATATTGTGTTGGAAGACCGCCGAGAGAAAATCCGTGAGATAGCCAAGACCGTAAACATCTCGAGTGAACGGGGGTATAACATTCTGCACGAATGTTTGGATATGAGAAAGCTGTCAGCAAGATGGGTGCCGCGAGTGCTCACAGTTGAGAACAAGCGGAATGGTGTGACCATTTCACAGGGATGTTTAAACATGTTCCAACGCAACCCAAATGAGTTTTTGCGGCGTTATATCACGGATGATGAAACTTGGATCCATTACTATCAACCTGAAACCAAACAACAATCAAAACAGTGGATTTCCTTCGGCGAACCTGCTCCAAAGAAAGCGAAAACCATTCCGTCGGCAGGAAAAGTCATGGCAGCTGTCTTTTGAGATTCACAAGGGGTGGTAGACATCCACTACCTGGAAAAGGGTAAAACGATCACAAGTTCATATTGTGCCGCAATGCTGGATCAATTTCACAAGGAATTGTTAAAGAAACGACCCCATTTGGTGAAGAAAAAGGTTCTCTTTCACCAGGATAATGCACCCGCACACAAGTCAGCCATTGCCATCGCAAAGTTTGTGGAATTGGGCTACGAACTGCTACCTCAACCACCAAATTTGGTTCCGAGCGACTTCTTCCTTTTCGCAAACCTCGCTGGGAAGAACCAGTGAACACATCATGGCAGAAACTATCTCATATTTTGCAGACTTCGAAAAATCATAAAAATTGGAGAAACGTTGAACAACGTGTATTAAATTGAAAGGAGACTGTGTGGGAAATAAAATTTATTTTTTGGAAAAAATTATTTCTTTAAAAAGTCGCGGACTTATCAATCCGCCCTCGTATATCTAAGTTACACAAAACAAACCAGCTCTTTCGTAAACAGCATTGTTACTAAGACCCAACAGCAAAGTTTGTGCTAAATGTAATTATAGTTTTAATTTAAAATCCTCTGGCAATATTTAGTTATTCCTATCAAAATAATTGCAGTTAATTCTGTGGAACTATTATAACCTTAGAAATTATATTAGGTTAAGTAAGTTATTGTTGTTCAAACGATGCTACCTGTTAAATCTAATTCCTGTGGTTTGCACCGATTAAAATCTCGAAAGGAGGATAAAAATAATTTGCAGGATGTGAATTTTCGTAAAGGTTTATGCATTAATTCTAAAATATAAGGTCGAGCGATAGCTAAAAGAGGGAGTTTCTGATGAAGCATATTGTTTTAATTATAATATTAGTTATGAAGTTAATAGAATAATTAAACCTTTTACGCTATTCACCCGGCTTTACGCTTACAACTTATGAAAGAAGCAACACAAAAGCGACTCAAGCTCAATGTGAATTATCGCTGATGTAAACTCGTTACATACAGTCATAAACAAGATATCACTGCAGTCTCACAAGGACAGTTCTGCTTTCTCTGCCACGTATATAGTAGGTAGGCGGCGCCGTGGCCGAGTGGTTAGACCGCTCGCCTTCCACCGAGGCGGCCCGGGTTCAATCCCAGGGACCTGCATGTGGATTTGTGGTGGACGAAGCGGCGTCTGGGCGGGTTTTCTCCGGGTTCTCCGGTTTCCCCCGCCATTCATTCCACCAACTGCTCCATCATCACCTTTCCTTTCATCCATTTCACCAACATTTCGTTTCATCTACTTCCTTCATCCCATACCAGGCATCGGGCTGATCACCCATCCTGGATGCTCTGTCTGATCCATGAGTGTCTGCTCCTCGACGGGCCTCTGACCCCAGGCACACGCTTGTAAGAGGAGGGTAAA